>JAAFCE010004287.1:7456295-7491562 GCA_013389805.1 Trigoniulus corallinus
GAGAGACAGAAAGAGGGGCAGAGAGAGACAGAAAGAGGGGCAGAGAGAGACAGAAAGAGGGGGCAGAGAGAGACAGAAAGAGGGGGCAGAGAGATTGAGAGACAGAAAGAGGGGGCAGAGAGAGAGACAGAAAGAGGGGGCAGAGAGAGAAGGGACACCGACAAGGGGCGCGGAGAAAGGGACAGAGAGAAAGAGAAGAGATCGCATACCCAGGTCAGAATCGAACGTGCTAAACGCAACTAGAAAGGAAACGATGCTCCAAAAGTGAGCCACCAAGGCGAACCAATCTACCAATGGGAATTTCTATAAATTCCCAGGGCAGAAATTGAAGAAATGATATAATAATTGGTGTCGATCATAGAGAGGGTTCCCTCAGTTCACTTTATTCCCTCCTCCCGTTGGATCCCTTCAAGAAACGCACTGAGAAACAATAGCCGACCCACAACGCATCATCAGTACCTTGAATTTCTGGCCTGTAGCAATCACTAGAATAAATCAAATCTCATGTGAAATTTCACATCAAAGTATCGGCCAGAAATGGGAATAAAGAAAGAAGAAGAAGAGAGGGGGGTCATCCTGCACCAATTAGCTGAAAACTACTATTTTTTGGCCGTCTTCCTGCCGCCGCTGCCATGTATTACTAGTAAAATTATAAAAATCACATCAGTACTACCAAACTTGTTCACTAATAATGAGAGAGATTCAACGAGAAACTATAAAAAGAAATCATTAAATTGTTTCGAAAAAAAAATTAAGATGCAGTTAAAGGGTTGAAAGACGAGCATCTCGCTGGCAGCGACGCTGACGGCGAACTGCAGATCTATTTCTTGAAATTATACCATGAGATCTCGCATTGCCAGTTATGTGAGAGACTTAAGGTAATTGTGTTGGCATTTTATTACAACATCCATTTTTTAAATAAAAAAGGGGTTCCTCAGTCTCCCCTTCCCCTCTATACCTGCTCAAAAATTAAAACAACAATTCCTCAAAATCAACGCTAATCATAGAGTGAATACAATGAGATATATTTCAAATATTCAGAGTGGAGTACGAATGGGACAAGAGTCCACCCATCCACAGCTTATTTTCTGAAGCAGTCAAAAGGAAAATTATTCATTATACAATTTTGAAAAAAAAAAAGAAATAAAATTGCAATAAACAACTCTAAGAAAACTCATGAGTATAATAACATGCCCAAAAAACAATGGATTGCGTAAGTAAAAAAATCGAGATCGCAGGAATCGAACCCAGGACACTCACCATAGTGACAAAGCACAATGTAAATTCAACGCACGTGGTTGCTATGATGAAAAATAGCCAATACGCATGCGCCTAACTATTTACAGGGTGAGCTCTAGTGGAGTTCGACAACGAATACACAGAGTGTGTGAAGGGTAGTTCACGAATTCCGCATCAACCACACTTTACGGCCGGCATCCCTTTAGTTATTTAACGTCTGCCGGTCTGCAACTGAAAGTAATTTACCGATACCAGCGGGAATGGAATGAGTGAGTCCCATCATCTGCTTCACCTTCTTGCCTATGGAGTGGTGGAATAGAACGCCCCACACGGCGGAGGTGTGGAGAAGACAGGGCGTTACAGCCCATTCGACGGAAGACACACTTGAGGCTCTTCCTTTTCGTCTGAAAGAAGACACCAGTCTCAGTCAGGACGGAACCTGGACCTGGAACCATGGACTTCCGCGTCAGTTAGGCTACTTCTCAGTCACTGTAAGCGTTGTGAATCCAAGACCTGGTTCTACACGGACACGTGCAGTGGACAACATTCCTGAGATGATCTGTACTGTGGTCATTGAACGTTCTCCCATCTACCTTCTAGAAGTAATTTACCGACACCACGCAGGTGGAGGGTGAGGACACCACACTTGCCGCTCCACATGTAATATTACTCCATTTAGGAAAGGTGTCTTAGAAAAGCGGTGGCGCCGTAAACACTAGTCCCACACGGAAGTAAACTGGCCGGAGTTCTTATCCCTGTCAGAGTAGGACATCTTGACAGGCTTTTTTCAAAACAAATCATCAGCTAGGATCGAACCTGTACAGAACAAACTCAGGAGAGCACAGAGCAACTCCTAAACTCTTTTCCCTCCTATGGGAGGGTTGGGTATATTGGGTGATATCTTTAGAGGGTGATTTTCTGCAGCCGGCTGCCAACCAAAGCTGCACCCCCTATGTTTATTGATCGTTGGGGCTCTCCACCGACGACAGGGGGGACGAGCTTCTAAGCCTGGGAATTCTGCCTCATTTGCCCGTTGCATAGTAGAGAGGGTTCTTTGACGTGCAAATGCCATGGTACACCACACGGGACCTCGGCTTTACTTCTCATCCGAAAGGAGGCACACTCGGGGCTTTTCAATCGCTCGAAAGACGCCAGCCCACCTCGATCCAGTATCGAAGCTGGAACCACCATCATCATCATCACACCCTTATCCCGCCAATGGCAGGGTCGGGTCTGAGGGTTCTAATCCTCCACTCCCGTCTATCCCCAACCAGGCTTTCATCCACCCCACATGCAATCATGTCCCTTTGTATAACCTGCTCCCACGTCTGCTTGGGTCTCCCCTTGCTCCTGATGCCACCAACCACCTGCTGCCCCATAATATACCGCATGAGCTCCTCCTCCCCCCTTCGCATCACATGCCCGTACCACCTCAGCCTACCCTCCCTCATCTTTTCCGCAATGTCTCCCACCCCTAATGAAGCTGGAACCACCGACGCAGTAAATCGAGCAAGCTACCTATTGGGCCACCGAGGCGGGTCTAAAAAAACTCTGGAGAGAGCACAACACTAAAAATTAGCTTCCGAGAAGGGCCATGTGCAGAAAAGACGGAAGGACAGGGTGGGAAGCAAGCGGGCCACAAGAAGGGCTTTTTCTGGTGCAGTACTTCTGACACCAGCAGAACGCCTTAACAGCAACAAGTCAAGCATCCTCAAAGCTTCGGGTCAAGATTTAGCTCGATTAGAGTCAAAGCAAGGGTCGATGGCCTCGCACATCCACACACACTAGGGTCACGACTATGACCTCCTACGAAGCGGAAGGGAACGTTTCAAGTGTTCTTTTAGAGACGAACCAGAAGCATTTTGAATTCCTCAGTGCCGACCAAAATGGGGTTAACAAAACAGTATAATACTACCCTCTGCACAACACCGATTGTTGGCCCGTTCTCTCCTCCGAAAGAGGTACAAAAACGATTGTTGCGTGCGCAGATCAGTGGCCGAAGGGCTTGACCGTAATAAAGAATTCATTTATAACTTCACTTTTTAATAATTATCAAATAATTCACCGCCCCGAAGCAGAATATTATCGAAACACATAAAATTGATTATATACTTCAAAAATGATCCTTTTTTCCTCTTTTGATAAAAAAGGGGGGTAGTATATCGTTGAGAAACACCAATTGCAGGTGTTTGCTGCTACCACTAGTTACCTTTAACCCTTCGATCACTCTACCTATTTCCACTGTGCAGATAATGAACCCTTATCACGGCAGTTTGGCGTTTCCTTTATCCTTGGTAATATTCACATTTATTTTTAGAGGAAGTTTACCTCAACTAACCCTCTAGTGGGCGAACAGCTCCACCATTCCTTGACTCATAGGCCGATTTCGGCAGCTCAGTTTCAAACCGGACTACACAATTCTACCCCTGACAGGGCGCTTGGCATATTAAGTTACTTCCGCCTCTTCAATGCTTCTTTTCCGCGGAAAACGAGCTCAAAAGAGATTTCGAGCCGCGATTCACAGGCTCGACGACCAGAACCCAGTGGCGTAAGAGGAAGCGTCCCAAGACCGATACAGGATGGAGTTCGGTTGGTTTCTTTTCGGTGGAAGATGGAGGTGTAGTCCCGAGTGTACTTTCCATCGGATACGAAGTAAAGTCGGTGCGCCTTACCATGGGGTGTGAACAATGCCAACTGCGCGGAAAAGAAATCTTCTACCACACAACAGGTAGCAAAGAGGCAACTCCTAACATTTCTTCAACTTAGGGCAGGGTCGGGGTAGCCATCTGGATCCTTGGAATGGATAAAAGAGTAACATAACAGCAATCCCTCCCTATACTTAGGTATCATCGGTCTACTGTTCGGTGGGGTACTCCATTTTTGTATTGTTGTTGTTTAAGGTCCCTTCAATTACAAGGTCATTAGAGCCCCGTCCACTGCTTAGTCCTAACGCAGGAACTGCACAGACACTGCGCTAATGCGACGATTTTTTTGGGTATAAGCAGTACGCAGTTTTCTCAAGTGGCCACCCATGTTAGTACTAGCAGGGGTTGCGTTGCTTAACTTCAGTGATCAGACGACAACTGGTGTGCCCAACGCAATACAGCCCCCACCGAAGCCAGAGAGCGGGCTCCTGCACCTCGGAATTTTGCCTCATCTACCCGTTGCATAGCAGAGAGAGAGTTCTTCGGCGTGCAAATTACATTCTACATACACCACACGGGACCTCCGTTTTACTCCTCATCTAAAGGAAGGCTCCTCTCTCGCCCGAAGGAAGCCAACCCGCCTCAACCCAGTATCGATTTGTTTGTTGGTGTTTTAGGGACCTTCAACTACAAGGTCATTAGAGCCCCGTCCACCACGTAGTCCTAGTGCAGAAACTGCACAGACACTACACTTATGCGACGATTTTTGGGTATTAGCAGTACCCAGTTTTCCCAAGCGGCCACCCATGACAGTACTAGCTGGGGTTGCGCTGCTTAACTTTCAGTAACCCGACGGGAACTGGAGCGTCCAACGAACCAGTATGGAACCTGAAACCATAGGAGCAGTAAATTGACCACGCTACCTGTTGCGCCTACCTACAGCGATAGATGAGGCAAAATACCCAGGTATAGGAGCTCGGTGGAGTGCCCCAAGGACCAGTAGCCGACGATAAATAAGCAGTTTTGGTCAGTAGCCGGTTGCGTACAATTACCACCCAACACATCGTGCAGGCGTCAATCCAGAGGGACAAAGACAGGTACCACACCTAGCCGTAGGCGGGAAAAGTTAGGAATTGGTTGTGAAAAAGAAAAGTTCGCGAGCTTTTACTTTGCACTCAACTCGAGGAGGAGGTGTGCACGTGAACTAGCACAGCAGCACTTACAAAAAAAGACTATTTTTACTGTTTTCGTAATTTGGTTTTTATCAATTCTTGATTCTGCTACTTAATCGCGACAATTGAATACCTGTAGCACTTTTTGTCCCATTTTTAAATTTCTAATCATAAATCTTGTCAGGGCTAAATGAGTTAAAAAGAGAGACAGCGCCAGGGCGAGTGAGATATGATATTAAATCAGAAAGGTGAAATAAAAAAATCTTAATCGTCATGTCAATTAATCAGCCTTTTTTCTTCTTCTGAAAATTATAAGATTCCGGCAGAAATTTACAACAATTTTAATCGAGATTGACGTAGGGTCCCCTATTGGTGACAAAAACAAATTAGGAAGACAGTTTTCTTATTTGTCACATTTTTTCACATGTTTCAGAGATGATAAAAAACATTTTAATCCGATATGAATTTGGATATATTTATCTCAAAATTTTGTTTGAAAAAAACAAAAATGGCACCTTGGTTATCCAAGTGACTACTTCCTTATATAGTTCTGAAGGTCAATAATAGAATAATTCTGAAAAAGAAAAACAACACGACAGGGCGGCTCACACGAACATTTTCAGTAAATTTTTACGAAAATTTCAAAATTTCTCAAATAAAAGTATTAAAGTTTGAATAATTACAAAATCTTACAAAATCTCAGCGAATTTTCAGCTTTTTAATTCATTTTTTCAATATGATAACCACATTTTCCGTAATATTCAGAAATTTTCTGGAATTTAGCATAAATTTTGCAAATTTTTCATCACAAAGGGTTCAGAACCTTACCATACGGTTTGTATACACTTTCACACCAAGAGTTTAGCATGTTTGTATGCTTTCGGGAAATTTTGAGAAATTTAAGTAACATCCTTGATCATATTATCGAAAAAATTACATTTTCTAAAATTTTCGACAATTTAGCATATGTGTTTTACGCATTTCCACAAAAAACCGCCATGACTTCAGAGGATTTTACAGATGTTTGTAAAATTTTCAGCTTTTTAACATAATTTTTTCCAACAGGGTTAGAAGTTTCGAAAATTTACAACATGTTTGCGTAAATTTTGAAAATATCGTAAAAATTTCAGCAATTTAGCATAACTTCCTAAAATATTGAAGAATATCTTATAACTATTCGAGCAAATTCCTGATCATTTACAGAAACGATTGATCAATCGGCGTACTTTATACACTTTAGTACAAATTACTGACACCACGGAAAGGATGAGCTTCTTCCGGGTCTACTAAATGAAAGCGACATCTTTTTGCACATCACATAGCACAATGACGTCATTTTCTATCCGTTTCGTTGGTGTTTTACGGGCCTTCAACTACACTGGTCATTAGAGGCCCATCCACTGTGTAGTTCTAATCCAGAGCCTGTACAGACACTACGCTGTTACGACGAATTTAGGTATGAGCAGTGCCCAGTGTTCCCAAACGGTCACCCATGCTAGTACTGCCTGCGGTTGCGTTGCGGGAGTGGCGAATCGCGTTGGACACACCAGTTCTCGTCTGATCACTGAAGTTAAGCAGCGCAACCCCAACTAGTACTGACACGAGTGGCCGCTTTTGAAAACTGGGTACTGCTAATACCCAAAAGATCGTCGCATTAGTGTAGTGACTGTGCAGGCTCTGCATAAGGACTATGCTGTGGACGGGGCTCTAATGACCTTGTAGTTGAACGGCCCTAAAACACAAACAAACAAGGGGTTGCGTTGCCTAATTTCAGTGATCAGACGAATTTTCCAAACAGGAGATGGAAAATTCCCTTTTCCCCAATTCCAGGACTTCCCCCATCCCCAGAAAAAGGGGATGGGGAAGTGGGATGCGTAAATGTGGGTCCTGCAACCCTTTTATTACGAACGAAAGACGTTTTTTTAACATGGAAAAGAACCTCAATTGTAGGAACCTTATCCCATTCCTCCCGTCCTACCATCGCAACTTGACCTTTGAACTGTCCGATATTAACTAAACTTAAAAAAATGCGATTCACAGGAAGTTCTGATCACAACTAAGCACGCCATCTAACTTCACTTTACAGGGCCGATGCTCACAGTGATGCTAGAGGGATCGAACCTGCGGTCATCAGCTGCTTCAATAAACTACCAATACAACAACAACAACAAAACCACACTTCAGAGGGTTATTACCTGTTGAAATGACCTCTGAAAACGAACCTGCTGAACCTTGTCTAGTTATTAATAAGATAGAGAATTTCCGGAGAAATTTGGTTGCCAGTAGAAATTGACCACTGCACTTACAATGTGTTTAATGACCCAGAGACAATAAAAAAACCACTAGGAGGAGAGGTTAACAACAGTTCGACCGGAAATGGGTCGGTCAGCTAAGGCGATCTCTTGCGTCTTGCCCTATCTTCGAAAGAGTGATGGCAAACTACTACACCTCATGAAAATTGTTCACTACAATTATATCACTGCACTGAGTTTAAAAATGACATTTCAACACCGAATTTAATGATAAAATTAAATATAAAAAACTCCTTATCATACAAAAATAAATTTTATATCATTTTTTATAAAATCAGGGACGTGGTGGTCCACCCCCCCTCTCACAACTCCTACGCACTCCTACTAGAAATGAATATTTCATAAACACGATAAATTCAACGATATCTAAAAGAAATTTTCAAACCGATAAAAAACTAAACGGCTAGTCGCCGGCAATTTACACAGGACCTTTAGACATCGGGATATTTGCATATAATAAGGACCCTCCATAAAATACACAAATGCAGGCTACCTATGCCGCGACTTTCATAGTCTCAGTGGGATAATGGCTGAAATTAATCGACCCTAACCCTTTCTTCTTGTTTAAGATAAAGTCTAGGGGCATACGAGTTCCCCGAACACAAGAGCGACCCCACTGAACGACATTTCACGTGACAAGGACCTTCCACAAAACACGAACTTACAACTACTTATCTACAAGCCTTCATCGCCCCACTTTGATAACGACTGGAATTAATCGTTTCTAACCCTTTTTTTCCTTATTTATCACAACGCCGATTACCCAGAGGCTCACGAATGGAGGTTGGATGGCTTTTTCTTTTGTTTCGGTGGTGTTTTAGGGCCCTTCAACTACACGGTCATGAGAGCCCCGTCCACTGTGTAGTTCTAATGCAGAGACTGCACCGACACTACACTAATGCGATGATTTTTGGATATTAGCAGTACCCAGTTTTCTCAACGGCCACCCATGTTAGTACTAGCTGGGTTTGCGTTGCTTAACTTCGGTGATCAGACGAGAACCGGTGCGGCACCAATCCAGGAAGGCTTTGGCTGGCAACCGGTTGAAGAAAATACCATGATCAATTTATCGCCCTATGTCCATTTAGAGGGACAAGATGGGTACCCGACCCCTGCCATAGGTGGGAAAAGAGATAGGAGTTGCTTTAAACCAAGCCAGGAAGGGGGAAAAGGAGTGTGAGCTTCGTCACATGTTGAATTTTGGTGATTTCACTCTACGAAAAAGGGGAGGGGGGTCCTTTTCGTGTTAGTGGTGACAACGTATATGTCTTCACACGGAAGGACAACAGCAAACAACTCCTTACCGTTTTCCTACCTATAGCAGGGTCGGGTACCCATCTTGTCCCACCTGGAAATTTTGCCTCATCTACCTGTTGCATAGCAGGGAGAGTTCTTTGACGCTCAAATGCCATCGTACACCACACTGGACCTCGGTTTTACATCTCACCAGAAAGAAGGCGCACTCGGGGCTTCTTTCTCTCGTCCGAAAGAAACCAACCCACCTCGGTCCAGTATCGAACCTAGAACTACTGTCTCAGTTATTGAGCGTCTACTTATTACACACACCTACTTACTACTCCCATTCTGAACGGCAGGCGTACTTACAGTTTCCATCCCTTTTCCCCAAAGATCCTGATTGCAGAACCGTATACAATATCACGGAATTAGAAGGTTAAGTACCTTGTCCCGGGACGGAATGAACACTAGATTCGACACCTCTCCCAACCAGAGTACAAACACCAACATCAGTAGGAAGAAACTCTTGTACCATTAGCTGAAGTGCTACCAAATGGCCTACCGTAGATCTGTAAGTGGTGATTGCGGGGAGAAGAGAGGAGGGGCACCATACTGAGGTGTCAATATGTTACCATCGCCCTCAGTCTAATTAAGTCTAGCGATTTTAATTAGGCAAAATAACCGCTGGGTCACCGCCATAATCATTTATTTTTAACTTCTTGTTGTTCATTTTACCCGGTGCTTATCAATTACGAATGATGGTATCATCATAAGACAATGGATGATTATAATCTCAGATTAACTCCATCGTTTAAACAGGTATGTCGATAGTTTGAAAGGGGTGGGGACAGAGAAGGCACAGGTAGACGTGTGGGTGAGAATAAGGAGAAAAAATGATTACCGGAAGAAGAGGAGTTGGGATGATGAGGAGGAGGAGCTAAGAAGGTCAAGAAAAGTTTCAAAACGTTGACCTTGTTAGATGACGACAAAACAGTTGACTGAAATGGCATTCTAATTAGCACAAGTAGACTACAACACCATGACATTCGCAGGCCGTCCCCCTCCAGGCCGTCCCCTCCAGGTTAGTAAGAAAAACATCGCTGGAAATGTCGCCGACCTCTTTCCTCCTCCATGTCATAGTACATTTCCGTATATCAAAGGTTCAATCATGACATCACTTACACCGATAGTGTCAATGAAAAGCCGGATTACGTTTTTTCCGCCCTGTGAAGGCTGATAAATCACATGCTAAGCGTTATTCAGGTATGTTGGTGTTTTAGGGCTCTTCAACTACAAGGTTATTAGAGCCCCGTCCACTGTGTAGTTCTAATGCAGAGACTGCACAGACACTACTCTAATGCAACGATTTTTGGGTAGTAGCAGTACCCAGTTTTCCCAATCGGCCACCCTTTTTATTACTAACTGGGGTTGTGTGTCCAACGCAATAAACCGCTCCCGTGCCTTTTTCAGAACCGTGTCTATATCACCGAGATGAATACTCCACAAAGTATTCAAATGCTGCTGATAACTCCGTAGGGGCCATGTATACCCGTAATCGTCGTCATGGTAACAACGCTGCGGCCATGTTGAACACGTGTCACTCGTGCTACTAGTAACACGTGGTCCTTTCCATTCAGAAACATTCAAACAGAACTCCAGCTACGATTGGTAGCAATGAATTCGGCGTGTTCTAAAACATCACGTGACCTACCTAGGCGAATTTCTACAGGGAGTGAGACGAGTTGCCAGCAATTTGTGATTAATAGGGGCCTAAATCGTCATCGAAGGGAGTAAACACTGTTTTTTCTTCCCTAAATTGATTCGGAAGTAAGAACTGAGCATAATTTTTCATGAAAACACTTAACACCTCATTTTTTAGGAGAATCTCAACACGATAACGCCCCGCCACTAAAATAATTGATAGTTTATACAATAGTAATAATAATGGCAATACTTACAGGGTTACTAAAATCATGAATGCATGACTTCTTACATTTCGTTATCCAACAAACAAACAAAAAAAAAATCAGAAATAAATTTGGTAGTTTACGAGAAGATTTGCAGACTAATTCTGCTTATGGTATTACACGCTCCGTGAATTGCATAAAAGTGAAAATTGGTCAAGTAAACCAACCCATCATGAAAATTAAATTCGTTCAAAATTTAGCCAAGAGTCTAATGTTAGGAGGAATAGGAGTTACGAAGATGAAGAGGCAGTATATACTTTACAAAACACATCGTAATAATAAATATAACCAAGCGCGTCCTGATAGTGGTTACGTATGGCTGCCCTCCCGTGCTCACGAATCAAATGCGATATTGAAAACACCCAATTAAAGTACATCAATTTCACGAAACCGATTAAACGAGTCAACAATCCAATGCATTTCTCCATATTAAGACAAGTGAGAAAGAAAGGCTTCATAACGGATATGGTTATTTCTCCAATTATTTCTTCACCTCCGGATCAAATGAAGCCCAATTTCGAGACACCATTTTAAAAACAACATTATATAATATTAATATAAAGAGATCTAATACTGCGTTTTTTAAAAAATTGACAGAGCTACGGGGGGATGATTTATGTTAAATCTATGCTAATAACTCTTTCTAAAAATAAATTCTGAATGCGGATTTCAATCGAAATTATTACAGACGTTAAATTCCCTCAGCCATCACGTTAATAGTTGCTGATGACGTCAGTATTCACTAAATCACCAGTCATTTTACGGAAATGTCAAACACAATAAAGCGAGTACGAATCAGCAATGAAGTATTAATAAAATAAATAATGAGTTTTAAAAAAGATAGAGAATTGTGACAACAGACATCAAGAAATGTCGCAATCACAGGTAACTAACAGCCACGTCATTAGACTACATTAAATACTTCATAAGTTACTGCTTTATCAGTAGTATTTAGACGGGAGAAAAATGAAATTACAATTACTTACCGGAAACTCAAGGTGAGAATGTAGTCCACCGGCTAAACGGCCGACAAGTGATCACCTAAAAGTAAAAAAAAAACCGGTAAATTAGCGTCCTATACAAAGGTCCAAAATGAGTCAATTTCAATTATTATACAAAAAGCGCGAAACACGTGCTAAACCATGGAGATTGTAAACGTTGCTATAGAAACTGCACAAGTCGCCATGGAAACGAAACGCAAAAAAAATGGAATCAGCGCAGGTCGCCATGGAAACGAAGCGTTTCAAATGAAAAGAAGACATGTTACTATGGAAACGGAGAAATCTCTTTCTAAAGAACGAGGTAGCACGTGCTGCTGCTATAGAAACGGGAACATTTAAAAAACGGACTAACACGCGCTGCTATGGAAATGACGCACCTAACCTTGTTGCCATGGAAATATTAAACCAAAAGATATGGAAGTAGGCGTTGCCTTGGTAACACTGAATGAAACGCATCAAAACCTTGATAACACGAACCTCTAGCTGCAGAAATCCTCCATAAGTCGAACAATGCATATATTTAGCATTGAAAATGAGAACAACTGGCGGAAAAATTAGGGAAACAATGGCAGACTATCCTCTATCCAGTTATCAAAGATTGCTCTTGAAGTTAGAGTTCTTGTGCCGAGAGATACTTGAGTGTTGCACGATCATCGCAACTATATCGAAAGAGGTCAACCCCAATTCATAGCTAAGTAACTAGGGATTTCAAACTCGGTTAACTATGAAAAAAACTTGACTCCTGTGAGAAATAAAAAAAAATTGACAAGTTAATAATCTTGCATTGTTATTAAATTAGAAACGATTAAAACTCTTGCCAACCGAGCAACTAAATCGCAAACAGATAAAAGAAGTAGGCCTACTCTATGCATATGCAATAGTCGAGCCCTGTGATATCTAGTAGATTAATCAAGGAATTAGTATAAAAATGTGTCATTCATTTATAACTGATAAACTGCGAGCAAATTACAATTTAATTTTCATACACTACAGCAACAGAGCAAATCTATTATAAATACATTGAAATGCACACCCTGTTTTATTATATTATCAGTACTGATTTGTAAGATGTTTGAAAAACAAAATGAAACTAGAGCGAGGAAACGGAGAAAGCCTCCATTATAAAATGCTCGAATTAAAGGATTTCCACACAGGCCGCACCCAGCCGCAGCCAGGGCACAAAAATAATACCCCTCCAAACAACATACTTTCAATCTAAGCATCAACTATACACGTGACGTCAGAGCCTGCAAAATTTGAAAAAAAATGCAATGGCAGAGCCAAAGTGAATTTCAATAATGAGGGGTCATCCTGAAGATACAAACAAGATGTGCATTTGTTTATTAGTCGTTGTCCTCGCTACTTCATGAAAGTAATCTAAGAATGTCAGAGCGAGAGGGAGAGAGCTTCTGTACCCAATCCACACGTATTGTGCAGCCAAGTTGCGTTGGACACACCAGTTCTCGTGAGATCACTGAAGTTAAGCAGCGCAATCCCACGTTAGAACCAACAAGCGTGGTTGGTAAAGATTCAACGTTGGGTGCTGCAAATTTCCCCATTCCTACGTCCTATGCACCTGCCTCCTCATCTCCCGCGAGCAGCCTCCTAAGGGTCCGTCCTGTTATGGCTACTTGGCTTACTCCCCAACCCATGAAATAAATTCAGCTAATCCAGCTATATTGCACTCCACGAATAAAGGGTCACTTCTCTGCAGGTACACACATCCGACGGAGCATGCTTGCTGGAGAAGAAAGGTGCACTTGAAGCTTCTCGTCCAAAAGAATGGAACCAACATCCTCATATTCAACCCTGAGTGCTCTACTGCTATGTTATCACCAAGGTGGGGTAATTTACCTCCACTTTTCATTACTTCTCACCCGTTTTCTTGCCTATGGCGTGGTAGAGTACCCGAAATACGCTTGCCATCCCTGATCGACAGTATTAAGACAGGACAAAGAGTATTTGAAAGTCGCCATGGCCGTTGCAGTGGTCAGTGGTCCAAATGCAGAGCAGATAATCCAGCATCACTGCCATTCACGCATTCCTTTCAAACGCTACTGCTGCTCAACCTCGAGATGACAACTCGATCGATGATCACTTCTTCACGAATACAGCCTCCCCTATTGAGGAACCGGAGCGGCGAATCGCGTTGGACACACCAGTTCTCGTCTGATCACTGAAGGTTAAGCAGCGCAAACCCAGCTAGTACTGACATGGGTGGCCGCTTGGGAAAGCTGGGTACTACTAATACCCAAAAACCGTCGCATTAGTGTAGTGTCTGTGCAGTCTCTGCATAAAAACTACGCTGTGGACGGGGCTCTAATGACCTTTGTAGTTGAAGGGCCCTAAAACACCAACAAACAAACAATACTGAGGAACCAACAAAACCCACAAATCAGCCACTAATCCTTTCTCGCAGGTGCAAATGACGTCGTGCATCACACGGTAGGGCACCGACTTTACTTCCCATCCGACGGAAGGCGCACTCGGAACTAGCCTGCTCGGAACATCTCTGTCGTTCGAAAGAACTCAATTAACCTCGATCCAGGTTCTAACCTGGAACCACTCACGCAGTAAATAGAGCACGTTACGATATAGTAAATGATAAAGAAAAACTGGAAACAGACCACCGGAAGAGCCGAATACATAATTTGTCCAAGGAATACGCGATCGACCCCACGGAATTTTGTCTGTGGGGTAACATTGGCGCGACCCTAAAATTCTTTTCAAGATGACGTCGTCGTCCCTCTTCTTGAGAAATTCATAGATAAATGAGAGGTAAATATTTGATTAGCTACGGACAAGGATTTTCTTTATAAATTGTCCTCGTTATTCTGAGTGTGTCTAGGGCAGCCCATGGCGTTCTGCCACAGAGGAAAGAGGGACAAACGACCCATGAGACGACAAATACAGCGTGAACTTTCAAATTTAAGATAGTTACCACATGGCAAAAGTGAAATCTAATTCTTAACATCCCACGATAATAATAATTATTATTATTAATAAAAAGAGAGTGAGAGAGAGACACACACACATATACACAGTGTGGGAGAAATTTATAAACAAACTCAAATTTAAAAAGGGGTTTAGAGTGATAAGGAAAACCAAGATGGCCACAGGATGACAAACTAAAGATCTCCTGCTGTCCTGAAAAATGACACAAATTATAAACGTACACGGACATGCGCAGACGGAAAAAAAGCAATTTTAACAACGACCTATTCAAGTTTCGCATTTTTCGGATGCAGAAGATTAGTTAAGTGAATAAAGGAAATAATTATCCCGATAAACAGGCTTAATTTTCCCGGACATAGACCAGTACCAGCGTCTAGTCGTCAAAAATAGGGAAGTATTCCATAATAAAGAATGGTTTAGGATAAACAGAAGTCATGTGATACGTGTTCGATCCCAATAGAAATTCCAGTAGTGTTTTCCTTCCCTTGTCCCAAAGAAGTTGTTTACTTCATTACTTAACCTGCACCCAGGAGCTCCAGCTGTGTGTTGGAGCCCTTGAGTGCAGGGAATAATATGTAAATGGTCACTTGACATACACTGATTAGCATGGGGTCCCGGGGGAAAGTAATGTGCTGGGGCCCGTACGACAACAACTCAAAGGAATAACATGCACTTAGTTACTTGACATACACAGATTTGCATTGGGCCCCGGGTCAAGTGCCTAGCTGGCCCTACGCTATTCGTACAAGGTCCCTAGACTGAAAAAAAGAACAGTTCAGGACCGCTGCTAGTCTTCAACGCCCGCCTGCAAATCTCAAATAACTTGTAATTTTTGAAACATCGAAATGGGATCCCTTCTGTATTGGCACCGGGTTCTGAAAACTTACTTCCATAGACTCTGAAATGGGGTCCAGAACCGGGCGAAAATCGTAACATATACAGCAGAAGTGGACCTCGCAAAAATAAAAAAAGTTTCGAGAGGAGGGGTTGCCCAAAACAACGTGTAAACCCCAACGAAGGGGCTCTAGGGCCGCTTTTTCTTGCTTGGGAGTGGACACGAGGGAAAAATTTGAGGGCGGAATTCAGTGACTCTTATTATCCCGCTTCTTTCGGGCGAGAGAGAGGCTCCGGGGACGCCTTCCTTCGGATGAGAAGTAAACCGACGTCTCGCGTGACGTACGATGGCATTTGCCCGCAGAAGAATCACCTCTACTATGCAACGGGTAGACGAGGCAAAATATTCCAGGGTTAGGAGTTCGCAACCTGGCGTCGCGTCGGTGGAATGCCCCAACGAAAAGTAGACCGATGATCAATAAGCATAGGAGTTGCAGCTCTGGTCAGTAACGGGCTGCGGAAATACCCTGTCCAATAGATCACCCTTGTGTTCATTCAGAGGCGCAAGATGAGTACCTGACCCTTCCATACGCGGGACTCTTATGACTCTTATTAAACTCGGTGACTCTTATTAAACGCGCCTTGGTGGCGCACTGGACCACGTGCTCCATTATTTAGCCAGTCATTCTAGGTTCGAAACTGGATGGATGTTGGTTCGCGTTTTTGGGGGGAGAGCTAGAGGCCAAGACTGCGCCTTCCGTAGGATGGGAAGTAAAATGGTGGCCCCGTGTGGTGTACAATGCCATTTGAGGGTGAAAGAACCCTCTCTACGATGCACTAAATTCCCAGGTCTGGGAGCTCGATGGGGTGCTCCAACGAGTAATACACCGACGATAAGGGAGCGGCGAATTGCGTTGGACACACCAGTTCTTGTCTGATTACTGAAGTTATGCAGCGCAACCCCAGCTAGTACTGACATGGGTGGCCGCTTGGGAAAACTGGGTACTGCTAATACCCAAAAATCGTCACATTAGTGTAGTGTCTGTGCAGTCTCTGCATAAGAACTATGCTGTGGACGGGGCTCTAATGACCTTGTAGTTGAAGGGCCCTAAAACTCCAACAAACAACACAACAACGGACGATAAACGAACAAAGGAGTTGCGCGTTTGGTCAGCAGTCGGCTGCAGAAAAATACCGTCCAACAGATCGCCCATGTGTCCATTCAGAGGGACACAGATGGGCACCCTACCGTATCTGAGGCTGGAAAGGGGTTAGCAGTTGCTTTTTCAGCTCAGCGACTCTTTATTATTGTCTTCCAAAAAGGCCTGGGAGAGAAACGAACTATCATACACACAAATTGAAAACTACCATCCAGAAAACGTTGAATTTTTGCCAAATTCGCCAATTAAAACCAAGATTTAATAAAAAAAAAATTATCACTTCCCGGGTCAGCGATTTTCTCCCAAACTCTGTCTCTCTCTCTGCCTTCTGAAAAACACACACTGCTAACAAAAGGAAATTAAGTTAAACAGGAAATTTTCAATTAAAACATTAAAAATAATTTTTAACAACTACCATTTAAAGGTCATTTCAACAGTTACAACACCAGAAATAAAAACTAGTACGCAAAGAAGGCGAGGAATGAGGGGAGCGGGATAGAGGGCACTACTTGGTCCTCTCCCTTCTCATTGGTTAACTCGCAAAGGAACAAACTTGTAATAAAGTGCGAAAAGTGATCAACAACAACACTGTAAAATTGCCAAAAAAAAATAACTTTCACAAGTTCAAACATCCGAAATATCCCAAAGAGGGCACACAGAGGAAAAAGTAAAAACCGAAATTGACATGTGACTATTAACACCTATTTACAATCAAAAATTATAATAACCAGTAGTTAGAACAAACACTGCTATTAGCCAATCAATACAACAACGTGATCAATAAATACCGAGAAAAAAACCTATCGATATTTTGCCAATCTCGCCACTTTTTTTTATTAACAAGCACTATCAAGTTCGCACCTATACAATGTCAAATTTAAGACATTCCTTGCCCAAGATTTAAAAAAAATCGTCACCGAAAGAAGGCCACGATTCTTAAAATTACAGGCGTTGGTAACAGCTTGCTACTCACCTTGCCAAACTGAAAGACAATAGGTTCGATCCTCTGATTTTGCTATAGTTCCCCAAAATCCTATCCCTACCCAAGCAGGACCGGTTAAAGCGTCGATTTTTCGGATCTTCGGTGCTCCAGAGGGCTCCGCAAAACCCCCCTGCCGGTTATACAGCTAAGGTAGGGTTTTTTTGGTGTCTTAAGGCCCTTCAACTACAAGGTCACTAGAGCCTCGTCCACTGCATAGTTGTTGTACTTGTTGTTTGTTGGTGTTCTAGGGCCCTTCAACTACAAGATCATTAAAGCCCCGTCCACAGCATAGTTCTTATGCAAAGACTGCACAGACACTACACTAATGCGACGATTTTTGGGTACTAGCACTACCCAGTGTTCCCAAGCGGCCACCCACGTCAGTACTAACTGGGGTTGCGTTGCATAACTTCAGTGATCAGGCGAGAACTGGTGTGTCCAAAGCAATAAGCCGCTCTCGCTATGGTAGGGTCAGGAAACTATTTGTCACATTGTTTTTTTGGACACACTGCCACCTCTATCTCAAGCTAAGACAGGGTCAAGTACTTATTCGTCCGGTTAGGTTGTCAGGACGCACAACTGAGGATATTTCTTGTAATCGACAGTAGGATTTTTGTTTCGTTGGTATTTTAAGGCAATTCAATTTCAACGGTCATTGCAGCTCCGTCCACTGTGTATTTCTAATGCAGAGACTGCACAGACACTACACTAATGCGACGATTTTTGGATACTAGCGGTACCCAGTTTTCCCAAGCAGTCACCCATGTCAGTACTAGCTGGGGTTGCGTTGCTTAACTGGTATGTCCAACGCAATACAGCCGCTCTTAAAATGTGAAGTAAGGAAGGAAGGCCGAAATCTCCGAAGTGTGACGTCTAGACCACAGTCAACGAAACAAAGATGAGGGAGGGGGGTACACCCGCCCATTATTTTGTCAGGTGACGGGTACACACAGAGAGAATAGCAGTCCACTATCATTATATCAAAATAAAACGCCTATAAATGCCATTTGTCCCCCACAGTGCAAAAAAACAACGTTGTAAACAAATTTTCACTTTTTGCAGAACCGAAAAACTGCATTTTTTCGTAAATAATAAATGATAACGACATCATTACGTCGCCATTATTGCTGTCATTACAGTTGTCGTTTGGTCGATAAACAACGCCAATACCTTAAATTAACACTTAGTAAACTAAACGTCCACCAAACGGATATGGAGCCAAAATCAGAATTCCATGACATCCCCCTCCTACTTCGTCCCTCTGCCACGGTGATTCAAAAGTTGCGTGTGTGGCTCGTTAGTCCAATACAGCAGGTTCGAGTCCAGCTGAAGGAGGCGGTGGTTTTGGCTTCGCTTCGCTTGTTGGTGTTTAAGGTCCCGTCAACTACAAGGTCCTTAGAGATCCGTCCACTGCATAGTTCTAATGCATAGACTGCACAGACACTACACTAATGCGACGATTATTGGGTATTAGCAGTACCCAGCTTTCCCGAGCGACCACCCATGTCAGTACTAACTGGGCTGGCGTTGCTTAACTTCAGCGATCAGACGAGAACTGGTGTGTCCAACGCAACTCGCCGCTCCCAGGTGGTTTTGGCGTAACCAGCCATCGTCCCATTGGGGAGGTGCACGAATTTTTGGTTCGTTGGTGTTTTAGGGCCCTTCAACTACAAGGTCATTAGAGACCCGTCCACTGACTGCGTAGTTCTAATGCAGAGACTGCACAGACACTACAATAATGCGACGATTTTTGGATACTGGAAGTCAGTACTGCTAGAAGTATCCAGTTTCCCCAAACAGCCACCCGTTGCTTAACTTCAGTGATCAGACGAGAACTGGTGTGTCCAACGCGATAAGTCGCTCCCCCACTACACGAAAACAATAACCTCCCGTACATGGACGCATAAATAGCTAAATTTTGTTTTTCCAGGAGTAAAAGAGCTCACCCTAACTCCCGGGAGAGCGGCTGTATTGAGTTGAACACACGATTATTAATCTGATCACTGAAGTTAAGCAACGCAACTCCAGCTACTATTAGCATGGGTGACACCTTGGGAACGCTGGGTACTGCTAATACCGAATTCGTCGTAACAGCTTCGTGTCTGTGCAGACTCTGCATTAGAACTACGCAGTGGACGGGGCTCTAATGACCATTGTAATTAAAGTACCCTAAAACACCAAGGAAATAAGGGTCCCCCCCACCACCGCACTGGCGTAAAGGATCGTGACTAACTCGTGGTGGCAGGTTCGAACCTGGCAGAGAAAGAAAAAGATATTCCATGTGTGCGCCATCCGTCGGATGCGTTCTCTCTACCTGGAGGGGAATATACTTTTAGATCGGCAAAAATTCCCAGGTGTAGGAGAGGTAGCGAAAAGACAAGGTGCTTCACAGGTGTCTTCCTCGTCGCAAATTCGATCGTGGGCCAGGAAGGAGGCTGTTTATCGTGCATGCGAGAGAAGAAAGAGGTCACAAATGCTCCTTCCAGTTGATTCGGAAAGCCGGGGTCTCACCCAGGTGGGATGTGTACGATGTCGCCACAGCACGGAAGCTAAGCAACTCCTTACCCTTTTCCCGCCTATGGCAGGGCCGGCTACCTATGTTGTCCCTCTGAATGGAAACGAACGCTTTCTACATGGAGTGAAATATGCGAGTAGATGGACAAATTTCCCAGGTATGAAGCCCGTTATGAAGAAAACAGACCCACGTTGGAATAAGGAGATGCAGCATTAGGTAGGTCGACAGCCAGTTACGACAAACGTCATACAGTCGAAGAAATGCTCATGTGTTCCCCAGTTCCGGTGGGACATTTGGGTAGCTGACCGTCCCATAGAGGGTAAAAGCAAGGGAGCGGCGAATTGCGTTGGACGCACCAGTTCTCATCTGACCACTGAAGTTAAACAGCGCAACCCCAGCTAGTACTGACATGGGTGGCCGCTTGGGAAAACTGGGTACTGCTAATACCCAAAAATCGCCCATTAGTGTAGTGTCTGTGCAGTCTCTACATAAGAACTATGCTGCAGACGGGGCTCTAATGACCTTTCAGTTGAAGGGCCCTAAAACACCAACAAACAAACAAACGAGGGAAAAAGCTGGGTTATTACGCTTTCGGCCTTCTCAAATCAGAGAACTGGACAGTCTTCCACCATTTTCGGCAATTTCCATAAAAGTAACCTCATTTTTACCGACCGAAAACGTTAATTACTACAATAACAAGAAAGAAATCGTTAATTGAGACGAAATGAGAAAACAAATGCCAAATCGGCAACATTTCGCAGAATTTCCAGTGACCTTCGCCCTAAGAGCACTTGCCAGCGGAGGAAATTACTAGTTAGCCTCATAACCAGTAACGAAGCCTTACGTCACATTCGTTATATTATTATTATCATCATCACATTAATTGCCAGGCTGCGCAAATTAGCACGTGATTTACGGCTATCATTTGCATCAAAATCAGACTTATTATTCAAAATTCGTAAACTAACACCAAATAGTTAATAAATAATGACGTCACCTCATCCGCAAAAGGTTTTCCTTCCAAATTTCTTTTCAATGAAAAACTGCGCACTTGTACACCACTCACAGAGCATGCGCAACCCTTAAACGTGCCAAAATCAACTCAAAATGCTTGGACTCTCATTATTTCAAGGTTATGTACTCAGAAGAAATATGAATTATTGTTTATTCAAGTGGCCCTATCACAATTTTCGATAGTCGTTTACCGGTGCCTAGTGGAGACAAAGGGGAGTGAGGACACCCTCTCTCTCTCCTTCTGAAAGTAATTTACCGACTCCAGGCTCGGGGCGATTTTCCACGGGGCCCTTCAACTACAATGGTTATTAGAGCCCCGTCCACTGCATAGTTGTTCTACTACGGAGGCTGTACAGACCCTACGCTGTTATGACGATTTTGGGTATTAGCAGGACCCAGTCTTCCCAAGCGATCACCGATGCTAGTACCACCTAGGGTTGCGTTGCTTAATTTCAGTGATCAGAGGAGAACTGGTGCAGTCGCTCCCGACACGGGGCGAGTTCTGCCACTCTACACCCGTATTGGAGGGCCTATTTTCCGCGGAGTGGTGACACCGTTTGCTTCTTATCCGAGACGGAGGAACGCCCTTGGAACTTTCCTATCTCTCTCTGTCTCTCTAACCCGGAAAAAAAAGCCAATCACCTCCGCCAGGACCAAACCTGCAATCACTTTTTTGTGACCAACAGCTGGTAGTCGACTACCTTTCATGCATGTGCGTGTGTCCAAACTGACCACAACTCATTAGCATAGGCAGTAGGAATCATAACAGACCACAAAACTAAAGGGGGGACACAATAAAAAACACATTATAGAGGCAGCATTTAAAAGCATTCGACTGAATTTCATCTTGAAATAAGGTCTAAGATGACGTCACAACCAGAAAATTTGGTTTGAATACATAACCCACCTGTGACATGTGTTACCTATTACAATCATCATTTGATGCATATTTAATGAGAGAAGTTGCGCGAGAGGCGAGACAAATGGTGTGGGAGGGGAGAACGGGGAAGTTGGAAGAGAGGAAACAGAGGAGGGGGGGTCTGGCACGAGGGATTGATGACGTCACGATCAGCAAACTGCTCTAAACAAGCTATGCTAGAGAAAGAGAGACATCAAGAGCATAAAGAGTTTTGGGTAGACGCTATGGTGCTAACGTTACAATTGGTGGTGGGTCCTGCACTCCAATAGCTGTCCGTCCAGTACAATTTTGGAAATAAGGAGAGGAGGAGTAGGAGGCGGGGGAGAATTAATTACTCAAGACCACCCTGATTGTGTCAGTCCTCATAAAAGTTGGGACACACGTTTGGAAAACAAGACCCTCTCTCCCTCCCTCCCTCCTTTTAAATCTGTCGCTCGCCAGCTTAACAACTACCTAAGGGGAACTGATGTTGAGTTGTATGGGGTGGTCACCTAACAGAGGATTCAATGGTTCCTCTCTACTGTCCCCTGCATCCCTCTCCTCCACCTCTACGCCTCACATGCACACCTTCGACGCAATAAACTAACCACTTTCTGTCTGCAACATAAATGCAGCCCATCAGTAGCAGGTAATTATGGGTAGTTGATCCCCCTTCTAAATACTACTAAAACCATGATAGCCCACGCTGCCGAAAAATCAAGAGGAGAGTGAAGATGGTCAGCGTGCCACAAAGAATCCTGGGTGGTCCACGAACCACCATCCAACAATTGACCACACTAGATGGCAATTGGTGCGCCTATTGTTTTATGACAATGTGGAAACGGGCAGAGCACGTTACACGCACACACCAAATGTATCACCCTAAGGGTCGAGGAGTGGGGAAGGAGGACCGAAAAAATGCCATACCCCAAAAATGTAAAGCAGTGACCCCCGATTCGCGAAAACAAATCCCTTCCACACGTGTATTTTTTAAATGGGCATCGCCATGACAACGTCTCTGTTTATCTCTCCACGTGTTCCGAGTGCTCTCCATGTGCCGATCTCAACCAACCAAAACAGTTCTCATGAACATGAACCAATGAGAAGGACTTTCAATCGTTAAAGACAAGTTGCTACGGAAACTGTTGCTATGAGCGTGACGCCAAAAGAACGTGTTCAGCCCTCCGTTCATTGACAGCACGTGTCTTTCTCACCACGAGCACACTCTTCTATTAGAAAGTAGCCAATGAAAAGGTTTCAAATCGTGACGACTGTGTTTGAGACGGCGCATGTTCGTCCACTTGGTACCTCATTTCAAACGAGTTAGCCTTGAAAATGAGCATTTTTAGTCGAAAAACAAGGGTTTGTGTAGATGATCATAAAGTAGCCTGTGAATCACCAAATAAATACTTTAGGTATCGACTTATGCATTTGAAATTGTTTGGGGAGAGAGAGGGGGGGCAGGGCAGGGAAAAAAAACAATCAAGGTTAAAAATGATTTTTCACATATGTGGCGGCATCAGCAGCGGCGGCGACGACGGCGACGAGATCCCGCGAGAATTTCAGCGGAAAAAACAGGTACAACTTGCCACACCCAATACCATAAGAGGTAATAACAATAATCATAATAATAATTGTCAAAATGGAAACAAGATTTTCTCATTATATATTTATAAATAAAAAATTGCCTATCAACAGGAGAAATGACGAAAAACGAGACTAAAACCGTCTCATCAAAATTCACAATTTACGTGCATTTTAAAGAAATGGTTAGGCCTCGTCTGGATCGAGTCTAAGGCTCATCCATAAAATTCGAACCGTCCACAGGTCAAGTCCCACGCGTTTTTCAGTCGAGAATTCAAAGGTTACAATAATTCTGTCAAATACAAATGTCCTCGGACCCACCCCAACACGAGGTTCGCACTGTAGAGGGGATAGGAGCAGCTGCATTGCGTTGGACACACCAATTCTCGTGTGATCACTGAAGTTAAGCAGCGCAACTCCAGGGTGGCCGCTTGGGAAAACTGGGTACTGCTAATACCCAAAAATCGTCGCATTAGTGTAGTGTCTGTGCAGTCTCTGCATAAGAACTATGCTGTGGACGGGGCTCTAATGACCTTGTAGTTGAAGGGCCCTAAAACACAAGCAAACAACAACCAATCCTCGTCTGATCACTGAAGTTACGCAACGCAACCCCAGATAGGGGGCACTGGGTACTGCTAATACTCAAAAATCGTGGTAACAGCGTAGTGTCTGTGGGGATCCTGCATTAGAACTACGCAGTGGACGAGGCGCTAATGACCGTTGTAGTTGAAGGGCTCCTAAAACACCAACGAAACAAATACACCCGTACAGCATCAATTCGTAATCTACTTGCCGGAAACAGGTTGGGAACCTGCAGCCGTTAAATCACTAGCGGAGGTCGGCGGGTGCTCCAGTTGTATTTCTCATTAATAGAGAGCTGGTTGTAGGAGAAAACGGGGTCAGTAAGAAACGGTAGTTAGAAATGAATTTTGAGGGTCATTCACGTAGACGAAAATGTCACGGTCAGCCGGCAGCCTTCAACAACATCAACTAGTTAGTACGTATCTATTATTTGCCAATCCAACGAGGACGGCAAATACGACAACTATTTACTCACTGCTTAAAGAATGTCGCTGGACAGGGTGACGTCAGGCCCCGCACTCAGTTGTCACATCAGAGTCGCCACAGAGGGTGATCCGATGTGAATGAACTGTATGGACAACAAAGTTAGTCCACTTAAGTCTCAGCATTTGCAACCGAAATTGCACCTCCATGGAAAACGTGACTCTGGTGCAACAAAAATTGACTTACCAGCCCGTACCAGGGTCACCATGGTCAGATGTTTAACTCCACCAGGGATGACAGGTCCCTGCCCAGCTTCATTGCAGCTTTGAAAACGAATCAGCGACTCAACAAAAATTCTCTATTTAACGTGGCTTGCCAGCACCAAAGATGCACCAAAGACTCTCGGGCATTACCAACATGGGTGGTTGGTAAGGAATATTGGGTGCAGACAATTTCCCCTCTCCTACATCCCATACATCTACCTCCTCCTCACCCGCGAGCAGCCTGTTATGGCTGCTTGGCTTACTCCAAAATCCGTTAGTGTAACATAGCAACATTCGAATAGCTTCTTGTAATAAAGGGTCTAGAAGTGCGGTAGGGACACACCGGGACAGATTCTCATTTGGGACGGATTCCCATCTGGGACGGTTCACATTGAATCCAAGGGGAAAGGAGACAAATGAAATCAACGTGCGACTGGAATTTTGTGTTGGGGTAGGCGAAGAGAAGTCCAAATGAGTTCCAAGTACTAAAGGGTCATTTAACATAGGGGGGGGACTTACTATGAAGGCCGGAAAACCGGACTTCTTCCAAGTAACGAGGAAAACACGTGATTTAAAGTTAGGGTGAGATCTGTCCATTGGTGAATAATTTTGATGCGAGGAGGACGATATTTAGACCACTTGTAATTTTTTTTGTTTAGGTTGGCTAATTGAAAATCCTAGAATTTGTCAGTCGTTAAATACTGGTCCAGGTCGAAAGCACGAAGACTAAAAACCCTCCCGTGGGGCAAGCGATCGAATAACAGACAAAACAGAGAAATTTGCTGGAGGGAGGACCCAAATCTGCTGACACAACTCCATTTAAAAATATTTACGTCTCTGTAGTTTGCAACATTGTATCAAACAAAGAACTTACATCATCTTAATGGGGCCTTAAAATTGTCAAATTCAGAGGTTAATCGGCCAGCTCAATTAGTCCAGCAGGCGTGAAACACGACCATCAAACACGCGATTCCCCCATCAAAAACAGCCTCAGTCAGAACACCTTGAATTGATGAAGCCAAATACAATCATTTATTGAGTTTCACGGGCCAGAGCAGGCTTCAGAAATCATCCACTGATTCACCTGCGGGCCGAATAAACAGACAGGTAGGTAACGTAAAGCAGAGAAGTACTATTCCTGTAATGCGTGGACGGGCATCATCAAAAAATAACAAAGCAATTTATATTCCAGAATCGCACCTGTAATCTAATTCAGGTAAAACATACCAATCAAAAGACAAAAATACCTTCAATTTCTAGAAAAATTCTTACTTCAAGGTGCCTTTCATGAACAAACTTTTTCATTATGCAACCACAAGAGGAGTGAGTGGTCTAATCAAATCGTCCCGTATGAAAAACCATTACCTGCAAACCTAACAAGAGGGTTGGTTGCGCATGCGTGCCTGACAGTCATGCATACACAGGCGTACTGAACGTGCCCATTGCATCTTCCTTTTGTCGTCCTCTACAATAGGGCGCTGGTCTCATGACCCTAGTCAGGTCGCTAAATTACTTGCAGGCACAAGCGGAAAGCTCAATCCTGGTTGAAGTGAGAGGGGGAGAGGGGGGAGAGGGAGGAGGAAACTTAGCCCCAATTGTTGTTTGTTTGTTGGTGTTTTAGGGCCCTTCAACTACAAGGTCATTAGAGCCCTTTCCACAATGTAGTTCTGATGCAGGGACTGCACAGACACTACACTAATGCGACGATATTTTGATACTAGCGGTAACCAGCTTTCCCAAGCGGCCACCCATGTGAGTACTAGCTGGGGCTGCGTTACTTAACTTCAGTGATAAGAAGAGAACTGGTGTGTCCAACGCAATTCGCCGCTCCCCTTAGCCCCAAGTTGACCTTCTCCCTAGAGGGAAGTAAACCGGCGATCTCATGTGGGGATACGTGCAGGAGGTCACCCTCTGATATCGGAAAAATTCACCATCTGCAGGAGCTTATCATCTGACATCGAGGAAATTCCCAGGTACATGAGCTCGCCCTATGATATCACTCAGTCAGATAATCTGGGTGTCCATGCAGGTCAGATATACAGGACGAAACACACTGGCCTGTTTCGTGAGGTCAGCGGGCTCGCAGCATCTGGAGTTGGGGACTCGAAGGATGGTTTCTTTCAGGACAGTAAACGGGAGACCAAAAGTGCCCCATTTGCCCTACCCAGAACAGAAAGGAACCTTCCCAGGAATAGGACCTCTTCCCATCCTTTCTGTCCTGGAGAATAGAGTTTACGTAAGAGATTCAGAATATTTCTGCAGCACATTTGAGCACTACTTTTCAACTTAGAAATCAGACGTCATTACAGTATATGGGTTGGAATGGAACTCGTACATACGACGAGTGGATGACATCTACCTGTTCCACTTCTTCGTGTGCAGTCAGATCAACCGCATGTAGTAAACAACTTCATCAGTCATCTCACCTTTAAGAAAAAATTTTCGTCGCGATATCTCTCATTGTCGTGTTAATTAGTTAGAAAACACGTTTTGAAGTTCACGTCAAGTCATAAAAGTACGGAGGCGCAGCCGTCAGGCGACTCATTTACGCCTAAGGTGGTGGTAAAACGAAGTGTAAAAATGGTTAACAAGGTGGAATTCGCCGTCCTATTTCTTTAACCAGGTGTTAATGTCATTTTGTCATAGAATTGACACAAACGAAACAGTAAGTTGAACGATAAGGCCATTAGGTACATAACAGGCCCAAGTGGTGTTAGGTTCGATCCTTGTTCAGAAAAGGCAGTAACTTTTGTCTCGGGCGACGACGAGGAGGAGGGCAGGGTCCTTCAACTACAATGGTCATTATAGCCCCCTCCACTGCGTAGTTCCAATCCAGAAGCTACACAGAAACTACGCTGTTGCGACGATTTGGGTATTAGCAGTACCCAGTGATCTCCAGCGGTCACTCATGCCAGCACTAGCTGGGGCTGCGTAGCTTAACCGGGAGACACCAAAGCAGAAGAAGTGGCGTTTTTCGGGAGAGATGCCATGGTCTGGTGCCATGGCGAATTGCGTGACGCCAACCCTAGCGACGCCACTGCGGTGACGCCATGGTGTCATCCCCCTCTCTCCCGAAAAAAAGCTGCTGCTTCTGCTTTTGTGTCACCTCCCCTCTCCCGAAAAAAGCAGCTTCTTCTGCTTTGGTGTCACCCGGTGCGGCCCGCACTCCCGCACCCCCGTAGTGACGCAACTACCCGTTATGGCTGCTTGGCCGACTCCCCAGCCCACAGGTGTAACATATTACTACTAACCTTTCTCCCGCCTGTAACAGGGTTTGGTGAACAGTTTTGTCCCGTTGGGACACCTGACAGATCAGTTTAACGGTGTGCTTTTTACGCAGCCGGCTGCGAATTACGCTGCAACCCCTATCCTTATTTATCGTGGGTCTATTTTGATTCATTGGGAAGGTCCTTTTCCGTCATCGACACCAGGAGGACCAGCTGCTACATCTGGAAATTTGACCGAACTGCACAAGCCCACGTCAATACCAACAAGGGTGGTTGGTAAAGAACGTTGTTGGGTGCTGCAAATTAAACCTCTCCTTCATCCTTTCACCTATCTCCTCCTCTCCCGCGGGCAGCCTCCTAAGGGTTCGTCCTGTTATGGCTGCCTGGCTTACTCCCCAACCCACGAAACTAATCCAGAACTACACTTCTATTCTACACCATGTAGTAAGGGTTCTTTGAGGATAGTCGTGGCATCGTACAAACCACACGGGGCCTAACGGAAGGCACACTGGGGATCTCTCACGGGGGGGGGGGAAAGCCACCCGCCTTGGTACATCACCAAACCTGAAATCACTGTCTCAGAAGTGCAGCACACCTGCGCTACCAAGACGGACTTAACGATGCTACCTACCACTACAGGTAAGCTACACGCATTGATGGTTCGTCTCTTACTCTCGGTCAAAGGTCACGGCCAACACCGATTTTTAACACCACCTGTAACTAATTGCTAGTCATCAATGCTAGAGAGATAAGTATCATCACAGCATCTTCTAGTTAACCACTTCTTCGAGTTGGGAGTGACATTTAACGTGTAATTGAGACGCTGTAGGAGGAAACACAAAAAGATACACAGGAGTTGAATACAAAATATCGAGTTACCAACAACTTAGGGTGCTGTCCAAGACATGCGACAGTCATTTCCGGTTTGACAAGTAAAGAAAATATTCGTCACCTTGTTGACACTTTTAAGATGCACATTCAGAGTTGGACTCAAAAATCTAGTTAGTACCCAAACGTTTTCTAGAATTTGGAGGAGGAAAAATGCAAAGTTATGACAGGATTTCATCACATTCAAAATATTTTTTTAATGAATTTCCAGTGAAAGAAGAATTTCAATAGTAAACACGGTGAATAAAGGGTGTAGAGATGATTACATTTTTTTCTCTTTTGTAAAAAAAAAAAAAGAGGGGGGGGGGAGACTTGAAAAATATTTTCACTTTAATTTTAAAGACTATATAATGATAAAACTTAATCTTCATAGCAGCAGCAGCAGAAAAGCGAGAAGAAAAAACCCACCTTAAGATATTTTGAAGGCCACCTTTTCATTGCCAAACTCATGGTAGTGGTCACGCCCCAAAAACTTCTTAATACCTGTCTTAAGACGTGCAGTTTTTTTTTTTGAAAGAAAACTCACATATACACTCCTCTCTCTCACTCTCTTACTTCAGAGGATTTTAAAAGAAAAGGCGAACTAAAAAATTACCCAAAATACAACTTTTGTAAACTTAGAGGATAAAATCAACAACAACAGCAGAAACTCAACCCTGTTTTTTATATAAAAAAAATCATATTTCGCTTTAAAATTCAAATTACAACCATTTCCGAGAATATAAATTACAAACACAAAACGTGCTTTTTTTTTATCAACTTTGTCCTTCATCCAACGTATGAATACTCAAAATTATCAAATAAAATCTCGTGATTTAATTAATAATAAACGGATTTTATTACGTAATGATTTATTAGCCGGCAATAACAACTGTAATTACCAAAATAATAAAAAAACGCCATTATTCAGCATCGAATTCAGTTGTCTTTGTCGTCATCGTCATCATCATCATCCAAGTTAGTTTTTCACGTATTTTTAACAAGGACAACCATTCAAATTCTGCAATAAAACGGCAGTTTTTTTTTCGTTTTTACGAGGGCGAAAGAAGGCGTGTTACTTATCAAGAGAAGCCTCCCCCCGTCCCTCCTCCAGAAAACTTTATATCTACCAACCAACAACATCCTGCAATCCTTAAAACCATGCCAACGATTCTGAAATCTCTTCAACATTTCCAAAATTTCTTAAGAAGGTAATCATTTCCAATGTCCACTTCTCAATCTGGAGACAACCTCACCTCCACCTTCAAAATACACCTGTTTATTATTACTTACTATTATTAGGAATTATTCACTCGATAATTATTTCTCATTCAATTGCACCTCAATTAACTGTATCAGGTTGAGAAGCAGAATAATGATAACGACACCCCCAAGTCAATTAATCCACATCTGCATACCTCATTTCTTGGAAAAGCGACAGTAACCAATATTTCGGCAATACATTCTGCATAAAGAGAATATTGAGACACCTCTGTATCTTGCGCGTCACAGAGGCTACAACCAATCATGACTAGTAGTTTACCCCACGTGACATCGGCTCGGTGACACGGCGTTATTTCCCACGTGGACGAGTTGAGCGTCCCCGTTTCCTTGACAACGCCGCTGGATTCGCATGAGTGCAGACATCCCATGCGAACCACCAGACCAATCAGACATCCCCTTATCCGACACGTGACGAAAGAATGACCATAACCGACAAAGCACGTGCTAGTCTTCCAAAAGCCTCAATATGGACAAACGGCGCTCGTTTCCATGACAACAAAAGGGAAAACCCAGACGTCTTTGCTTACGACGACGCAAGTTGAGGAAAAACAAGCGACTCGGAGGCACGTGCTTCGCGACAACAGATGCGGTTTCTATGACGACAATAATAATGGACGTTAGAGAAAAGATTTCGGGTTCAAAACCAGGTACGACAATCCAATTCGGACATTATTTTTTTAATATAAACACCTGCCTTAAATGGTCATGAAAGGGCTGAACGACGAATAGGAATACAAAAACAAACCTAACATGTATTTAGTCAGAAAAATCGACTGGAAATCATCCCCTTTTTGACATCAATAATTTCATTATTGATTTTACGAATTTTTCTAAGAAACCTATTTTTTGGTAAGAAACTCAACTAACAGGACAACTGTCGCCGTTTGTCACCCAATAATACAAAATGTACATATCGATATTACTAAACATTAAAAATATTGCAGTATTATAATTATAAGGCGTTAATGTAGCATTAATTATAAGGCTGAACGCTAGAGCGCCATCATTATACTTTACACGAGTTGAACAACTAATTCGACGGGGCAATAACAATAATATTGAAATAATAATAATAGTAATAAACATAATAATACACTCTCTCTATGCAATGGCCAAAACAATGACAACTCGTAATCATCGTCAATTAAAAACTTTTCTTGCACAAAACTGATTATAAACTTTCTTCAAAAATGGAGGATAGCAAAAGAAAAAAAAAAACAGCCCACCACCAAACTACTAATTTAATTTTTCTTTTCAAAAACTACACCACGCGTCACAAACCCAAATATCTATAAAAATAATAATTTTAAAACTCATTAATCATTAACCAGGAGTGTACTTTTTAGCTAAACTACCTTACAAAAGTCGCCCCGCCTCCATTATGAAAATTTTATTAGGTATGAAGCGCGGCTTATTACAACATTAAAGACAAGTTACGACAGCGACTCATACATCGGTGTGTACTGGCGCTTAAAAAAAAATAGGTCCGTTGACTCTGAAGGTCCATTTGCCTTAGGTCAGTGGTCTTCAATCTTTGTCGACTCACGGAACCCTTAGAACTATAAGATGTTTTGGGAGAACCCCAACCCACCATTAGAAAAGTACATCTTGCCGCAGCTAACAAATTTTCCTTTTGACTCGCGGAACCCCCAGAGATGTTGGAACCCCAGTTTGAAGACCGCTGCCTTAGGTTAAAGTCAGGCGCCTTTCTAAACCCGGGTACGTATGAGTTTTTCATTTTAGCTTTCTATCCATCTGCCTTAAATATTAATTTTAATCCTATTTATCTTTTTAATATTGTCTAGTACCCCTTGCTCATCCCCCTCTTCTCCCCGAATCCCTTCCCCCCAGTAAAAGAGTAGTCCCCTCCCATCCACTATCTTACGGGCTCTCCTGTTACTAGTGGATGCCAATAACCACACTCGACGTTACCAACAACCAACCACTCCTATTCCGCGTAGAGAAGGTTCCCGTAAGGTCAGTGCTGATATTGTACACGCCGCAAGAGGCCATCTCCGACCTATATATGGGAGTGGCGAATTGCGTTGGACACACCAGTTCTCGTCTGACGCTGAAGTTAACCAGCGCAACCCCAGTTAGTACTGACATGGGTGGCCGCTTGGGAAAACTGGGTACTGCTAATACCCAAAAATCGTCGTATTTGTTTAGCGTCGGTGCAGTCTCTGCATAAGAACTATGCTGTGGACGGGGCTCTAATGACCTTGTAGTTGAAGGGCTATATGGCTATTTAACGCCGACCTATCCATGTGAGAAAGTAATTGACCGATCCCACGGAGGAGGGAGGAGTGGATCTGCTGCACTTTGGAATTTAGCCGATACACAAGTGTTATAGGCCTATGTATTCACGGCTTCACATTAATCTGTGATGGCGGGTGCATTTGCACCTTACCTCTGGAGCTTCTGTAGGATACATTCCAGTGCCGGCCAATGTCAACCCAGCACCATCCGCAGACTCACTCCCGAGTTACAGCGGAAGTTTTTTTTTGGGAGGGGTAGACAAAATTGACGGCTGGATATTGAATTATTTTACATCGGCTACACAGATCTGAAGGTGAATGGACGGCCCTGTCGAAGGCGGAAACGGTCAAAGGGCTAAGGAAGAAGAACGGAAGTTGACGAAAAATTATCACTGCCCCTTCCCCAAACAACCGATGGGGTACCCTATTTTATTATTCAGCCTCTGAATAGATGCAAGGTTCCACTTGAGCGAAAGAAGAGACGGGAGTTGAACTTGAGTCTTACCTGATCAGCTTCACGATCAATGCCGATGCTTGCACAGGTGGTTAACTATTAGGCAGTCAATTATGTCACATGGTGGGGGAAGTCGATTCGATATTCTGCCAAAGAGATCGCGCGTGCGCAACAGAAAGCTCAATTTTGCACAACATTCTGTACATACCAGATTCACCAAAAAAGACACCAATTTGTGAGGAGATAAGGCGATGATATTCACTAACGAAGGTATCAAATGGTTTTGCTTTGGCTTGTTGTTGTTTTAGGGCCCTTCAACTACAAGGTCATTAGACCCCCGTCCACTGCGTAGCTCTTATGCAGAGACTGCACAGAAACTACACTAATGCGACGATTTTTGGGTATTAGCGGTACCCAGTTTTCCCAAGCGGCCACCCATGTCAGTACTAGCTGGGGTTGCGTTGCTTAACTTCAGCGATCCGACGAGAACTGGTGTGTCCAACGCAATTTGCCGCTCCCGGTATCAAATGGAGTGGTGGGGGAAAAGAAAGAGGGGATACAGCTGAAGGGGTCAACTGACAAATTCCAATAAACCAAAATAATTCAATCTAACAGCTAACATGGCGGAAGGGAGTTTGTAACAACGGACTTACATGAAGATTTTCGGCATCATCAGTAACGAATGAGGTGTAGGAAGACCAACAGGGGGTCAGAAGAGAGGAGGAGGGGGGTCGAAACCACAAGGTAGAAAGACAGAAGATAACAAAAACTATGTAGAAAGGTGTAGAAAATAAGAAGAAATAAAATTTTTTTTTCTCTATCTCAATCTCTTGACTTTATGATCATGTCATTGAACTAAAAGTCGAATGAGGTTGAATAACACTTTTTTTACGAGCGTCCTAAGTCTTCTATGGTCAAATTCTGAATGATTATAATTTCAACTTTTTATGATCCAAATTGAATATATATATATATATAAAGCCTACTACTAACAATTGGTGATCAAATAAACAAATTTTTTGGAAGAGCAACAATAAAAACCAGTTTGATGCGATAAACAACAATAACCGCACTAGCAAAAAATAATAATAAGGGAGAGAGAGATAGAGAGAGAATGTTTCTAATTTTACTTTTCGTGACCCTAAATCCGCCCCCTTCATCTGAAATATTTGTATACTTCCTCCCTATCCCAAGAAAACAAGGCTTCTGAGTACTTCTTCCCACACTATGATCATCATCTGTGCACAACCACAAAAAAAATTAAGCACTTATTAAGAAGCACATCATCAACGAAATAAACACGAAAGGCTACTACTAATCAACATCAGATTTAACAGGAAATACACTTTTTTTGTCGAAATTCAAAAGTATCGTCAACAATACTTCATTCAACGCCTCATGAGTAGCCTACGTTAAATTCAAGACCCCTGTAAACAATGAAGTAAGGACACATTGTAACGACGTCGTCATCATTGTCAATCTCACGTGGAAGACACCACGTGCTCCACAACCAAACGTCTCCATGGTTACGGGTCATTCTCCAAAGCAACCAGACAGTATCCAAGGCAACGAGTTAATGTTGTCAGCCATAACGTAGATAATCAGTATTTCGAACCAATGGCGTTCGACACACGTGGGGAGCGAAGTTAGAAAGCACATCCTAACAAGCACGTGGGGGCCACAGAGGCCAAAGCGACCAAGTTAAGGGCATCTTGACAACCGTTTGCGTAACTTTACAGAGCAAACTGCAAAATGCAAAGTAAACGTTTGTTACAAACGTTGCAAGCATTCACATATTCAACCTGACAAACATTCAAACTCTTGGTCTGGTTCGTGAGAATTTAAGCGTGGCTTGTTTGATGAATGGCGCTACCACCAGAAGTGCTCGCAAGCCCCATAAACGTCAAGCAGACTTCCTAGTCCTTGCAACCATCGAAGCACAGGCAAACGTTTTTGAAACCTGTTTGGGTCGTGCGAGCGTGTCGTGGGGAAACGGGTCGGTGGAAATAACAAGGCGTTAAAAGCTTGTTGAGCAATCGATTGGTTTCATCAGCCGGACAAACGTTGCAACGATCTCCATCTGAGAAATGATCGTCATTAAAGTGCTCTTGATCGTTCGTATTTTACAGACGAACCTCTTTCTGACACAGTCAAGCATTGGCCTAACAGCACGTCATTAAACATCATCTTAAACTGCAAACCAGAGACGACAAAGGAGCCGACGATGTTGTGCAAACCACAGCGTCTGTGCGATAAATTGCAGCACAGAACCTTGAAGAAGCAGGAGGAGATTCCTCTCCTCCTGCAGAGAACCTTGAAGAGCAGGAGGAGATTCCTCTCCCATTATTAGAGAGTTAGTGGTGAACGTCGACGAAGACGAAACGAACGATACGAG
>JAAFCE010004287.1:7491962-7514473 GCA_013389805.1 Trigoniulus corallinus
TTGCCTCATTTGACCTCGTATCGTTCGTTTCGTCTTCGTCGACGTTCACCACTAACTCTCTATTGACCTGGTTATCAAATATCGATACCATAACCAACATTTCACATCTCAGAACACGTGCTTCGCACGCGACAGACGCCGTAACGATGGTAACGACGAAATCCTCTTTGAATTCCATACCCCATTCATGAAATTACACGACACCGTTGAATTTTTAACGTGGATAATTCATAAATTACGTTCACACCCACCCATCGTCCACTTTTGAACATTTTTGAAGCCTTCCATGTAATAATTCATGCGCCACAAACGATACGTAAAACGATAACTGAATGTACAATACTTCGAGCCGATGAGAATAATGTTCTCATAACAGTGACGACCTCATCATGCTTAGAGGACGCAAGTTCGAGCCTACACCCCTTAGAAACAACAAGGAGAAATAAAACAAGATGGCACCAAAGGTTACCTAGCAAAGAGCCCGATAATAAAGTTCAATGAACATCAAAAGACAGGGGCAAGAGCTTCCGTACTGAAAAAAAGCATCTCTAACTATGCATTTCAGTTTCTTTAAAAAATATGGAGTACAAATTTACCTGAAATGAAAGAAATGATGACCATAACTGCCACTAGCTGCACTGACCACCCAATAGGCCTGCAGAATAATTCACAGTCACAAAGATGCGGATGAAAACGATGGGTGTCGCTTCTACCCAAATTTTTCAATTTTTTTTTTTACCCCTTCGACTAGATCGCCCTCTCCTTCTTCGCGTTATTTGTGATTTCAGCGCCACCGTCGCCAAATCACGAAAAGGAGCTCAAAAGTTCGAATTTCAAATCCAATCAATTTTTAGATGAAAATCCGCGATAACCGGCTAACAATAGCAACAACATCGACGTCTCTCGATGAACACAAAAGGCAAAGAAAACGGGTCACACAATCTTGTTCGAGCTTCTTACAAAACTTTTGTCTCCATCTTCATCATCTTCCTCATCATCTTCGTCATCATCATCTTGGGATGAGAAAGGGAAAAAAAACCCTCTCCCAAATGTATGAGGAGACAGAAACCGAGAAGACTCAAAAGAAAGGATCCGAGTGAAGTTTGATGCCATCGTACGAGTTCGGGTAAAAACTTGGAGGTTGACATTAAATTAGGCAGAAAATTCTCTCAACTTTTGTAAATCTGCCAACTTAAACTTCAAAAATTCACCTTTTTTCCCCTTCACCTCCCTCCCTTCAAAGTGCCCACCACCCCTACCACCATCTCCGATATTCCCTTCTTCCATCTCTCAAATTCCTGTCACAACTTTTTTATACAGTATATCCGAAATCCACTTTTAGATTAGTAGGATTTTACGGCCCTTTAGGAGTAGTTAGCCCTGAAGGCCTTTTCACTGTCACCAAAGGAAAAGTTTCTACAGTCCCAGGAAAGAAACCAGGAGTTGACCACTTCTCCTAATTGACTTTTTCTGTAAAAAAAGGGTTTGTTCTGCTACCTGAAGAAGAGACCAAACATCATCATCATCATCTTACCCTTCTCCCGCCTGAGGCAGGGTCGGGTCTGCGGGTTCTAATCCTCCACTCCCGCCTATCCCCCACCAAGCCCCCTCCACACCCCGCACGCCTCCATGTCCCTTTGCACCACCCGCACCCACATCCGTTTTGGTCTTCCTCTACCTCTGGTGCCCCTGGTTATATGAAGAAGAGACCAAACAAATCCCACAATTACTTGGTTACACATTCGTCCATCTGCAGATGATCCACTTATGGGATGCTTCCACATCCAGAGCACTAAAGAGAACCAAATACTTTGATCAACATCGAGCCACAGAACCGTATCGCATGGCACGTGACCAAAATTACTATTACTGGTCCACTGTCCAAATTCCAATCATCGCAATATCTATAATGCCGTATTTATCCTAAGTGATTTCCACAACTGGGAAATGAACTCGAGTTGGATGAACGTCCTAGGTAATAATTTTGCTACAGAAGAAAAGTTTGGTAGCACCACCAAAATTTTAACGAGTTACCTTCACACACAACGGTCACGAGCCCGTATGCTTAAAAGGAGTTGGCCGCCTGGTGCCTTGAGACTATTGTTGACACCCTGTTGAGAAACGAAGACTCCTGAAATGCGGCGATGAAAACAAGACCGAGCTAGATCCAGGGGCAACCCAAGCTTACTCTAATAAGTGACGTCCTAAGAGCACAACAAAATACCTAGCCTAAATTAATATGTTACACGATTCCGGGCTACTACCCCTTGAAAGTACCTGTTGGTACCTGAAAGTACCTCTGGAATCTACCTGTTGAATAGTAGAGAGTGTTCTTTTACGTGCACATCTCAGTGCACCACACGTGACCTAGGTTTTACTTCTCATCCGAAGGAAGGCGCACTCGGGACCAAAGTCTCAAAAAGTCAGCCCACCTCAGTCAAGTATCGAACCTAGAACTATTGACGCAGTTGCCGAGCGTGCTACCCACGCGGGCCGCCCACAAGAGGCCATAATAAAAAAACTTTCACTCTTAGGCAAAGGTGCTCGTCTACCTGGGACTTTTCCTGATCTACATACTGTATTTCCTTTTCGGTTAGGAAGGGTTCAGTTCCAGCTTCCAATGACGTCGGTAGACATCTTCCTCCAAATCTCACTTTCAGCATTGCCCTTGCCCTGAAACAACATTCGCAACTGCACCAGAATAAAACAGGATTGAAATGTGGGTATATGATTCCCCAAAACCTGAATTGGCCCAGTGTAATCTTAAAGACAACCGTGTGGTAGTAGCAGATAAATAATGAATACTTTCTCTTCAAATCAGGCTGTATATTGGGGAAGAAGAAGAAGAAGAAAAGGAGTGGAGGGGATGTGTCTGAAATAAGGACGTGGGGTGGGTGTGTGCAAAGGCAGAAAAGTTTGTGTGGAAGTACAACATTCCTTTCTCCAGGGAGAGTCTCTCAGGGACCCAGAACTATGAGGGAAAAAAATGTAACAACAGCCTTTTAACATTTGAAACTATAAGTTTTTTAACTATTTTCGATTACTGACAATGGCATTTAACAAAAATAGACAGGATCCTTCGCAAAGAGATTTCTCAGTCGGGGTTTTTTTTTTTTTTGAATAAGCCCCCCCCCCCCCCTCTCACTCGCCCGTCTTCCGCCCCAAACATGTCAACACTACTGTTTTAGGCATTTGCTTCAAAAAGCAACTCATTTAAATCTGGTGAACACTTCAATATGAAATCTACCCTAAAAATTCTGAAAACTACCTACCAAACCTCCCTCCCCTCTCCTTCCTCCCATCGTCACGTTTTTTTCGGGCACCCGCCACACCACTAACTAACCACATGGGTTTAAACAACACAAAAACCAAAAGAATGTCGCTTCATTAGCAAAAAACACGGCTAAAAATAATAATTCATACATAGACTGTCGATGGCGAGTGCACGGGGACACAGTGTATAGTAAGCAGCATGTTGAAACAATGGCTGAGTATCAACTGACAGCCAAAGACACGTGACTCGTGGTAGCCAATGACAACGGGAAACTTAATGACGTATGGTATCCCCATGGCAATTTGTAACTAGGAACTATTAACCCTCTTCCTGCCTATGGCAGGGTCGAATAAACGCCTTTATCCCTCTGGATAGGCACACGAGCGGCGATCACTTGAACGGCATCTTTTAAGTAGCCGGCTGCCGACCTAAGCTGCAACCCCGGTGCTTATTTTATCATCGGCCTACTGTTCCTTGGGGCATTCCACCGAGCTCCTCTACACCCAGGAATTTGCCTCAACTACCCTTTCGCAAAGTAGCGAGGGTACTTTTAAATCGTACATCATACAGTACGGCACCGGGTTTACTTCCCATCCGACGGAAAGAGCAGGGAGCGGCGTAGTGCGTTAGACACACCAGTTCTCCTCTGATCACTAATGTTAAGCAACGCAATCCCAGTTAGTACTAACATGGGTGGTCGCTTGGGAAAACTGGGTACTGCTAATACCCGTATGTAGTGTCTTTACAGTCTCTGCATTAGAACTAGGCAGTGGATGGGGCTCTAATGATCTTGCCCGGATTGTTTGATGGAGGTAAAGCCGAGGTTCTAATAACCTTGTAGTTGAAGAGCCCTAAAACACCAAAGAAACGGAAGGTGAACTTGGTGCCTCCCTCTCTCGCCTGAAAGAGGCCAACTCGATCCAGTATCAAACCTAGAACAACTGTCGCAGTAGTTGAGCACGCCACCCTGATGTTACCATGGCAATTAAAATTCAAAACTTGTCGAATTTCTACACGAACTATGCATCCACCAATCAGGAAACACCTTAATGACGTCAAACTGGAAAGTTACCCAATTACAATCAAAGAACGCTTCCGAGCACGTGTATGAATGCCACGTGCTTCACGACTTAAGAAACCTTAAACCTGCAGACACCTCACAGGCTGACTCCATACATAACCCTTTTAAGTGCAGACAGTGGCGTCACTAGAGGGGGGCGCGCCGCACCGGGTGACACCACTCGCACCATGAGAAATGGGGTGACTCCAAAGCACAAGATGCGGCTTTTTTTCGGGAGAGGGGGTGACACCATGGTGTCACCGCACCGGGTAACGCCAACTCGAGCAACGCCACTGAGTCCAGAGCGAAACTGTGAATCCGTTGTCGTATTTAGCGAATGGACTTAGTGTCACCAACACACGGATGGATACATTCCGATGGGACAGGGCAGGAGGAAAGGGCTTTCAAAGACAGAGAGGGTGCATGCAGTACCGGTGAAGAAGTGCGATAAATGCGATAAAATCACACTTGGAGGCGAACTCCAGAAACTAAATCCTGGCATAAACCACATAATACAAAGGCTCCCCTGTCCTCCTTCAAGAGGATGTGGGTGGAAATGACAATGACGGCATTTTCTTTAACAACACGCGTTCTCCGCTGTATATATCCGTTAACAAGTCATATAAAAATAGTTAGTTAACTGGGGGGGGGGAGAGGGAAAGAACGTACCACAACCACCATTACCACCAATCTAACATCGCAGAGTACATTGTATAAACGAGTCAGGACAATACAAAATATCAGTTTTAATGACAACAGCTAAGTAGATATTTGGAGACAGTCCATCCTTCATTGGCACCTCTTTCACTTGTTAGAAGGACGGGATACAGGAAGGTGGAAGGGGGATCAGAACAAATCAGTGATTTTCAACAGACTTACGGATTAAACACTTTAATCCTAACCCACCCCCTCTCTTATCCCAGTCTGTATCTCCTTCCTATTACTTTCTTGCCTCTTTACACCCCCTAATCCCAACTAACCCTTCCCGTCTCCCTCAGTCTCCTTCTTTCAAAAAGAGCAACTCCTCCCTGACTACTGGAAAACTTCCAGTTCCAAAACTTACAAAAAAAGTCCAAAAAAAAATTTTTTTTTAAAAAAAAAGGTGGGCTTTCAAAAATGTCACATATTGGGATAAGGATTTTGCCAACCTATCCAAAAGTTAATTTTGGATCGCATTTAGCTTTTTTAGAAGGTCCATTATCAACCCCATTTTACCCTCCATCTCCCTCTGATGTAGCAGTACCATGAACTGGCGTCCCAGACAGGATGCGTGATGGACCTAAGTGGTTAACCTAAAATGACACACCGTAGTCAGTTCTAAATCATCATCTTCCCTAAACCCGAACAACATCACAACCGGAAGTAACGTGTCCCTTCCATGACATCAGTCTCTGAAGCGGAAGCGCGATTCTCGTCAAACTCAACGACGTCTTTGGGAAGCTGAGGACTTTCCAGTGGGACTTGCATCATCGGATAGCTAAGTAAAGCTAGTGGTTATCGCTGTCCGGGGTGTCAGAAGTCGTTGTCCACACTATGGTCATGACGTCCACACCACTCCTACCCAGTTGCCATGCTTTGAGAGAGGGTCAAGTATTCACTTGTCCCACGACCATAAGAAGACAATTAGCGTGGCGTGGCTTGAAGGATGGCGGTCGACCTAATGCACTAGCACAGTACTGAAGGGCGGACAACTTCTGGGGTCAATTTTGTCATCGATACGAAACCACGGAGGAGGAAAAGCGAACGCCTTGCACCTGGAAATTTTTCTAGTAGGGTAAACATGGGAGAGATGGACCACTGGGTGAGACGGACCAGCTTCATAGTTTCCATATACGTCACAGGAATACTGCTGTCGTTTGGTTTTAGATAGCTATCGTGCAGTTGAATATATCCCGTGATTTCTGCATTTATTTTACTGTTAGTTTTGGAGGAAAAAATTAATAGCAGTTTTGGGAAGTCAAAAAAATTTTTCAGGTATTTCCTTGTTGTAGTTGTAAGGTTTAATTTTAAGGATACAGACATAGTATTTACACAGTGAGATTATCACATGTGTAGGGACAGTCTTAACCTAAAATGGCTGTCAAATGTTCACATGGGAGAAAAACATGAGGTGGTCCATCCTTCCTGAACAATTGGGAGAGATGGACCAGTAGTAGTAGTAGGGAGAGATGGACCAGTAGTAGTAGGGAGAGATGGACCAGTAGTAGTAGGGAGAGATGGACCAGTAGTAGTAGGGAGAGATGGACCAGGTCACTGAATATAAAAACCCTTCTGTTTTAGAAAAATGCCAACTAGATATATAAAGACAGTGACTAGTGGATGGGGACAATGGAGTGAAGAAAGTTTGGTAAAAGCTGTGGATGCTGTGAATACCAAAATGATGGGTGTTAATGCTGCAGCCAAGGCTTTTGGCATGCTGCAATCAACACTTAAAACAGTGGTCTTCAAACTTTGTCGACTCACGGAACCCTTAGAACTATAAGATGTTTTGGGGGAACCCCATCCCACCTTTAGAAAAGCATATCTTGCAGCTGCTAACGAATTTTCATTTTGATTTGCAGAACCCCAAGAGATGTATTGTGGAACCCTGGGTTCCGCAGAACACAGTTTGGAGACCACTGACTTAAAAGACAAATAAAGTCTCAAGTTCTTACATAGGGCAGTATGGGACCCTCCTCAACACTTGGTGTTGAGAATAAGCAAACGCTTGTTGCTCACTTTAAAAAAACTTCAGTATCATGTTCTCATTTGCCACATGAACGCTTTTTCTCATGTACACGTCTTTTAAAACAGTCCATCTCTCCCAATCCACTGGTCCATCTAACCCATAATACTAAGGGAAAGATGGACCACTAACCATTTTTAAAAAAATGTCATAGAACATTTATTTTCAAAGTTTGTCACAGAAAAAATATGTTTCATAGAAGTTAAAGTCATACTCCACACATACAGGCTATCAAAACTGACAAATTTAAAAATATGAATGTTATATGAATCAAAAGTTATGTGGTCCTACTCTCCCTGGTTTACCATACAGTATTTTTACTGTATGTCCGTGTAGAACAGGGTCCCGTTCCTTGCAAAGCGATGCTATCTTACACTATCAAAGGCCCAAACGATTTGCTTCTTACCCGACGAGAGGGCCAGTTCTGAAAATAACCAATCAGCCGTGCCCTTTAATGACGTCAGTCTCGCAATGCCCAATCACAATCGAAGAACACTTCGACCACGTGTATGAAAACAACGTGCTTCAAGTCTGAAGGGTCAACGAACTACAGTTCAGAGAAATTGGGTCTCTACCTGAAGTAGATGGTGACAGTGGTGCAGGGACAATAAGCCGAGATGACCCTGCGGACCAGGATTCGATCGTTGTTGTTCGTTGGTGTTTTAGGGCCCCGTCCACAGTATAGTTCTTATGCAGAGACTGCGCAGACACTACACTGATGCGACGATTTTTGGGTATTAGCAGTACCCAGTTTCCCCAAGCGGCCATCCATGTCAGTACTAGCTGGGGTCGCGCTGTTTAACTTCAGTGATCAGACGGGAACTGGTGTTTCCAACGCAATTCGCCGCTCTAACCAAAGCGTGGAAGACTTTCGGGATGCAGTTGGGACGAGAGCAACGACGGGACAACAGTTAAACATGTCTAGAAACAGTTGCGAGCATGTTGTCGATTTTTGCAGCCCACTTTTTTCAGTGGCTGAACCAAACTACTGTCCAGCAAAAAAAAGACAACAAAATGACCAGGACCAAACTGACGAGACCTGCCAGATTCTCTTTCGCCATCCAAAGGATATTCGCATCATATATCGCTTGTTTGCAATCTGTCAAAAAATGTTTACAACACAACAGTACAGCAATAACAACAAGGAAACCAAGATGAGAGGGAGAGGAGTCAAAGGAAGCAAGAGTTCAACATCGCACCATCTTAACTGGTTTAAGAAAAATAAATAAAAATTAAGATCGATGAACTATATAGGAAACAGCAATGCACCCTTCTCCCTTACCTATCAATTCGACCCCGCCCAACACCCATCCTCCTCTCTTCCTTTTCGTCTTTACAAAAATAGCCCCAATTGATTTGGGGGATTAAATTCCAGCCACGTGGTTAACAACCTTACGATTAAAACTGTCAAAGGAAAGAGCGAGGAAAAAAACTTAGTCATGCGATTAAAATGAAAGAGATTGGTGCGCCACCTTTCACTTCCGTCAGGCGTTCTTGGCCTGTCAAAATTGTCGAATGAATAAAAAAAAAATCTTTTCACCTTCTGCAGGATGGAGGCGGAGATAGGGAGAGGTGCTTCGCGGCATGCAGGAAAAATTAGTGTGAATTGGAGGTCGCAAAGAGAGAGTTGTCCGCAACGAGTTAACACTTCATTGTTAAATAAACAGCAGCCGCCAGAAAGGAAAACACACCATGTCGAGAATCGAACGTACGTACTTAAAAAGCACGAGCAGCTGCTTGCGTCTTCGACATAAACATACCACTAGGCTCACCTCTGACCTCCCCTAACAGATAAACCACTCTCTCGACCACCTATTCAAAGACAGAAGATCAAATACAAGTATATTCCCAAACGGGACAAAACTGTCCCATTTGGGAATACGTCAGGTATCTACATTACTGAGGCATCAGAAATTAAAAAAAAATTGACAAATTAATCGAATTAGGAACCTACTCTATCCTCACCTTGATCACGCTTCAGCAACGACCTACGGTGGCTCATTTACACGCTTTTTTTTACTTTAATAACGCCTTTAACCATTATTAAACATAGGGTGATAAATTTTAATCAATTGTCATGCTTCAAACTTTAACAACTAAAAATTACCCCCTCCCCACATTTTTTTTTTGCAATTTCACCACTAAAAAAACATTGAAGAATGCTGCTTAATGCGCATGGATGTCCTGAAGAGAAAAAAAGGGAGAGGAAGGGTTGATCAACATCAGGAAAGGGCGTGGGAAAACAGAATCTGACGCTACTGTTGCAACTAAACAGCTGTTGTGGGAGACATTACGGGACATTTTTTGGATCAAAATGATGGGCATGCAAATTTCTGATGAGAAATGACAACACCTGCCTCGTACGTCGGACGTCCCCGGTTACCCCTTGCTACTCGTTTAACAAATATATCACAGTATTAACTTAAAACACTTTCTAAGATTTCGGTTCCGGAAGAAACAGAGTTCACGACCCAGCTAGCGACCGACAAAGAGCCCAGTCGTCCCAGACAGTATTTAACCCGGCCCACGTCCCTCAATAAACTATCAACATTGACGAAACAAACCAACACTCTCTCCTAATTCGATCAGAACCACCGACTCCGGCAAAATTCCAATATGGACGAGGGAGCACCCGCCATCTCCCCTCCTCATTCACATCACCACCACTAACTAAACCTTTACCGTCTGTGAAAAGGTCGGGTGCTCATATTGTCTCCTTGGGACACCTAGGCTATCTCTTAGACGATATTTCGCGCGGCCGGCTGCCAACATGCTTAGTCAACGTCGGCCTATTTTGATTCGTTGGGAGACTTTTCCACCACAGGACGCCAAGAGAGGGGTGAGCTTCGACACCTGCTGAATTACACGTTTATTTTATTCCATGTAGTAAGAGAGAGGCCGCGAGTGTGCCTTCTTTTGGATGAGAAGTAAAACCGAGGTCCCGTGTGGGTGTACGATGACACTTGCACGTAAAAGAACCCTCTCTACTATGCAACGGGTAGATGAGGCAAAATTTCCAGGTGTAGGAGCCCGCCCTCTGGCGTCGGTAGCATTCTCCAACGAACACTAGACCGACGATAAATAAGCGAAGGGGTGCAGCTTTGGCCGGCAACCGGCTGCAGAAAAAACTATTACCAACATATCGCTCTACGTCCATTCAGATGGACAAGTTGGGTACGCGACCCTGCCATAGGCGGGAAACGGGTTAGGAGTTGCTTTTGCAGTAAGTAATCTTTTCCTTGCAGTGGTGACATCACAAACACACCCTCATCCTGTATAGAAAGCAAACGTGGGACTGTACCTGGTTGCCTGTCAAAAAAAGCTACCCATCTCCGAGTGTAAAATCGAACCTGCAACCACGAGCACAGGAGCCAAGCCCGCCAATGAAGAGAGAGTCAGCAATGGTACGAGAGAAGGGAGGGATAGGACAAAACTGAGCACTTTGAACTCAAGAGGCAATTGGACTCAATTTAAACCCCTCGCTGAAGACCATGACATAGACTAATTGAACTGAGCAGGGTCTGCTTAGATGTTACATTTTTTAAATGCCCTGCACTCAGAGGGAACCCCACACTAATAACTTCTTCTGGAGGCTCAACAAGACCTCCAGCCGACCCGGAAGATTGCTAAAATTCCTGAACACATCGGGGTATCTGTGAGAAGCAGGTAAAGACGGCAGGGTGTAAGGCAGGTTCCCAAACTGTGCACCACGACTACCTAACGTGGGGAGGAGCGGCTTACTGCGTTGGGCACACCAGTTCTCGTTTGATCACTGAAGTTAAGCAACGCAAGCCTAGTTAGTATTGGCATGGGTAGTCGCTCGGGAAAGCTGGGTACTGTTAATACCCAATAATCGTCGCTTTAGTGTAGTGTCTGTGCAGTGTATGCATTAGGACTATGCAGTGGACGGGTCTCTAATGACCTTGTAGTTGACTGGACCTTAAACACCAACAAACAAACAAACAATCGAAATAATCGTTGGGCCCGGTGAGCGAGAACAGAGAAGGATCCCGCATGTGTGAAACTAAAAACAGTTCAAAAAAGAAAAAGGTCTTCAGGGCGCCTGGTCTTCTGGTGTAGGGGTGAAAGCAGGAATAAGAAAGGGAGCGGAAAATTGCGTTGGGCATACCAGTTCTCGTCTGATCACTGAAGTTAAGCAACGCAACCCCAGTTAGTACTGACATGGGTGGCAGCTTGGGAAAGTTGGGTACTGCTAATACTCAAGAATCGCCGCATTGGTGTAGTGTCTGTGCAGTCTCTGCATTAGAACTACGCAGTGCACGGCGCTCTAGTGGCCTTGTAGTTGAAGGGCCCTAAAACACCAACAAACCAAACCTGGAATAAGAAAATGTGTGAATTACTACCGGATGACCTCACCTTTCCCTTACACCACTTCCATCTCTCCTCGTTCTCCTTCCACAGAGCCCTGCAACATCTCCAGTCCGCCCAGAAAAAAAAAGCAAAAATCCCTGAATGCATTGCGGGATCCTAGTGTTATCCTAAGAAAAGCAGGGAGAGGCGGACAGGTAGGACAGAGAGAGACCTACGAATTATTACCGGCCGACCTCATCTCTCCTTCCGGTTCCGCCTTGCCTACACCCCTCAAAAGCTTCAGTTGGGTCAGAAAATGACTAAAAATATCTGAATAGCATTACGGGATCGTCATGTAATGCTAAGAAACGTAGTAAAAAAAGGCGGAAAGGGTTGAGAAGACAAAAAAAAAAAGACCTGTGAATTACTACTACGGGGGGGGGGCGATCTCACCTGTTCTTCCTCCTTCAACAGGCCAGTCCAAATTTACTTCCTACAATTATCATAATAACGAGAAAAAAATAATAATAATAATATATAATACGGAAATTATTCTCTCGATAAACTAAACTTGAACTGACCGATTCAGGTCTAAACATTTTTTCTTATAACGAAAAATGGCTATCCAATCATATCACCGGCTTTCGTAAGAATAATTTCAGGATTTCGCACCCACCTGTCACCCAATAAACATGGAGAGAGAGGGGCAGAAGTGAATTTCTGAACAATACAACATTATTTTCTAATAAATATATATACTATAATAATATTCTTTTCAGAGTAATATTGAGAAAATTATACCACTATTATTATTATTATTAACACGTTTCGTTTGCATATTTTAAATTTCAACTTGAAAACAAGACAACTTTTCAGATAGCCCGACGACGACATAAGAGGCAATTTTCGCCGCAAAAACAATGCTTTTCCAATTACTTGACCCCTCCCTTCCCTCCTTCTCGCCCCCCCTCTCCATTGTATAAATACAAAAAATACTACAAGGTTTCACCCAACCTTAAAATCATTGTTTTCCCAAATCACAGGAAATAGTTGAAGAGAGGATAACACACAAATTGATATACATAAATTTTCATTATTATTATTCTTCACATTTTCTTATGGGGAGAGAAAGAGGGAGGGAGCTAGAGAGGGGGGGACAGAGAGAGAGAGAGAGAGAGAGAGGAGGGAGAATGAGGGATAGGGAGAGAGAGAGAGAGAGAGAGAGGACACGTCAATTTCCACTTTAAAACCCCGCCATGTACACTTTTAAAAACGCCATTATAATATCTAACAAGAATAAATAATAATATAACAACAAGATACTTAGGAGTCTACCACACCCGAAAAAAAACGGCTCATCCGAAAAAAAAAGCACTCTACAGGACCATTTTAACTATGTGACCAGTTGCCCTTCATTAACATCCACTTCACACACAACCATCGGTGAGCACACTCGTATCATAGCGCCATCTGCTCAGTTTCCCGACTAGTCGTACACATTGTCCTAATTCCCGAAAATCCCACTTCCCAAAATATCATGGCCAAAATCACTTTATTCTCTCCTCGTCACGCTCACCCCTGCCTTCTCCGCGTGTTTGACGTCGAGAAGTAAAACCGAGGTCCCGTGTGGTGTATGATGGCATTTGTACGTAAAAGAACCCTCTCTATTGAGCAGCGGGTAGCAAAAAAAAAAAAGCAACTCCTAACCATTTTCCAGCCTATGCCAGGGTCGGGTACCCATCTTGTCCCTCTGAATGGACACAGGGCGATATATTGATCATAGCTTTTTCTGCAGCCGGTTGCCGGCCAAAGCTGCACTCCTACGCTTATTTATCGTCGGTCTAGTGTTCGTTGGGGAATGCTGCCGACGCCGGGGGGGGGGGGGAAGCTGCTACACCTGGGAATTTCTGCCTCATCTACTCGTTGCGTAGTAGAGAGGGTTCTTTTACGTGCAAGTGACATCGTACACCTACACGGGACCTCGGTTTTACTTCTCATCCGAAAGAAGGCACACTCGCGGCCTCTCTCTCTCTCTCTCGCCCGAAAGAAGCCGACCCACCTCGGTCCTGTATCGAACCTAGAACTACTGGTGCAGTTGCCGAGCATGCTAACCACTACGCCACCGGGGAGGGTATTATGCAGCGGGTAGATGAGGGAAAATTTCCAGGTGTAGGAGCCCTTGTGTCCATTCAGAGGGACAAGATAGGTACCGGACCAGCCATAGGCGAGAAAAGGGTAAGGAGCTGCTTAATGGTAATTAGATGAGGGGGCATTTTCCGACACCATGTAACAGGCCTTCTTATCCGTGAAGTGGTGACATTATACACTCCACACGGGCCGCCGGCTTTACTTTCCATCCAATGAAAGGCGTACTTGGAGCGGGCTTCCTCCCTCCCTCCCCTTCTCTTTCTATCCACGGAAAGAAGTCCCGATCAGGATCAACTCTGGAATCACTGAAGCACGCGTCCAGTATACCAACTTTACGTCACTGAACCATCCTTCCTCTGACACACTTCGAGTCTGCCCCGAAAGGGCCCGTTTCAGACAAAAAGCTACATCTTTCGCAGTCAGAAAGCCGCGAGTTCGTCTCTTGACAGCTCCAGTGAGTCCATTAGACGGCAGAAATCAAAAACCTTCGGCCTGCCATTTTTAAGAGTCATTTAAGAACTTCCACACAGCAAACTCTTCAGTCACAGGGGGGAGGCTTTTCCGTATAGAAAAGAATCCTCTTGGGAGAGGCAGTGACTTGACCCCACTTATAGGGCACACACCGCTCAGAAATGAAGTGAGTGGCTTATAGCGTTGGACACACCAGTTCTCTTCGGATCACTGCAGTTAAGCCACGCAACCTCGCTAGTACTAACTTGGGTGGTCCGCTTCGGAAGAATGAGTACCGCCAATACCCAAAAATCGTCGCATTAGTGTAGTGTCTGTGCAGTCTCTGCATTAGAACCACGCAGTAGACGGGGCTCTCTGGGAGCGGCGAGTTGCGTTGGACACACCAGTTCTCGTCTGATCACTGAAGTGAAGTAACGCAAGCCCAGTTAGTACTGACATGGGTGGTCGCTCGGGAAAGCTGGGTACTGCTAATACCCAATAATCGTCGCATTGGTGTAGTGTCTGTGCAGTATATGCATTAGAACTATACAGTGGACGGGTCTCTAATGACCTTGCAGTTGACGGGACCTTAAACTCCAACAAACAAACAAACGGGGCTCTAATAACCTTGTAGTTGAAGGGCTCTAAAGACATTATAAAAAAATAAGAAAAGAAACACACACGTAGTAGGAGACGTGGGGAGATTCCTCACCCTCCTCCGAAACATGCAGAGCGGCGAATTACGTTGGACACACCAGTTCTCGTCTGATCACTGAAGTTAAGCAGCGCAACCCCAATTAGTACTGATATGGGTGGCGGCTGGGAAAACTGAGTACTGCTAAGAACCAAAAATCGTCGCATTAGTGTAGTGTCTGTGAAGTCTTTGCACTAGAACTACGCAGTGGACGGGGCTCTAACGACCTTGTAGTTGAAGGGCTCTAAAACCACAAACAAAATAAAAAAAAAACCGAAACATGCTAAACACGATTTGCAAGAGTCAAGAAAACACTACCAAAATTGCGTAACCGAGGCGAGCAGGGATTTGGCCACCGACTACAAACCATAAAAGCAACATAACCTTTAAAAAGCAGAGGGTGCTTTCCCTTCTCCCTTCCTCAAAGAGCCGCTATAAGCGCAGCTGACAAACAGCAATTGAGAGGGGGCAAAAAAAAAAAAAACTCATTAACATTCCACCTAATTACCAACTTGTTAAGAAACAACCGTGCGCTCGAGCGAAATGGACAGTAGGTCTGCCGTGCGCAATTCCAGTGACCAGAAAAGTATTTCGGTAGCGCTAACAAACTTGTTGACTTTTAACAGCCGGTTGTTTAACAGCTGGTTTATTTAAGAGGAGTGAGGTTTAGCAGAAGAAGAAAGTTGCAGGGACGGAGGAGGAAGAGGAGGTGGAACCAGAGAGGAGGAGGGTAAAGAGAGGGGAGCGAGAGAGAGAGAGCAAGCAACCAAAGACGGGACAGTCAGTAGGAGGCAGTAGGCAAACACATCGAGTAACTCAAGGGAAGTTGAAGACGAGGGTCGAGAACGAGTGGAGGGTGAATTTTATAGTGGACAAGGGGTGGAGGGGGGTCTAGAGGCAGAAGGAGCAAGGGAAAAAGATTATGAAAAAAAAACCTCTGGTAGCTATTACTGAGGAAGAGGAGGAGGGGAGAATAAAGACGTAGAGGAGTAAGGATGAAAAAAAAATATACAGGACCGGGGGTACCCCCACCAGTAAAAGAAAAATTTATGACTGGCTACCAGTTTTTCTTACGTGAAACCCGTGATAACAGGCGACTACTTTAAAGGACACATGTCGAAAAATTCCTCTGTCCACATGCCTGCGGTTCAACTGACATCGTTACTATCTCAACAACATTGTAATAAACAGTGATTTAACACACTGTTACTGGGAAACTTTTACCTTTTAAATGGATATAATTTTATGTCATTTTTGACTTCTGTAGTAGTAACGAGAAGCACAAATTAAAATTGCTAAACATACACACACAAAAACAAAAGAAAAACCTCTGCTTTTTCTCTCTCTCCGCCTTTCTCTACAAAGCCATCTTGAAAGGACGACGACGACGACAGCTAACTGCCGTAAACAGTCGTCTTACCTTCTCGTTAAACCACAACCATTATTTTAGCAAAGCTTTCGACCAAGAGCTGGATAGAGAGAGACAACAGAAAAACCCTATCTGCCCACTAACATTATCAACAAACCTTCGTGGCGGCCTACCTACTGTACCTTCTTTTCTTTTTCGGCTACACTCATCAACAAGATCATCATTTCTAACCCTTTACCGGTCGAAGGCAGGGTCAGGCATCCATCTGTCCCGTTGGGACTAACGAACACACGGGCAAACTCTATTGAAAGATATTTTTAAGCAGCCAGCAATACTGCAACCATGTGCTTACTTATGTCGGATGTGTGTTGTGGATGTTGTTGGTGTTTTAGGGCCCTTTAACTACAAAGGTCATTAGACCCCCCCGTCCACAGCGTAGTTCTCATGCAGAAACTGCACAAACACTACACTAATGCGACGATTTTTTTAGTATTAGCAGTACCCAGATTTCCCAAGCGGCCACCCATGTCAGTACTAGCTGGGGTTGTGCTGCTTAACTTCAGTGATCAGACGAGAACTGGTGTGTCCAACGTAATTCGCCGCTCCCTATTTACGTCGGCCTCAGTGGCCGACTGGTCAGAATGTCAACTGGAAACCTCCTTCCTCGTTGAACATTAGACAATAGCAACTTCTAACCCTTTTCCCGCCTATGGCAGGTCGATCTGAATGGACACGAGGGCGATCTATTGGACAGTGTTTTTCCACAGCCGGTTGCCGACTAAAGGTGCAATCCCTATGTTTATTTATCGTCGGTCTACTGTTCGTTAGGGCACTCCTTCGAGCTCCTACATCTGGAAATGTTGCCTCATCTACCCGTTGCATAGTAGAGAGGATTCTTTTACGTGCAAATGCCATCGTACACCACACGACACTTCGGTTTTACTTCTCATCCGAAAGAATGCGCACTCGGAACCAACCCACCTCGGTCCAGTATCCAACCTAGAGCTACTGGCGCAGTTACCGAGCGTGCGCCACCGAGGCGGGTGCTAAACATTAGACACTACGACTTGTAATTGTGACTGGGCTCTGTTTGCCTCCCGTTCTAAGCAATATTTTTAGACCTAGTCCGCCTTTGGCCGCTGCCTGTTTTCTTCACGGAGGCAATTGCATTCACCAACACCAGAGGAAGGGGGCCGAACTCCTACACCTTTGCCGATCTACATGCACATCTATCGTCGGTACCAGTGGACGAACTGCTACAGTGGAACTTACATCTTGACTTTTGCTAAGTTGCACGTTGCGTGTAAAACGTGTTCGTTTCCGTACAGTGATGTTATCATATACACCACACGTGACCATGGACGTGAACACGTCCCAACCGACGGAAGGACACACATCTACCTCGGTCAAAATCTATCCTCCAACCATGGACTGATGGTGAACCAGGGAGCGGGGCAAATTGCGTTGGACACACCAGTTCTCGTCTGATCACTGAAGTTAAGCAACGCCGTAAGCTCAGTTAGTACTGCCATGGGTGGCCACTTGGGAAAACTTTGTACCGCTAATACCCAAAAATCGTCACACTAGTCTAGTGTCGGTGCAGTCCCTAGAATAGAACTACGCAGTGGACGAGGCTCTAATGACCTTGCAGTTAACGGGCCCTAAAACACCAACAAACAGACAACATTGAGAACCACTTGAACTACCCGAAGATACTATTTACGGCTACACTAAAAAATCACGCTAACTTACTGACTGACCCTCACAGCAGTGAAATAACCAAATATAGCTTTCTTCAGGGGCGGATCCGGGGGGAGAGGGAGGAATGCAGCAATTGCTCCCCCCTCAGTGCCTCAATGGGGCGCACATTTCATCTGATGCATGATTCATCTTTGCAACTGATGAGGCATTTCTGAATTGCTGTTCCTATTTCTATACTACCAGTCCAACAGTCGCAGTCCAATTTGCAGTTGGCTGAACCACTGAAGACAGGACATTAAAGGGCAGTAGAGGACCTAGGTATTGTAATTGCTAGCTAGAATTATTTGGGGCGCACTTTTTTTGAATTACTCCCCCCTCGATCTGCCTCTGGATTCGCCCCTGGCTTTCTTTCCCATCGCTACCAATACCTAGCTGCTGCTGAATAAATTTAACGGGTTGGAGAGTTAGCCAAGCAGCCATAACAGGACAAACCCTTAGGAGGCTGCTCGCGGGAGATGGGGAGGTAGGTGCAGAGGACGTAGGAAAGGGGAAATTTGCAGCACCCAACGTTCTTTACCAACCACTCATGTTGGTACGAATGTGGGCTTGCGCTGCTTAACTTCAGTGATCTCACGATTGTTTGTTTGTTGGTGTTTAAGGGCCCTTCAACTACAAAGTTCATTAGACCCCCGTCCACAGCGTAGTTCTCATGCAGAAACTGCACAAACACTACACTAATGCGACGATTTTTTGAGTATTAGCAGTACCCAGTTTTCCCAAGCGGCCACCCATGTCAGTACTAGCTGGGGTTGCGCTGCTTAACTTCAGTGATCAGACGACAACTGGTGTGTCCAACGCAATTTGGCTGCACGATTCCCTTTAAGTCCTGCATCTCTCTCCCTCTTCTCATGACATGCCCAAAACAAGATATATGACAAGGAAAGCCATAACATTGGCAACCGGGGGTTAAAAGCCTCATAATCAAGGACTAAAACCACGGCCTACACAATTCGGCAAAAACCGGCACAAGTCCGCGAACAAGAGGTTGGGAATAGAGAGCAGTAGTAATCTAATAGGCTAACGCAAAACCAAGAGAAGACAGGGGAGGGAGGGTCATGCGCATATAAGGACTTCTAACGACCTAGAAGACTAAAGGTCAAACCAAGATGGGTTCCGTATCAGTGAATGAATTCCCAGACAATCACAGAAAAAAAAAAGTACATCGGTGGTGGGGGCAGAGTGGGGGAGTGCCGAAAAGAAAGGGTTATATGTATTCTAGCATATTCATAATGTGCTTTTCTTTGCCATATAAACTTGTGCTTTTCAAATACTATAACTTATATGCAAAATTAAACAAAAGGCAACTAACACACTATGGGTCAAGACATGCCTGTGGTAGGTCTCCCCCTCTCTCTCTGAAACGAGAAACAACATTTAATATAAAAAATATTCGCACTGTTAATAAAAAATACTTGGCATTTTTATATATATATATTAAATATATGTATATATATATTTTTTTCTTTCATTTAAGATTCATTACAGAGCTTCATAAAACAGATGTAAGAGGAAAAAAAGGGCCCACAAGCTGTGACAAGTGTATTCATGAGTATTGTTCAGTCACAAAGACCATCTCTGTATTAAATATATAGAGTATTGCTTTTAATAAACTTTAAGAGAAAAAAAAATATAAATATATTTATTATAAAAAAGAAAGGGGTTTCACATGGCGAACCGTAGATCAAATTAACCCGTCAACCAAGGTCAATAAAACATTCGTTACTCGAGTAATGATAAAAATCCCCCGTCCGAAATAAAAGTCACATTAAACAGGCAGAGGCAACACAGAACTACGTGTGTCCAAGAACTAGGATAAGGACTTAACGGTCCTTTTCTATCTTATAAACAGCTGAGGGCTTTCAGGGTGTTTCAGGCCCAGTGGTCACCAGAGCCCCGTCCACTGCGTAGCTCTAATCCAGAGTCTGCACAGACACTACGCTGTTACGACGATTTGGGTCTTAGCAGCATCCAAGCGGGCACCCATGCTAGTGCGATCTGGGGTTGCGTTGATTAACTCCAGTGATCGGACGACAACGCGATACAGCCGCTCCATCCAAAGCGGGGCACAACTGAGAATACCAACACGCTGAAAGGGTGCTCGGGCACAGACATCAAACGAGACAGACGTTCATGAGCATTCTGCGTACCTCGGAGCACATCAGCTCGAAGACACCCTCTTTTGGGCAATGATTACTTGACACAGCCTAATGACTGACCTGCTAACAGTCCTTAACATGCTACTTGAGGTCAGTGACGTGCCGACACGGAGAGGAAAGCGTGAGGTGCTCATAAGCGCCTGGATTCCTGGAATTTGTTCAAAATTTTGTATTTCATACGTACTCTCAGAGCGGCTGTATTGCGCTGGACACACCAGTTCTCCCCCGATCACTGTAGTTAAGCAACGCAAGCCCAGTTAGTACTGACATGGGTGGTCGCTCGGGAAAGCTGGGTATTGCTAATACCCAATAATCGTCGCATTAGTGTAGTGTCTGTGCAGTCTATGCATTAGAACTATACAGTGGACGGGTCTCTAATGACCTTGTAGTTGACGGGACCTTAAACCCCAAACAACAAACAACAAAAATTGGGAAAACTGGGTACTGCTAATACCCGAATCGTCTTAACAGCGTAGTGTCTGTAGTAGAACTACGCAGTGGACGGTGTTCGAATAACGATCTAATGAAGGGCCCGAAAACACCAACAAAACAAAAAAAAAACAATTTCGTATGTACTTACTGGGCCTTTCTTGGCCCTAATAACCAAAGTAGTTGTGGGCCCATAAACACCAACGGACAACAATAGTGACGTTGATTTATTGGTGTAAGGCATAAGGAGGGCCGGACACTACTGGCGCGCCCTAGCTCCAGGTAAATGATGAAATCCGCTCGTGGGCTGTCTATCGGAAAAGTAACGAAATGAACTGGTGACACCATGTGATATGTGACCCTACCGTGACACGTTACACAAATTGGATTATATTTGTTGTTGTTTGTTGGTGTTTAAGGACCCTTCAACTACAAGGTCATTAGAGCCCCGTCCACAGCATAGTTCTTATGCAGAGACTGCACAGACACTATGCTATAGCGACGATTTTTGGGTATTAGCAGTACCCAGTTTTCCCAACCGGCCACCCATGTTAGTAGGCTACTAGCTGGGGTTGCGCTGCTTAACTTCAGTGATCAGACGAGAACTGGTGTGTCCAACGCAATTCGCCGCTCCCAATTGGACTATACTGACTTCGGTTTGTTTGTTTGTTGGAGTTTAAGGTCCCGTCAACTACAAGGTCATTAGAGACCCGTCCACTGTATAGTTCTAATGCATATACTGCACAGACACTACACTAATGCGACGATTATTGGGTATTAGCAGTACCCAGCTTTCCCGAGCGACCACCCATGTCAGTACTAACTGGGCTTGCGTTGCTTAACTTCAGTGATCAGACGAGAACTGGTGTATCCAACGCAACTCGCCGCTCCCACTGACTTCGGTAACAACAGTAGGAACAGCACCCAGTGGATACAAGTGTATAGTTACCTTAGTTTACGATCAAACTTGGTAGACAACCACGACTGAAGATTATCTGCATTACAGAAAAGCAGCTGAGACAAGGTGAAAAAAGACTGCTATAATCACAAGAAACTCCCTCAATCACTTCTAAGTTTGTTTATAAAAGTCTTTTCAAATCCAGAGTTAAATTTTTTCAAAATAAAAAAAAAAGCCTTTTCAATGTCAGTCACTCACTCAACTCTCAAAAATATTACAAACACAACCCAACAATAATCTCCTAACACTCCAGGAGAGTCAATTTCATGCGAGTCGCACAACAGTTCCTAATGTCACTCTCTCTTTCCCTCTTATCCAAAACCGATATCAGAATTGATTTCAGAGATTTTACAAAACAGTCTCACAAGCATCATAATATACAGATTTCAAACATTTTTCTAACATTTCATACACTGAGAAAGAGCGAAAGAGAGAGAGAGAGAGAGATTATCGTTATTGCCAAAATACATGAAAATGCCAATCCCATAACGCCTCTCTCGTCACGAATTCGCACGAATGATTCAAAATTTGTTAAAATGCAGAGAGAGAGAAAGAGAGATATTAATTTTAAACGTCATCTCCCCTCCCTCACACACTCTCTCATCCACACATTATATTCAGTATAAAATATTATAAATTGACATCTAAATAAACTTGACATACCCCGAAATATTCACAAGACAACGTAAAGCAAACGCAACGTCATTCTGACCTCGAACGATCCCATTCCAAAGTTATTCAAACGCCCACGAAATAATATATTGTATAATACACACGTAATGGATAATATTATTGTAGATTAGCTTCCTTTAAAACATATTTCAGAGAAATAAAAAGTCCCCTTATCACCCATTTTAATATATAAATAAATATTTCGTAACTTGAACAAGCTTTTACTCTCAAATCTAACCATTTTGGGACGTGATCAGCTAAAACAGTCAGTTTTCATCTCCGCATATACCTCTTGCTTTTTGGTTCGTTGGTGTTTTAGGGCCCGTCTACTACCAGGTCATTAGAGTTATGGTGCGACCAATTTCGGAGTATGGTAGTCCAATTTGGTTTCCCTTCAGGCAGGATTTATCTTGGGAGATTGAAAGGATCCGTCCACTGCATAGTTCTAATGCATAGACTGCACAGACACTACACCAATGCGACGATTATTGGGTATTAGCAGTA
>JAAFCE010004287.1:7570065-7589633 GCA_013389805.1 Trigoniulus corallinus
AATTGACATCTTGCGTGCATTTTCTTACCGAGATCAGGGCATTTTCTTTGAATCTTACAAGCTATTGATGCTCATTAGTAGAGTTAAATAATGAGGCAGATTGGGGAGGGGATCGAGGAACTTGTCAGCATAGAAATTTTAACTCACAGTTTTCAAAAAAAGTCAACTTCAAGATGGCCGACAATGGACAACAACTCACCATCTGTTAACTTTAACCAGCATATTTTAGTCATATTAGCTGACCCGATAACTGGCTAATTATTTCGATTAATATAATCAAAAGCTGGTACTAGCCCTTAAATTGAAATTCAAGAGGGTGTGCAAAAAAGATACGCAATGTCACAGCCCCCTCTAGCACTTATAGAGCCCTGGACAAAAGACAACTTACAGTCCCGGACAAACTGCCACCTCAGGCAAAACGAAAGTGCCGCCCGTTCCTCAGTGATCGGACACGTTGCAAAACGCCGGCCTGTGTCCCATGATTTGTTGACGTCCCTTTTGCTTTTAGCAAAGTTGGTCCTTCTCTGTCGGGGGCAGACTTTACAACAACATATCGAATAACTTTCGTTCTCTGGCAGCTGGGAGAGCGTTATGGGGTCAAGTGGTATGGACACCTACCCTTCCCCTTTCACAAGTGCCGCCTTTTAGATTTGCCTCCCCGGACATATGTCTGGGTTGTCGGTACCTAAAGTGGGCCCTGGCAATATTTAACTACGTAAGCGGGACAAGAGGCACGTGTATCATGGCATTTTGGCAGGAATAAAACATTCTTCCAATAACTAGTAGTACGCCGTTGCCGTGGTAACAGTGTTAGGTGAGCTGTTTCGCTGTGGCGCATACATGACAACACACGTGTTTCTATCAGCTGACAGAACACGTGAAAACAAGACGATGCACGTGCCTGTTACTCATCGTTACGTGTTAAACGTCGTCCCTAGTCAGCCTTAGGGCCAACGAGCCATCGAAGCCATTTGAAGGTTTTTCTGTTAAGCCCCATCTCCTGCACTCGGAATTCTTTTTAGGTAAGGGTCACACGCTGTATTCATGGCAACAGGCGTCGTCCCCACATCTTGCACGTGCAATTCATACTACTGTATGAATGCTATTAGCCTGAGAAGCAAACCGATTCAGGTTGTAACCCACGGCAACGACAATAAAGTTCGCATCAGTTCTCGTCTGACCACTAAAGTTAAGCAACGCAACCTCAGCTAGTACTGACATGGGTGGCCGCTTGGGAAAGCTGGGTACTGCTAATACCCAAAAAAATCGTTGCATTAGTGTAGTGTCTGTGCAGTCTGTGCATAACAGCAGCACTGCGGCCGGGGTTCTGATGACATTGTAGTTGAAGGGCCCTAAAACACCAACGAACCAAAAAATAAAGTGACAGGCTGGAGTACAACTTCTATTTCTAGTGAATGTGAATGGAAATTGTCTATTTACACTGAAATAGCCCTAAATTTCAAAACTAAAAGACATTTATGATAAATAATTTAAAATTTAACACCATTATTTTAAAAAGAGGAAGGGAGAGGGGAGAAATACAGATGTACCAAATAACGAAATGCGGATACATTATCCAGAAATTTCCGTAAAATGATTAAAATGGAGGAATCGCGAGATGTGACAATTTCCAGAAACGTGGGATTTCCAAAACGACGTTATCCAGGAAGGAATTTCTGAGGGGAAAATATCACGGAAATACAAAAAGTGACAAGATTTTCTTACCCTTCTACAGAATGTTACTTGTTTTGAAGCAAAAATTTAAATAAAACGGATGGTAAATGTGCTTCCTCAATTTCCGGATGTAGTTCTATTCTTAGCAATTGTACTTCTGGTATTAAAACTGGCAACACTACCAGATTACGTCATGCACGAGTTAAACAGTCATTTGCATTCCTTGGCGAATGAATAATAGACTCAAGAGCCCCTAAGTAAAGCAAGCAACTACTAACCCTTTGCCTGCCTACGGCATTTCGTTCCCCCGGTGTTGTTAGGGCCCTTCAACTACAATGGTCATTAGATCCCCGTCCACTGCGTAGTTCTAATGCAGAGTCTGCACAAACACTACGCTGCAAACACGATTTGGGTATCAGCAGTACCCTGTGTTCCCATGTGGTCACCCATGCTAGAGACTAGCTGGGGTTGCGTTGCTCAACTTCAGTGATCAGACAGAACTAGTGCGTCCAATACAGCCGCTCACGCCTGCGGCAAGGTCGGGTGCCCAACTCTGTAGCACTGAATGGATACATGGGCGATATAGTGGAGAGTATTTTTATGCAGCCGGCTGCCGATCAGAGCTGCAACCCCTATACTGTTCGTTGGAGCACTTCACCGACGCCAGGGGGAAGGGCCGAGCTCCTACATCTGGGAATTTGACCTCATCTATCCGTTGCATAGGTCCCGTGTGGGTGTACGATGGCACTTGCACGTAAAAGAACCCTCTCTACTACGCAACGGGTAGATGAGGCAAAATTTCCAGGTGTATGAGCTCGCCCCCCCCCCCTGGCGTCGATAGCATTCCCCAACGAACACCAGATCGACGATAAATAAGCGTAGGGGTGCAGCTTTGGCCGACAACCGGCTGCAGAAAAATCTATGACCAATATATCGCCCTGTGTCCATTCAGAGGGACAAATGGGTACCCGACCCTGCCATAGGCGGGAAAAGGGTTAGGAGTTGCTTTTCTTTTGCTATCCGTTGCATAGTAGAGCGGGTTCATTTATGTGTAAATGACGTTGTACACCACACGGGAACACGGGCGCACTCAGGGCTTCTCTCTGCCTCTCTCCCGAAAGAAGCCAACCCACTTCGATCCAGTGCCAAACCTAAAACCACTGACGCAGTAATCCAGCACCCTACCTCCTGCGTCACCGAAGCGGATATTCGGAGGCGTTGAGCGCCACTGTAATAGGACGGTTATCCCCACGTCAGTGATCCAGTACTGACATCGCGTAGGATATGCGGCTTCGCAATTAGGCGTCAGAGGGTGAGCGGCCTAAACCTTGGGAATTTTGCCAGTCTACATGTATATTGTATTCTCCCGTGTAGAATGGGGTCTGATGTGCAGTCGTACAGCTTCTTACTCGGTTTTATTCCCATTCGGGACAGCAGGTGCACTTAGGACCTCCCGTGTCCGTTCGAGACGACCCAAAATCAAATTCACTATCACTGAGTCACCGAGGCGGGTGTCAACATCAACCAGGAATCAACATGGGTCAAATTTCATCAGCGGTGATTTATTATCACTGAAAGGAAACATGGTTTACGAATGTCCCTTCAATTATTTAAAATGTGATGACGTCATCCAGCCCTTTTAAATTAACATACGAATATGCTCGATACTTGCAGGGTGTGTAAATAGTCCTTTTTTTCAATGAAGCAAATGCATATTTGTGGTAAGGAGAGGGTTGCGGTCCCTTGTCCCCTAATTTTCAACCTCTTGCCGATCACCAATCAACCCATTTTCAATACCCCCATCCATCATTTGATCCCTTTGAAACAGGAGCTCTGTTTCACAGCGACGGCAACAGTAATAAAGAAACGCTAGTATTGATCCTTTTCCCGCCTATGGCAGGGTCGAGTACCCATCTTTGCCCCCTATGAATGGACACATGGGCGATCTCTTGGACAGCTTTTATGCCGACGGAAGCCGACGTCCGCTACAACCGGTCTGAGCGGCTGAATTTCGTTGGACATACCGGTTCTCGTCAAATCACTGAAGTAAAGCAACACAGCCCAACTCAAGTTAGGACCGGCATGGGTTCTTGATTGAGGACACGGTGTACTGCTAATTCCCCCACTCCTACGTCCCTCACCCACGAGCAGCCTCCAAAGGGTTCGGCCCGTTACGGCTGCTTGGCCGACTCCCCTACCCATTTGTGTAACATACTAACAATACTAATGCTCGTTTGGGTACTCAACCGCGGTCCTATGGGGCGGCTGTATTTCGTTGGACACACCAGTTCTCGTCTGATCACTGAAGTTAAGCAGTGCAACCCGAGCTGGTACTGACATGGGTGGCCGCTTGGGAAAACTGGGTACCGCTAATACCCAAAAATCGTCGCTAATATTAGTGTAGTGTCTGTGCAGTCTCTGCATAAGAACTATGCTGTGGACGGGGCTCTAATGACCTTTGTAGTTGAAGGGCCCTAAAACAACAACGAAACCAAAACCGAACTCCTACACCTGGAAATTTTTGCCTCAACTACCCGTTGTCTAGCACATCACACGGCAGGGCACCGGTTTTAGTTGTCATCCGACAGAAGGAGCACTCGGGACCGACCTCTCTCGTCCGAAAGATTGTTTGTTTGTTTGTTGGTGTTTAAGGTCCCGTCAACTACAAGGTCATTAGAGACCCGTCCACTGCGTAGTTCTAATGCATATGCTGCACAGACACTACACCAATGCGACGATTATTGGGTATTAGCAGTACCCAGCTTTCCCGAGCGACCACCCATGTCAGTACTAACTGGGCTTGCGTTGATTAACTTCAGTGATCAGACGAGAACTGGTGTGTCCAACGCAACTCGCCGCTCCCTCTCGTCCGAAAGAGGCAAACCCACCTCGATCTAGTATGGAACCTGGAACCAGTGGCACAGTAGTCGAGCACGTTACCCTCTGGGCCACTGAGGCGGGTCCATACACAATAATATCAAAAAAAATCTAACATGACACATCAACCGTTACTCTTCGGAGGAGCAGTTAAGCTACTGAACGGAAGTCATTCATAATCCACGTAAAATTAAATCACGTATTGTCTGAGATAAAGAATTATTTATTGCAGTCATGAATTAAAAATTAAAAGTGTCACTCCTCCAGTACAGGGGTACCATTTTGAAATAAAAAAATAGATTGTAAAGTGGAGAGGGTAACCGGCGGAAACGATCACACACACACCAAATAACACTTAAATTATTCACTAAAGCCACAGATGTAAATGCTCCACCGTACACCCAGACTAGAATTATAATAAATATTATTTGGGATGGGCAGGCTACCGGACAATTAATGAATTCAATTAAATTAAGGGTGAAACAGAGACAATGTTGGTGGGGTCAAAGATAAGGAGACAGACACCATCTTGGCAGGGCTTAATTTCTGCACGGCTATCTCGGGAGGATATCTATAACCACGCCTCTAATCTCAGGTGACCTCCCACCTAACTACAACCAAATTCAAAAAAGAGCGGGCAAAAAAGTAACCACTTCAGTTGCACTGGTCAGTCAGTCACTTAGCAGTAGTTACTGCAGCGGTCACTGCCTCTGCAGGCTACTTCTTGCCACCGAAGGTCTAGGGAGCAACGAATTGCGTTGGACACACCAGTTCTCGTCTGATTACTGAATTTAAGCACCACAACCCCAGCTAGTACTGATATGGGTGGCCACTTGGAAAAACTGGGTACTGCTAATACCCAAAAATCGCCGCATTAGTGTAGTGTCTGTGCAGTCTTTACATCAGAACTATGCTGTGGACGGGACTCTAATGACCTTTATAGTTGAAGGGCCCTAAAACACCAACAAACAACAACAACGCGTCTGCTGAGGTCTTCCTCTGCCGCAGGTGCTTCCAATAACCTGCATCCCTGTAAAGGACCTAACCAGCTCCTCCCTCCCTCTTTCCACATGCACATTGTGCAGCCAAGTTGCGTTGGACACACCAGTTCTCGTGAGATCACTGAAGTTAAGCAGCGCAAGCCCACGTTAGTACCAACTTGGGTGGTTGGTAACCAACGTTGGGTGTTGCAAATTTCTCCTCTCCTACGTCCCTTACATCTACATCCTAATGTCCTGCGAGCAGCCTCTTAAGGGTTCGTTTCGTGAGCGGCGAATTGCGTAGGACACACCAGTTCTCGTCTGATCACTGAAGTTAAGCAACGCAAGCCCAGTTAGTACTGACATGGGTTGTCGCTCGGGAAAGCTGGGTACTGCTAATACCCAATAATCGTCGCATTAGTGTAGTGTCTGTGCAGTCTATGCATTAGAACTATACAGTGGACGGGTCTCTAATGACCTCGTAGTTGATGGGACCTTAAACTCCAACAAACAACAAAAAAAATTAAGGGTTCGTCCTGTTAAGGCTGTTTGGCTTACTCCCCAAACCCTGAAATTGATCCATAGCACCTCAATCCAACCTCTCTCATCTTCTTCGCGATGCCCAACCCCCAAAATACCTCTAATATTAATCATTCCTAATTTTTTCTGCGCTCGACGCTCGACACTCCAACTCCTGTACCGCAGCATCCGCAACCCCGAGTCGAAATGTCAATTCAACTGCATTTGTGTTGAGTTCAACCCCGGGAAGTAAAAAAAACAGAGGAAGGAGGCAAAAAAACAAAAATTCGTAAGACTCTTAAGGGCTATCGAATTGAGTCTTCAAAGATAATAAAGCCCTTTCGTCTTTTAATTAAATATTAAAATTGTTATTCCCTTGAAACATTTAAATGGGATAGAGATTAAAAGCGATGCATTTACATAAATTTAAGAAGAGGAGGGAGGGGAAGAAATAAGATGATGATGAAGAAGAAAGAAAGGAGAAAAAAAAATTGGCAGTACGAAAATAAAAGTAAAAATACAAGAAAAAGACATTTAATAAATAACAAAACGAAGACAGAAAAATATTAAATTCACAAAACGTACCAAAATTAACATAATAATAATAACAACAACAGAAAATTAAGTGCCTAAGGAGGCTAAACGATTATTTATCCGGCCCCCCCCCCTCCTCAAAACGTGAATAACATTCTAGAAACTCTGAAGAAGGCTCTCGTTCAATTTGAGGAGGACACCTCCTAACCTATAACAACTTCATATTTAAAAATTGCATCTCATTAATTAAAATGCATTAACATGGCTGCTTTTGGACCCGCCTCCATGCCGCACGAGGTTGCTTTGCTCGATTATTGTGTCAGTGGCTCTGGGTTCGATACTGAAGAGAGCGGCAAATTGCTTTGCACACACACACCACTGAAATTAAGCAACGCAACCCCAACTAGTACTGACATGGGTGGCCGCTTGGGAAAACTAGGTACTGCTGCTAATACCCAAAATACGTCATGTTCTAATGTGGAGCCATGCGAATTGCTATGAAAACAAAGCACGTGCACCACCTTTCATCATGGGGAGCGGCGAGTTGCGTTGGACACACCAGTTCTCGTCTGATCACTGAAGTTAAGCAACGCAAGCCCAGGTAGTACTGACATGGGTGGTCACTCGGGAAAGCTGGGTACTGCTAATACCCAATAATCGTCGCATTAGTGTAGTGTCTGTGCAGACTATGCACTAGAACTATGCAGTGGACGGGTCTCTAATGACCTTGTAGTTGACGGGACCTTAAACACCAACAAAACAAAAACAAAAAAAAACCTTTCATCATCATCATGCTCTTATCCCACCTGTGACAGGGTCGAGAGCGCGCAGTAGCGTCACTAGAGGGGTGCGGGCCGCACCGGGTGACACCACTCGCACCATGAGAAATGGGGTGACACCAAAGGAGAAGAAGCGGCTTTTTTCGATGGAGGGGGTTGACGCCAACCCTAGCGACGCCACTGAGTCCGCGGGTTCTAGCCCTCCATTCCTGTCTATCCTCCACCAGGTCCCCGTCCACCCCACACACTACACGAGTATTCGAGGTTAATGAAGAGAGATACACGAGATAACCAGCCAATTTTTATTTGACATTTATATCTTGCGCACCCCCTTTTCTTTCAAACCGTCCCAAATGAGAATTTAGACATATTTCAAAATGGTAGTTAGTATTATTATTATTATAGTCTTTGGTTAATTACTTTAATATTTATAATTTCCTTTGATACACATCTGGTCCCCATCTTTTTTTGAAGCATTGGTGGGAAATTTCGGCACAAAATTCACTCTTGTGGATCAAATTTATACATCATCGTCATCGCACCCTTATCCCATCTGTGGCAGGGTCGGATCTGCGGCTTCTAGCCCTCCATTGTCGCCTATCTCCCACCAGGTCCCCGTCCACCCCACACACTACCATATCATTATGGAATACCTTCTCCCACGTTTGCTTCGGTCTCCCCCTGCCTCGGGTGCCTCCAAACACCTGCATTCCTGATATGGACCTAACGAGCTCCTCCTACCCTCTTCTCATCACCGCAGCATTCGCAGCTCAGCTACTTGGATTCTATTGACGTGGCTCTTCCTTACTGCCCAACACTCTGATCCATATAGTCAGTGGCGTCACTAGGGGAGTGCGGGCCGCACCGGGTGACACCACTCTCACCATGACAAATGGGGTGACACCAAAGGAGAAGAAGCGGCTTTTTTCGAGGGAGGGAGGGGTGACGCCAACCCTAGCGACGCCACTGCATATAGCATAGCGGGCCTGACCACTGCCGTGAAAAAAATTCCCTTTCAACTTGATTGGGACCCTCCTATCACACAGGACCTCGCGGGAGGCTACTTTAATGGACATTTAAACCAGTAAAACGTTGCCACAGGCACGTTCTTCATTGGAAGTTGAAGAAAGCAGAAGATTTCGGCTTCACACAAAAGGAGATGTCATCATCATTTTCTACTTCCGCCTTGGGAAAAATGTGATTATTATTTTGAATGGAGTTAAAGAGATGGAAGGGAAAGGGTCACAAAAACAAATGTCCCGGGCGCTCTAGCATCCTATTCTTTAACGAGGAAAACGGAAATATGCTTCTTTAAACTTTAAAAAGAAAACTACCAAAATAAGGATGAATACCCCTCGTTTAGCTCATTTTAGGGGGCGAGAAAGTGATGTGAGAATGTCAGGTTGTTATTAATAATAACTAATTGTCACCATAAGATGAAAACAAAACAGCCGCAAGGGGCTAGAACGGAAGTGAATAATAAGCTAAAATTAAGAAAAAAAAATATATTGCATATAAAAAGAAACAATTAAAGAGGAGGGAGGAACCAGTCTGAGAACTGAGCCCGTGACTTTTCAATTACAACTTAACTAAGACTGGCTCCTTTTCTTTCTGACACCTGAATCATCTAAAAACAACATAAGGGGAAATGAACCATGAGGAGACCCTCCTTCGCTCAAAGGTCAAAGTGCAGTAGCCTTTCGCACTCAAGTAAAATGACCCTGACCAAAATCTCTCTGAAATGCTCTTTGCCAGACAGGAAGAAAAAGCATTGGTCAATTGTCTGAGTGTGCAATGCTGTTCACCATCCCTTAAAGGCCGGTGGACGAGTAGGTCTTCAGAGCCTACACTGCAGACAGGCTCCCGCTACAGAAGTGGTGCCACTTGGCTTGCTAGGTTCATTAACGTCTTTGCCATTAGGTTATTTACTTTACGCCGGTGTCAGGGAAGACCCCACCCCACACCTGTGAATTTTCCTGAACTACACATATTTTGCATCAGGGCTTCCGTAGGCTACAGAACACTGGACAAGTCACGACAAGAAGGGAGGGAAAGGAGATGACTGGGTCCTTATAATGACCACAACTAGAGATCCCCTGATTGGCAGGCGAATGAATGTCAACTCCTCGTGACACCAGCCTGGAATCAGTTGTGCGGCAGGAAGCAAGGCACTGTGGTGGTGTGGACAGGGACCACCAAGTATTCCAAAAAGAAAATGTGGAGGGCGTGAAGTCGCAGGCTCGACCCAGATGGGATAGTCGAGACCAAAACCTCCCCGACAGAGGGTTACAGAAGGCCAGATCAGACGTCGACTTTTCCAGCCTAGCACCCAGGCCCCGTCCTCAAAGAGGCCACACACTTGTTAACTATCAAAGCTAAATTCTTCCCTTCAAATACTGCATGGGATCCCACTAGTGACCTTTCCTAGAGACTCCGGCCAGCCCTGGATGCACGCCTTAACACCAGGAGACACACATAAGGGCCCAACTTCCTCTCATCTCAAGAAACAAAGCATGCGCTTAACAATGACCAACTTAAGAGTTTGACAGTGCTGTGATCGCATCTTGAAAATCATTTCAGAATGGGCCACTCCATGCGGTTCATTAAGTGGTGGGGAAGTCAAATTTCGTGACTTACCATACAATAACATCATCATCATACTCTTATTCCACCTATGGCAAGGTCAGGTTTGTGGGTTATAGCCCTCCACTTCCGCCTATTTCCCCCCAGGTCTCCATGCACAATATCAAGGATTCCAAAGTTCCTAATCAAAGATTAGTCCCTATTCTTGGTGAACATGCTCTGACTGGGGACACTCCAGCCAGGCGTCTGGAACCCGCAGAAATTGTTTGTTTGTTGATGTTTTAGGGCCCTTCAACCACAAGGTCATTAGAGCCCCGTCCACTGTGTAGTTCTGATGCAGAGGCTGCACAGACACTACACTAATGCGACAATTTTTGGATACTAGCAGTATCCAGTTTTCCCAAGCAACCACCCATGTCAGTACTAACTGGGGATTCGTTGTTTAACTTCAGTTTTTTTAGTTTGTTGGTTTGTTGGTGTTTAAGGTCCCGTCAACTACAAGGTCTTTAGAGACCCGTCCACTGCATAGTTCTAGTGCATAGTCTGCACAGACACTACACTAATGCGGCGATTATTGGGTATTAGCAGTACCCAGCTTTCCCGAGCGACCACCCATGTCAGTACTAACTGGGCTTGCGTTGCTTAATTTCTGTGATCAGGCGAGAACTGGTGTGTCCAACGCAATTTGCCGCTCAACCCGCAGGAATATTGGCCGTGTTGTCTATGAGGATGCCAGCCTACCCCACAAAAGATACTCACGGCATTATCTGCCACGGGAGCCGAGGTCTGCAACCTCGAAAAATTGCGGATGCAAGATAACGTCGGCCCGGGGACCGTCCCGCCATACTATAACAACCCTATTATTTTCTTAATCAACTTGGTTGGCATTTAGTTTGAAATCAGGTGTGTGTGTGTATTTTTTTTCCATTAAATTATGGATTGTCACATTTCAGAAATGAAGGGATGACAATAGAGCGAACCGATCCAGGGTCTGAAAAAAAAGGCATTTTTAATACTTTCTAGAGTAGAGAAGGAGAGAGTGAAAAAAATTAAAATGTTTATGGTTATTACTCAATAGCATAGTCCCATGACATATGATCAATATCCTGCAATTTATGAGTCAGTATATGACAATTTAAATGATGTCATCTTTTTTTGGAGGGAAGGGGAGAGAGAGAGAGAGAGAGAGAGCGAGAGACCTGGAGGCTCGAATTTCTTCTCTTCGTCTGCTTTCACTCTTGCCTGACTCCCCCACATCGCCCTCAAACCCCTACCCGTCCCTCTCTCACTCTAATCTCTACCCATCACAACTCCACGTAGGCGGTTCCTCGCGGTAGCTCAATCAGTAGCATGTTTGTCTCTTGACGTCATTTAGCATAGGTTCAATCCTGGTTTTTTTGCGGTTGAGATGACTAATAGGAGGTGGGGGTGTCAGTCAACCACTACCAAAGCCGAAAATGGTGGATAGGGAACTCTGAGTACCTAACTCTGCATATCTTTTTCAAGTATCAGTGACATGTAAGGTAAGATATATCGTACACACAGACCATACAGTAAGACAGCGCATGTGTGGCTTATCTCATTCCCACTTGGGACGGAAGACAGAAACGATGTCTTAATCCTTACCTCTTTCTCCCCCGTAAAAAAAAGCCTCTTCCAGGGACCGAACATACAAATGGGCTTTTGGATCTAGCAGCCGGCTGGACTGCGAGTCATAAAATCAAGAAACGCCGAGCATACGAAATAACCCCCTTTTTTACTTTTATAAAGATGAACCCCCTTCTTAAATTGGACGTGAATTGGCCGGCTGCACACCTTCCGAATACCACGTCAATTCCACCACAGAAAAGTGTGCAGCATTCCAATCGTTTCTAACCCATTTTCCTGTCTGTGGCAAGGGCGGATGGCCATTTGCACCACTGGTACTGGGAAGTATTCATAGCTATCTCCCTGTTTATGGTAAATTCGGACGCTTATTCGCACCCATCAGGGAGATGGACACACTTATGGTTGCCTGGCGTCGACACCTAATGTAACACAACCCCTTGTTTCTATTAGCATGGGTCTATCTCGTTACCAGCCTATGAGGCATGGTTTAGGTTGGATCGCTATGTCTCCTGCTGAAGGTAATTTACAGACGTCAGGGAACAGGGAGAGCCTCTACACCAGAGAACTCCGCAGATTTCTAGGCATACCCTCTACCACTCCCTGCAGAAGTGGCGGTACGGAGACCACGACTCGACCTGCCATCATCTGGCAGTTCATGTAGGGCGGATTCGACTCTGTCGCCAAAACCAAAATGGGGCTATTTCTGCTCCCAATGTCCTCCTGGTGGTCAATTTGAAAGAGCAGGGGAGCGGATTATTGCGTTGGACAAATCAGTTTTCGTCTGATCACTGAGGTTCAGCGCCTCAACCCCAGCTAGTACTGACATAGGTGGCCGCTTGGGAAAACTGGGTACTGCTAATACCCCAAAATCGTCGCATTTGTGTAGTGTCTGTGCAGTCTCTGCAATAAGAACTATGCTGTGGACGGGGCTCTAATAACCTTTGTAGTTGAAGGGCCTTAAAACACCAACAAACTTGGGAATACTGGGTATTACTAATACCCAAAAATCGTCAGAACAGCGTAGTGTCTGTGCAGACTCTGCATTCGAACCACGCAGTGGACGGGACTGTAATGACCGTTGTAGTTAAAGGGCCTTCAAACACCAACAAAAACAAACAAACTGGTCAATTTGACCATCAAGCATGAAGTTGAGGTGATAAACTACTTAACGGTGAATGTACTGAAAATTTGCACCTACATATCTAGGCATGCAGGAACTTAAGGTGAGTACAAAAATGACAGATAAGAAGACAAGGTAACATGGAGATGAATAACCCTTTTTAAGTGTGAAATCGGTTGACAGGCGCTATTATTTTTAATACACTTTCTTTACCTGTTGAAAATTGACGTCCAAAAAATAATAATAGCAAAAAACAAACAAAAAGCACCGAAGTGAAAATGTTAACGACTCATCTCTCGAGCCTAAAATTCGGCAACAATACTCGTTTCATTTTTAGATACCTGATCAGGTAGGCAAGAGCATTTTTCTTATTGTTTTCAAATATCGACGATGATATGGTTGCGTCGATTATGAGATAAGATTGGCGACACATTATTAAATTATTACCAAAAAAAGCTACACCCCTCCGACCTCAACAACTCACCAAAAAAAAAAATAATAGTTAAGGGATGGTTAAAATATTTCCTTTTTTTTTTCATAATCGTTGGGTCGAAGACACACACAATAGCAAATTACAGTAAAAACAGAGAGGATGCTTTTATTTATTATCATTAAGATGATGATAATGAGATTGATCGTTTCATTCAAATCTTAGGACATCACCCTCATCTCCTCCCTCAGACACCCCTCGGTCACCTCAACTGACCCCCCCCCTCCTCTTCCTCCACTGCCCCACCTTGGCTGTCACTGAACTTTAAAAGTCAGGCAAGAAACACATAGTTATATTAACTATAAGTCACAGTTTAAAAGAAGAGCACGGGTCATGTTCGCGAACACGCAAAAACACGAACGAACAGGCCGAAAAACAAGGAATGGAGGGGTCCAATAGGACCCACTGCCCTGGCTTACGGCGTTCCCACACGGAACAACGGCTTACAGCGTTGGACACACCAGTTCTCGTCTGATCACTACAGTTAGGCAACGCAATACCAGCTAGTACCAACATGGGTGGCCGCTTGGGAACACTGGGAACTGCTAATACCCCAAAATCGTCCCATTAGTGTAGTGTCTGTGCAGTCTCTGCATTAGAACTACGCAGTGGACGGGGCTCTCATGACCTCGTAGTTGAAAGGCCCTGAAACACCAACGAAACAAAAAAAGTCCACATGCAATTAAAGCAGATCCTATAGCATTACCTAGAGCAGGATCAGGTACCCATTTACGCTCCCTTGGATGAGCACACTTGGATGAGCACCACAGCCCCTATGCTTATTCTGACACTACTCGGGGGGGGGGGGGCAAACTCCTACACCTGCCAATTTTGCTTCATCTACCAGGTGCATAGTAGGGCAATCTGCATAGTAGAAAGGGTTCTTTTACGTGCAAAGGATACCATACTCCACACGGGCCGCCTGGGAAAACTGGGTACTACTAATACCCAAAAGTCGTCGCACCAGTGTAGCGTCTGTGCAGTCTCTGCATTATAACCACGTAGTTGACGGGGCTCTAATGACCTTGTAGTTGAAGGGCCCTGAAACACCAACGAACGAACCAACCATTCAGATTTCAATAGCAGAGAGGTTAAAGGGCATTTTTAAATGTTCTACTAATTTCTTTTTCCTGTCCAATAAATGAAAGAAATATATGAAATGGTAGGATGATTAAGCTTTGCTGTGGCTACAAACCAGTTCAGAAATTTAAGAAGAAATGGCATCCATCGCCGCCCCCACCACCCCGGAAAGAGTTATTATCACAAAAATTAAATATACAAATACAAGTAGAGTTTTAGGGTCACGAACAAAAACATAGGTCACGCAGGGGTCATTGCGCAAGTAGAGTCATCATATTAATTAATAAGAATATTTTAAAATTCAAATCAGGAAGAACAAGTTCAATTTGCTAAACGATGTGGAGAAGACAACACACAAAAAAGCATCTTTGTGGTTGAAATAAAATCATTTCGCTACCTTTTCGTGAATGACATGCTAACGAGCAATGCAAACAACCTGTTCGTTGTCTCTCCTTCAGCTTCAACTGCAGTCAGACCACGTGACTGAACCAGCCAATGACGTCAGCACCCAATGGTTCATACAAGAATAAAACCCCTCCTAAGATGACTCAACCAAACGGCACCCTGTATCAAAATGGTGGCAGGATCAGGGCCTAGGCTTGCCACTAAGCTACCTCCACGTCTACGTTGCACTAACGGGTTGGGGAGTAGGCCAAGCAGCCATAACAGGACGAACCCTTAGGAGGCTGCTCGCGGGAAATGAGAAGGTAGGTGAAGAGGACGAAGGAGAGGGGCCAAGCACCCATGTTGGTATTGAAGTGGGCTTGCCTGCTTAACTTCAGTGATCTCACGGGAACTGGTGTGTCCAACGCAACTTGAGAGATGAGGAAGTAGGTGTAGGGGATGAAGGAGGGGGAAATTTGCAGCACCCAATGTTCTTTACCAACCACTTATGTTGGTACTAACGTGGGTTTGCGTTGCTTAACTTCAGTGATCTCACGAGAACTGGTGTGTCCAATGCAACTTGGCCGTTGTTTCGTTAGTGTTTTAGGGTCCTTCAACTACATGGTCATTACAGCCCCGTCCGCTGCGTAGTTCTAATGCAGAGACTGCACAGACACTACACTAATGCGACGATTTTGGGGTATTAGCGGTACCCAGTTTTCCCAAGCGGCCACCCAGGTTAGTACTAGCTGGGGGAATGCATTGTTTAACTTCAGTGATCAGACGAGAACTGGTGTGTCCAACGCAACAAGCTGCTTAACTACCTCGATGGCGCAGAGGTAGCGTGTTCGGTTATTGCGTCAGTGGTTCCATACAAGATGGATGGGGGAGGTTGACTCCTTTCGGATGAGAGAGGTCCCGAGTGCGCCTTTTGTCGGAAGGGAAGTAAAATCGGCGACCTACCGTGTGGTGTACACAATGTCATTTGCACGTCAAAGAACCCTCTCTAAATTTGCAACGGGTAGATGATGCAAATTTCCCAGGTGCAGGAATTAGCCCCTGGCGTCGGTGGAGTGCCCCAACGAACAGTAGGTCGATGCTGCAGCTTAGGTCGGCAGCCGGATGCGTAAAAGTACCGTTTAACAGATCGCTAGCCCATGTGTCCCAGAGGGACTTGTACCTGACACTACCATAGGCCGGAAAGCGGATTTGTGTTTTAGGGCCCTTCAACTACAACGGTCATTACAGTCCCGTCCGCTATGTAGTTTCAAAGCAGAGTCTGCACGAGGCTACGACGATTTTTGGGTATTAGCAGTACCCAGTGTTCCTAAGCGGCCACCCCAGCCGCTAGGGTTGCGTTGCTTAGGGATAATAGTCCCTTTGACGTTAGCTTACTACTAACAGAGCCCATCACCAAGCTCAAGTCGTCTTTCGTGACACCTTCGATTTCATAAAAATTTTAAATTTTTGAGAATAAATTTCGGTGTTTCATTTCGCATTTTAGTGGGCCCCATGCACTGCACCTAACGTGCCTAATGAATAAGGCGAGAGGGGAGGGGGTCAGCCGTCAAACAGTGACTCCTTTTATCAACCCTGAAAATTGAGTTCATTTTCAACACCTTCCTTCCTTCTTTTTTTTTTTAAACACTAAATTAAAAATATTACTTTGATAATAAAATGCTAATAATGGCAGTGGCGGCAACGGCAATGACACAGAGGGTGCAGTGACAAGGTACATCCTTGTGTTTTTCTTTTTCGGAAACATTCCTTCATTTGACCCCTTCTCTCTCTACTAGTTTTCAACTTCTAACATCCATTTTATGACTGACCCTTGCCACTCGTTACCTATCTGACCTTATAAGTAAAGATTTTTTAATCTGAAAGGGGGGAAAAACAGGTCTCCTCACAAACTTATACGTCACCTCCAAAATACAGCTATTAGACGTCTTCCTCCTCCATCATCCTCAATTGCCGAAAAAAAAGAGTCCCCCCCCCTCTACATTAACTGTCGTTTTACATATTGCAAATTCAGAATAAAGTTGATTGACTTCAGTATCAGAGTAAAGAGTTAAACGAGTTGTTAGTTCGGTATAATTTTATTTTTACAGGCGGTTTCGAAGAGTTAATAAACTTTATAGGGGGTTCATTTTACAACCCAAATTCAGTTATTAAGTGCCATCAGTTTGAATAATAAGCTCAGTGACGCACACTTTGGATATTTAGTACTGAGAAGAAAAAAAAAACAATTTTAGTTGGTTGACGATGGATAAGAAGAAGGGTTGAGTGGAAGAGGGGGGAGAGAGAAGACTAATTCAGAAAAGGGTGCAAAAAAAAGAGAAGGGATGGGTTGAATTCAAGTGTCAACATTATCAAAATCAACGCATGAAGGGTTATCATAATAACAGCCATTTGAAAAATCTAAAAGACATTGCAAAACTTGAAACAATTAGAAATTATCATTTTTTCTTATCCCACATCCGATCTGATATTATTATCATTTATTATTTATAATGAAATATGAAAAAAAAAATTATTATACATTAAAATTAAAGACTTACTTACACGCGAGGGGCTCGAGGAAAAAAAAACGAGATGAAGAGGGGGACAACTGAGGAATGTGACCTGCCAAATTAATTATCAAGTATTGTCAAATAACAAATGGTGATTAATGTATGAATTTTAAACGTAGAACCAACTGAATTCCTGTTTGGGACGTTACTTTTTTTTTTTGGTATCGTACAGTATCGTTTGTTACCGTGCTACTTGGGGCGCAACAGGCACCAGTCTTTCAGAGTGTCCAAAAACCACAATCAGCTGAAGAATTTAACTCAGAATCACCTTCATGCCAGGTGAATGTCCATTTGTTTTGTTGGTGTTTTAGGGCCCTTCAACTACAAGGTCATTAGAGTCCCGTCCACTGTGTAGTTCTAACGCAGAAACTACACTAATGCGTCGATTTTTGGGTATTAGCAGTACCTAGTTTTCCCAAGCGGCCATCCATGTTAGTACTAGCTGGGGTTGCGTTGCTTAACTTCAGTGATCAGACCAGAACTGGTTTGTCCAATGCAATAAGACGCTCCACGGCGAATGTCCAACCATCATGCCAACTACGCAGGATTCGCACCACTGCAGTTCCTAAAAGGTGTGTTGTCCGGGCCTCCAATTAACGGGTAGGGTAGGAACAACAACGTCATCCCGGAGGAATAGTCACTAATGACTTCCCATCGTCTTAATAAGAAGCGTATTTTAGGTACCCCAGATGTGAATTGTTGTTGTTTGTTGGTGTTTTAGGGCCCTTCAACTACAAAGGTCATTAGAGCCCCGTCCACAGCATAGTTCATATGCAGAGACTGCACAGACACTACACTAATGCGACGATTTTTGGGTATTAACAGTATCCAGTTTTCCCAAGCGGCCACCCATGTCAGTACTAGCTGGGGTTGGGCTGCTTAACTTCAGTGATCAGACCAGAACTGGTGTCCCAGATGTGAGAGGTGAGGAAGATGGTCAAAATCCATCTGTGCTCTTGTTCATCGAAATTGTCTATCAACATTCAGTTCAGCCGATGGGCAATGCTGTTCTTCAGTAATATTCCTGTTTGGGACGTTTCCCTAGAACTCGCATCATGACGAACAACTTTTAATTGGGCAGTTGGGAAAAAAACCGACCATCAATCCCAGGAAGGTAGGCGAAAATGGATACTGCTTTCTAAGAATTTTCTGTGTGCCTGCTTGCCCAGATCATCCTCATTTCAGTTCAATCACATTTCGGGGGTCCAAAATGCTATCACTTGGTCATCCACCTAACTATTATCATGGATGATAACAACAATAAATTATAATAATTTTTCCCTTGCCCTCTCCCGAAAAATTTCTCTCGTACAAAAAAGGAAAGCTCCCTATAGGATCTCGGTTGCACCAATTATTAAGCTTTTTCACATCGTACTAAAATCTTTAATCACTAAAATTCATCTTTTTGTTGTGAGATGACCTCTTGTTGATGACCACAACACGCACATCTAGTCCTCGAGCAAAATACCCCAAACTTTTCCAAAATATTCCCTGTGGGATCTCCACCTACCAACACTAGTGTTGGTGGTGGTCTGCATTTTATTTTCTTTAACTCCTAATTTGGGTCGCAAATCTGATAATTTAACTTCAAATTGAAGAGTCGACAAAGGAGTAACACAAAAAAAAAAACAAGAAGAGGCGGACATGTTTAAAAAGTAACAAAACACATACGTGGAACATGAGAAACGAAATTTATCTAAATGACCTTTTACCTTCCAAAAAATCCCACCCACGAACAGCAGGCATTACTGTGTCCACATACTGATTTGATTGTTCATTCAATCCTCAGATTAGATCCCGATTCGGACGAGTTGTGTGTCTCGGATGGCGAGCGCGCATCAATTAGCTACGGCATGGAAGGGGCGAACCGATGTCCTATGAGCTTTGTCTATCCTCCCTCCACTCCTATCCATATTTGTGTTCCCTTCCACTTTGTTCCTCTTTCTGTCTTCCCTCCGCTATTATCCCAGAATTCACCACTTCTGTCTCTTTCTGTGCTTCTTCAATTTCTGTCCAGTACTATTAATACTCCACTTTTATCCCTTTCTGCTATTACTTTTGGTATCAGTTTCTGTGTTTCCTCTTCTTCTATCCCTTCACATCGATTCCAGATTGTCCCTTTTTTCTACTTACTAAACTATCCTTGCTCCTTTCCTTCAATTCCTACCCCCGTTCCCGGTTCTCTCTCTATTTGTACCACTTTCCGTCCTCCTTCCATGTATATTACTTTTTGTTTTATTTCCATTTATTTGCCTTTCTATTTTCCTTCCATTTTTGTCCTTTTCTGCCCCTCTCTGCATTTCTACTCCTTTCTGTATTCCCTCCAATTCTACTCCTTTCTGTATTCCCTCCAATTCTACTCCTTTCTGT
>JAAFCE010004287.1:7596805-7643905 GCA_013389805.1 Trigoniulus corallinus
CTCGGCTGCACTACGCAACTCGGCTGCACTACGCAACTCGGCTGCACCCGCAACTTGGCTGCACCTTGGTAGGAGGGTTATGTCCGGTATCCATGACTCCGACAGGACCAATGCGGAAATGTGACGATTTCCCCTCCACTAAGAACTCATTTCTTTAGGTTTCTTCGAATGGCCTTCACACCGGACACATCCCGAAATCAAATGTCCAAAATAAAACCACCGATACCTTTCCTACTTCGAGAGGTAAAAGAAAACCCGGTTTCCTCACAACAAGCCTAAATCCCACACTCAGCGTGACGGGGAACAAAACCGGGGAGGCAACGGGGGAGCGGCTCATTGCCTTGGACACTCCAGTTCTCGTATGATCACTCAAGTTAAGTAACGCAACCCCAGCTAGTACTAGCATGGGTGACCGCTTGAGAACACTGGGTACCGGTAATACCCAAAAATTCGTCCCACTAGTGTAGTGTCTGTGCAGTCTCTGCATTAGAACTATGCAGTGGACGGGGTTCTAAATGACCTTGTAGATGAAGGGCCCTAAAACACAAACAAAACAACCCCCCCTCCCCACCGAACTCCATCGTCCAACTTGCGGCACTGGTTAATGGCGAATGCTGCGAACTCGTATAAAAAAAACTGTCAACCTTCCTTAAATTATCGTAATGCAAAACTGAACAGGAAGTGACGTCATGCAGCTTTAAGGGTTATCAATATATTCTTAGTTAAATTGATGGCAAATTATTGCATGCTAATAATTTCTGAGAAAATGCCTTAACCCTTTCCAGACAAATAATGAGACCAATTATTAATTTTTTTAAAGTTACTATTATTAGGTTATTAATTTTTTTGACATCCGAAAACTAGTTTTGTGCGAATTCAAATAAAATGATTTCAAGGAAATTAATTCGAACTCGAATTTATGATCTCATTCACGTGATATGATAGACACACATAATTGTCCTAATGATGTCGAAAAGTCTACTCAGTGACGTCACTGGCCCATAACTGGTTGACAAAGGTGGGAGTGAAAATGGGTACCATCCTGTCACAGGCATTTGCATCTGTGGGCATTTTCAATGTCATCTGAAATGCACTCGTGTAAAACCCCCGCCCCCCACGAAAAATTCCTCCTAGCCATCTTTCCGCCTATGGCAGGTTAGGGGACTCATCTTGTCCCTCTGAATGGATACACGGGTGATATATTGCACGGCTATTTTCCTGAAGCCGGCTGCCGACCAAAGTTGCAACTCCTATGCTTATTCACAGTTGCTCTACTGTTCGTTACGACACTCCTCCGACACCAGGAAGAACTGGGAATTGCGTTGGACACACCAGTTCTCGTCTGATCACTGAAGTTAAGCAGCACAACCCCAGCTAGTACTGACATGGGTGGCCACTTTGTTGTTGTTGTTTGTTGGAGTTTAAGGTCCCGTCAACTACAAGGTCTTTAGAGACCCGTCCAAAGTATAGTTCTAATGCATAGACTGCACAGACACTACACTAATGCGACGATTATTGGGTATTAGCAGTACCAAGCTTTCCCGAGCGACCACCCATGTCAGTACTAACTGGGCTTGCATTGCTTAACTTCAGTGATCGGACAAGAACTGGTGTGTCCAACGCAACAGGCCGCTCCCGTGGCCACTTTGGAAAACTGGGTACTGCCAATACCCAAAAATCGTCGCACCGGTGTAGTGTCTGTGCAGTCTCTGCATAAGAACTATGTGGTGGACGAGAAGGGGGAGGGCCGACACCAGGGGAAGGGGGTGAACGCTTACACCTGGAAATTTGCGTCATCTACGTGTCGCAAAGTGGAGATGATTCTTTGACGTACAAATGCCATCGTACATTGGACCTCGGTTTTACTTCTCTTGCTCAACTCTTGCCCAAAACAAGCAAACCTACCTCCATCCATTTCTTGTTTTGTTGGTGTTTTAGGGTCCTTCACCTACAAAGGTCATCAGAGCCCTGTCCACTGCGCACTTCTAATGCAGGAACTTTAATGCGACGACTTTTGTGTATTAGCGGTACTACAGCACTACATGCATGTCTACAGCACGGGATACGAACTCGTACGCTTGAGAATTTTCCCATTCAACATGCTTATTTTCGTACATGCAGAAGGCATTCTTGTCTTTAGGACAGGCGACAGGGCACACGCCGTCGCAGGGGAACCATGGCGATGTGAAGTAGCAACCCTTTTTTACACGGAAATGTGAAAGACGTGCTCACTCTTCAACCCTCGGTCCGCTTTTCACCATCAGTGGACAAACCAGTTCTCATCTGATCACTGAAGTTAAGCAACACAACCCCAGCTAGTACAGACATGGGTGGCCGCTTGGGAAAACTGGGTACTACTAATACCCCAAAATCGTCGCATTAATGTAGTTTCTGCGCAGTCTCTGCATAAGAACTGCGCTGTGGACGGGGCTCTAATGACCTTGTAGTTGAAAGGCCCTAAAACACCAACAAGCAAGCAAGCACCATCAGGATTCGAAACAGAGGGAGGCCAAAGTGAACTAACCTAATAATTAACTAATTCCTCAAAAAGAAAAGGGGGGGGGGAGAGGAAGAGAAGAAACAGGGGCGGCACTTAAAACGGAATCGAACCCGTGCCCTTCAACTGTCAAAGCAAAATTTCCTTCTCATTCTTTCCTCATTCATAAATTGTTTTTCTTTGTGATGAACTTCACCAACACTTCACACTTGAGAAACCCACAATGAAGGTGTCAAATCACCGACTTCATAGGTCCGAAATTGGAAAGGCGGGAGAAATAGCCCTCCTCTGAAAGAGGTCATCGTCATCCTATTAAAGGGCCTCCAAATTTCTTTTTTTTAAACAACTGGTTATCACATGTCACAGAGACAACAATTTCATTCATATTTTGAGTGAAACTGAAAACAAAAGATGGCGGAACTGCTAGGGAAAAAAATTGTTGCCCCCTCCTGATAAAGTAGCAAAAGGGAAGGAGGAGGGGGCAGGCTGTACGTGCACCACAAAGAGGTGTAGCCGAAAAAAAAAAATAGAGGAACCTCCTTCGCTTTTTTAATAAAAGCAATTTTAAGGAGGTGCCATTAATGGAAGCTGGAAAAAAATGAAGCCGAAGCAGTCGCCATTACAAAAGGTAAAATTTGAAAAGGGCCTTTTGAAAAATACCAAGAAAAACAACAACGGCCAAAAAAAAGAACCAACCCCTTGACGCGGAAGAAGCTGATTGGTCAGCCACTAATGGCGTCTTCAAAAAATATCATTATTGTTATTTTCAAATATAATATTTACTTTTGAAAATGTCTTGTCAGGAAAATGACACCATGTAATAATGCATCTCTGTTTTATTAAGAAGAAGATGAAGTGCCAAAAATTGGTTAACATTTTCACCATTAAAAGCTCCGCTGGACCGGGGCACCCTCACACCCCTAGGCCATCCCCTCTATACCCAACAACATACAGTATATACAATATCCAGATTGTCAATATCATGAATAGCAGTTGCAGGAACTCAGTTTTGTTTGCACTAATGGACAGCACCCTCACAAGGCTGAGAGTCACGTCAATCAGGCCCCTAAGAATCAAGGGCCCAGTCCTCTCTTCTGCCATCTTGTCCACCTCTAATTGGTAAGGCGTTTGAGAACTGAGCAACTGGTCAATCCTAATCCAGGGTGAATTTTTCACGATTACAGAGGAAGGAAGAGAAGGAGGAGGAACCGGAAGTGCGCTCACATTGCCACCTGAAAATAACGGGAAGTAAAGGTCGGTTATAGTCCCAGTCTGCATCTCTAACGGGTGTAGGGTAAAATGTCACCAAGTTGTCGCGTTATTCCGAATCTGTTTTTCACCTACGATAGGGTCACATTTAACAGGAAGAAGAGGAGCAAGACGAGGAACCAGAAGAGTATGTCTTCCTACCCTGGAAATGGGAAGGTCCTTCCTCCCCCCCTCCCGCACCCATGAGGAATTTAACATGGAGCGCCCTAACGGGAATCAGAGTCATGTCTATCAGGTCTCTGAACTAAGGGTCCACATGTAAGCCTCCATTTGTTAGAATATACTGAACGCTTTAGGAGCTAAACACAGGTTCGATCCCATTTAAAGAGGATGGATTTTTCAGAATAACAAGCGAAGGAGGAGGAACCGCAAGTGTACCTGTGTCTTGTCACCTTGGAATGGGAAGCAACGTAACAGTGCAGGCCCTGCCTGTATCTGTACGGTGTGTAAATTGCACCAAGCGGCTTACCGAATCTTTGTCCCTCATAACCTTTTTCCACCTGTGGCAGGGTCGGATACCAATTTGTCCCAATAGTAGCCTGATTTTGATTCAGTGGGGCACTTCTCTGACAGCGACACCAGGGTTCATCTCGTTCGTCCGTTGGTGTTTTAGGGCCCGCCAACTACAAGGTCATTAGAGCCCCGTCCACTGCGTAGTTTTAATGCAAAGACTGCACAGACACTACACTAATGCGACGATTTTCGGGTATTACCAGTACCCAGGTTTCTCAAGCGGCCACCCATGTCACTACTAGCTGGGGTTGCGTTGCTTAACTCCAGCGATCAGACGAGAACTGGCGTGTCCAACGCAATTTGTCGCTCACGACATCATGGGGTTGGCGTATTCAGCCTTTCAAGGGGGTCAAATCGGCTTGAGTTCCGTTGCGGGACGGAAGGCGGCATGATCTCTCCCTGATAAGTCACCCACGTCGGAATCGAGCCTACAACCATGGACTCTAAAATTATGCATGCTATCTCTGAATCAGCGAGATAGGCAGCCCGTCCCGAGAACGGCTGATTGTCGTGTGTGCGCGACTTTCAAACAGCTGACGTGTAATCTCGGGAGATCTCGCTCGAACCCCCCCCCCCCCAACCATACTGGTTAGCCCTTGACAATAAAGATTCGATTTTTGCTGTTTTATGCAGAATCATGGTCTTCTCCTCCTGGCACATTGAAGCGAAATAAAACAAAAAAAACAGACCGGGGGGGAAGGGGGTGACACATTGAACCTTAATTAACAATCAGGTAAAAATCAGATAAGAACTCTATAATTTTGAAATAAAAAACACACTACAATATCGCGACATGTTTGGCAAACTAGCAGAGGGGTCCACCCTAGCAGAGGAGTGAAAATTCGGTAAAAATAGCAAGGGGTAGTAAGGTGAGAGAGAGAGAGAAAAGGGGAGCAGAAACTAAACGAAATTGAAACAGAGATAGAGGTAAAAATGAAATAAAATTAATGCCAATCCAATTTGACAGGTAAAGGAAACAAAAAAAAAACCCGACAAGACCCTGAATAGAGGTGAATGGCGAGGGGGGGGCCGAGGAGCGAGTGGCAAGCTACACAAGACTCCATCGAGGACCCAACTTTTCACTGATCAGTCAACAAAAAGTTCCTCAAATTATGTTCAAAGGGGCGGGGGGGGGGGGAACAAGACACTGAAAGGGTTAAAAGAGTGCATTTTATAAAGATAAGACAGAGAGATGGAGCAGAAGGACTGAAAAGCACGCCCCAACCACTTTCACTGTCCAAAATTTTGACAATTCCAAAAAAAAAAAAAAAGACATTCCTGTTCCCTGTTTTTTCTTTGTGTTAAATTTAAAAATATAATAATTTCAAAATACATCGGTGGTTCAATTGACAGTTTAAAAACCACAATAAAATATTTTTAATAATGAATTTTTCAAAAGATATAAATATCAGATTTGACCATCCGTCCACGCCCAACTTTTAAAACGTCCTTCAAAAATGGGGGAAGAGGGGGACCATTTTTTACTTGCTATTTTCAAATTTTTAAAAACAATTAATCAGATGGACAAGACAATGGCTGACAAAACGATTCAATAAAAGATCCGACTTAGAAAAGCACAAAACAGAACGCAGCTGGCGTGCACTGTGTAGAGGGTTCAAACCTGATCATTATCATCACCACTACCCGGCTATGACAGAGGTCGGGGTGACCTTTTTGATCCCAATAGAACACATGAGAGATCTGCTGGGCAGTATTTTGATGCAGCCGGTTGCACCCCCGGCTCTTGATCTTTAAGCGTCCTAGTGCAGCCAAGTTGCGTTGCACACACCAGTCCCCGTCAGATCACTGAAGTTAAGCAGCGCAAGCCCACGTCAATACCAACATGAGTGGTTGGTAAAGAACGTTGGCTGCTGCAAATTACCCCTCTCCTTCGTCCTTTCATCTACCTCCTCATTTCCCGCGGGCAGCCTCCTAAGGGTTCGTCCTGTTATGGCTGCCTGGCTTACACCCCAACCCTTGAAACTAATCCAGTAGGCAAGTGGGTCCATCGCCGCTCCCCCCCATTAAATTTAATGCAGTTCTAAACTGTCCGAGAGCTCTTCACGCCCTTGGCATTTGTCCCACTGCCAATGCATTGCTAAGGCCCTGCAACAAGGCGCCTCGAGAAAGCCAACATTTAGAAACGGCCCCGCCAATCAGAGAAGTTTCGGAACCCCAGGATTATGACAAGGATTAGGACTGCATGGCAAGGAAGTACCTCTGAAATTTGCCACCCTAGGCAGCTGCCTAGGTTTCCCTGCCCCATGAGCCGCCAATGCCCGAATGCCAACCTAATTCTGCAACTCCTTATGCTTGTTGATGGTCGGCCTACTTTGATTCGTTTGGGATAGGCCCAGCTTCTACACCTGAAAATTTTGGCGAATTACCCTTCTAATTTCCTCGACGCAGGACAGGTTCATTTCCGCACAATGGTGACACCGTACACACAACACCATCAGACGGTAGACCCAATTACCATCCGGGAGGGCACGTATATTTCGAACTTTAGATCTTTTTCTTTGTACCGATCTCAATTGGGATAGAACCTGCACCTGTGTGAAGTGCACTATTTTGTTACACTGCAGGTATCGTCACATGCCTGTGAGCAGGGCTGGATTAAATTTTTGTATCCTTGATGTTTTAGGGCCCTTCAACTACAATGGTAATTAGAAACCCGTCCAATGCGAAGTTCTAGTGCAGAGTCTGCACAGACACTACGCTGTTGCGACAATTTTGGGGTATCAGCAGTACCCAGTGTCCCGAAGCACGAAATGATTGCGTTGCTTAACTTCAGTAATCAGGTGAGAACTAGTGTGTCCAACGCAATACAGCCGCTCGACTGGATTAAAGTAGGGTTGCCAACACTTCCAAGATAAACGGAAGACAGTATTGAGGCGCTGAAGGCACTGAATCATTTTCGGGAAGGCTTCTGTCCAAGGTTACCTTCCTGACCCTTTACCAATTAATTTTGACACCGTTTTTCATTAATAATTTTGGTGCTTCTGTGTAAGTTTACAATATAACTCTTCTTAAAATAGTTTCCTCCAAGCAGTCTACGGGTGCAAGCCTGTGGACAATCTGTCTGGGACATTTCAGAAAAACTACAACATGGTGAGCGGCTCAGTTGCGTTGGACGCACCAGTTCTCGTCAGATCGCTGAAGTTAAGCAACGCAACCCAAGTTAGTGCCGACATGAGTGGTTGGTTGAACATTTGGTGCTGCTAGTTTCCCCTCTCTTACATCACTCAGTCCTACCTCTTCTCAACCTCCACAAGATTCGGCCCGCTATGACTGCTTGGCCAACTCCCCAACCCCTTAGTGGAACATAATACTAAGTGCATGAAAGAAGGTCACGGTGCGCCCTTGAAGATCATACAGGTACAATAGCCAGAAGTCCAATTTGCGCCTTTGTTGTTGTTTGCTGGTGTTTTACGGCCCTTCAACTACAGAGTCATTAGAGCCCTGTCCATAGTGCACAGACACTACACAAATGCGACGATTTTTGGGTATTAGCAGTACCCAGTTTTCTCAAGCGGCCACCCTTGTCAGTACCAGCTGGGGTTGCGTCGCTTAACTCCAGCGATCAGATGAGAACTGGTGTGCCCAACACAATTCGCCGCTCCCCCAATTTGTGCCATTCTGAAAGATCCTTGTTTGTTTGTTTGTTGGAGTTTAAGGTCCCGTCAACTACGAGGTCATTAGAGACCCGTCCACTGTATAGTTCTAATGCATATACTGCACAGACACTACACTAATGCGACGATTATGGGGTATTAGCAGTACCCAGCTTTCCCGAGCGACCACCCATGTCAGTACTAACTGGGCTTGCGTTGCTTAACTTCAGTGATCAGACGAGAACTGGTGTGTCCAACGCAACTCGCCGCTCCCCTGTGAAAGATCCTACTCTCACAGACAGTGGTTATGACATATATGGTTGTCCTACATGACATCACACCCCTTTTTAGGTGATCCCGCAACGGGCCGAGTACGCCGCCTCGCCACACTACCAGAAAGCGAGGGGGGGAGGACTTCAATGGTCTATTTTAAACTATAATATTCATTTCCGACATTCAATTTTTTTTTCTCCTCTTATCTTCGAGTTTGAATACAGCGAAAGCGGGCGAAAAAAAGATGAAATATACCCCGAGTTGGGGTGCAGAAATTTCGATGGAATATACATTTCAAAAAGCTCGAAAGTGAGAGAAGAAACACAACAAACAGCCGATTATATATCACAGCTTGTTTATAAATTAACTACGAAGTGAGAAAAGCATTTTTGACAAGTAGTTTGGCTGTTAGAAACTTAGTCAAAAAGTCACAGTGAAAGTAGGAGGAAGACGAGATTGAGGCGGGAAAGAGAAAGGCGCAGGGCAAGTGCGCACACGGGACAGCAAGGGTAAAAATGAAGAGGGGGTGGAAGTTGGCAGACAGACGAACACACCATGAAACGTTTCGTATGCTCAAATGGATCCTTCTTTTTTTAAAATTTGGGTTAAAATGATATTGATGGCACAACAAGTCAACAAAAATATATATTCCACCACTTCCAAAACTCAAAAAAAGTCCACCAAATTCTTTTTTTTTTTCAAAAAAATCCTCCTCGTTCGCAGTTATTTTAAAAAACGGAGTGAAAGAGGAGGCGGAGGTTTCATTTCATCACCCTAAAAGTAATTTAACGTCAGTTCAGTTGGGTCATGAAATTTCTGTCAACAAATCTGAGACACAAAGAGAAAGAAGGTTCTTCTCTGGTTTCACACACACCATATTTCCGTTTTTACGAAAAAAATTAAAATGTTATCAATCGAGCAGTTTTTAACGAAAAAATAGTATAAAAGAAACAGAAATACCATTTATGAGCAGAAATGGCAGTGATGACTTCATACAAGGTCGTATTTTACCAAAAAAAGCAATTTTTTGGTATAATTTCACTATACATTGGTGAACATTACATTAACGTAGTTTGTGAACGGGACGGATGACGATGACAACACGTGACTTATTCAATAAAAAAGTCATCAGTCCTATTCGCATGTAGGAAAACATTGTACTACACATTATCCTCATCATCCGGAAACGTCCTCCCGCCTGTGGCAAGGTAGGGTAGGCCCTACCTATTTCACTCCCTTATGATTGCTTGCTTTGCTAGTGTTTGAGGGCCCTTCCACTACAAGGTCATTAGACCCCCGTCCACTGCGTAGTTCTAATGCAGAGACTACACAAACACTACGCTAATGCGACGATTTTTGGGTATTAGTGGTACCCAGTTTTCCAAAGCGGCCATCCACGTTAGTACTAGCTGGGGTTGCGCTGCTTAACTTCAGTGATCAGACGAGAACTGGTGTGTCCAACGCAATACAGCCGCTCCCTTTCTCTCTTGGTACTAGCGCACGGGCTAAGTTCTAAACTTCTTTTACAGTAGCCTTAGAAATTTGCCCCGGTTCAGGTGACAGCAGATCAACACTGTCTAAAGGCGGGGTTATTTTATCAGTGCCACGTCCGACCTAGGAATTTCGGGGGGGAAATTTTTTTTTTTGCACATACCCGTCTTGGGGTGCAAAATGGCACACTGCCTAAATATTCCGACTCTTGGGAAAAACAGGAAGCTTATCTCAAATACACAAATCAAAGAGAAATCCCGCCGCGGAATAAGTCACCTACCACACACCCGGTTCACTCCCAAATTCTCCAGATTGTCCATGTTCCTTTATCTTAAAGACGTTTTCTAAATAAACCATTAATCAACAGTGACGTTGATATTGCACTCCAGTCTATCATAGGAACCATTAGTTTAAGCCTAACCAAATTTCTAGGGCAAATAAAAAGCAACGGGGGTTGATGCACTGGGCCCGTGAAATTAATTTTAATAGCCAGGGAGGTGGGGAGCTCCTACACCTGCGTACACTTACTCTCCGTTTGGAAAGGGCTCTATATGTAGTACGTGCGACCAGAGCTCTACTTTCAATCCTATGAATGATACACTTGAGCCTCCTTACTAGCCCGATAAGGGCCACCTGTCTCGACCAGGGTTGAACCTGCAACTATGGGCTTTAACATCAAGCATACTACCTTCCATTAAATCACAAAGGTGAGGGGTGTGCTTGTTTGTTTTAGGGCCTTTCAACTACAAGGTCATTAGAGCCCCGTCCACTGTGTAGTTCTGATGCAGAGACTGCACAGACACTACACTAATGCGACGATTTTTGGGTACTAGCGGTACCCAGTTTTCCCAAGCGGCCACCCATGTCAGTACTAACTGGGGTTGCGTTCTTAACTTCAGTGATCAGACGAGAACGCGCGGGCGTGCACCGAATAGGGGTTTAAAGCAGCGGTGCAACGTGGGTGTACAACATCTTCAGAGCGCTGAACACCCAATATTTGTCCCATTCCCGGATAAGGCATTCAACAATATAGCATTACCAGAAATATGATGTATTATTCAAAATGTTTGCCAAAAACTCCATACAACCCAGCTCCATCCGCATTTTAACCACTTAAAATTGTTAAATGGGTTAATTTGGATTTCATCTTGAAACAACAGCGCTCCAACCAAAGATAAAAAATTAAACCATCAAGTTAACATCTTCTTCAAATATCTGTCACATAATTCCGGTAAAAAAAATAACCTAAACGCATTTTCGGTTTTATGAGTGACGTGGCCTCATTTGGAGGTGAAAGACAGTAGTAGGAGGAGTGTGGTGAATAACTAAAAGAAATATGGCGGGCTGGCGTAGGGACCTAATGTCACGGTCCGGGAAAACAACAACAGACCATGAATAGGGGGTACACGAAAATGCAAAACTCGAAACTAACTGAAATTGCCACTCATTAACACAATCAGTTACGAAATGAAGCTTTTCAAAGCATTCGACCTAACCTAAACTCTTCATTCTCAGATAAATTTCCTCACCTTGTCCCGGTTCCTCGGTTACCCTGTCAGTGCGCAGCGTCCTTGACCTCTCTGCCGATGATGAGCAGGATCAATCCTGGCTACACTATTTAGACCGTGTGGGATCTCTTGCAACCAGAGGAACCCTGTCTACCAGAAAAAAACCATGTGCAGATTGGCAACATTTCCAGGAGTCCTAGCACACCACCTGGCGTTGATTATTGTCTTTCAGAGTTGAGGACAATACGAAATAATCAGATAATCCAAACTACACTGTCATCTTCTGAATGAAATAGCTCAATTGGGGGTAGGATGGTAACCTCTTAAGTTGATGGGTTGCAATTTGCATCTGGGCGGTGCCCCAGTGGGTTCTTTCAAGAGCTCTCGAGATACACCAACTCAAATTCGCCTTCCACGAATTTGCTTATTAATCATCGGTTCCAAATGTCCACATGACCATAGAGGCTGCACCGCCATGAAAAGTTTTCCGTGTAGAGAGGGTTCGGCGGGACATATCTCCTAAGGACACTCCGTTCCCGGATGAAAGATTGGAAAGGAAGGACAGGAAGAAGTGGAAGCACCAAAATAATGGACATTATCCTAACTTTAACGTCATATCTGAAATTCAAACTGTATCTGTGGAAAGCCACGTCCCTCACTCAAACAGTGTAGCATCATGGCCCGACCCCCTCCCCTCTTCTTTCTCCTTGCCTTCCACCTACCCTTCAAGTTCAACATCATCCCTTGTCTGACATACACAATGGAGTCAAATGAAGGCCAATAACTCTTCCACACACACATCCAGCTGCATCTTATGCACCCCAGCAGGGTGTGAATTTGGTATAAAAGGGGTCTCGGGGTGTCCCGTGAACGACTTATTACGCCACCATTATGTAGTCACTTCAAAAAAGTTGGTGATTAATGATTTGGAAGTCGCCCTCTTTCACTCATCTCGTCTCTTAACCCATTCATCGTCCAACTCCGCACCACACGCACACTCACTAGTTGTCCCTCCACCGACACTTCCCACCATACAACACTGTCACCTCTCTTTCTTTCTTTTTTTTTATCCTCAGTCAAAAATCTGTTCTAGCCCATCTATCTTTATCTCGAATTGTAATCTTCCAGAGAGGACTTGTTCTCGCGGTCCAATAATCCCGAAAACTAAGAAATTACAAACAGATTGAGAGAGTCAACCACCATCCCTCTTAAGAATATTCTCATCACCAAATCGATCAACTATGAAAAATTAACGAATTCAGTTTGCACTTCAGCCTAACCGGCACTGTCCCAACAACAGCCTCGGTTTGCCCAATAATCACAAGAGTCCTGGGGTTCAATTTTGAAAACGTAAAAATATATAAATAAATTACACCTCACAAAATAACAATCGAAATGCTTGTGAGCAAATTGCAACAATCACCAAATTTTTACTGAAATTGTGCAAAAACATCCAATGACGTCAGATGCACATGAATTTGGACATGAATCACACACCAGGTAGAAGTATTTACTGGATTAGTTTCGTGGGTTGGAGAGTAACCCAGGCAGCCATAACAGGATGAACCCTTAGAAGGCTGCCCGTGGGAGAAGAGGATGTAGGTGAAAGGACAAAGGAGAGGGTTAATTTGCAGCACCAAACGTTCTTTACCAATCACCCATGTTGGTATTAATGTGGGCTTGCACTGCTTAACTTCAATGTTCTCATGGGAACTGGTGTGTCCAACAATTTCAACAGTTGCAAAAGTCACCCTGGTTCACTGTCAGAAAAGAAAAGTGGCTGACGAATTCAGAAAATTTGTGTCTAAAGGCAGAATCGTACGAAAGGATGCGCCTGCAGTGCAGCGGCACAGGGCGCAAATTTAAAGATGGAATAGCAACTCCTAACCCTTTTCCCTCCTAAGGCAGGATCGGGTACCCATCTTGTCCCTCTGAATGGACACAAGGGCGATATATTGGTCATACGTTTTTTCTGCAGTCGGTTGCCGGCCAAAGCTGCACCGCTACGCTTATTTATCGTCGGTCTAGTGTTTGCTGGGGAATGCTACCGACGCCAGGGGGCGAGCTTCTACACCTGGAAATGTTGCCTCACCTACCCGTTGCAGAGTAGAGAGGGTTGTTTTACGTGCAAGTGCAATCGTACACCCACCCGGGACCTGGGTTTTACTTCTCATCCGAAAGATGGCACACTCGTGGCCTCTCTCTCTCTCTCGCCCGAAATACGCCGACCCACCTCGGTCCTGTATCGAACCTAGGACTACTGACGCAGTTGCCGAGCGTGCTAACCACCACGCCACCGAGGCGGGAAGCTTAAGGATGGAATAACCAACTTTTTTTTCATCATCATACCTTTACCCCGCCTGTGGCAGGGTCAAGACTGCGGGTTCTAGCCCTCCACTCCCTCCAATCCCCCACCAGGTCCCGCCGTCCACCCCACACACTACTTTTTCATATATTATAATTTATTGTAAATCATTCAGTTTTAATTTTACCAGTCGAAGACCATAAAGGGGAAGCCTAATTAAGTCACGAAATTTGGGGGCGCCAGATACATTCTAGGCACAGGGCGCAGGCTCTGTCTAAAGGGGTCCCATCTAAGAAAAAATATGGATGCTGCCATATTCAGTTATAGAATTGCCACGTGTGCATGTACAGTACATAGAATGTCTGCTTACAGATGTACCACGTGCAATAGGACAATCTTAGCTTGCAGGACTGCTACACTAGAGTGGTGGACATCGCCGAAAAAAATGAGAGTGAATAGGTTGAGGTGGTATGGCCACGTCATGAGAAGAGGGGAAGAGGAGCTAGTTAGGTTCATCCCAGGAATGTAGGTGGTCGGTAGCACCCGGGGCAGGAAGAGACGAGCGGCAAATTGCGTTGGACACACCAGTTCTCGTCTAGTCACTGAAGTTAAGCAGCGCAACCCCAGCTAGTACTGACATGGGTGGCCGCTTAGGAAAACTGGGTGCCGCTAACACCCAAAATTCGTCGCAGTAGTGTAGTGTCTGTGCAGTCTCTGCATCAGAACTGCACAGTGGACGGGGCTCTAATGACCTTGTAGTGGAAGGGCCCTAAAACACCAACAAACAAAGAGGAAGAGACCAAAGCAGACGTGGGAACAGGTCGTCCGTAAGGATATGTCAGTGCATGGGGTGGACGGGGACTGTCTTTCAGACCCGTCAGGTTGTCTGTCGACACATGCAGACCCAAGTATAAAACTCCTAAAAGATTCTACACAACCACAGAATTCTGGACATGAAATTCAGTGAATCAGGGAACCAATCTCTCAAGTGCAATTCCACCGACGCCAAGATGAGGTGGGGGGCGAGTTCCTATACCTAGAGAGGGTTCATTTATGTGCCAATGGCACCGTACACCACACGGGACCTCGGTTTTACTTCTCATCCAAAAGAAGGCGCATTCGGGGCCTCCCTCTCTCTCTCTCTTGCCCGAAAGAAGCCAACCCACCTCAGTCCAGCATCGAACCTAGAACTACTGACGCAGTTACCGAGTGTGCTGTTTGAATACGAGTCTTGGGCAAAGCACCGATCTTCGCCACCCTTGTACCTCTGAATTACAAAAACAAAGCAACTCCTAACTCTTTTCCCGCCTCTGGCGGGGTCGGGTACCTATCTTGTCCCTCTGAATGGACACAAGGGCGATATATTGGTCATAGTTTTTCTGCAGCCGGTTGCCGGCCAAAGCTGCAACCCCTATGCTTATTTATCGTCGGTCTACTGTTCAGTTTTGGGGAATTCCACCTACGCCAGGGGGGCGAGCTCCTACACCTGGAAATTTTGCCTCATCTACCCGTTGCATAGTAGAGAGGGTCCTTTTACGTGCAAGTGACATCGCACACCAACACGGGACCTCGGTTTTACTTCTCATCCGAAAGAAGGCGCACTCGAAGCCTCTCTCTCTCGCCCGAAAGAAGCCGGGAGCGGCGAGTTGCGTTGGACACACCAGTTCTCGTCTGATCACTGAAGTTAAGCAACGCAAGCCCAGTTAGTACTGACATGGGTGGTCGCTCGGGAAAGCTGGGTACTGCTAATACCCAATAATCGTCGCATTAGTGAAGTGTCTGTGCAGACTATGCACCAGAACTATGCAGTGGACGGGTCTCTAATGACCTTGTAGTTAACGGGACCTTAAACACCAACAAACAACAACCGAAAGAAGCCAACCCACCTTGGTCCAGTATCGAACCTGGAACTACTGACGCAGTTGCTAACCACTACGCCACCGCGCGGGTCTTGCACCTCTGAATTATGTTTTAAAAAAAGTTATCTCACGTGAAAAACCACAGTGCAAATAAACATTAGTGGAACGACCCTTTATTTAGGACCTGATGATAGACTATCAATGGAAAGGGCATCAGCGACTTGGGTTCAATGGAATACCCAAATTTCAAAATTAATTTTTTTTACTATAAGCAGAATAATATATTAGGTCTTAAACTGGGCCCCAAATAACATGACATGTGTTGAAAGGGGCCACTGATTTTTTTTATCTTCCCTGATAGGGTCTTTTTCTTTTTCTAAATGTGCATAATACCGCAAATGTCAACCAAAACGATAAGCAAGCATCAGGTCTGAAAAGGACCATAACGTGTGGGAGAACACGGTCCTAAAACCATCAAAGACCCTAAGAAAGTTGTATTTTCGATGAAAAATAGTGTCTGGAACAGAAGGAGGTGAATGAAAAAAAAATGGACACGACACGCGGTGAGAGAATATTAACGGTAAAAAAACGTCCCAAAAAAGGAAGGGGGAATAAATTCTCAGAAATTGAAATTCAACAAAGGGCATAAAGGCTAAAAAACCGGAAGGAATAAAAAACGACCCTCTATCGATAAGATTTACAAAAAAAATAACCCCTTAGAGTGTAGCACCCCTTTGAAAACAAATGATAAGGCGACAAACACGCAAAGGGGGAAACGACGTACCCCCTAACAAGTTATGGATCACCTATATGATAATAAAGATTTTGAGTCCATATTTAGGTCCTACAACTATCTCCCCCCCAAAAAGGACCACATATCACATTTAGAAATCCGCTAAGAGATTTATCATAAATCATGTACTAATTTTTTTTAATATTTCACCTCGAGACAATTGGACCTAAAGGCTAGTGATTCAAGGGTTGGTGATGGTCCTATTTGAAATTCACCCTAAAAAGGATTTCCTCTGACAATTGACTGACTAGGGACCGAACTATGCCCATTGGTAAAGACCTAAATTTTAGTCCGTTTTTTTTTTTTTTTGGAGGGGTTGACATCATTTCGCTCAAAAATGGGAACTAAGGGGGAGAGAAGAAGGAGGTGAAGTGAGAAAAGGGGTTGAAGAAAGGCTCTCGACTGGAAAAGGACCAGTTCTACAGACTGGTATGTGTCCCAGATAGGAATGGGATCCACAAAAAATATTTTTCAATAGAAAATCTAATACGGTACATTTCCCTGTCTAACAATTCATTATGCGCAAAATTTGGGACCGCAATAAATTATAGTTTTTTTTTACCGAAAATTCTTGAGCACTATCCTCACAATTGGGGCATACAATAATCTTGTCATAAAAGGGCCATTTTAAGTTAGGAAAATGAAGACCCCCCCTATATAGGAGGTACCAAAGGGGAATAATAGTTGTGGGCTGTTATTTAATATCCAAAAGGTTTTCTTCTTTCTCATTAATCAGGAATTTTATACGTTACCTAAGATCAACAAGCAGTGACGATGTACAGGACAATACCCATGACCCAACCACCCGTCCAAAATTTCAACAACAAAACACCATTTGTAATACATAAAACGGGGGTCCCAAATATTGAATCTGTCGAAATCGTTTCCCAAATTCCCATTCTGGAATCCGTTGGAGAATCACATACGTCAGGACCGATGAGAGAGGTAGCGAGCAGAGTTCCGCCCGTCCCAGAACTCACAGGGTCCTAGACATCATCCCCACTAATGACGTCAATTCTTATTCGGGACAGAGAACTATCACAGGTTTGGCTACCCTCCCGTCAGAAGATAATCGTCCACAATTCGAAAATTCGGTGTCCCATCTCGTGCAGTGACTAAAGTCTTGCACACAGGTCCTGAGTGTTATAGATAGATAGCTCTTTCCGGGGAGAGGGAGAGACTACGGGCCTTAAGGTGCAAACAGACAACCAGGAGGACTGAGAACACGTTTTTTGACAAAAATTTCAACTCGGACACAACATTTTCATCACCGAAAATGTTGACTATAATCGAAAAAGGGGAATGCAGAGGGGATAAAAGAAAGTAAAAAAAGGGCCTATTTTGACATATAAAACGAGGGGTGAGACAGAAAGAATTTTGTGGTCTAAAATATGTGACAGGGGAGACGAGAAAAAAAATTCTAACCCTCACAGTGAGCAGAAGGGGTTACCCAAAATAATGCTTCTGTCAACCAGACCAACCTACAAACCTGATTTCAAATATTTTATAAAAGGGGACGGTTAGTAATTGGAAGGATGGCAAGTAGGCCCTCCTCTCTTAAGGTCTATCCCACACACCTCTGTGGCGGAAATTAAGAAGATGGGGGGGGGGAAGAGGGTTAAAATTGAACAGTTTTTGACAGAAGACAGAAAGAAGAATAATTAAAATTTCGCCGCTTATCCGACTGTCAAGGCAGAGTCCACTTCAATTAATATTTATTAATTAATTAGAGGAACCTATAATAATTAACCCAAATGATCCTACAGTGCGACCAGACTGCTAGGGACAAAGTGGTGATGGGCGAGGAGTAACAAAAACAATCATCATCATCATTCTCTGATGGGACAGCGACAGGTGCTGAATTATCATAAATCATTACAAAAGCCTTGTGAGTGTGATAGTAATCACTAAATATTTAATCTTGTTCACTTTTAGACTGTCTGCCTCACAACTTTTTTGGGCCTTTTAGGCGCCTCCATCACAAGGGGGTTTCGCAGCTCCCCCTCCTACCTTGGAGACAGGAGAAGGCCCTCAAACTTCCTAAAAACAAAGACAATGACTCGAAATGCAACACAGTGCTGGAGAGAGAACAAAAAATCAAACTGTTGCTTTTACAAATGTTCGCTTAACGAGTTCACCCACTAAAATGATTGGGACAATAAACGGTCAAAAAAAATCAACCTCATCGAACCTCGCCCAGCCCTCTACGTGTACCCTTCCCTCTCTCTGTTTCTCTCTCCCTGTTACTGTTACTCCAACTGACGCCAATCCCAGACCTACATTTAAGAAAAAGTCATCTTATGATCAGTGCCGGATTTAGATATTGAGAGGCCCTAGGCTATTTAAATTTTGAGGCCCTTTTCAAGCCCTTTTGAACCCCTTTTCTTAAGTTTTGAAGCCCGCTAAATATTGAGGCCCTAGGCTTCAGCCTAATTAGCCTATTGGTAAATCCGGCACAGCTTATGTTTTTTTTTTGTTTTGCTGGTGTTTTAGGGCCCTTTAACTACAAAGGTCATTAGAGCCCCGTCCACAGCATAGTTCTTATGCAGAGACTGCACAGACACTACGCTAATGCGACGATTTTTGGGTATTAGCAGTACCCAGTTTTCCCAAGCGGCCACCCATGTCAAAACTAGGTGGGGTTTGCGCTGCTTATCTTAACACTGCTTATGATCTAATAGGACACCTGTTCCCAAATGCCGCATCTGAGACAACTAACATCTGTAACACACTGATGCCGTCGAAAAGAGGTTCATCAGAGGTCCCAAAAGAGGATACACCACGAATAAAACCCTTCACCCCTCTCTTACCCTTTGCAGCACTCGACTCCACAAACCGAGCAGAGTGACCCGATATTTCGGCTCCCATTGGAGCGGCTTATTGTGTTGGACACATCAGTTCCCGTCTGATCACTGAAGTTAAGCAACGCAACCCCAGCTTGTTTGTTGGTGTTTTAGGGCCCTTCAACTACAAGGTCATTAGAGCCCCGTCCACAGCATAGTTCTTGTGCAGAGACTGCACAGACACTACACTAATGCGACGATTTTCGGGTATTACCAGTACCCAGTTTTCCCAAGCGGCCACCCATGTCAGTCCTAGCTGGGGTTGCGCTGCTTAACTTCAGTGATCAGACGAGAACTCGTGTGTCCAACGCAATTCGCCGCTCCCAATGCAACCCCAGTTAGTGCTGACATGGGTGGCCGCTTGGGAAAAGTGGGTACTGCTAATACCCCAAAATCGTCACATTAGTGTAGTGTCTGTGCATTAGAACCACGCAGTGGATGGGGCTCTAATGACCTTGAGGTTGAAGGACCCTAAAACACCAACAAAGAAAAAAAAATCATCTCCCATGAGCAAATTTTTTGCTGAGACCCTCTGAGGTGTTGAGGGCTGGAGTTCATAACAGTCAATGACAGTGGAATCGATCCGTGGACACAATGATGAGGGAAAGTCAGAAAATGTAGGGACTAATTACCGTCTTTATATTGGGACTTTATTAAAAAGTGACTTCGAGACAATTTTGGACAGCAACGGTTCGAAAAGTAGAGGGGTAGGGCCAATTTAGTCAAGAGGGCATCTTTCAAAATACACGTAGGACATGCTATACTTTACGATGGGACACAATCGAACTGCCCACTCGTCATAAGGGAGAACGAAAAGTTCCTCTCACGTTTTCTGCTATGATTCCGCGGGCATTCATAACTAGAAAAAGTCACGATTATTTTGGCAGTTGGCGAAATATTACTCTCTTGGGCCCTACCGCCCCTTTCCACCACCTGGCAGCTTTCCTAACCCTTTCACATTTAACAAATTCCATTAATCTAAGTGTACAGACTCTATGGAAATGCAACTCATACAACAGGCTGTGATTGCAATCAATGTCAAGGTTCTGTCAGGATTTTGCAGATTGAAATGCAAATGTTGACCTAAACACAAATGGGCCTATAGTGGGTGGACTATGAGGGGCACAGAAAATATCCCCCACCCTCCCTAAGGTACAAGGCCGTGTCTGAATAAAAGACAACCACCAAAAACTAGTAGACGAGGAAGAATCGAAAAAAAAAACAAATCGTGATAATTCCGATGCGGGACACCCTGTTCCTGACACTGCCACTTTTAGAGCCCTCCCTCCCCCGCACGCACCATCTTGCGACCCACCATTACACACACGAAGACAGTGTGGCCTGCATTCGCACTAGAGATTCCTGCACCCTTGGAGACTAAGCAGGTAATCGAGCCTGCACAAATTCATCATTTGTAACCCTGTTTCCACCTATGGCAAGGTTTGGTGTCCTATTTTGTCCCACAGAGATACGCGAGCGGTCTGTTGGACGGTATTTGGACGCACCTGGGTGCCAACTTAACGCTGCAATATTGTCTATTGGGAGGGCATTTTCCTACATTGGCGGCAGGGGGGCGAGGGGGTCTCTCCAGGCACTAAGGGCCCGCGGTGACATCGTACATATCGTAGGGCTCTAGTTCCATTTTGTTTCGTTGGTGTAGTAGGGGCTCTTCAACTACAAGATCATTCGAGCCCCGTTCTAGTTCCCGTCCAGGATGGAAGTCACATTGAAACAGCCTCTGTCGCTCACTTTGCTCCAGGAACGAACCTGAAACCAGTGACACAGTTGTCCAGCACGCTAACTCATGGTGTGCCGGTTCGTCTTCGGTGGCCTCGAGTTCAATAAATCAACAGGGGCTACAAAGGATCGAGAGCGGCTGTCAGCAGAAGAGGAGCAGTCAAGAATTAAGGAGCCCCACCCCGATTCACTGTCTCAAAATGCTAACAGGATGGACATGTCAAATTCATTTCTTGGAATGTGGTGTGGGGGACCACTGATGGTGGCTGAATTTTTTAAAATAAATTTACATAAACAAAATTAATCTTAATTAAACAACACATTATCCTTATCTACAAGTTACGTTTAGCTAATTAGTTAAAAAAAAAACCTAGGAGGCCAAGGGGTGGGCTGTGTGTGTGTCAAAACCAAATAATGAAATTCCCCAGTTGCAAAAAACGACTAATTTTTTTACCCTAGGAACAATCAAGTAACGACGTCACCTATAAAAGGTGTCAACTACTCCACAAGGTAATAATTTCAGCTCAATTCCAAATATCGAGTCGATATCAATCGGTTATTAACTGGTTTATTTACTGGTTAGACGCGTTTTCGGCTAACTAATCGACACCCCCGATACGCACCCCTAACAGGACACGTGGGTTAGGGAAAGGAGCCACCTTCTTAACATTTCATATTCCTCTATTAAAGGTTGTCTTGCAGGTAGTGAGGGGCAAACAACGTCCACATTCGACCGGAAGGCACGGGCTACCGGAAGCAGTAAATTGCGTTGCACACACCAGTTCTCGTCTGATCACTGAAGTTAAGCAGCGCAACCCCAGTTAGTATTGACATGGCTGGCCGCTTGGGAAAACTGGGTACTGCTAATACGCAAAAATCGTCGCTGTGGACGGGGCTCTAATGACCTTGTGGTTGAAGGTCCCTAAAACAACAACAACAACAACAACAACAGCACGGGCTACAATGAATTTTTGGGGTGGTGGAAAGAGGTACATCAGGTTCCTCGGATTCTTTCACGGACAGCTATGGCCGAACTCCACACAGCATTATTTCCATTTGGGACAGTACCGTCGTTGGTGTTTCAGGGCCCTTCAACAACAATGGTCATCAGAGCCCCGTCCACTGCGTAGTTCTAATGCAGTGACTACACAAACACTACGCGGTTACGACGATTTTTTGGGTATTAGCAGCACCCCGTGTTCCCAAGTGGTCATCCATGCCAGAACTAGCTGGGGTTGCGTTGCTTCACTTCAGTGATCATATGAGAACTGGTGTGTCCAACGCAATACAGCCGTTTGGAAGGCCTTCGTCGATCTGCACTACGTAGAGTGATCTTGTCCACATCCCCACCACGGCCTTCATTCCCATTTGGGACGGCAGTCTCAATTGGGGCTTCACGCCCTCTCGCCGGAAATATAAGCCACCTATCAATCTGGCAATCACGAACGCACCAACAAAACACATCACCACCACTGAGACGGACCCCATTTGGGACGGAAAAGGGCCTGTTTACAAAAAAAACCGCCCCATACCACAAATTGCGAGCTACGGAACCTAAGAGCCAAAGCCCATTACTGGCTTTTCCTTAGATGGACCTAAACCCCTTTATTCATTGAAGTCGATGCAGCGGAATCGAACCTGCCTCTCATGAACACAAGTGGCAAGCGCACTATTATTTGAGGCACCACAGCCAAGGGAAGGGGTACGCAACTTCCACGGATATTAAGTGGTCTCAATGGTCCCAAAAAGACCACCAAAAAACCTGTCTGGAGATCCGATAGTAACACAAGTACCTGAAATGTTATGAATGAACCCAATGCCCGCCGCTCGCCCTATTTAATCGCCCATCATTCATGTGAGCAGTCACAGAAAAAAAGATCAAAGGGGTAAAAGGTACCATACATAATTGGAGAACAGAGAAGGGGGCTGCCAAAATTAAATAAATTTTAAATTTAAAAATGGGCGCTTAAAAATAGTTTTTTTTTTAAAAAAAAAGGCTTACGTGCCCAAAATTCTAAGAACAAGTCTGCGAAAACGAGTGCTGTCTGGTCCATTTCGAAACCACTAGCGTCTCCCACTATATTAGATAATAAGGTGCACAATAGGTCCCAAATGGGAACGAACAGACAGGCACAGGCCCCTTCGCCTAACCTGTCTAACTCTATCAAAATCTCTCTCAGGCAAACAGTGCAACAGCCACTTTAGAATGAACATGAAAAGTACCCCTATAGTGAGGTAGCGAATTAAAGACCACCTGAAGAAGGAGACGAGAGGGGTAACAAGGTAGGTCCTCAAAGGATACACACAAAAGTAAGCAAGCAGACAGGTAGGAGGAGAGGAAAGGGGTTGGAGGGGGAGTTGCACGAGACGGGACTTTTGCATTAGATACATCTAATAAACACACAGACAAAATTGTCCCAAATTTCAATACCTCAGACTTCATTCAAAGTACGCACAATGGACACGAGTAACTCCCACTTTCCGCCCCGTCATCTCCCCTTCCACTAAAATACTAATACAGACGAGACACAGTAGGGGCCCTATGGTCACAGGTTGATCAAATGACCCCAAGGATGTACCTGTCCAGACATCCGATTCTTAAGAGAGTCCTTTATATGAAAAGTTAACTTTTCAAGGTTGTCACAGAGAATTTTGAGTGGACAAAAAATTCTTCCACTGTCCACTACAGAAAATATGAGAAAGGGGTAGAGGAGTAAAGGGCTGGGCCCATTCACAGCAAGTCACACTAGTTAGGACCCGCAAATCACTTAAAAAGAGACAGCCCATCTAAAATAAGAACGGATCCTTCCCTCCTTCGTGTTTGGGTTGGTGTGGCATGTCTGACAAGTATTCAAAAAAGGGTTAAAAGACCACCTTATATTTTGGAAGCTGGTCACCCAGTGTTCCCTTCTCCATGACCTTTATGAAGTAGTAAAATAACGTCGGCCCATCACAACTTAAAGGGTTATTTTGACCCCGTTTCCGTGATGTCGTACACAAATGGGACCTTTTCTCAAACCACGACAAACGGGGGTAGCCCATTTTAGGAATCCAGTTTCTACTCTCAGAGGGTCGAAAGGATTACTGCAGTGGTTACTACATTATCGAAATGATGTTTCCCCAATTCTGGACGCCGGGAGGAGGACACAGGGGCGTCAAATTACGTTGGACACACTTGTTCTCGTCTGATCACTGAAGTTAAGCAACGCAACCCCAGTTAGTACTGATTAGGGTGGCCGCTTGGGAAAACTGGGTACCGCTAGTATCCACAGTATCCACTAGTATCCACAGTAGACGGGCCTCTAATGACCTTGAAGGTGAAGGGCCCTAAAACACAAATAACAGACAAACAGGAGGACACAGGCGACCTGCGGCACCTTGGAAATTATGACCAATCATCCCACGGTTTTCTCCACATAGAACGCGTTCTTTTCGGCACAATTCCTGACAATGTGCACTCCTTCACACGGGACGACTTTACTTGCCATCCACGGAAAGGAAGGGGCTCGAATGACCTTTGTAGTTGAAGGGCCCTAAAACACCACAAACAACAACAACGGAAAGGAAGGGACGGGCGCTTTAAGCCCCTTCTCCCAAAATAAACCGTAACCTCAGGACAAGAACCGAAGCTGTATCGAGAAAATGAAAGACGTAATTAAGGACTGAATGATGTTCATGAGCACAAGAAATGTGGAAGAGAACAAGGGCAAAATATGATGTGGCAAACCGTCCCAAAGGTGGATTAAGGCACCTTCCAAACAAAACGTCACCTCTTTTTACCTGTAATTCAACTTTTTGAAAAAAAAAATTAAAAATTTCACTTTGGAATTTCTTCTTTGGAGGGGCTTTGACACATTAAAAAAACAACATTCAGAAATAAAGTCTTACAAAAATATTTATCTTAATTTACTGCTGAAGAGAAGCATATTTTTTTTTCTCCCCCCAAAAAAGGAAGGGGGAGTTACGAAAATACACCTCTCCCCCTGAATGAAGGGGTTCAGAAAAGTGGGGGGAGGAGAGGTACACAAAAATCCATGGCTGCTTTGTACACTCTTTACGCAGCAGTGTATTATTTTTTTACACACAGATTTATCAATCAAAAAATACAGGTAAGATTCCCATTTGGGACGGGGTACAGAAATGTGACTCCACAGGTTCATTTTGACCAACTACTTAGTTTGAATAGTTATAATTCAAGGTTATGAAATCCGTAGAAAAACTTCCCAAAAACGAGAAAGAAACCATCTTGCAGAATGTCTACACCTTTCTCTTCTCACCTGCCTACATCACACAATTATTAATCGCTGGGTTCATTCATGTATTTTTTTAAGGTAAGGGGGTGAGAAGGGAGGGCTGTCCAAAAACCATCTCTAGCCCTCACTCGTCCTCTCGATTCTTGAGAACAAAAGTCAGTCAAAATTTTTTTATCATCATCCTATTCACACTACTCTCTTTCTCTCTTCTCATAGTCAAATAAAAGTGAAACATAGACACCTCTTCAATTATTACACCCTCAATTTTTTTGGAAAATGAAACGTCTTCGTCGCCCTCTTTCGCGGGCCCAGCCACCTACCTCTACCTCTTCAATAACAGTAACTACATGCCACAACCATCCCTTAAACACCCACCTCCTGTTATCATTAATAAAATCTGCACGCCACTCACCCCTTCTCTTGCCCCCTCTTTCAACCCTCACTGTCTGTCCCGGGACCGACAGAGAGAGGGGTAAGAGAGACATAGTTCTCATAATGAAGTATAATAGGGGATATTTAAAAATGTTGGCAGCAACTCTTTATGGGAACAGATTTTTTGGATAGATGTTCTTCGGGACAGGGCGCGAGGAGGAAGTCAGAAAGTGTGGAAGAAGAAGAAGGAGGGGCAGAGAGATAGAGGTGTAGAGGGTTCAACAAATGAAAAGTTCCAAAAAACGAAAAGAGACAGGATGAGAGAAAAGGAAAACCAGAGATAAATAGTTGTTTTGTCCCGTCCGATGGGGTAATCAGAGGTCATCTCATTTCATGATTTGAAATTTGAGAGACAAAGATGGAATTTAGATAGAGAAAAAAAAACTGGGAGTGAGTGGGGAGAAAAGGGCAGGGGACGTGGACAAGAAAAGGTAGGAAACCCCAAACCAAATGGCCATTATTACAACTTCTAAATTACTGTCAGTGGTGAAATGATGGATCTCGCGACCATACCCCCCAACTCAAAAAAAAAGTTACGACAGAAAAGCTGTCAAACGCCTTTTCAAGATTCCAACTGACCAACAAATTAACGAGACACGTTGAGGGAAGGGTAGGGTAGCAGGCAGGGGCTAATAATTTCGCGTGCCATCGTAATCATCCTCTCCTCCACCATCCCACGACTAGCACCGACGAGGAACCAGGTCCCTATCCAATTCATTCTCCGTCCTGCACAGGATACCATATCAGTATTTTGCACCTGGTCCCTTGTCAAATTTAATCACCTTTAACTCTTTAAAAAAACGAGTACATGTCAACAAAAGAAAAGCAATTACCGACACTAAGGGGTGCAACTCCCCACTCTTACACGTTTGCGCTTCCACGAAGGGTTCTCTGAGGTGAAGCGACATTATGCTCACCAAACCAAGGTACCCCCTTCACTCCTATTCCGGCCACCTCGGCTAGGATCCAAACTGCAGCTATGGGTCCACTAGTTTCTACTCCGACACTCGTGCGTTGGACACACCAGTTCTCAGAAGTTAAGCAACGCAACCCAAGTTAGTACCAACACTGGTAGTGGGTTGTGAATGTTGGGTGCTGCTAGTTTCCCCTCTCCTACGCCCCCTACTCCTACCTCTCTCTCACCCGCGAGGGGCCTCCACAGGGTCAGACCCGTTATGGCTGCTTGGCCGACTCCCCAACCCGTTAACGTACTAACACATACATGGCGCTAGTTTGCATCACGGCGCTCTTTTTGCGTCACGTGACGTCGTACACCCCAGAACGGAGTTCCGACTTCCTTCCTATTCGGGCCACCACGGCCAGAATCGAATCTACAGCCCTGGTTTCGTTGATGTTTTAGGGCCCTTCAACAACAACAGTCATTAGAGCCCCTGTTTGTTTGTTTGTTGGTGTTTTGGGGCCCTCCAACTACAAGGTCATTAGAGCCCCGTCCACAGCATAGTTCTTATGCAGACAGAGACTGCACAGACACTACACTACTGCGACGATTTTTGGGTATTAGCAGTACCCAGTTTTCCCAAGCGGCCACCCATGTCAGTACTAGATGCGATTGCGCTGATTAACTTCAGTGATCAGATGAGAACTGGTGTGTCCAACGCAATTCGCCGCTCCTTCACTAGAGCCACGTCCGGTTCGTAGTTCTAACAGACAGTCTGCACAGACACTGCGCTGTGACGACGACTTTTTGGGTATTAGCAGTACCCAGTGGTCCCAAGCAGTCTCCCATGCTCGTACTATGTGAGGTAGCGTGGCTTAACTTCAATGATCAGACGAGAACTGGTGTGTCCAACGCAGCCCTGGGCTCACTTGTAGGGGAGCTGAGTCTAATGAAACAAATTCCTAATTGAAAATCGCTCAATAGAGGGCGTTCCACTTCAACGGCGGCCATTTCTAACAAAAAATCCCCACTGATTATTTTTATAAATTATTGATTAAAAAAAATTAATATTTCCTGTTTTCTTCGTTTGAAATTAGGTACAATTCTACTTATTTTTTTCTACTCTCGCAGAAAACAAGTTATTAATTTTTTAATTGAGTGACTATAAAAAAATATTTTATTGTCTGGCCAACTGTTAATGTTGACATTTTTACAAAGGTATAATAATTACAGTTATTATTAGTAATAACATTTTTTTAAATATGTATTCTGTTATCAAAATATTATAACTCATACATATTATCACAATTTCGACTGTCACCTATTCGCAGAATTAAGTATCAAAAGACGCAGAAAGGTACAAACAAAATAAGACAGGAATGTTGGATGGAGAGAACCCATGTGTGCTATTATTGTACTTTTGTTTCTAGAAATGTAGTCCCAGCAATCGCTATCTACTGTCATCAGACCCTGACTACCCCGACCAGCGTCAGCTGTGAGTTTTTACCCGCGCAAACTGCAATTCTCCGTCAGATAACATAATTTGAACACAATGGCACCTAATTAACAACTTTTTCTAACGCTTTCGACCAAGTTGCACACAGAAAACAACAACACCACACCTGCTTTTTTTCTCACATATGGCTAACGTTTTTGATAACAGCAACAACAAAAAAGTTGACATCCGATTTGAGAAAATTACAGGAAATGTAAATATTTCATAAAAATGCTTATTTACCCCTTCCCCCTCCCTCGCCCCCTCTTCTTTATCTCATTATCCCCCTCAGTTCCTCGCTTTTAACCGTTAAACATTACTATATATCCCTATCCTGCTACTCATCATTCTCACGACATTCTCTCCAACCTTCAGCTGAGTTGACCTCCTGACATGGTGGTAGCCAAAGAACATTCAAACACCCCACGGTTACTACAGGACAATAATGACCATTTAGATCCCTTCTATCTCACATCAGTGATCCCCCCTCCTCAAGAGAGACTTGGCAGAATTTGTAGGACGAGTTGACCCACTGGACGCGTACTTTTTTTTCAATGCACCGACCACCGTCTCCCAACCACTACCCTAGAACCTTTTCTCACATTACTTCAGGCTAGACTCCTATGCATTTTTTGGTGTTTTAGGCCCCTTCAACTACGAGATCATTAGAGCCCCCGTCCACTGGGTAGTTCTAATGCAGAGACTGCAAAGACGCAACACTAATGCGACGATTTGTGGGTATTAGCGGTACCCAGTTTTCCCCAACGGCCACTCATGTCAGTACTAGCTGCGGATTTATTGCTGAACTTCAGTGATCAGACGAGAACCGGTGTGTCCAATACAATAAGCCGCTCCCGGTTCCTCTAAATGTGCCCGTGGGGCTCCGCCTATTCTTTTGGTTATAACACCATCGCGTGTCCACAAGTTGGAGTCGAACTCCACCCGTCCGCACACCAGGCGATGCCGTATAAATTCCGCTACTCGCTAGTGACTTGGGTGACCCATAACAGAACCTGACTTTCATAGGGTATCAGGCATTGTTCGGGGATCTTCGAAGCGTCATTAAATTGTTAATTCGTAGTTTTAGATTGGCCTATTATCTAACCAGCGCGGTCCCGGGAGGAGGAGCTGGCTAGATCCATGACAGGGATAACGACGACTTGGTGCAAATACTGGCCAAAAAGTTGCAAAAATGGCAACATTCTGTGATCGCAAGATCTGGCTATTTGGTTGGAAATAGAAGAGTGGCGGAGGGAGAAAGTACCAAGGCCCGTCACAGGGCCTAGGTGATCGTCGCCATGACCTCAGAGCGCAGGTTCGATTCCATCGCCCTATAGTGCTGATGTGTGATGGCTCGCATCGGTAGCTGAATTGGCAGACTGTTTCGGATGCTCAATCCTTGAATTATCGGACGACAGAGATAGAGAAGGAGAGAGGGAGAGGAACTCTCAAATGCGCCTTCCGTACCCAATCGTCACCGTCCCGTTTGAGAATGTGTTCGATGTCACCACACTGCACGTGAAAGACCCTTTTACACGAAGAGTAAAATAGACGTGCAGATCAGCAAAATTTCCAGACGTACGAGGAACTCGCACAGCCCCCCCTCTGGCGTCTGTAGATGAACCCAGTTAGGCTCTAACAAGTATTTAGGGTGGAAAAGGGGGTAAAAACCCTTTATTGATGTTTCAAAAATAATTCCACTTCTACACAGTTGGTGTTTTTAAATAGGAAACATGAACATTCCGCTTAAAATTGCAACTAGATGGCGCTTTTCCAACACTCGTGACTTCATGGACGTGCTGGCGGCGCGTATCTGGACGGCCAAATACCTGAAGACAGGGGTACAAAACGATGATTAAGAGGAACCGGTCTCCAAGATGACGTATATGGATTGCAAACACCACAATAACAACTAGGACAAAAAACACAAAACATGGCAATTGTAGCCAATTGGCGACTCTTAAAAGTGATGAATGAAATTGGCCTCCGCCAGGGAGGAAAAGAGGGAGGGCAGGGGGAAAGGAATTGCAGCCAAATTTGTGGCGACTGCAAACTCTCTTCTTCCCCAGAGGCGGAAAAAGACAACAGTGCATGTTGTTGGCACATGTCCCATGCGTACACACTCCTCAAAAAAAGGGGGAAGGGGAAACTTTTCACGAGTCTCACATACTTTCTATAAAAAGCCTAACCATTTTACAAAAGCCAACCGTAATTTTCACACCAACGTTTTGGAACTGCCCTACGATCACCGCGTTGAGAAACTTCTGCCTATGGCAAGGTCGGGCGAGCCTATTTGTCCCGCTAGCGTAAAGAGTACGTAGGCAGGCTCTCGAACAGTATTTTTCCGTAGTAATAATTATATGTCAGCTTGTCTTCCTTCTGGCGGAGGTTTCTCCTCCGGGGAAGGGGGAGGGTCAACATCCTTCATCAGCGCCAAGAGGCGAACCCTTCACCTGGGAATTTTTCGATACTGTAACAGCTGTTCTTCCCCTTGTATTCCTCAGTGGCACCCTGGAAAACACGGCCAATATACAAAGCCTATGCATGGCCTATCATTAATTAACGTGATTAAGAAATGCATACATTGGTCAAAATGTTCCAGGAAAAGGATGTTGTTGTTTGTTGGTGTTTTAGGTCCCTTCAACTACAAGGCCATTAGAGCCCCGTCCACTGTGTAGTTCTGATGCAGAAACTGCACAGACACTACACTAATGCGACGATTTTTGGATACTAGCGGTACCCAGTTTTCCCAAGAGGCCGCCCATGTCAGTACTAGCTGGGGTTGCGCTGCTTAACTTCAGCGACCAGACGAGAACTGGTGTATCCAACGCAATTCGCCTCTCCTCCAGGAAAAGGAGTGGTGACGTGAACCCCTGGAGAGTCAGGAGACAGGGCAACATCTGATTGGGTGTCCAAGTATCCAATAAATCTGAAGTACACAAACCCCTTTCTTAAAGGAAACCGGAGCTGTACTTCAATCCAAAATGCTCGCCAACGCTAACAAACAGCTTTGAAAAACATTCGTCGTCATTCCAAATCAATGCACGAACACTAAAGAACGCTTGCTGTTCCGGGCAATTCCCGATTATGAAAAAAAAAGGGCCTTATACAGTCCAACAGCTATCAAACCGGAAGTAAGAGTGCTGCGAACATTGTTGTTGGAACATCATAGAACAATTGCCATTTTCTGGTGGTGGTGTTCGAAGGGGAGAGGTTCTGAGCGCTGGTCAAGACACCATTCACTACACGAGCCTCCAAGGCACATTACGGATTACAGGGCGGGGGCTCCAAAACCGGAACCCTTTATCAGAAGAAGACGCGTGCTTCTGACGAACGTTTCCCAGGCTTTTGTTCAGGGTCGGAGCGTGACACAGCACCGATTGAATCAGGATAAGAAAATTAATAAAATAAAAACTGACCAGTGCCCCCAACACCACCTAGCGGGCAAACTTGGAGTTACACAGTTAGCAGCTTGCGACAGGGGCGCGATTTCGCCACCAATTTCAAGGGAGTCATTTAATTAAGAAACATTTTTTTTTCCTAAATAATAAGTGCACTGAAAACATAAATGATATCACGAATGATGGACTGGACACCTGGTGGATACACCTTTAATCACCAAATGGTTTCTAATTAAAGAAGGAAGAAAAAAAAAGGCTTATAGGTGGTGGGCTAATCTAAGGTTCAAAATGATAATAAGTCGCCATTAACAATGGGATTGCACCCCCTTCTCAGATTTTTAAAATATTGTCACAGATATATCAAAATATATTTATGTATTCAAACTCCTAACTTTATTAAAGTATCTTCAATAAAAAAAAAAGGACAACTCTAATTAAATAACAAATGTTTTTCTTATCAAAAATTTCAAATTCGGCAGGCCACACCTTAGACGGGGCAGTTAATATCTTTATAAAATGATAATAAAAGTCTGTTTAATTTTACCAATTTGAAAAATATATGCGCGCACCTTTCAGACCTCAAGACATGGCTGACAAGCGACACACCACAAAACTCCCCAAAATATTTTTTTTTTTATATTTCAGAACAAAGGAATTCAAATAAATTTAATTTATATATCCGCACACAAACACTTGGCCACCGCATTAAAATTTCACTTATCTATAATTTGGATAAGGTCACACACATATCCATTTCAAAACCTAATATATAATTCTAATCAAATCATTAGTATTCTAATCAAAAAATGTTATCCTATCAAATTATTCAGATCTGCGCATACCAACCGCGCACACATCAAAACCCGCTGTTTTTCTAGTGGTTGGCGGCCACCAGGCTAAGGTCCTCGGTTGCAAGCTGCAAAGTCACAAGATCGAAACTGGATTCAATATAGCAGGGGTGACCAACTTTTGTGGACATAAAGCTGGGTTTACACTGCGCGAAACATACTCGCCGCAACTGTTTCCACAGGCTTGCGGCAATCTCGCCCGTCTCGCCCTCCCTGTTTACATTGAGCGAAATATTGCGCGAAGCAAGCATGCAAAACGTATCTAGAGCTGGGTTTACACTGCGCGCAACTGTTTCATTAGGAAAGACTCGCGCAGTGTAAACGGGGACTCGCCCCGAAATTTGCTGCGCGAGGCAGCCTCGTGGTGAGCCACCGCACTGTCGGTTTTTGGACGCGCATCAAAGGGTTTCGCCACTCCCACTTCGTGTACTGTTACTCTAGATACGTTTCGCATGCTTGCTTCGCGCAATATTTCGCTCAATGTAAACAGGGAGGGCGAGACGGGTGAGATCGCCGCAAGCCTGCGGAAACAGTTGCGTATGTTGCGCGCAGTGTAAACCCAGCTTAGAGTACCAGTAGTCTACACGAAGTGGGAGTGGTGAAACCCTTTGTCCAAAAACCGACAGTTCGGTGGTTCACCACGAGGCTGCCTCGCGCAGCAAATTTCGGGGCGAGTCCCCGTTTACACTGCGCGAGTCTTTTTTAATGAAACAGTTGCGCGCAGTGTAAACCCAGCTTTAGATCCACTTTTTATCTCAAAAATGTGTCGCGATCGACTTGTTGTCACAGGTGTAGTCAAAGTGGGGAGGGCAGCCTCGATACTGGACCCACCTCGAACCTAGAACCACTGATGCAGACCTAGATTGTTTGTTGGTGTTTTAGGGCCCATCAACTAATAGGTCATTAGAGCCCCGTCCACAGCATAGTTCTTATGCAGAGACTGCACAGACACTACACTAATACGACGATTTTTGGATACTAGCGGTACTCAGTTTTCCCAAGCGGCCACCCATGTCAGTACTAGCTGGGGTTGCGCTGCTTAACTTCAGTGATCAGACGAGAACTGGTGTGTCCAACGCAGTTTGCCGCTCCCTTGCAGACATAGAACCACTGATGCAGACCTAGACGGGCCTTAAGTCAACACATCGCGAGTGATCGACCAAAATTGGCTTCGCGATCGACTTGTTGGCCACCCCTGAAATACAGCACCTATTGACCTTTTCCTGCGTTTGGTTTGTTGGTGTTTTAGGGCCCTTCAATTACAAGGTCATTAGAGTTCCGTCCACAGCATAGTTCTTACGCAGAGACTGCAAAGACACTACACTAATGCGACGATTTTTTTTTGGGTATTAGCAGTACCCAGTTTTCTCCAGCGGCCACCCATGCCAGAACTAGCTGGGGTTGCGTTGCTTAACTTCAGTGATCAGACGAGAGCTGATGAATCCAACGCAATATAGCCACTCCGCTTTGCTTCTGTTCCGACGGAAAGTGCACTCGGGAAAATGCCCGCGAGAGAGACGCCGAATAAGCCAAATCACCTCGATCCAATGTCAAACTGCAAGTTCGCCCATCCTGAGGGAGAAAGGGGTGTGGGAGATTGACAAAGGGTAAGGACGCGAGACCAAACTAGGATTCCATGTGGGTTAAGAAACATTGAGTCTGTAAGGTTCCACTCCGTGAAGAAGGAAATGATAGGGTACTAGACTGAGTTATTCTTGTTCCTGAAGCCCTTTTACATAGGCTGGCCCTAGAAAGTGAAATATCGAGAACTTGTCCCAAGAAGAAAGCTTAGGGTTGAGGAGGAACAGAAAGAGACTCCTGCACCTGAAAATGATGCAGTAGGGTGTCATGAAGTACACCATCGAACAACAGGACACAGAACAGGTTTGTCCCAAACAAAAGAAACCGCTCGATACAAAAATTCCAATTCACGACTACCTCTTGGGTCGTCCGAAGTTGGGTTCAGAGGCGTGCATACGTCATGAGTTTACGGAGCAGTGGTTTGGTCCTGGTCTACATACGTAGTCTCTTTCTCTTTCACTCTGCACGGCTTGAACTCCCAAACGACAGAAAGCGAATCCCTGAACCACCGCAGAACTTATTCCTAATTGCACCCATGTAGAAACAAAGGGCTCTTTTATGGACAGTCATAGGACGGAAGTCGCACGTGGGACTTCTTTCAATCATCTCCGCCTCATCCAGGATCACCCTCCCACCACGGAATTATGGGCAGACTCTCTACAACTGACCCACTGAGGCGGTTCAGTATCAGATGAAGAGCGCGACGGATTTTTCCGGTAAGCGCAACCCCAGCTAGTATTAGCATGGGCTACTGCTTGGGATCACTGTATACTGTTAATACCCAAAAAGCGTCTGTGCCTACTCTGCATTAGAAGTCCAAGGGGCTTTAATGACCGTTGTAGTTGAAGCTCCCAAAAGTAGCAGCCTACCTCGTCCGGCATAACTAGGGTCAGAATAGGACATACAGCTAGTTCGCGGAAAGGTCAAAACGGGGGCATCCCATACAGGGATGAGAAGTCGACAAAATGAGGATCTCAATGCGGTGAGAAAGAAAGACGATTGAATTGTGTTGGAGATCACTGAAGTTAAGCAACGCAACCCAAGTTCGTACCGACATGGGTGGTTGGTTGGGAACACTGGGTACTGCTAATTTCCCCACTATTAACCCATCCGCTCCTATCACTCCGTCACAGACGAGCAGCTTCCACAGGCTCCGGGAACGGCTTATTGCGTTGGACGCACCAGTTCTCAACTGATCACTGAAGATAAGCAACGCAACCCCAGTTAGTACTGACATGGGTGAGCGCTTGGGAAAACTGGGTACCGCTAATACCCAAAAATCGTCGCTGTAGAGTAGCGTCTGTGCAGACTCTTCATTAGAACTAAGCAGTGGACAGGGCTGAAATGACCTTGTAGTTGAAGGGCCCTAAAACACCAACCCGTTATTGGCTGCTTGGCCAACTCCTCCACCCGATGGCTTAACAAACTACCAAACATTTTTGAGCAGATTTTGCAAAACAGTACTAGTCCGCCTGGTCTATTCCCACTTTTGCTTTCCTGCCTACCCGCCTGTCAGGGGAGCGGCGAATTATTTGGACACACCAGTTCTCGTCTGATCACTGAAGTTAAGCAGTGCAACCCCAGCTAGTACTGACATGGGTGGCCGTTTGGGAAAACCGAGTAAGGCTAATACCCAAAAATCGTCGCGTTAGTGTAGTGTCTGTACAGTCTCTGCATTTGAACTACACAGTGGACGGAGCTCTAGTGCATTGTAGGTGAAGGGCCCTAAAACACCAACAAACAAACCCGCCTGTCAGCCTGCCTACGCCGGAAATCTATCTCAGTTCGTAATAATAATAATTATTGGCGATACAAGATTAAATAGTCTATAAACAAACATTATAGGAAAAATGAGAGGGGACAGGGCAAAGAAGAAGAAGAAAAAAACTAGTTCAGTGATAAAAATCTACACGGAAAATAAATGCTGTCTAGGTACATGACGCCTATCATTAAATTTAATAAATTTACAACGTATTTATAACGGGCACAAATTAAAAAATCAAACTTGAAACTGACCAAAACCAGACACCCCCTCAAATGGAGAGTGAGGGAGAGAGAGAGAGAGAGAGAGAGAGAGAGAGAGAGAGAGACCTGTATATAACAAAACAATACACGTCCGCCATTTCACCAATGATATCCAATTATATTTATCGTTTCAATACTCGGACAGGAAATCCCACCTCCTTCCCCCTGACCCTGTCCTGCACCCCACCCGCTTTTCAGATATATTTTCTGAACTTTTAATTAACAAATAAATAATTCATATACATGAAATCGTTCGTTTAAAATGTGTCAAACCACAAAATTCAAGATTGACTTCCAGGTAATCAAACTGAATCAAAATGCGTTTATAAAATAATATCAAATTTCCCTTCTCCCTCTTCATTTCGCCCTCCCTTCTTCCTTCATTGCCGAAACATAAACAACATGGAGGCGTGGGAGACACAAACACACCACACTAGAAATCAAATTTTTTAAAAAAAAACATCACAAAAATAGTCCATTCACCACGACGACGAGACGTTGAAATCATAATTATAGAGATTCCGAGATGGGACGTCCCAACAAGAAGCCAGGTGGCGTACCTCCTAATCCTAACCAATCAATTAATTCAATCACGACAAACTAGTTGCGAACTAGAGTGCTTACCATACTAATATTTTTCAAGGTTGCGTAAATAGTCTTCATACAAAATACCCGACCCTAATAAGGCCACCTGGACCTCCAATGTATTATTTACAGACACGGTTTGCCAAATTATTGTACTCTTCCCATCAGGTCGATGGCAGAGTAGGATTTGTGAGTTTACATTTCCTTACTTTGCTCCATACATCGTCTGAGTTTTTTACCCCCTTAGCAGCACCCTCCACTCACCTTTCCCCGTAAAACGGATCCGACCCTGGGTTCATACCCCGTCGAGCTAAACTCACCCTGAACGAAAGGCGCATTTTTTTTTCGTGGGTATTATACCCATAAAAATTTTTTTTTCGTGGGTATTATACTTGATGGGTCAGACAGGCTAAAAATATCCTTCTTTCAGATGAGAAGTAAAACCGAGGTCCCGTGTGGGTGTACGATGGCACTTGCACGTAAAAGAACCCTCTACGGCGTAGCTGCTACCAGGTGTAGCAGCTCGCCCCCTGTCGTCTGTAGCATTCTCCAACGAACACTAGACGGACGATAAATAAGCGTAGGGGTGCAGCTTTGGCCGGCTGCAGAAAAAGCTATGACCAATATATCGCCCCGTGTCCATTCAGAGGGACAGATAGGTACCCGACCTTGCCATAGGCGGGAAAAGAGTTAGGAGTTGCTTTTTTTGCAGGCTAAAATCGAGTTTGGGTCAGGTCAATGCTGGAAGCTCTCTTAGAATGTAACGGAATCGAACTCGCATATATCAATGAGAACAAGAAGTAAGCAAGCTGTCGATGTGAGCAGCCAAAACCCCCAATTTGGAAACTCACCCCACAATGCTACATCAGCACATTTTGACAAGGAAAGAAAAGACGAGACAGTAAAGGGGGATGATAACAGGCGGGAGGCTGAAATTTGGCAAATACAATAACAAGCACGTCAAATAGTTGGGAGGAGGTGCGACAGTTGACCAGCGGATTCACCAATGCCAATGACGCACTTTAACTATTTACCAAAATAAAAAATTTCTTTTAAATGCCTCACATTTAGTCACTTCCTGTTTATTTTAAAACCCCTTTTCACAATTGCTATTTACGAAAATAAAAGTCAAATACCAACCGTAGGACCAGCTGCCAAAATTGTAGCATCATTTTGAAGGGGTGTAGTTCGGGTGCTGAGAAAACCATGTGGAAAAACGAGATAAACAAAATCTGTTACCAAAAAAATCATTATTAACCCGTGGCAAGTCCTGTCCACTGGCCAGTCAGTCAGTCATCTTCAGACGTAAGTAAGGCACTAGGGCTTCACTCACGACAGAAGGCCCCGGCTCCCTTCCCATCGCCCCCTAGCACCAGAAACAAGCCTTTCGATACCGAGAGAAATATAGATGAAAATCGGCAAAAAGAACCCTAGGGCTAAGTGTGGACACCTGAAAACACCCCTACATAGAGCTCTCTCCCAATAGGAGACCTGAGGGGGACTTCCACCTCTTAGTAAAGACTCTTGCCGGCGACATTTACCTATCAGTAAAGAGTCCCGCATGCAAATAAAGCTATCATCCCGAGTGGAGTGTGTAAAATGTCATCCCACTACCCAAAATAATAACCCTTCCTGGGACAGAAAAAGTAACTACTGTACTAACCCTCTTCCCCATATGGCAGGCTAGGGGACCCATCTTCGTCCCGCTGAATGGGCACATGGGTGATTTATTGGACAGTATATTTCCGCAGCCGGTTTTCCACAAAAGCCGTGACACTAGGGAGATTGAGCGAATCGTCCTCCTAGACGATACACTCGATAGCAGACGAAAAACCTAAGTGCGCATGCTCACCAAATATTGTTTCGTTTGATAGCTATAGTAGGGTACGATAAATTGGCCATTTATCGTCCTGGTTAGTGTACCCGACGATATTTGGTGAGCATGCTCACTTAGGTTTTTCGTCTGCTATCGAGTGTATCGTCTAGGCCAGTGTTTTTCAACCAGGGTTCTGCGGAACATAAGGGTTCCCTGAGGTCTGCCCAAGGGTTCCGCCAACTTCACTGATCAGACATGAACTGGTGTGTCCAAAGCAATAAGCCGCTCTCCTACACCTGGGAATTTTGCCTCATCTACCCGTTGCAGAGCCTTGTAAGTGAAAATTAGGCCTACATTGCACACCACACGGTAGGGCACCGATTTTACTTCGGGCTTCTCTCTCGGGCACTCGGGACTTCTCTGTCACCTGAAAGAGAGCGGCATATTACGTTGGACACACCAGTTCTCGTCTGATCACTGAAGTTAAGCAACGCAACCCCAGCTAGAACTGACATGGGTGGCCGCTTAGGAAAACTGGGTACTGCTAATACCCAAAAATCGTCCCGTCAGTGTAGTGTCTGTGCAGTCTCTGCATTAGAACCGCACAGTTGACGGGACTCTAATGACCTCGTAGTTGAAGGGCCCTACGAAATCGTGAAAGAAGCTAACCTACCTCGATTCAGTATCGAACCTAGAACCACCGAGGCGGTTCCTACTGAGCCAAATCGGAAAAGAACCCTGCCGTCTGGCGGCCATAATCAGCGTAATGACATCCCAGCTAAATCATCCACTGCCTCTTTTGTCTTTAAACGACAGCAGACGTGAGAAAGCGGCGATTACAACACTGAAACTCACCACCATTACCACTACCACCATCACCGTTCAGGTGAATACATTAATAGCAGATGTGCACTTTCGCAAATTTGGCAGAGTAGCAGGGGTAACAGCAACAGCAGCGTAAATACCTAATCACCCCCTTTGTCCCCTCCCCGTCTGCATTCCCAGTTCCTCAAAATTCAGCACTTAGCTTAGCTAACCTACCAAAAAAAATTCACATGCTGGCTCTCTCTCTTATTATTGTTAGTATTATTATTGACCATTTCGCTCCCCCCGTTCCCTAGTTCGTCCCCCCCCCCCCTGCCAAATACTTAGAAAAGTTGAATTGTTTTAATTCTTTTGTTAACATTAAATTGTTGACTTTTTTGAGTTATCGCCTGCTCGTCTCTTGTAAAAAGGCATGTTCGGAAACAGGGTGAGGTGTCAGGTATGAAACCCACAGCGAATAGGGAAATGGAAAGAGCGAGACCCAGACGAGCGGAGGGGGGGGGGAGAGACGGCCGGCGATGGGAGTGAGGTGAAAATTTCGGGAAGTGGGGGTGATGTAAAACATTTTTATTTTTTATACACCTAAATATATGTAATCTCCTCCCTCATTGTCACTACTTAGCCAAACCATCTGTCGCATTTTGCACCGCGCTCGCGAGCACACACAAAAAATATAATAATATCATAGAACTAAATTTAAGCTTTATGCATCTGCTGATTTTATTATAATTTTTGGTAGGTATGTGTGCCCCATTTGACCACACCTACCGCCTGATGGATAGAGAGAGAGAGGACGATCGTCAAAAGTTAAATTGGATAGTCCCAATCTATATTTTCGCTCCTTTTATCCCTGATTAAACATCATAACTACTACCGACAGCCATCTCCAAAGCAGAACCGTCGGCTTATTCCACTGGTCATCACCAGGCCCAGTGGCGTAACTCGTAGGGGCGATGGGGTCAAATTGCCCGGGGGCGTCTTGTCTGCCATGCTAAAAATGAACCACCGTTACACAATGTCAAGTGTGACGATTTTACGGCACATACTGTAAAAAGTGCCTACATACGTGTACCATGTCTGCTCAGGACAAGCAACAGGGAAGGGGGGCTTCGAACAGTGCCGTAACGGGAGTATGAAGCGCCTGTGGCAATAATGACAAAAAAATGCCCCAAACCCAGTTGCGCCCGTGGCGGCCGCCATTTTTTTGCTACGCCCTCGTTACGGCACTGGCTTCAAATGGCTCTTGTCCCGGGCGCCACAACTGAAGTTACGTCACTGACCAGGCCATTTATCGACGTCTTTCACACGGGACAGAAGGTTCCTTAACCTGTTCTCTTCTTTCACCTTTAGAAAGCCAATGCTTAACCTGGGCTTGGATCGATTCCGACTACAGTGAGGTCAAAGACTTACTCCGCAGGTCACAAGCTCTCTAAATACAGGCCGTTTACTGGCGTTTCCCATACGGAAGAGAAAGAGCACTAAGGCTTTCTTCTTCTTGTGCGACCCTTCGAAAATCATTTATCAGAATGGGCCAGGATCGACCCCAAATATTAGTACGTTATGCTAAAGGACTGGGGAGTCAGCCAAGCAGCCATAACGGGCAGAACCCTGTGGAGCCTGTTCGTGGGTGAGGGGGAGGTAGGATTAGGGTTGTAGGAGAGAGGAAATTAGCAGCACCCAACCATCCATGTTGGTACTAACTTGGGTTACGTTGCTTAACTTCAGTGATCTGCTGTTCGCTGGACACCACGTCTGTCTGATTCCAGGTCGTTTACTAACACCTGAGTCAGGGAAGAAGAGAGAGAGAGCGGAAAGAAGAGAGAGACAAGAGTAGAAAGGGGGGGGGAATTTCTAGTTTACTCCATTCCCAAACGGGACAGAAAACACCTTAGTGCGCTCCACTTCTTAGACTCTTAAAATCATTCATTTGGTTTGTTGGTATTTTAGGGCCCTTCAACTACAACGTCATTAAAGCCCCGTCCACTGCGTAGTCCTAGTGCAAAGACTGCACAGACCCTACACTAATGCGACGATTTTTGGGTTTTAGCAGTACCCAGCTTTCCCAACCTGCCACCCATGTCAGTACTAACTGGGGTTGTGTTGCTTCACTTCAGTGATCAGACCAGAACTGTTGTGTCCAACGCAATAAGCCGCTCACCTAAACTCATTCATGACACTAGGGCCACGATCGAACCCGAGGTAATAGGAGATGGGGGGATAGTCCACTGTATTAGAAAACCATCAGTAATTTACATGAACTAATAGTGACCGGAAGTGTTAATCCTTGCACGGGAGACGAACCTGCGTGCTATGAACACACCACAGTCCTCCGCCTCTACTTCCTAACGATCATTCCCCGCCCCACGCCTTTTAGCATCGTTTCGTTGGTGTTTCAGAGCCCTTCAACTACAGAGGTCATTACTGATCCGTCCACTGCGTAGCTCTAATGCAGAGTCTGCAAAGGCACTACGCTGTTAGGACGATTTTGGGTATTAGCAGTACCCAGTGTTCCCAAGCGGTTACCCATGCTAGTACTAGTTGGGGTTGCGTTGCTCTCCCCCTGGTCTTCTTCTTGATCGACTGACCATTCCCGATACTGTCTTCCACTGTTTGGAACAGCTTTCTTGTCGGAATAAGCACTTCCTCCTCTTTCAAAAATTTAAAGATGTTAAAAGGCCGAATTTGATCCCCGCCATTTCTAGAAACAAACACATTTTTATTCCATTAACTATTATTATTATTCTTAAAAGAATGAAAACCCGGAATGGTTTTCTGAGACGAAGACGTTCAGGTTACAAAGAGGAACAACAAACAATTTCTTCAAAATCTGCACTCCACCGTAAACAATGACCGAGAACAAAGACACTTTGTTCAACTAATTAATGCCATTGAGGTTTTTAACATTTTTTAACAACTCAGCAGCATCTTAATGAAAACCGGGAAGAAAAGCAGATAGTCACTTCGTCCGGCGCTGAAAGCTGGCGAAGGGTCACTCAGAAACAACAGAGTGGGCAATAACAAAGCCAACCGGATTTTTTTTGTTTCGTTGGTGATTTAGGGCCCTTGAGTTGCGTTGGGCACACCAGTGCTCGTCACATCACTGAAGTTAAACAATACAAACTCAAGTTAGTACCAACATGGGTGGTTGGTAGTGAACTTTGGGGGCTGCTAAATTCCTCTCTCCTACATACTCTCTACATCTACCTCCTCTCCCGCAAGCAGCCCCCTTAGGGTCCGGCCTGTTATGGTTGCTTGGCTTACTCCCAAACCCCTTAGTGTAACATACTAGAATATTAACTACAAATGTCATTAGAGCCCAGTCCACTGCGTAGTTCTAATGCAGAGTCTGCATAGACACTATTGGATCTTTAGCAGTATCCAATGTTCCCAGACGGCCACCCATGCTTATACTAGCTGGGGTTGCGTTGCTTAACAGAGATCACACGAGAACTGGTGTATCCAACGCAATACAGCCGTTCCCCTCTCCTGTTTGTTGATGTTGGTTTCTTGGTGTTTTAGGGCCCTTCAATTACAAAGGTCATTAGAGCCCCATCCACAGCATAGTTCTGATTGTTTGTTTGTTTGTTGGTGTTTTAGGGCCCTTCAACTACAAAGGTCGTTAGAGCCCCGTCCACAGCATAGTTCTGATGCAGAGACTGCACAGACACTACACTAATGCGACGATTTTTGGGTATTAGCAGTACCCAGTTTTCCCAAGCGGCCACCCATGTCAGTACTAGCTGGGGTTGCACTGCTTAACTTCAGTGATCAGACGAGAACTGGTGTGTGCAACGCACTTCGCCGCTGCTCTCCCCTGTCCTATCGACGCCAAGGCAGGGGGCAGCGAGCTCTTATTATTAGGCATTTTTTTTTTGCCGGATCGTATCCAATTTTATGAATGTGATAATTTTTTTTTTATCAAAACTGCACTTAAGTTAGTTCAAAATGGCTGCTGGGAACGTTCGTAAATTACGTTTTGTCCCAATAGAATGAAAGCTATTGAATTGAACCGTTAAATGAGTGACCACTGCTCGTGGACATGGAGTGGAAAACACTATTCATAGCAGCAGTACAGGAGGGAGGGTGGAAAATATTCTTTTGTTAGCCTCTCCTGTCCTGAACGAATCGGTTAAGATGGTGACAAAATGTAAACAAGTGGAGAGCACCCTTCTGGCTACTCGCCCCCCCCCCCCTCAAATACCTCTCACCGCATTTTCTTTCACGGAGTGCAAATGTGTCAAACATTCAAATTGGTTGGCAAATATGTGAAACTTGATTCAGTACAATTTTTCATTAATTTCCGCACAACCAAGAGAAGTCGAAAAACAAAAATTTGACCAAGGCCACTCCAGTTCCCCTCCCCTTTTCCAAACTATCTTAAAAGTCTAAATAGCGTCCTGAAAACTATACCAGAATCAAATATCAACTTCAAATTTTAACAATGGAAAATTAATAAACAAGGTTGTCATCTTGCCCCTTTCAGCACAAAAAAACTTACACCCCAAGGGTTGATTTGTAATTTATGAAAAAAAAAAATCACAAAAGGTCAAGCCAAGAGTATCGAATCCCAGAATGGCCATCCTGCGAAAAAAAACTCCTTTTTCTTTTAATTCTTTTTGTTGTTGTTATGTTTCTTCTCCTCTTACAAAAACGTCGTTTTAAAGACATTTGAGACACCGTTCCACGGCCCACAGTCGACCTCAGACAACAATAACTAAAATTCGGCGGCGAAATTTCCAGAATCAAGAAGACAAGCATTGCTTGTTTATTGTTGTTGGTTAAACAAATTTTTGCACATACAAATTTTTGTAAATGGGCATGGCCGACGAAAGGTGGGATGATGGGGTAAAATTTTTCGGGTTTGGTATTCTCAGGGAACCCGGACACCATTTACCACAGCTTTGCACCATGAATAACCGTTGAATTGCCCCAAGTCTGACGAGGTCTGTCTATTCTCCTGTATATGAATATGAATATGTAATCCTTTGTGACGGATACCTTGCTAGAGAGATTTTTCATGTTAGGCCCATATGCCTAATCTCCACCAGCACCCTAGCAGCACCTTTGCCTTTCGCACCCATTCCAGCCGTTCCACACCAGAACCCGTCAACCCCAGAACCTCTTCCAAGGTGGGGGTTCCCCAACTCATCCTGCAGTGGTCCAGCGCTGGACAGGCCAGGATCACATGCCTGACATCCTCCACTCTATCCCCACACAATCCACAGCCCTCCTCTCCACCTGTCATCTTTGCCATCCTCTGTTTCGTCTCCAGTGACCCAGCTCTTGCCCGAAACAGAAGTGAGCGGACCATTTTCTTCAGGAAAAGGACAGAAAGTTCCAAAGTTAGCTTTCCGCCATGTCGTCCTGGGTACACAACAGTTGGACCCAGTTTATTAGACGCAGACATCACTCTTACTGCTGAAAGTACAGAGTGTGATCTTTGAAGTCAAGCAATGCAACCCCAGCGAGAACTGACATGTGTGGCCGCTTGGGAAAACTGGGTGCCGCTAATACCCAAAAAACGCATCAGCGTAGTGTCTGTGCAGTCTCAGTATTAGAACTGCGTAGTGGACGGGTCTCTAGTGACCATTGTAGTTGAAGGGCCCTAAGGACCCTGGCAGCCACACTACCAGGAATTCTTAGATGGGCCACACAGGATATCAAGTCGATCTACATTTTGCACATCACCCTAGGTCGCTCAATTCGCAAAACGGTCTTCTTTATGCTGGACATCCAATTGTCAACCTATTTCGGTAGGTCAATTCATAGAGGGGGGTCGACTCTTAAGCACACAGTTCGTAGATTCAATTCGGGCGGAGGGCAGTGGATTCCTTTCCGCGCTTCCGAGAGACAGAATTTTGTTTCATTGGTGTTTTTCGACCCTTCAACTACAATGGTCATTAGAGCCCCGTCCACTGTGCAGTTCTAGTGCAAAGTCTGCATAAACACTACACTGTTACGACGATTTTGGGTGGTAGTAGTAGTATCCAGTGTTCCCAAGCGATCACCTACGCTAGTACTAGCTGGGGTTGCACTGCTCAACTTCAGCGATCAGACGAGAACTTACGTGTCCAACGCAATACAGCCGCTGTCCGAAAGACGAAAAGAGGGGCCAAACACTAATTGATGACGGTGTTAATGGGTATATGAGGTGTCGTCTGTCATATACCGGTACTTTCAGGTGTAACAGCTCACCCAAATCGGTTAGAGGTATGTTAGGCAGGGGATTGTCCCGGAAGGCAGGAAGAAAGAACGAGTGGAAAATTTCGGGAAAGACAACTGGGGCCTCTCCTTCATCCACGCCCTAAAAACACTCAGCAGCTTCTAAACAGTAAGAGTTATTAAGAAATATAGTCTTCTGCTCTCTAAGGAGATGTCGAAAACGTAAGACGAGGGGAGGAACGGGGAGGGGTAAGTGGAACTGTATCCAGTTCCATCCACTCTTAAAAATGTTATAATTTCAGCACTTAATGAAGATTAACTCTCTCTTTCTTTCTAATATTTTTCTATTAATTCATATTTTCCAAAAAATATGCACATTACTTTCTCTTTTAGTGACTGCTGCACTGCCCCCCACACTTTCGTCCCTTCGTTCTCCTTCCCCCTGCCAAATCCACCGCTCAACCCTTTCAGTTAGGTACAACAGCATTGAGTACAGTAAGAGCACCATTTTCAATGCTCCCTTGCTCTCTTCTCGCTAATCAACTCCACTTCTGTTAGCAGGACAAGCCCCTCTTTTCGAACCCGTTGTACCGTCCCGTTAACTTTCTTCCGCGTCCTTCCTTGATTCTTCTCCTCATACTCAGTGGCGTCACTAGGGGGTTGCGGGCCGCACCGGGTGACACCACTCGCACCATGAGAAATGGGGGGGGGTGACACCAAAGTAGAAAAAGCGGCTTTTTTCGGGAGGGTGGGTGACACCATAGTGTTGCCGCACCGGGTGACGCCAACCCTAGCAACGCCACTGCTCATACTCCTTGTCCCTCTGCCAAAAATCACAGTTCAGTCCTTTCTACTACATATTTACATAGGCAATAGCACTGTGTCCCCGCCACTTTAACTTTCCCTCCGTCAACCCCCATCTTTCTATTCTTAAGATTAACATGTACGGCATCTGCGGGGATGATGTTTGAAGAACAAACAGAGGCAGAAAGTAACCTCGAATTTCAGAAAAATTCAACCAAAATGTCACGCTTTCAGAATTCACATGACATACATCAAAAATGATTTTTCTTGGAAAAAGCGAGTGGTTATCTTATCACACGCCTTTAAAAAGTCATTTGACTCAATATTAAAATCTTTCAGTTTCATGGCACCTACTCTCGCGCTCCCTCCTTCGTCTTAGCAGCTACAGAGGCCCCCCACTCCACCTCTGCTCAGCCCAGACCGCACACCCCATACCCCCTGCTATAACAATTCAAAAGGCAGCGGCAGCCTCCGCCTTAGTTTGACTTCGCCCAAATTACAAAGATGAAAATTAAATTACTTTCCATGTATGGAGCGTGGCTTCCACATGATGAGGAACTTAAATATGATAAGCCGGGCCAAGATTTAATTGAGTGAATCAAAATATAATCAAGAGTCTTTCATAACAGATCGAATAGAAGAAAAACGGAAGGCGGAGAAGGAAGAGAAGAATCTCTTACAACGCTCCTACAATAGTCAAACAAATAATTTTCTTAGATTCCTCACTCTCCTCCTCTTGCGGGACGGTTCTTTACCTTTATTTCATAGTCCTCCTCTCCTATCTATCTTATCGCTCTACACATCAAAAGCGCCGTAATATCCTCGTCTTATTTCAGAACATATCCACACACCCCATCCCAGCGATATCAGTTTGATTACCAGAATTTAGTCAATTTATGAAATTAAACCGAAAAACATAATTTTTTATTGCCTTTCTGGTAATCGACACGTACCTTTTTTCATTTATACTTTTACACAGTTCATTGCCCCACCACTCATCATCAGTGCAGGATTTGCATAACTGCATATAAGCCAGCTAGGTCAGCCATCAGACCCTATCTTAATTATAGTCCTTTACTGTATGAAAATTACAACTTTGGCACTTGAAAGTTGAAAAGGGCTAAGATCAATGAAAACTTGACTTTGAAGCCATTGAAAAACCTCATGAGGTAGTGAGCAAGAGCCAGTGACGTGGCGAGCAAGAGCCAGTGACGTGGCGAGCAAGAGCCAGTGACGTGGCGAGCAAGAGCCAGTGACGTGGCGAGCAAGAGCC
>JAAFCE010004287.1:7644603-7654970 GCA_013389805.1 Trigoniulus corallinus
AACCTGTGACGCAGCGAGCAAGAACCTGTGACGCAGCGAGCAAGAACAGGGTCAAACTCTCAGCAAAAAGAACATGTCTTTGGTGCAAAAGGTGAAACTTATTTAAAAGCATGTGACATCATTGAAATTAAGCAACAATATTTGACCACAAATCGCTGACAGCATGGTACAAACGTTTCAAATCATCACATACATCTGTGACGTCAGAGTAGGCCAGTCTTCCATTTCTTTTTTTTTTGGTTTCGTTTATATTTTAGGGCCCTTAAACTACCACGTCATTAGAACCCCGTTCACTGCATAGTTCTAATGCAGAGACTGCACAGACACAACACTAATGCGACGACTTTGGGGCATTAGTGGTATGGTTACATTGTTTAACTTCAGTGATAGGACGAGAACAGGCGTGTCCAACGCAATAAGCCGCTACTATCCCAGACCTCAGGAATCAAGAAATTAGAATGAAGGTCGTGACCTATTCCGAACACCCAAGCTTGAAGACATTATTTCTCGCACTACATTAGGACCTTTAACACAAGAGCTCACCAGTCCTAACGCGGGCATTAAACTACTAAATAACTGGTGACGCCATCTAGTGAGGACGTTGGCATCATGAGGTGGTAGCATAGAGGAAAAGGGTGAAGATAGGAGAGGAAGAGGAGGACACCTGGTGAAAGATGGCGCTGGTGCATAATACTAGAAAAAGTAATGCCTCCTTTCCCCTTCCGGTCCCCTGTCTCCGTTCCCAATACAGAGCGCGCGCCAAAACGAAAGAGGAGGCGGCAAGTCATAACACGCACATGCGCAGTACGATATAAAAGGAGGGACGGGAGAAAATATAACCTCTCTGTCTTTCTCGACAACCGCATTATTTAGCATAAACTTTCCCCAATTAATTCCCAACACATTTTAGTACCCATAAAACTGAAGTTGATCAATGTTAATGCCCTAAATATGATAAATCGTAATTACGTCAGCGATAGGAGCCATTATGGAGGAGAGATTATTCAGGATGAAATGTGCTTAGGCGACATAATTAATCAACATTAGCCATCAAGACGGTAATCAACAATAGGTTCGGTCCTCTAAGGAACCTTCACCACCGATGCCACATCCCGTACACACACACGCAACATATTTTAAAACAAGCACAGAAACTATTCCCTCATTTTTCGATCGGCCCCCTTCTCTTTCTCCTTTCCTAGCTCCTCTCTAGAGACCACGTGACGTCAACAAATTTGGGACAATTCTGAAATCACTATCAATAAACCACATCACCATCACAACATGCAAAGCGTCGGTGATAATTCAATAACATTTACCGACCCCTGAGAGCGGCGAGCCTCCTCCATCCTGGAGTGTTGACGATACCTGATTATTTCACTTAGGCCCCTCAACTACTGAAGGTAGAGCGGCTGTACTGAATTGGACAGACCAGTTCTCACGTTAAACAACGTAACCCCAGCTAGTACTAGCATAGGTGGTCGCTTGGGGCACTGGGTACTGCTAATACCCAAAAATCGTCGTAACAGCGTAGTGTCTGTGCAGACTCTACATTAGAACTACGAAGTGGACAGGGTTCTAACGACCACTGTTATTGAGGGGCCCTAGAACACCAACGACGCCAAAAAAAAACTGCTGAAGGTAATTTACGGACGCCTATCCCTAGAAATGTTACCAATTTACGCACATATTTTAGGCTGCATGTAGAGAGGGATGTGTGGCGTAGACCGGCATCCCCCCCACAGACAACTCAGCCTAGATTTCCTGCGGGTTCCAGACGCCTGGCTGGGGTGCCCCCAGTCAGAGCATGTTCAGCGGACCCGCAAACCCGACCCTGTCATAGGCGGGATACGGGTATTATGACGATGAGAGAGGAGTGTCTTTTACGGGGTCACTGCAGCACTTCCGACACGAGGTAGGAAATGACCTTGGCACCTCTCTGGCTCCAGTCTGTAAGAATACACCCATGTCACCCGGAATCGAACCTGCATTTACAGACCCCCAAGTGAAGTACTCGATAATTGAGCCACGAAGGGCAGTCAACTTATAAAGGTGAGCTATTGGCTAGTATGATAGTGAGAGCCAGTGTTGACGACTGAGAGTTTCATCAATAAATGGTCAATTTTTTCTCTTGACCGCTGACATCCTATTCCACCCCACTCCACTGCTCTGAAGTCACTAACAGCTGCTTCGATTCATTTATCAAGTGGAAAGATAAACGCACTTGCACAGAAGGCGCCATTAAGAGCGGAAGAGGGACTGCGCGACGAAAAAAGAGATTGGTAAGGGGGTTCACCGAAATAACGCCACTTTCGCAAATATTCATTTATGCAATAATTTCTTGAAAATCAGTCTTCCGGATTCGATCCCATCATCATCTAGAATTAGTGGAATACGACTTGAACAATGTTACAGCCATGCCGTTTATTTCAGGGGACAAATGTCTCCCCCTCTTAAGCCACTCTACATTTTTCGTGACGTTGGTGTTTTAGGGCCCTTCAACTACAACAGTCCTTAGAGCCCCGTCCACTGTGTAGTTTTGATGCAGAGACTGCACAGACACTACACTAATGGGACGGTTTTTGGATACTAGCGGTACCCAGTGTTCCCAAGCGGCCACCCATATTAGCACTAGCTGGGTTTGTTTGTTGGCGTTTTAGGGCCCTTCAACTACAAGGTCATTAGAGCCCCGTCCACTGCGTAGTTCTGATGCAGAATCTCCACACACACTATACTGATGCGACGAAGTGTGGGTATTAGCGGTAGCCAATGTTCCCAAGCGGCCACCCATGTTAGCCCTACCTGGGGGTTGCGTTGCTTAACTTCAGGGATCACGCGAGAACTGGTGTGTCCAACGCAATACAGCCGCCACTATACAGATACATTCATACCTAGCGGAAGTCACACATCAGGCCTCCGTCTTACAGTGAGAGCAAAGCACTGGCTTCAGCCAGGATGGGCCCTAATGACCATTGTAGTCGATGGGCCCTAAAACACAAAATTCTGCGAGGAAGAGGAAGCGAACCTGAACACCATAGGGACAAAAGAAAGGTGCACTCTACAAATGACTCCACTAAAATCAATATTTCGTAATGAGCTTCTGCGAATGCTAAACAACACTCGCAAGCTAGACGTGCTTTAGGCGGAGCCATGAGCTGAGAATGACTAAAAGGAGATCGAAAACGTTCGACCATGCTCAATTCATAGTGGGAACGTCAACGAACATACGCTCCTCGGATTCTGAGCACGCGTGATGGAGATGCCATTTGGTGCAGAAACCCCTAGGTACATTTGCAGGACGAGAAAACAAAAGGAGTTGCTCACGAACCCAAAGCCCAATCTGAATGTCAGGTGGAAAGGGAAAGTAGACGCTCAAGCCTTTAAAACATTCACGAACGTTGAAAATGCTCGCAACAAATGTTCACTTTGGGTAGACAGTCGACTCAAAGTGGGGCAGAAGTGAGCCCACGGGCTGTAACCCCCGGGAGGTGGACCAAGCAGTAATTGCCACAATGAGTAATAGTGTCACTCTATGCAGTCAGTAAGTAGGAGGGTACCCGAGCATTTCAATGGGGATAGCAAATGAAAAAAATGATCACAAGCATACGTCCCGTCAACTACGGGCAAATGGGACCATCCCAATCCCAGATCAAAGAGAGACTTTTCATTCCTAATCCTTTTCCCACCTCCGACAAGGTCGGTAGTCCATTTGTCTAGTTCGTCCGGAGAAGTTGAAAGGTCGATCTATTGGAAAGTATAAGTAGCCGGCTGCCGCCGATAACCCCTGATATATTTAACGTCGGCCTTAAACCTTGATGGGGGACAGAGCAATTTAACAAAAAAAAATGTGAAAAATCCTACCTGCACCTGTCAGCACAACGTCAAAATAGGCCGATGTCATCTTCAAATAAAAAAAAGAGAAAAAAATTAATTATAAAAATTCACACCTGCAACGGAAACCGGAAGTAAAATCCACAAAAATTGGCAGCTACATTGAGTACAGTTTTTTTTAAAAAAAAAATTCACTCATTTGACGCCTGGGACCACAAAAAAACACACACACTAAAATCATGATATCCAAGTCCAATCCTTGACTGCTACTAGTCGAGCCGTCCCATAACAGGACTAAGAGCAATTTTTGACAGCGGCCTTGGAACCCAGGAACACCCCATACAAGAATTTGATTCAAGGTATAAGGTGAATGGGACACACATCTTCAAATCTTACGTTCAACCTTTTAGGCACCAATAAAAACCATAGAACCCTCACCACTCTTTCAGTCGCCTCCTTCTTGAAATATGTCAAAAAAAAATGTACGAATCGACCTATCCCTTCTTTCAGACCCCCTAAAATGTTAAAAAGGGGTTACAGTGAGAGAGAGAGAGGGTTAGGGCACAAAGAGTGAAGGGGTTACCCAAAAATGAGAAAAAGAGAAGCAGACATAGGAAGAGGCAGCATGGGATATTTGGCGATATAAAAAGGAGGAGAGACAGAATAAGGGGCATGTTATATGAATAAAGGTTATGGGGATATCATAAAAAGAGGTAAGGGGGGCATACAGGTTCGAAAAGAGAGGGAAAATAAGACCGTCCCATAACCAGAAAGGTGCAAAAATATGAAAAGAGAGAGTTAAAAATTATGCGATGAAGAAAAGGAGGAGGAGAGGGGAAAGGAGGGAGACGTAGAGGTGGTGTAAATATTAAAATGACTAAAATTTATATATCTCTATGAAAAGGCGAAAGAAAGGGGTTGAGAAAACGGGCTACCAAAATGACAGAAAGGGGAGAAAATGCGCACCCCTTTCATATTATTCCATCTTCATGAGGAATTCACTGTTAAGGATCCAGAATATGATGAATGAAACCTAAAATGTTTTCTGAAACTTTACTATCCTCCTTTTTTCCTGGTCCTTCATTTACTGTTAACCCTATCCCATTATCCCCCTTCCAACCCCCCCTTCTTTCCACAGTTTTCACTTTTACCCCTTTGGACTACCAACAAAAAAAAAAGAGGATTTTTGCCATAAAATAATCATCGGACCAATTGTGGTGCAAATCATTTCAAAGAATAAAAATTTAGGTTGGGTTTTTTAATAAGGGGAGAGGAGGGCCGTGGAAAAGCGAAAGAGAAAGTAGGGAGAGGGTGAAATAAGATGGTGGTCCTTATGACAAAAAAAGTGCTAGGGTGGAGGGGAGGAACAGAGAGAGAAAAAGGGGTTAAAAGGAAAGTGTCCCAAACGAGAATATATCAAAGTTCGAACTCAATAAATTCATTCGACCACATTTAAATATAATTTATATTTTACAAAATGAAAGGTCCCAACAACACCGCCATCAGCCCTCTCACCCCCTCCTTCAATTCACCCTTTCACTTTATTATGCATACAAACTGTGAGAGGGTTCACACCGTGCGCATTTTCTACTAGAGTTCATTTTAGTCTCCATTTACTTATTAACATCTCACTTAACGAATTTCACTCATTGTAGAACTGCAGGGCGGAAAAAGGGGCTTGGTTAACTTCAGTGGCCTTATTAGGGTGTAGCAGCCCGGACATGACGTATTTCTTCAGCTGCTCTTATGATCTATTTAGCCCAAACTGATGGGCAACATTCAAGAAACGATTACTCTAACTATTCCGGGACAGCAGGCCACTCTCATTCCTCTCTCACTGCAGGACACATGTTAACAATGAATATTTTTGAAATTACTTTATGGATTTTCAGGGCGGCCTGTAGACTAAAAAAGGTAGCAGGCAGTGGGCAGAGAACCCTACACGTACACCTGGAAATATAAGCCCTAGGGCCCAGTAACGAACAAAAATTTCGACATAGTACTTTAAAGAATTTTCAATTTGCTCCATTCCGTTGGGGCTGAGGGGATGGGCTTGAACTTTTGTCCTCAGAAGTTGTTCACCTTGAAGATAGGGCCAACAGTCAGTGGGCTGTATAACGTTTTCGCTAGAAGAAAGTCCTTTACCTCGGTCAGAAACGAACCTGTAACCATGAATTGGCGAATCAAGCACGTTACCACTAAGGTAACCAAGACTGCGGCTCACGCACTCAAGCGAGACCAGTCCACGCCACCACATTTGCCCTCCTTAACCGCGACGGACGTTTATTCCTCTCTCGGTAGAAGTCACTCACCTCGCGACCAGAATCGAGCCTACAACCACCAACTCCATTAGTAATAAGTTACGGAAGCGGGTACGCACCTAATTTGCGAGCCCTGTGGCACCAGAAAAGTACAGAAGCCCCAGTGAAATATGCGCCGGTTAGGAGCAACAACAGAATCACCTGTTTCCTAAAAGAACCAAAGGCACCAGCTTCGAGATTCAGGGATCGAACACCCACACCTCGCTTTAGTTCCTGACAACAATACCCTAATAACACTACTGTCGGGATCGGTTTATTGCGTTGGGCACACGCAGCTGACGGAGCTCTAATGACCTTGTAGTTGAAGGGCCCTAAAACAAAAAAAAAGCAACTCCTAACCCTTTTACCGCCCATGGCAGGGTCGGGTACCTATCTTGTCCCTCTGAATGGACAAAGGGCGATATATGCAGCCGGTTGTCGGCCAAAGCTGCACCCCTAACGCTTATTTATCCTCGATCTAGTGTTCGTTGGGGAATGCTACCGACGCCGGTGGGGGGGGGCAGCTCCTACACCTTGAAATTTCTGCCTCCTCTACCCGTTGCGTAGTAGAGATGGTTCTTTTACGTGCAACACGGGACCTCGGTTTTACTTCTCATCCGAAAGAAGGCGCATTCGGGGCCTCGCTCTCGCCCGAAAGAAGCCAACTCACCTCGATCCAGTATCGAACCTAGAACTACTGACACAGTTGCCGAGCGTGCTAACCGAGGCGGGTCTTGAAGGGCCCTAAAACACCAACGAAAAAAAAACCACTAATGGGAGTAGCGGTTAGTAATCGAACCCATCCTTTTTTCTGAGTGTGATTCTGTCCTAATTTCTAAAAAAGACCTGATGTCCAGTTTGTGCTTTTCTAGGCATAAAAAGGTCAAGAGTTAAAACGAGTTACCACTGACCTCTGGCAGCCATTCTGCCAACCTTTCAAGTTTCAAAACCTAGAGTTAGTTAACCAACAATTCAAAGAAAAATACTGAAAACTTAATCGAGAGGTTCGAGTTACAAATCGTGAACCATGTACACAGAAACCGGAAGTCGAACAGCACACCTAGCGGTTGATAAACGAATCAATTACTTTAATTTTAAAAGTTAATAATAAATATTAACTACTGCAGTTATCACCACTGGGTAGTTTTCAGTAATGCCGCAACTAATTACATTTTATAACTACTAAATATTTTTTTATTAGAAACACATAAAACTTTATCAAACTGCAGAAAAACAAAACCGGAAATTAATAAACTATTTAATTAACCAGTGAGCACATGCGCATTTCAACTTTAAAAAAAGTCAAAAATCAGCTTTTAGACCCCATTTTGGGGACAGCAGTGCATTGGAATCCTTTAACTCTTTTATTCCTATGTTAATAGAAGGGAAATTCAAACCGGGAAGGAGTGGGGCTGAAGGTGGCAAAGGGTCAAGCAAAAAAACAACGAAAAAGATAGGAAAAGGGTTAAGCGAGACGATGAAATTTTTACGATCCCTTCTAAACATGGCAGGTTTATATTCCAAAATTTAATTACAAAATTCATTAAAGTCAGTCACGCAATTTTAAGGAGAAAACGGAAAACCTGAATAAAAAAAAATTAAGACCGGAAGGTGAAAAGAGGAAACCACAAAAGTATTTTTAAAATAAATAAATAAATAAAAACTTCAATATTTTCAACGATTTTATTGGGAAATTTGGCAGCTATACCTCGACGCCATTTCCAAAAGAACAGAATACAAAAAAGACACGGCAGCCGACAGTCACGTGACAGCCATACCTGCTGACGTCACTAGCTTCACCTATTGCGTAGTCCTCACGGGACAACGTTCACGCCAGACGTGGCTCAGGGTCAGACTCGACAGCATACGACACCGCCGCCCAAAATATCCGCCATTCAAACAGTCACGCGATTTCGGGCGAACGGAAGTTGTTACGGCATTTCATTGCAGCTTCCTGAAAACCACAAGGTCAATTCTAGGCCGTAGTTTGTAAAGAAGCAGTCAAGTCTCACGCCTCGTCTAGACACCTTACAAGAACTGATAAGGCCGACAGCAGATGACGATAAGGGGATTCGAACCTATTAAAGCTGTCAACCAGCACCTTCCGGGGCATCCCGGGGCTGTTATGACCGCTTTAAACTACACAAGGTACCAATTTCATTGATGTCATTTGTTGGCGTTGGGTCCTTCAACCTCAAGGGCCATTAGAGCCCCTTCATTAGCGGTACCCAGTTTTCTCAAGTAGCCACTCATGTTAGTACTAACTGGGGTTGCGTCGTTTAATCAGACGAGAACTGGTGCACCCAACGCAATGAAGCAGCTCCCCCACATGGCACCAAGGCAGGCTCTAAATCATGGAACATACACCACTGCAGGCTGCCAATTATACAGAACAACGGTTCTGCACCTGGGATGTGAACTGCACAGTACACCAGGGCAGGTTCTGACTACTGCTACTCTCAGCGTAGTACAGGCTCTGACCACTCACACCTGTTCAGCACAGTTCAGGCTATGACCACTTTTATTCAGTATAGACCAAGTTCTGACCCCCGCCCACCCAGCACAGCTCGGACCCCAATACAACTTGTTAAGAAAAATCAGGTTATACGCTCTGCCTCCCCCCCGTTCACCCCAGGCAAAACTCTGATGATTCCTGCTCACAAAACAAAAGAGCAGGCCCTGGAGAATCCGTTGCACCGCGTTGTTCAGTCTAGTTCAGCCTGGTGCAGACCTTGACCAGTCCAATTCAGCAAAGAGCAGGCTCTGATAGATGCTTTGCACTGCAGTGCAGGCTCTACTACACAACCCTGGGTACCTCTGTATCGGCTTTGATCAGTCCTTTCGACCATACAACAGGCCCGGGCCCTAATGACCACTGAAGCCGATGGGCCTTAAAACACAAACAAACAACAACACAATAAAACAGGCCGAGCGCTGCAGAATACTCACATTATACAATTCTGCGCATGCTCTGAAATGTGAGCGGCTTCTCCGTGTGGTGTTTGTTTGCCAAAACGAGAATTTGGAAATAAACGGCGCCTAATTTACTTGTCTACACACACATGAAAGTTCATAAGGTTATCAAATTTTGCATTTCGGAAACTTTATTCTAATTAAAATTCCGTCATTGAAACAATCGATAATAATCAAATAATCATTTCAGCTACGTGTCGACCTCGACAAGGGGGGAAAAAAACCCCCTTTTTCTGTTCATTTCTAATCAGTTTTCTTCAAGAAATGAGAAAAGGCAGCAAAGGAATAAAAGGAGGGCATTTGATAATGTTATCGAACTAGAAATCATTATTATTGCTGTATTCAAATAGGCATACACTTTTAATATAAATTTAATATTAAAATGAAATTAGTTAAAAAAACAAACGAGGGACAGAGAGAGAGGCGGGGTCGAATCCCGTTAAGAATATTTCTTTTAACACTAAAATTTGAATGAAGGAAATTGGCACAAAGAGCGAGTGCCATATATATATTTATTAATCTCACTTTTATCAAAATATCGACCAGTCACAGTGACGTCATTATTAGAGTCATTTCACTCGAAATAAAAATAGATGTAGTTTCCACTAAAATTGTTCGTCAAAATGTTATTAAGAGGAAATGAGTCGTCAATTTGCCGACACCAAACACAGTTAATGAAGTCAATTTTTCCAGGCCCCAAAGTAGATTTTTTTGCCTTTATATATAGATTTCAAACATTAAATGTTAGCTCAGGAAATTACTTTGGGATTTGAAAACTGAGATCACAATTTTTACGATGTTTTCACTGGTTTCTAATGATTGCGCGCTAAACGACCAGCAGAGGGGTGGCAGGGCTGCTAGTGGCGGCGGCGGTGATTTCGAAAGCACAGCTTCAAGTACAGCATGAAGACAGTAATGGAAGGTAGCACAGAGGATAGAAAGAGAAGGGGGCAGTGAGAGAGAGAGAGGGGCGGGGGAAGTACAGAGGGGGAGAGAGAAATGAGGCGGGACGAGGGGAGAGAGAGAGAGAGAGAGAGAAGAGGGCCAGGGAGAGAAAGAGAGAGAGAGAAGAGGGCCAGGGAGAGAAAGAGAGAGAGAGAAGAGGGCCAGGGAGAGAAAGAGAGAGAGGGAAGAGGGCCAGGGAGAGAAAGAGAGAGAGAGAAGAGGGCCAGGGAGAGAAAGAGAGAGAGAGAAGAGGGCCAGGGAGAGAAAGAGAGAGAGAGAAGAGGGCCACGGAGAGAGAAGAGGGCCACGGAGAGAGAA
>JAAFCE010004287.1:7654980-7730672 GCA_013389805.1 Trigoniulus corallinus
AAGAGGGCCACGGAGAGAGAAGAGGGCCACGGAGAGAGAAGAGGGCCGCGGAGAGAGACGATGGTCAGGGAGAGAGAGAGAGAGACGATGGTCAGGGAGAGAGAGACGATGGCCAGGGAGAGAGAGACGATGGCCAGGGAGAGAGAGACGATGGCCAGGGAGAGAGGAGGGGCACGAAGAGAGTAACTCCAGGGAGACAGAAAGAGCAAGGGAGAAAATGAGGATTAGCTAAAAGAAACCGCCAAGATAACTTCCTACTGAGAGCAACCCATCCTCACTGACGGTATTTTGACGCAGCCTACTACCAACCAAATGCTACAACTCCCGTGCTTACTGATCGTCGACCTATTTTGATTCATTGAAGAAGCACTTTTCTAACACCGACGCCAGGCGGGACCAGCTCTTACACCTGGAAATTTTGTCGAACTACAATTCAACAGTATTTCACATTAAACGTGTAATGGCCAGGATTTTGCTTCCGGTGCAACGGAAGACAAGCTGGGAAGCTTTCTGTCTCTTGCCCGGTAAAGAAGTCATTTGCTTCGGCCAGGATCCAACTTCAGCACAACCGAGTCCAGAGCTTTTAATAAAATTGCACCATGTATCCATTAGCTACCGTCTTCTTACATTTTCTTTCCTCCCAAAAAAAAAAGTGTCCCGCGTTGAGAAAGATTTCAGAAATGACCCAAATAACGGTAGTTAAAGAAGAATAAAATAGTTTATTAAAATTTTAACTAAACATGACTCCATTTTAATTTAATTTGGTAGCCGGAGACTTCATCGGTGACTCATAATTTTTTCTCTGAATGACTTAATGGATATCAGTTAAATTTCACGCAATTTATTGAAATTCTTTGTTCACAGCTAAAAAAAAGTATTGTTGTTTTTAACCCCTCCTTCCCTTTACAAAACAAAAGGGGTGCCTGAAATACAACTCCTGGCATTGGCAATATATCTAACGAATATCAAGTTTCAAATATAACACACAGTAAGAAAAGATTTTTTAAAAAAAAGCCATCAGAGATGACTGCTTGAAAATGGCCAACGTCCCAAAATCGGATTAGAAAAACGATACCAGAGCAAGGACATGAAAAATATGTCTCAATTTGGCGATTTAGTGGCAGCACCAATTGTCCGATAATAATTTTATTTCTTCCTCGAGCCTACTATCAAAAAACCAATTAATTATCTATTAAATCAATAGCAATTTCCTGATATATCGGCGGGACAGCCACCGAGGGACATTTCTTTACCCTTATCACTTCGCCAACCGCATAACTATTTCGCCCAAAAGTAGTTCGATGGCGTCACACCCCTCCGACACGCGCTCTGCACTAGGACGTCAGCCTATCCCATCCATGGACGTCCACAGAACACTTTCCAGAAGAGGGAGCGGCTGTATTGCGTTGGACGCACCAGTTCTCGTCTGATCACTGAACTTAAGCAACGCAGCCCCAGCTAGTTCTAACTTGGGTGACCACTTTCGAACAATGGATACTGCCTAATGCCCAAAATCATCGTAATGGCGTAGTGTCTGTGCAGACTCTGCGGAAGGGGCTCTAATGACCATTATAGTTGAAAGACCCTAAAACACCAATGAAACAAAATCCAGGCGAGGGCAAAGCTTGGAGACAATGTTTTTGCCGAATGGGGTAACAGATGCCAAAGAAAGAGGGTGTTGGGACGACTCTCGGTGGTTCAGTGGTTTCCGTGTCCAAGGCCGAGTTGGACCCAAACTGCTTTGCCGGACAAGAAAGACAAACGCAGAGAAGCCGCACAATATCACCATTGGACGGACCAAACGGGAATCCAGACCCTCCCATAGGAGAAAAAACGAATCTAGGACTTGTAACGGTAAAGTTTGAGAATAGCTGAGTTAAGTTTCCCCCCCCCCCCAGTTCCCTCTGCCCTCCAACGCAGAAAGCGCTGTTTTCGGTGCAGTAGGAGCGTCTCATTACCGGGGAAAACTGTGTACCAAGGGTTCTCAATGTTTCACCTTCCAGCTTTGTGTCAGAAGGACAGAGAAGGTAGACTTGGGGAGGTTTTCTCTCCCGAAGTTCCAAAGAAGGCACGAGTTCCAGGAAACAAGGTCGCTAGGTCAGGACCTAACGTGAGATCATAGTGGGGTTCTTTCCGAGTGGACAAGGTTCTCTTCAGCCTTTTGCTTTGTTGGTGTTTTAGGGGCCTTCAACTACAAGGTCATTAGAGCCCCGTCCACAGCGCAGTTCTAGTGCAGAGACTGCACAGGACACTACATTAATGCGATGGTTATTGGGTCTTAGCAGTACCCAGGTTTCCCAAGCGGCCACCCATGTTAGTACTAGCTGGGTATGCGTTGCTTAATTTCAGTTATCAGACGAGAACTGGTGTGTCCTACGCAATAAGCCGCTCCCTTCTCTTCAACACCATAGTATTAACGTAAACAAAGGTGCAGGACACACTCCCATCCCATTTCGATTCTCCTAAATAGTACGGAAACACATGCGGAATACGTTTGGCCTGAATCCATTGTTTTTCCCCTACACTTGCCACCAGAGGCACACCAAACTACAGTCACATCTCGGAAATAGAGTGCTAATTTCATGTTATTTCTTGGGGAAAAATTTGTTTAGGGGGCTATTTGGCAAAAGTTGAGACGAGAATAACTTAAAGAGGAAATTTTTTTTTCGGGGTAAATTTTATTTCTTTTCTTGTCTGGTAACATTTCACTTTTCTGGTAGCTCACCCTAGCCTCGTAAACAACATCAAGAATGGCAAAAAATGCTTTCAGATTAGCTGTTTACACGCTCGCCATTTGCTATATTAAGACTTCAATCACCATTAAAATCCAAAGTAATTGCGCGCACCGTCATGGAAGCAACCAAGGAGCCCCTCTTTCAGTTTAGCCCCCCCCCCCCCCCCCCCGCTCCTGTATCTCACTTTTTCGAAGGTACTTTCACCTGTCTAGCAACACACACACATTTGAAACTTGACTATACCGAAAAAAAATTGGACTCCAGATCTTACACTAATAAGTATCACTCTTCTAGCAGCAGCCGCCAAAATTTAAGACCCCCCCTCTCCCCATCCCTCTCCTCCTCGGCCGAAAATGATCCTCCAAGTTTTTAAGCAAAAATCACACACTCAATGGCTCATTCATTTTCGGTAAAATCATTAAACTTGACAACAACATACTCCAAATGAGCATCAGGTGCCAGTTGACATTAAAGAAAAACCAACTCAGCAGCACAGGCAGCACACGTTCCTGCGGCGGGACAAAGAAAGAAAGGGGTTGATCTAATTTGGGACACGTGGCCACACCGTACCGGCTACTCAGCGCCGAATTGTCGACGATCACACCATCTAGAGGAGGAGAGGCCCAACACTGTGTAGAGGTTTGATATCTTGATTTACTTAATACCAAGATCATCATCATACCCTCATCATCCCGCCTGTGGCAGGGTCGAGTCTGAGGGTTCTAGCTCTGTTCTCCACTCCTGCCTATCTCCCACCAGGTCCCCGTCTACCCCACACACTACCAAAGGGCCCTGACTATTTCTCCTCCTCGTCCTCTTCCTCAATCTTGCCCATCACCCCAGAAGTGGTAGGATGGGTGTCCACCTCGTCTTCACCCCCTCCAGCATTCAACAGGCTGTGGAAATACTCTTCCCACCTCCTCTTTACGTCAAAGGGGGAAACAGGGCCCTACCTTTGCTATCCTTCACTGTTATGGCTCGGGGTACATCTTCAGCTGCTCCATCTCTAGCCTTGGGCAGGTTCAAAATTCCTCTCTCCCCTTCCTTTGTCTCTAACTGACCATAGAGGGCTTCATACTTCTGGTGTTTAGCCAAGGAAATGATCCTCCTAGCTGTGGTCTTGGCCTGCTTATAGTGTATTTTGGACGCCTGGTTTCCTATCTCCATCCACCTGTGAAAAGCAGCCTTCATTTGCTTTATGGTTCCAGGTTCGATACTGGATCGAGGTGAGTTGGCTTCTTACGGACGGAGGAGATCCGATTGTTGTTGTTGTTGTTTGTTGGTGTTTTAGGGCCCTTCAACTACAACGTCATTAGAGCCCCGTCCACAGCATAGTTCTTATACAGAGACTGCACAGACACTACACTAATGCGACGATTATTGGGTATTAGCAGTACACAGTTTTCCCAAGCGGCCACCCATGTCAGTACTAGCTGGGTTTGCGCTGCTTAACTTCAGTGATCAGACGAGAACTGGTGTGTCCAACGCAAATCGCCGCTCCCCTGAGGAGATCCCGAGTGTGCTTTCCTTGGGATAAGTAGAAAAACCGAGGTCCCGTATGGTGTACGATAGGATTTGCACGTAAAAGAACCCCCTCCACTAGGCAGTGGTTAGATGAGGCAACATTTTCAGGAGTACGAGCTCACCACCCCCTGGCGTCGATGGGGCGCCCCAAAAAATAGAGGACCGGCGCTAAATCCGTTAGCAGTTGCTTTAAAGCGTCAGAACCCAGTTAACTGGCGCCAACTTGACCCTTCTTAAAAGGAACCCCTAAGTCACTAGCCTGTACTGCTTCAGTATTAGAACACGCCACTCGTGGTCTAGTTGGGACGGATGACTAAATGTGTTACACATGCTGCACTAACCCTTTACTGACATAAAATCCGTGCCGAATTTCACGCACGCACAAAAAATGCCGTCGAAATCTGACTCCAAGTTTTAAAGTATGTGAAAATTCACTTGAGATACATTTCTCAATTTGTTTGGTACAACATTCCCGCTTTCCGGTTTTACGGCTGTCGTAAAACTAACAATTTTAGTGCAAAAAAAAGCAGTAAGAATAACTAAAAAAAAGAAAGCCGAGCCAGGGCACCCGAGTTCGATCCTGGCCCTGAGGAGACTTACTCGCCAAAAACAAGCAAGGAGCTCTGAATTGCGCCGTTTGTCCCAGCTCAACAAATGCCATCCCAATGAACGCAATGACGTTTAGTTTTCACTGCTAGATTTGGGTAGTTAACGTCGGTCGGTGACCTTAGGTTAATAGCGACGGCAACCTAGACCTAAGACAGGGGTGACGAGCCTAATTCTGTTGGCGTACCAAAAATTTAAAAAGTTATATTTCTGAATGCACTAGAGTTCCAGATTCCGACAACATCCGACCAAACGATTGGTTCGGCTTTATATAGGTTACCCTGTGTATATATGCACGTCACGTTCCAGCAAAATTGTTCTGCGTGCCATAGGTTCGACACCCCTGACCTAGGAATTCTCAATAACCACGCGTTTTGTCCGTGTAGAACGTGTTTATTGAATAAAGCAATGATAGCCTACACTGTCATTTACAGATCTTATGCGAATCCCTTTCAGGGCCGGAAAGCAAATATGGAGTTTCCTTCTCTTATCACCACCATCCCTAACCGGATTCCCGCCCATGAGGGGTTCGAGTACCCCTTTTGTCCTATTGGGGCACATGTGCAATCTGTTGAGCGGGATTTTCACACAGCCGGCAGTCAACCTAACACTGAAACCACGACGATTATTGATTCTCAGCCTACTTCGATTCGTTGTTTGTTTGTGTTTTAGGGCCCCTTCAACTACAAAGGTCATTAGAGCCCCGTCCACAGCCTAGCTCTTACGTAGAGACTGCAAAGACACTACACTAATGCGACGATTTTGGGGTATTAGCAGTACCCAGTTTTCCCAAGCGGCCACCCATGTCAGTACTAGCTGGGGTTGCGCTGCTTAAATTCGCTGCGCAATTCGCCGCTCCCTACTTTGATTCGTCAAGCCATCCAGAGGCGAGGGGGGGGGCGAGCTCATACATCCGAAAAGATTGCAGAACTACACTTCTATTTTGGTCTCCATGTAGTGAGGGTTCTTTTCCGGGCAGTGGTGACAACGTAGACACACCACACAGTGGGGCACCAGCTTTACTTCCCACCCAGAAGACGGATGGCGCATTTGGAGTTCTTGCCCCGTAAAAGAACCAGTCATTACAAGATCTTTTGACCGCAAGTCAAGCATGCTACCGCTGGGGGACCAAGCTGGGTCAATACTGGTCAGGATATAACCTATGAACTCTAAAGTCACAGTCTTATAGAACACACTCCCACGCTTAACCTGTGGTAGTTCAACTTCTGAGTATTATTTGGGTTAAGAAGCTTCCATCTGCATTCCCCACTCCGACAGGCCCAAAAAGGCACTCTACTAAGATTTTGGGTAGTAGAAAATGCGATAAATTCGGCAGAAAACTAACTACCTACCAACCATTTCTGATATCAACTCTAATAATAGATTTTTTGCCGACAAATGTCAACAGATGTTGGAATTTAACGGAACAAAGAAACTTCAAAAACGCATCGTATTTTTTTACAACTTCCAAACAAAAGCAGAAAAATCAAGAAGAATCTCCAAACTTAAAAGTAGAGAGGAGGGGGGCAATTTAATAGCTCAATTCCAAAAAAAAAAACCTCACATCACGCCATATTTAGTCATATTTAGAGAGAGAGCCCTTAAATTTTAGTTCTCAGCACTACGAACAACAGCGGCATTTTTACAGACAAAATAACAGCCACTGAAATTTTAGTAAACGAAAAAAAATTGTATCTCACACTCAAAAATTTACTACTGCATTTTATATTTGTTCCCCTCTCCCACTAGCAGACATCAAAGACGGGGGAGAAACGGATTTCGGCGGTTCAAATGTCAGCATGCTTAATCCAGCGACGAGTACGTGGATACAGGATTGATCCCAGTAGAAACAGAGCGGTTGTATTGCCTTGGGACACACCAGTTCTCGTCTGATCACTGAAATTAAGCAGCGCAATCCCAGCTAGTACTGACATGGGTGGCCGCTTGGGATCACTGGGTACTGCTGATACCCAAATCGTCCTAACAGCGTAGTGTCTGTGCAGACTCTGCATTATAACTACGCAGTGGACGGGGCTCTGGGAGTGGCGAATTGCGTTGGACACACCAGTTCTCGTCTGATCACTGAAATTAAGCAGCGCAACCCCAGCTAGTACTGACATGGGTGGCCGCTTGGGAAAACTGGGTACTGCTGATACCCAAAAATCGTCGCATTAGTGTGGTGTCTGTGCAGTCTCTACATAAGAATTATGCTGTGGACGGGGCTCTAATGACCTTTGTAGTTGAAGGGCCCTAAAACACCAACAAACAACGATGGGGCTCTAATAAGCATTGCAGATGAAGGGCCCTAAAACACCAACAAAACATACCCAGTGGAAGCAAGAGGTCCTAAACTTGTTATTTGACGCCTGTCTGCTTACCTACTCGATTCTTATCTAATGTCAGAGTTCGGTTTATTTCGTACTCAACATGACATGGGTCTCTAAAGCGACGGTTCTCAACTGGTGCGCCGTGGAACGCCGGGGCTCCGTAGCAGGATTTTCGGGACTCTAAGAACGAACTGGCTGGCAGGTAAAAGCTCCCCGACTCCAAACGGGTTAAGGCCCCAACAAAGTCGGGGGCCTCGTGCAAAGTTGAATTGTGAAGCCTGTTGCCAAATTGACTTGCGCGGCCTGGTGCAAAGTTGACTTGTGAGGTCCGGTAAACTGTCAGTCATAGAGTCTCGTCCTTAAAGTGTTCTCCATAGAGTGTAGGCCTACCAGCGCCGGCCTTAAAGGCCTGTTCCAATTTCCTGCGGCCCGCCACAGTAATGTTTTGGGTAATCCTTCCCTGGGGTTGGTCGATATTCGGATTATAGCAGACGAAACCATTTTCATTTTGCAAAGCCAGTCAGTGGTGCAGGGCCCAGTGCCTCGCACCGTTCGCACTCCCATCCGGCCCGTTGTCACATACTTTATATTGGTGTTTTAAGGCCCTTCAACTACAAAGGTCATTAGAGCCCCGTCCACAACATAGTTCTTATGCAGAGACTGCACAGACAGTAGCAGTACCCAGTTTTCCCAAGCGGCCACCCATGTCAGTACTAGCTGGGGTTGCGCGGCTTAACTTCAGTGATCAGACGAGAACTGGTGTGTCCAACGCAATTCGCCACTCTCATCCAGCCGGTCCAGGACATGGGCCTGTATAGAAGGAAACGACAAGAACCTCTAAACTAGGGAATGGATTATGGTCAATGTGCCAAACAGAAGCGAACGGGTACCTAAAGAAGGGAAAGGAATGGGCTTCCAACAACCAAAATCCTAATTTTGGCCCAGATTGAAATAATACTTAAACGGGAATATCCTTCCTCAAGTTCCTATGGGACCTCAAACGCCCAGCTTAAAAAGTGGATAACACCCGTACCGTGTGGTAGCACTAGAGACGGGCCCATTTGGCCTACATAAAAGGCTCGGCCCCACGTGAATAAGGACTACACTACTCGGTTACACGAGGGTGCAAGTGGGCAGTCTTAAGAGGGGGGGCTACACTTCTCAACGTTCACACGCTTTATAAGTCTGGGCGCTTTTATTTCACCATTTTTTTCTTCTTCTTCTCAAACCGTCCTATCCTCATCCAGCTCGCCCACTAGCTCCTTTTTTTTGACAGCTCCCTAAATTTCAATTCCCGGGCGTCCTCACAGTGATCCAGGGACTGCAGTGGCACCAATATCATAATTCATAAGGAGAGTGAAAATGACTCATAGAAAGCAAATGCTTTCAAAGTAAACAAATGAAACGTATTTCTCCTACAGCTGAAACTAATTTGCTGACAGTTTCTTAATAAAATAAACATGTATTAAAGTAATGAACTGCATGTTTTAGGTTTTGGTTGCAGCGAAAACAAGGACGAGCAAACGACGACGAACGAATGCCATCATCATCATTCAAAGCCTCCGGGGTGGGGCATCCGCACAATACTACCGATGTATCCCGCTAATGAACGACGTTATCCGAACTCTCTTGACAATTTATCGATACTATCTCCTACCTCGGCTTTCTGGCTTTGTTGGTGTTTTAAGGCCGCCACACACGATCAGTCTGGTGTGTCAATTCGGTGTGCACACACCGAACTGACACACCAAACTGACGTGTGTGTGCGTGTGCAAAAAAAAGTTTTTGCTCACACCAAAAATTTTAACTGACGGTGTGAAGAAATTTTATCAAATCGGTGTGTCAATTCGGACTGACGTCAATCCGAATTGAACGTGTGTGGGGTTGCTCACATCAACTGTTCACTTTTTTTTGTTCTGCGCATGCCCAAACACGGATAAACGTCATCTTTACAAAAATTGCACCATGGTAACGATAGAATAATGCCTGGTTCCGTATACCCACGCGCTAACGCTATTACCGTTGTAACAGACGACACAGCACAAAAAATGGTGACGTCACACTGCTAATTGGGGCGCCGCAGAGCAGCATAGCGTCCCGCACGTCACGCTGCGTTCTGATTGGCTGGCGGTTGAGCTGTCTGCTTGAAAAATGGCGGAGGATATACCGAGATATGAAGGCGGCATGCGGTGACTCCAAATAAAGCGCTGCACTTAAGGAATTGCGCTGGCGGTCCTTCCTAACTTACTAGCACAAAACGTCATCAAGATGTCATCAGTGGCGTTGCGTTGAAGCGTGGTTATACGGAACTAGGCATTACTGGTTGATGCGGACATTTAAATGACGTCACATGACGTTTCACGAAAAGGAACATAAGTACGAGACACACCAAACTGATCGTGTGTGAGCAATTCAGTCCTTCACACCAAACTGAACACATCGATGTGCACACACCGAACTGACACACCAAACTGATCGTGTGTGGCGGGCTTTAGGGCCCTTCAACTACAAAGGTCATTAGAGCCCCGTCCACTGCGTAGTTCTAATGCAGAGACCGCACAGACACAACAGTAATGCGACGATTTTTGGGTATTAGCAGTACCCAGTTCTCCCAAGCGGCAACCCATGTCAGTACTAGCTGGGGTTGCGTTGCTTACCTTCAGTAATCAGACGAGTACTGGTGTGTCCAACGCAATAAGCCGCTCCTCCCGCCTCGGTGGAGCAATGGATAGCGTCCTCGGTAACTGGTTCGAGGTTACATACTAGACCGAGGTGGGCTGGCTTGATTCGGGCGAGAAAGAAAGAGGCCTTAGAGCGCTTTCCTTCGGACAAGTAAAACCGAGGTCCCGTGCGGTGTACGATGGCATTTGCACGTAAGAGAATCCTCTTTACTATGCAACGGGAAGAGGAGGCAAAAATTCCCAGGTCCGTTGAACACACCAGTTCCCGTGAAATCACTGAAGTTAAGCAGCGCGAGCTCACATCAATACCAACACGAGTGGTTGGTAAGGAACGTTGGATGCTACAAATTTCCCCTCTCCTTCATCCTCTTCACCTACCTCCTCATCTCCTGCGAGCAGCCTCCTAAGGGTTCGCCCTGTTATGGCTGCTTGGCTTACTCCCCAACCCATGAAACTAATCCAGTAGAAGCTCGCTCCCTGGCGTCGGTGGAATGCCCCAACGAACAGTAGACGGGCGATAAATGAGGATAGGAGTTGCAGCTTTGGCCAGCAACCGGCCGCGGAAAAACACTCTCCAATATATCACCCTTGTCTCCTGTCAGAGGGACTAGATGGGTATCCGACCCTGCGACAGGCGGGAAAAAGGGTTAGGAGTTGCTCGACTATTTATGGATACTCCAGAAGGGGTTAGGAGGAGGAGGTAGCTTGCAGGACCGAGCAGGGGAGAAAATTCAGCCCAACGGAAAAACACGTTCAAAAAAGGCCCGCTTAAAGGGGGGGGGGCGACAATATGAAAATGACAAATACAGAACTACTACTACTACTAACCCTTTTCCCGCCTATGGCAGGGTCGGGTATCTATGTTTGTCCCTCTCAAAGGAAACACATGGGCAACCTTTTGGAAGGTATTTTACGCAGCCGGTCTCCAGCCATTGCTGTAAATCCCTATGCTCATTTATCGTCGGTTTACTGTTGCTATCAGGACCGGCCTTAGGGCAAGGCGAACGAGGCGACCGCCTTGGGCACCGCGCTGGTGACTTAAAAAAAAACTTGGTACTGGGGCCCCGCTATCGCCTGCTGCCTTGGGCCCCGCAAACTCTAGGGCCGGCCCTGGTTGCTATGTTACGCCAACGGGGTCATTAATAGCAATCTTTCACACAGGGTACAACAGGCGACGATGAGAAAGAGTGGGGTGGGAAAAACAAGTGGGAACACCATCGTGTTCTCCACAATCAGGAAATGGTCTCCAGCGAGTGGACGAGGACCAGGAGGTTAACCACAAGAAAAATTGGAGGACCCCAGTCTGAAGTGCCAATGGTTGCAGGCTGGTGCTCGAGAGATGGCGGTCGACGCATACCGAGTTAATTCCTGTTCCCCCGAAATGTCGCGGACAACTAAGGTTTCTTTAAATTACCCGTTGGTTACTCCGAGATCAAGGGTCAAGTACACCATCTCCACATTTTATCCCACCCAAGTGGTTATCAGTCCGCACTGACCACAGTCGGAATTGAGTCATCAGCTAATCTGGGTACAGGAGGGAGGACCAAAGGCGTTAAAGGCACTCCTTCCGGTTAAAACTGTACACCGATTTGGCAGCTCCTCTGCGGAGTGTGGGAGCGGCGAGTTGTGTTGGACACACCAGTTCTCGTCTGATCACTGAAGTTAAGCAACGCAAGCCCAGTTAGTACTGACATGGGTGGTCGCTCGGGAAAGCTGGGTACTGCTAATACCCAATAATCGTCGCATTGGTGTAGTGTCTGTGCAGTATATGCATTAGAACTATACAGTGGACGGGTCTCTAATGACCTTGTAGTTGACGGGACCTTAAACACTAACAAACAAACAAAAATCTGCGGAGTGAGGGGCAAGGAGGTCTCACTGCCCTGTCAGAAAAATTAGGAACTATTTTGTAATCTTCTCATTCCGGATTCATCCTCTCAACCTCTCTCTTCCTCCTCCTCTGGTCCCTAGGATAAAAAAAATTCAGACGAGGGGGGAAAGAGTGGGTGTCACCTTCCTCACAGGGGAGGATGAGTAAAGAGACCTCACAAAAAAATGACACCAATTTGTGGAATTTGATTCAACTTCATCAGCTACACCACAGCACGATGAGAATAAGACAAAAAAAATGTTAACTGACATCTCTTATTGAACAATAACCCTTCAACGCCCTCTTTCTTACCCCCACAGTCGTCCCTGTCCCCCTTCCTCTCTCTTTCCCACCACTAAATCCCTTAAAACTCCTCCTCCAACAGAAATAAAAAAAATTTTGGCAAGAAAAAACTTTAATGGATAGATACATTACAGCTCTAATTTTTTTTTGCATATAAGTATTAATTCGTCAACCAACCCCCTTTAGCCCCCCACCACCGTCATATTGCATTTTAGCAACCGGATGTTGGGGGTTAACACGAGGGACTACCATACATTAGAGATTTTTGTAGTGGGAAGGGATGGGATGGGGCGAGGTGGGCAGGAGGGGAAAATACTATCGCCAAAAAATATTTAGTCCCATCATTATAAGAAATTCAAAGAGCGAGAGAGAGAGAGAGGGGAGCCAGGGCCGGGGAGGAAGAGAGGGGAAAAAAACTAAATAATGAATTTCATACACCACCCCATCACATCCTGAACTAGTCATAAGTGCATTTTCTTCAAAGGGTAAAGTAGATGTTAGGCAAAGGAGAAGGGAAGGGTAAAATTTGTCCCAAACACATTCTTCCCCGTCAATCATAAAATTTCATTACTGTGATGAAAGGCTGAAAATGTGACAAGACATAAGAATGACTGAGGAACTGTTAGGTCCCCCTCTCGCTCTCACCCCTCATCCCGTTTTTCCTGCACCTCTACAGAGGGTTCAAATAGAGAGAAAAGGGGAAGGGTGGAAGGAGAGAACAGCAGAGGATATTCTGCTACCCTCTCATTGTGAGCGGCAGTGCACCCTCCTCTCCTGCTCTACCCCAGTACGCGGAAGAGGAAGCAGAGGGCAACAACAGAGAGGGAGAAAGAGAAGTGCCTAATATCTCCCGCACCCCTTCCCCCTCACTAAAGGGTAACATTTTCAAACTGCCAATTATGAAGCAGCAGCGTCCTCTAGGAGCAGAAATATTACTAAAATGATTTGATTTCGTTATGATAATCATCTACAGTCTAGCTGAGTAAGAGTGGCAAAGCAACTCCTAACCCTTCTCCCGCCTTTGGCAGGGTCGGGTACCCATTTGTCCCTCTGAATGGACGCAGGGTGATATATCGGTCATAGTTTTTTTCTGCAGCCGGTTGCCGGCCAAAGCTGCACCCCTACGCTTATTTATCGTCGGTCTAGTGTTCGTTGGGGAATGCTACCGACGCCAGGGGGCGAGCTCCTACACCTGGAAATTTTGCCTCATCTCCCCGTTGCGTAGTAGAGAGGGTTCTTTTACGGGCAAGTGCCATCGAACACCCACACGGGAACTCGGTTTTACTTCTCACCCGAAAGAAGCCGACCCACCACGGTCCAGTATCGAACCTAGAACTACTGGCGTAGTTGCCGAGCGTGCTAACCACTACGCCACCCCGGCGGGTCAAAGAGATGATTAAGAGGAGGAGGGTCAGAAACCGCAAAGGGGAAAAGTGGAGCAAATAGGCAATGGTCAACCATGACCCCAGTACCCTGAAAATCGCCATCGGAAAATTTTTAGTGAGAAATTCATCCCTCTATTTGGCAATTCCGCATCCCACACTTTCCGCAGTTAGACGGCGAATTTGGTTTAGTTAACGTCAGTCTGTCCACTGCTGAAAGTAAGTAACCGACGCCAGAGGGCGAGCCTCTCTCTATGCCTGGAAATATCACCGACCTGTCCGTCTGTGATCCCCTTTTCCGCGGGAGTTGCAGCGCACACCATATACAAGCCATCGGGTTGGATTCCCACCTGGGACGATAGTCGCACATTGGACTTCCAGCAGTGGCGTAACTTGTAGGAGCAATGGGGGTCAAATTTCCGCGGGAGCCGGACAAAGCGCGACGTTGGGGGCACCTTGTCTGCCTTGCTCGAATCAGTCGCCTCGACAAAATGTCTGTATGACGACTTCTCAGCAAATAAAAAGTGCTGTACCATGTCTGCTCAGGACAAGAAACAGGGAAGTGGGGACCCCAAACGGCACAACTGAAGTTTCGCCACTGACTTCCAGTCCTCGTCTCGGACCAGACCGACGCACAAGTCTCTGCTAGAAATTTATACTCAAATTATCAATGCGCCTCATTCAACTCTGGCCCGTGTACACGATTTTCACCTTAATTCAGGAGGACCAACGACGGTTTGTTTGTTGGTGATTTAGGGCCCTTCAACTACAAGGTCATTCGAGCCCCGTCCACAGCATAGAAACTGCACAGACACTACACTAATGCGACGATTTTTGGGCATTAGCAGTACCCAGTTTTCCCAAGCGGCCACTCATGTCAGTACTAACTGGGGTTGTGCTGCTTAACTTCAGTGATCAGTCGAGAACTGGTGGGTCCAACGCAATTCGCCGCTCCCGACCAACGACAGGACTGGGAGGAAAGGATAGAGGGTAAGGGATTCTCTGTTTGCTAACAGCCTGCTCCCCTACCTTAACAACTCAGCAAAGACTAATCTCTCTCCCTTCCACCTGCACTACTGAAAATTGTACTCTTGCCTGTCTCATACTGCTCTGTGTCCCTCACAAAAGGTTTTGGTGGATGGCAGGGCAAGAAGGGGAGGTAGAGAAGACAGAATGAGAAAGGGGCTAATCGGGATGGGTAGTAAATGGGCTACTCTTATCGCACCTCCTACTACTTACACAGTGTCATCTTTTCCAGCTTTTTTTCTCTCTGGAAATTTGCACTCAACTCTAACTCTATTCTGCTCTCAGCTTTGTTATAGATATATATCCTAAACATAAACACATGCTATGTGGATTTTCGGGATGGGTTTCATAATAACCCACGGGAACTGAAAAGTAATTTCAACCCATTATCGACGCATTAATTGCCATTTCGATGTTTGGGTACCACCCAACTTACATGCTTTTTCAATTACGGCTAATCACACACTAGAAATTTTTGAAAAGCCATCTATCCCGAGCCTATGAAAAATGTCTGCAAAATATGCGAAAATTTAAATAAATATCCATTATTATTATTATTATTAGTGGTAATAATAATAATAGCAGTAGAGTGTTGCAAGTTCGTATCAACAACGCTCCTGCTCTTTTCTCTCGCATCTTTGCCTATCATCATCATCATCATCATCCTGCACCCATCAGTAAAAAAAAAGCCAAAATAAATGTTATTTATACCATTCATTGTCAAATCCTGCGTTTAAATATTCGGGGGCTTGCGAAAGGGGGCACATACTACAAAACACTAACGCAACAGCCACAGGTTTTACTTCCCGCCTTGACGACAGGCGCACTTTAGACCACTTCCGCATCCGGAAGACAGAAATCTATATACACCTCTAGAAGGATTTGTTTCATTGGTGTTTTACGGTCCTTCAACTACAGCGGTTATTAGACTAGCGGCCACTGCGTAGTTCTAATGCAGAGTCTGCACAGACACTACGCTGTTAACACGATTTTGGGGTATTAGCAGTACCCAGTGTTCCCAAGCTGCCACCCATGCCACTACTAGCTAAGGTTGTGTCACTTAACTTTAATAATCACACCAGAACTGGTGTGTCCAACGCAATACAGCCGCTCCCCTCATAACTAAAACAAGGTGAGGTTTGGTAATTGGCATCCCCACAACCTCCAGTTTCTACCCCGCCCTCCCCCAGAAAAGGAAGGGAATGGTTTATTGCTTTGGACACACCAGTTCTCGTCTGATGTACCACGTGCAATTGGGCTATCTTAGTTTGCAGGACTACTAACCTGCGGTGGTGGACATCGCCGAAAAAAATGAGGGAGAATAGGTTGAGGTGGTATGGCCACGTCATTAGAAGAGGGGAAGAGGAGCTAGGTAGGTCCATCCCAGGAATGTACATGGTCGATAGCACCCGGGGCAGGACGAGACGAGCGGCAAATTGCGTTGGACACGGCAGTTCCCGTCTGATCAATGAATTTAATCAACGCAACCCCAGTTAGTACTAACATGGGTGACCGCTGGAGAAAACTGGGTACTGCTAATACCACCTATAATGACCTTTTAGTTGAAGGCCCCTAACAAGAAAAGAGAAAAATAAATTCCCCAACATTTTAAGCACGACTTGGGTACCACATGAAAGCAAAATTACATCCTAAATGTCAAATATAGGGAATGCACTCCTATTTGGACACGGGTTGGAGTTTATTTTCAGGTGTTTTACGTGCTGTAACCACAGGCCGTGAGATTAGCATTGCGGATAGTGGACCCAAGTTCAAATCCCGCACGACGTACTGTAGGTAGCTGGCATCCTCCAAACATCCACATCACCACTACAACATCTTTAGTTCCCATCAGCCAGCAGGATCGCCTGGCGCTTCTCTCCCAATCGCCTCAGTCCTGACAGAACCTGCAGCTACGGACTCCCGCGTCCAGCCCTAAAGAATCGGACAGACCAGAAAATTTCGTCGACTTACATCGCACACAGACAGTTTTGTAGTATAAAGCACACCTAGGAGTTCTACCATCTCGGGCAGTAAGAAGTCAATCACGTCTGATCACTGAAGTCTGATCAATGCAGCCCCAGCCAATACTGAAATGGGCGGCTGCTTGGGAAAACTGGGTACTGCTAATGCCCAAAAATCGTTGAATTAGTGTAGCGTCTGTGCAGTCTCTGCATTAGAACTACCAAGTGGAGGGGGTTCTAATGACCTCGTAGTTGAAGGGCCCTAAAACATCAACAAAACAAAAAACGCGTTATTAAAGAATCGAATCCGTGCATCTACGAACCATTACCCAGGGTCCGCTCTAGCGCTTACGTCGCCCAGGACAAAAAGACAAATTGCCGTCCCTTAAGAATATAATGCAACTTCAAGCAGCAGTTTTCCTCACACTTACGGCCAAATTGGCGCCCCGGTTGTTGTTGTTGTTTGTTGGAGTTTAAGGTCCCGTCAACTACGAGGTCATTAGAGACCCGTCCACTGTGCAGGTCTGATGCATATACTCCACAGACACTACACTAATGCGACGATTATTGGGTATTAGCAGTACCCAGCTTTCCCGAGCGACCACCCATGTCAGTACTAACTGGGCTTGCGTTGCTTAACTTCAGTGATCAGACGAGAACTGGTGTGTCCAACGCAACTCGCCGCTCCCATCCTGCCAGCAACAAAGTTTTTTTTAAAAGGGAAAGACGGGTGATAGGATGGGGTAAGGCCTGAACAAATGCCTAAAATTCAGATGTGCATTTTTGTAACGTGCAAGGAAAAAACTTCAAAAAAAAGTAGTAAGTCGACACAGGACGAATTCAATTCACTAAAATAAACAATGCTACGTTATAAAGGCATATTAACAATAATAATGGCAAATAAATGTCAACTCAAAGCTTCGTTTTACAGTCATAGTGGCATGTACATGTACTCTATGGTATGCCGACATTCAGGAATGCACATTTCGAAATTAGATGCCAGGTCACGTCTGACCTCCTCAAGTCAGACAACGCTAAAAAAAACCACTGCGGTGAAGAGAGAAAAAGAAAAACACGTTGAATTTCAAGAAAGGAGAAAGCGGCGACAAGAAAACCCAAGGCAGAGGACAAACAAGGTATGTACTGTCTGTCACGGGACTCAGAATACCCATTCCTAGTAGAAAGATCCAGAATAAAATATCAGGAGCGGCGAATTACGTCGGACACACCAGTTCTCGTCTGATCACTGAAGTTAAGCAGAGCAACCCCAGCTAGTACTGACATGGGTGGCCGCTTGGAAAAATTGGGTACTGCTAATACCCGAAAATCGTCGCATTAGAGTAGTGTCTGTGCAGTCTCTGCATCACAACTATGCTGTGGACGGGGCTCTAATGACCTTTGCAGTTGAAGGGCCCTAAAACACCAACAAAACAAAAAGCTGAAGAGAACCTTATCCACTCGCAAAAAAAACCCTGCTGTGATCTCACGTTAGGTCCTGACCTAGCTACCTCCTTTCCTTCTCAATGACTTTGAGGTAGGGCGCTAGACTCGAACTCGTGCCTTCTTTGGAACCTCGAGAGACGAAACCGACTGTATTGCATTGGACACATCAGTTCTCGTCTGATCACTGAAGTTAAGCAATGTAACCCCAGTTAGTGCTGACATGGGTGGCCGCTTGAGAACAATTTGTACCGCTATTACCCATAAATCGTCGGAACAGCGTAGAGTTTGTGCAGACTCTACATGACAACTATGCTGCGGACGGGGCGCTAAAGACATTTGTAGTTGGCGGGGCCCTAAAACACCAACAAAAACTACTAGGTGAATGAGTGTGCCCTTTTCCTGAATCGTACCCTTTTCCTACTTACGGCAGGGGTAGGTGGGTATCGATGGACTCAGAAGGGTGGTAGGACAAAAGCAGAAAATGACAGCATAATGAGAGAAGGGGAGACAGTTGGCATATAGAATCGGAATTAAAATACTGTACATAGTTGGGAGACAAAGGCCGACATGGGAGACGGTAAAACTGGCTGAAGCGTACTGACCAAATTAGGGAGGGGGCAGATATGGACAGGACAGAAGTGAGGGAAGGCGACGGAAACCGACAGGACAGAAGTGGTGGACGGAGAAGGAACCCCACAAGACAGACGTGGTGGCAGAAACAAAAAACTCCATGACAGACTTGGGGAAAAGACGGAAACCGAAGAACAGAACAGACACCGACGGGTAGAAATGGTCCATTATCACCTAAAAGACGAATTAGTAGTCTATATGGCGTCCTCCCCTAACGTGTTTCCTAAAACCCATTTTAGAATGAGATTTTACCAAAACCATATTCCTTATCAACACGCCTAATCTCCTCAGGTGTCCTGTGGCTGACGATTTAGCCTGAACAAGGCGCTATTCCTTGAATACATTCATTAAACACAACGATGCTTTGGATTAACATAAGTGGAGACCTGGCTCGTTACTCCAGGCCTCTCCTCCCAAACAAGAAAGACAATGAGTGGGGTGGGGTAAGTCTGTCAGTACAGCACGCAGGTGATTCTAAGCACCCTCCCCTCGTTAACTAGTAAACTAAACTCTAATTCATTATATAAAAAAACACCGAATTGTGCACCCCATCTGTTGAACGGAGATGGGATTTTACCGCTTGAGTTATCAAGCGCAACTAACAATGGAGTAAATGAAAGCATTTGACAGTTAACACATTCGTGCAAAGCAGCCAAACAACGCGGCAGCCGACGAAGACGGCAACAAAAACCATTGCCACAACGTACTGCATTTCAGTATATTATATCCACGTGCCGTACATTTTATAGCCTTGGGCTCTGCAAGTTAAAGCGCTGTTTACTGGTTGAAATGTCAGTCTCTTGATTCCACAAACCGGTGATGGACGTATTGGAACTATTACTGGGGGAGACATTAAGAAAATGTGACGTCTTGCAGACATTTTTAGTGAATTATGGGCCCTACTACTCCCACCAAATAGTCATCCAAAAATCTCTTTTATACCTATCAATATATACTTAAAATTCAGCCATTAAACCACTCCCCAGGACCATATTGTCCCCAATCCGAAATACCCAAAATTGGCTAAACAAACATTTTGTAGTAATTGTCCAAAATATTTGTGGGTTCAACCCAATTCAACGGCTTCTCTCCACCCCATTCAACAATCAGACTTAAGAGACAGTAGAACCGATGGAGGTCGCAGCTGCAAAACGAATAAAATTACAGAAATTCCCACGCCATATTTTATCAATTCTTGGGATCTTCCTTTTATCATGTCTTTTGTATTCTTGAGGACAAGACTAGACATTTTGCAAAAAATCACAGAAGAGGGTACAAAAACAGAAATGTCAGTGCAAAAAAACCTCCAAAATAGGCCGCCATTTTTTTCTACTTCCATTTCTTCTAAAAGAAATAACGAATGAGAGGAACTTCATTTGGGGACGGCTGATGAATGGGTGGAAGTTCAAACCCTGTCATATTTACCAAATTTTTAATCTATTTTAGGTTGTGAGAAAGGAACATTTAAGAGGTAGGCTATATTTCTAATTCCAAGACCTGATTGGACATAATGACGGCCATCTTGATAACCCAATCGTAAACACCAACAGACACGTCAGAAATGCGACAAGGTTCAAATATCTCAAATTCTCATATTTTAATTAACGATTTATCATTTTCAATGGATTATTAAAAAGCTTTTGAACAACACGACAGATTAAGTCAAGTGTGAAACGCACAACCAACAACTGGACAAATTCACACTTGACCCAAATGTTCTTTTTTTTTTTGCCAAATTTTCACACAAAACTATTCCATGCTACATACCCAAAGGTGTCAATACAATTCTAATGACCGGAAATAAATTTTTATCATTCTATATTATAATAATAAAATTATTAATAATCGCTTGACAAACGAAATATAACAAGTGACCAACAGCATTCCTCAAGTAGAAATAGACTCCAGTATGATTTATCTACTGACCACACCACTTAGCCACTAAGTAGTAAATAAAACAGAAATGCCTGACCAGGGAAAGACAGAGGAAGAGGAGGAGGAGGAGATAAAAGAGGACAAGTTGACCGGAAACAGTCGCCAAGTCAATGTTTCCTTCTTACAGATAACATACTTGACATAGCTTACAGATCACATGACAAAATGGAACCAACGAAAGACTGGGTCACTTAAAAAACGACTGCATGATTAGAGACTGGGCCTAAGCCGACAGCTCGCCACCCTGAGACCAGATTTTCAGTAACGGCGTCGTGCTTAAGAATACATAAATCTAAAAACCTTCTCTACGACGGAAAGTATCACAGGCAGTTCACCTCGATTCCCTTGTTTGTTGGTGTTTTAGGGCCCTTCAACCACAACGTCATTAGAACCCCGTCCACTGCGTAGTTCTAATGCAGAGACTGCACAGACACTACACCAATGCGACGATTTTTGGGTATTAGCGGGACCCAGATTTCCCAAGCGGCCACCCATGTCAGTACTAGCTGGGGTTGCGTTATTTAACTTCAGTGATCAGACGAGAACTGGTGTGTCCAACACAATAAGCCGCTCCTTCCTCGATTCCCTGCCCACTTCACTCTTACTCATCTATCACATCGCCTATGTCAGAGTTGAATACCCATCAACCCCAGTGGAACCGGGAACACAAGGGCATTACCGGAAATTGCTAGTCCGTCTATCGCCTTTCTAAGAGTTTCGCATTCTTTTGCTGACACAGAACCCCTTCACTGGAGAATTTTGCCGATCTAAAAGTACATCCTCCATGAAGAAAGGGCTCTTTTCCGTACAGGGAGAGCAGTGGCGTTCCGAGGGTATTCTGCGCACAGGGACAAGGACCGAAATCTACGCCCTCTGGCACCCTCTAACTGCATTTTTGCGCTCCTTGTCTTCTGCGCCCCCCCTCGGTACACCTCTGAGGGGGAGGGTTGACAAGGTACTCACGGCTCTAACCATCTGGGGAGGAAAGGTGCGTTTTAGGCCACCCCATCTCTGACCAGACAGTTCTTCGTCTTGGCTACGATACTGGACTCGCCTACTGGATTCGGTAGGAGTGTCAAACTGGGAAGGAAAACCGACCAATTCGCTACCCTTTCAAGTGAAATCGAACGTACGCTCACTGCGGCACCCATTGGTCAAACTTCAGGCATAGACTTACATAATGGAGGTCGCGTGGCCAGTGGAGCGTGGGTCTGGCCACATCAGAATTTGATACGGATGATGATGACCCGTGTCCCAAACTGTGAGAACAAAAACATGCCTTTGATAGTAGCCTCCCCACAAAATAGTGGACAGTTATTGCCGAACTCTCTTTCTGTATGGTCCTTCATTTCGACAATAGAGATTATAAAGGCGAGAAAACGTCGAGGGGGGGGAGGGGGCAAGGAAAGGAGAAAGGAGCTGACCAATCAATACTAGCATATCCCTCCTTTCTCAATGTCGCTCTCCCCACCCTTCCCTCCAGTCACTCTGTTGAAACCATAATTATGACGGATGATTACATACAATTTACACAGTAGCCAAAAACCGAGTGTCCCAGTGCCTTTGAGAGAGGAAAGTGGTCTTTCACCACCCCACAAGCCACAGTATAGACGACTTAACTCATTACATTACATGGACGGATGCCTTGTCAAAATGAATGTGCGACAAGCGGGAGGGAGGGAGGGAACGAAAAAGAAAGAGAGGGAGAGAGAGAGAGAGGAGGGGGCGAGCATGGGTAAAGGCACAGGACAGAAAAATAGGTAGAGAAATTTAGGAGAGAAGGAAGAGGGGGGAGGTCAATTCAAAGAAAGAGGAAGATAGCAAGGCAGCAGTTACCATTTTCGAGGTGAGTCTGTTGTAAGAGAAAGAGGGAGCCGCGCAAGACAAGGGTGTTGTTACAGGAAAAGGGGGGGCCAAGAGGGTTACAAATGACACTCTTCAACGACATACTTGCTCAAATTCTTTCAACAACGGTACTTAATAGTCCATAAATGTCACCAACTTGAAGACAAATGTAGGTGGACAAGTGGCTCATTCTGCGGGCCAACAGTACAGCAAATGGAGGGGTTGGAAGGACACGAAAAGGAGGAGGAGAAAGGTGAGAGAGAAAGAGAGAGAAGTTGGATCAGAAGGGAGGAGGGGGACCTACGATTTCGACACTTTTACTAAAAAAAAATGTGTGCGCATTCAACAACAAACTCAAAACATAGGAGGTGTAAAAGCGTTGATAACATTATTTTTTTTTTGTACTTGAGCAGTCACTCCTCCAAAATTCAATTTCTTCCAGTTTTTCCTAAGGTCCTTTCTTACTCTCACTTCTTAACAATGTCAACACACAAATCTTGAGACACTATAGCTATAAAATCTAAAAAAAAAGGTGACAGATCTACCAGCCTGAGTCTACAGAGATCACCCTCATGCATGTGCTTAACGTTACAATTCCAGACAGATACAAATGGCCACTTTCCCCAACTTTTCACACCTCTAATTTGTTAGTATGTTACGCCAACGGGTCGGTGAGTCGCCCAAGCCCCATAACAGAGCCGGACCCTGTGGAGTCTGCTCGCGGGTGACGAAGACATATGAGTGGGGATGGAGGAGAAGGGACATTAGCTGCACCCAATGTTCCCAACCAACCACTCATGTCAGTACTAACTTCGGTTGAGTTGCTTAATTTGAATGATCTTGGAGCGCCGAATTGCGTTGGACACACCAATTCTCGTCTGATCACCGAAGTGAAGCAACGCAACCCCAGCTAGTACTGACATGGGTGGCCGCTTGGGAAAACTGGGTACTGCTCATCATCATCATCATCATCTCACCCTTCTCCCCCCTGAGGCAGGGTCGGGTCTGCGGGTTCTAATCCTCCACTCCCGCCTATTGCCCACCAGGTCCCCCCGCACCCCGCACGCCTCCATGTCCGCCTGCACTACCTGCTCCCACGTTCGCTTTGGTCTTCCTCTACCTCTGGTGCCCCCGATCATCTGCAGTCCCACAATGGACCTAACAAGCTCCTCCTCCTCCCTCCTCATCACATGCCCATACCACCTCAACCGATTTTCCCTCATCTTTTCCGCAATGTCCCCCACCCCCAAGCTACCTCTAACGTAATCGTTTCTGACCCGGTCGGATCTAGACACCCCACACATGTATCGTTTGTTTGTTGGAGTTTAAGGTCCCATCAACTACAAGGTCATTAGAGACCCGTCCATTGCATAGTTCTAATGCATAGACTGCACAGACACTACACTAATGCGACGATTATTGGGTATTAGCAGTACCCAGCTTTCCCGAGCGACCACCCATGTCAGTACTAACTGGGCTTGCGTTGCTTAACTTCAGTGATCAGACGAGAACTGGTGTGTCCAACGCAACTCGCCGCTCCCCACACATGTATCGCAGCATTCGCATCTCAGCCACTTGCATTTGCCTTTCATGGTTCTTCCTAACTGCCCAGCACTCCGACCCATACAGCATAGCAGGCCTAACTACGGTTCTGTAGACCTTGCCCTTCAACTTTATTGGGATCCGACGGTCACACAGGACCCCACTTGCCTGTTTCCATTTCAGCCAACCTGCATTAATCCTACGGGTCACATCTGAATCTATTTCTCCGTTGCCCTGGAAAACTGATCCTAGATATCGAAATTCTTTCACCGCTGGAATCACCTTGTAGTTGAAGGGCCATAAAACACCAACAAACAAACAAAATCAGTGATCTGGCGAGAACCGGCGTGTCCAACGCAATTCAGCCTCTCTTGCCACGTCCAGTGCAAGATCGAACACTTATTTATCTAACTACACTACGAGACCACACGGGCGTATTGTCCAACTGCGCATTTACTCAGACGGCAGCTAATAACTAGTGTCACAATCCTGCTTTAAGAAAGTACAACGGCAGAAAGAGGAGGGCGTGCAACCATACCAGGAAATTTTACCACGTTACTTTATGTTGACCAGGCACTTTACCATGCAGTGGTAACATCGTTCACACATCAAGACTCTGCATTTCATCAGATAGGGATGAAGGCACATTTTTTCGATCAGCATCCAACCTGCAACCACGTGCTTACTCATCAGACAAACAAAAAACCAATGAGCTACAGCTTTGCTTTGTTTCGTTGGTGTTTCCGGGCCCTTCAACTACAGTGGTCATTAGATCCCCGTCTACTGCATAGTTCTAATGCAGAGCATGCACAGACTACGCAGACACGACGATTTTGGGGTATTAGCAGTACCCAGTGTTCCCAAGCGGTCATCCATGCTAGGTCTAGCTGGGGTTGCGTTGCTTAACTTCAGCGATCAGACGAGAACTGGTGTGTGTCCAACGAAATACACCCGCTCCCATGGGCCACAACGAAAAAAAAACACAGAACAAGGGGTGGAACCCTTACATGGGGCCAAAACTCTTCACGTCTAGCCGTAACAAAGCTACCCACCTTGAACAAGATCGAACTTGAATCCACAAAAGTCAAATAGGCTAACCTGAGCCACTGAAGAGGGCTTACCAAGGCAGAAAAACCGCTGTTTGTTTGTGTTTTAGGGCCCTTCAACTACAAGGTCATTAGAGCCCCGTCCACTGTGTAGCTCTAATGTAGAGACTGCACAGATACTACACTAATGCGACGATTTTTGGATTCTAGCAGTACCCAGTTTTCCCCATGTGGCCAGCCATGTCAGTACTAGCTGGGGTTGCGCTGCTTAACTTCAGTGATCAGACGAGAACTGGTGTGTCCAACGCAATTCGCCGCTCCTAGAAAACCCGCTAAAATTCGGCAAAAGGGGAGGCGCGGAGGGGCATACGGCGGAACGGAGCAGGAAGAATAAATTGAGAAATAACGCAATAACTGCTGAAATGGCGCCCCAACAAAAGAGTGTTCACGAGCAGCACCTATTGTCTGTTTCTTAATTCGTTCTTGTACCAAAATTCCCAATTTATGAAGATTTGATAAGACGGAGTCTCTAAAGAAATGCAAATTCCAAGCGACAGTGAGGGAGAAGATCAATTTTTCCACAAAAATTCATATATTTCACTCTGATTTCTCCGCATCTCTGTCTGCAGTGTTGCAACAGAAAGAGGAGAAGAGACGTGTGTGTCGGTTCACCCTCTCATTTCTTCATCGTTTTCTTGCACACAACCATCGATATAAAAACCTATAATAAAACGCCACATAGATGATAATAATAATGTCTCTCTACTCAAATATACATACACGTTCATGATTAATTTTTCTGCAACAGAAAAATGTGAGTCTTTCACTAAGAAACGTATCAAATCTTGCATATATTATAACGTCTCTTTTTTCTTAAAGAATCAAAAGAGAGGAAAAAAAAGCGCCTTTCACAACATCTTCAAGACGGTCACATCTCCCCATACACAAACACAAAATGAGGATAGAGAGATAGGACAGGAGGGGGAGAGAGGAATAAACGTGATAAATTCACTCATCATTTCGCTTTATTAGAAAAAATATATATATATAAATTCACAGTAAAATCTTTTATCATATTTTCCTCTCTTTCTAAGCTTCTTTCACGTCAAATTTCTTTATGCACATCTTACATAATACACTCAATCTCACCCAAATTTCAAATACAGCAAGCTCTCATTAAAGTGTAACCTGCACTGGTGCTGAGGGAGACCACAGACAAAAAAAAAAGATGACTCGATATATTCCCTCCAAAAAAAATAAAACTCCTCATCTGAATACTGAATATTTCTTTGAAAATTCGACAAACTTCGATATCATATTCAACAAATTTACGGAGAAGAAAAAAAAACCTTACCAAAAAAATTTTCCCGAAATAAAAAAAAATCAATGTAAACTCAAGTCAAATAAATCATTTCCATCATCAAATTCTTTCAAGATAGATATAAAAAAAAGTATTATGTAATAGTAAAAAAAATTATAATAGGAAGAGCAAACATCTAAAATTTGTCTTTATTCAATCTCTCTCTCTCTCTCTCTTTCTCTCGCCCCTGTCCCACCCTCTTGCTTCAGGACCCCATTTTCCTGTCATAATCAGGCACTTGCACCTCTAATAGCAGTAAGGATTTGAATACGATTCGAAAAATAAAACCGATTACTTTTATCTCGCACGACTTCCTTTCCAGGAAATGCTGCATAAAACACATATTGGCAGAAATTCAACACTGTTGTCAACACGTGTTGGAATCAAATTGACACGAAAACATTGAGAAACACAATGCTGACAACACCTGCGTTGTAGAAAATATATGGGCGATGTAAACAATTTAATCGGTGAAGGTTGAGAACCAAGGAAACACTGACTACTTCCGCAAGATTCTTAAAAGAAACATCTTAAACATGTTGGCAGCAGCTAAACACACAAACAAAAAAACACTGTAAAGATCAACATCAGCACTAATTTAACGCAAAATCCAGGATTACAGAACCGCTTAACATCTTTAAAATCGCTATGCAAAAACTAGTTTCTACAATGTTGACAACAATCTTGAAACGGATCCTCAACTTGCACCACACAGCAATGGCAACATAATAAATGTCCTCCAACATGGACCCGCCTACATGTTGACAACTTCAAACATCTACTATAAAGTGTACCAAACAATCGATCCATAATTCAAACATGCAAAGTTCCATTCAAAATAACTCCATCACCTGTTGGAAACACCTTAAGACATTTTAAATATGCTCAAGAGGAAACGAAGGGAAAACACGGCTGTGTTCCGACAAATAACTAAACTGTTCACAACAGAACATTATTGCAAATAGAGTTGGCAACACACCTCATGCTTCTTTTTCTGTTTGTTTGTTGGAGTTTAAGGTCCCGTCAACTACAAGGTCATCAGAGACCCGTCCACTGTATAGTTCTAATGCATCTACTGCACAGACACTACACCAATGCGACGATTATTGGGTATTAGCAGTACCCAGCTTTCCCGAGCGACCACCCATGTCAGTACTAGCTGGAGTTGCGCTGCTTAACTTCAGTGATCAGACGAGAACTGGTGTGTCCAACGAAACTCGCCGCTCCCTTCTTTTTCTGCCTTCTCCTTGAAGACAAATGAGGGCTTCAATACTCTTGTTGACTTCAATACTCTTGCTGCCACATCAGATGCTGATATCATAATTGGCACTGAATCCTGGTTGAGGGGAGACATTAAATCAGCAGAGATCTTCTCAGATAAGTTTGTAGTTTATAGAAAGGATAGGGAAACAGGCAAAGGGGGTGGAGTCTTTATAGCAATAGATAAATCCCTGGAGAGTTCTAGGGAACTGCAATATGAGGAAGATTGTGAAATGGTATGTTGTCATGTTGCAAGCTCTCATGGTGGGGGAATTTATGTAGTTGGCTTCTATCGTCCACCAGGTGATGATCCACTCCCACTTACAAGACTGTCACAATCATTGGAGCATATATATCAAAAGAAGAAGGTACCACTAGTAATTCTTGGAGGGGACTTCAATTTACCAGGGTTGGATTGGGGCTGTGTGCAGCCTAATTCAAATTCCAGGTTATCAGGTGCTCTGAACCTATTTTTGGAACAGTTGTACTATAATGGATTGGAACAGATTGTGACAATGCCTACACATTATAAAGGAGGAATTTTAGATTTAGTATTTACAAATGTACCCAGCTCTATCAACACTGTAGAGTGCATTGAAGGAATTAGTGACCATGCAGGGGTAAGGGTGGAGATAGCTAAAAGGCTACCTAGAAAGGTGGCACCAGACAGGGTGGCATACCAATACAATAAGGCAAATTGGGAATATTTTAAATCATATCTAGAATATGAGTTAAATGATTTTTATACCATTGTTAATACCTGTGGTGTTGAGGAATCTTGGCAACGATTCCTAGCCCTCTTAGAGAAGGGCAAGCAGCTAGCTGTCCCCACTAAGATTATAAGGGATAATACTTTTCCTGAATGGTATACAAAAGAGGTGAAGGTAGCTTTGCGGAATCAGCGAAAGGCTAGGAATGCACTTAGGAGAGGGAGGGATGCCAATACTGAGTTCGTTTATAAGAAGGCCCGGAAAATGGTTAAAGTGTATATGAAGAAGGCTTACAAGAATTTTCATGAAAACATATTGGGAGACAGGCTTAAAAAAAATCCAAAAGCTTTCTGGGGGTATCTGAAGAAGTGTAGGAAAGAGGGTTATAGGGATACAGTGGTTAAAGATAGTTCAGGAAATGTAGTTAAGGATAGTCTTATGATTGCAAATGTTTTCAACGATGCATTTGCAAAGAGCTTTGCAACCAGTAGGAGGAACTTCCAGCTGGTACTTGATAGTGACTCTCCAGGGAGAATGGATGAGGTTACTATAACTAGGGTGGGAATTGAGCAACTACTACACAAATCAGTGGTTCATAAGGCTGCAGGTCCTGATGGCATTTCTCCATATATTATGCAGCGACTTTCAGGGATACTTAGCTATTACCTGGTGGAAATATTTAGAAAGTCATTAGACATGGGTATTGTTCCATCATCATGGAAACTGGCTAATGTGGTGCCAATTTTCAAGTCAGGAGACACAGCAGACCCTAAGTGCTATAGACCAGTTTCATTAACGAGTGCTGTATCCAAGGTTTTAGAACACATCATATTCTCCTCTATTATGGGATATCTGGAAAAGAATGGCATCCTTAGCAACAATCAGCATGGATTTAGGAAAGGGAGGTCATGTGACACCCAAATGGCTTGCTTGATGGATTATATTCAAAGGGCTTTAGACAACAGAAAGCAGGTTGATGTTGTATTCTTAGACTTTGAACAGGCTTTTGTCATGGTGCCCCATGATAAGCTGATTTCAAAAATGTCAAGTCTAGGGATACATAGTAAGGTTACTCAGTGGGTAAGGTCATATCTGCTTGATAGGCAACAGAGGGTAATGTACAAGGGTAGTGCATCTGAATGGAAACCAGCCACATCAGGGGTACCTCAGGGAAGTGTTTTGGGTCCTTTGTTGTACATTCTCTATGTGAATGATATAGGATTTGACATAAGTTCCTTCCTTGAACTATTTGCAGATGACACATGTACTGCCCGGGTGTTAGATGAGGGGTTATCATCCTGTACACAATTACAACAGGATCTCAATAAGATTTACAATTGGTGTGTAAAATGGGAACTGCCATTGAATCTGAAAAAGTGTAGGATTCTTACAATATCTAGATCTAGGGAGCTACTTAGCTTTGATTACTATATTGGTGGAGTTAGGGTTGAGAGAGTTGGCACCCATAAGCATCTTGGAATAATTTTAAATAACCAAGGTACCTGGAAGGATCATATAAATAAATTAGTTGGGAGGGCTGGTCAATTCCTCCGTCTGATTAGTAGGGTCCTTCGGGACAGCACAAGGGAGGTGAGGGAAACAGCATATATTTCAATGGTGCGACCAATTATGGAGTATGGTAGTCCAATTTGGTTTCCCTTCAGGCAGGAATTATCTTGGGAGATTGAAAGGATACAGAGGAGGGCAGCAAGAATTGTATTCCACAGGTTTTCTCACAGGGATAGTGTGTCTGACATGATCAGGGAACTAGGTTGGGAAACACTAAGCCAGCGGCGAACATCTCACAGCATAAGTCTGTTTATCAGACTGCTGCTGCTGGGGTGTGATGGACCTCTGGTGGGATGTGTGTCCCCTGCTAATTACAAAGGGAGAAAGGATCATTTGTATAAATTGAAGGAGATTAGGGCACAGACAGACACATATTACTGGTCTTTCTTACCAAGGACCATTCGACAATGGAATGGCCTTGGAAAGGATAAGGTGGAGGGCCTAATAAAAAGCCACCCTACCATTACTAGTGTTGTAGCAGGATCACAGAAATTTAAGCCTGGGGTTTTGGGAGCTTTTTGGTAATATATATAAGAATGAGAGTTGGTCTCTCCACTGCCATATTGGCCAAATAAGGCTGCTTGCAGTGTTGTGAATTAGAATTAGAATTAGAATTAGAGGGGAAATGCAAAAATTGATATACAAACATGTTTTATACCGCGGCCCTCAACGCCTAGAGTTGTGGCCTCCACAGTCGAAATCATGTAAAATAACAGAGGGGGACAATAGCCCCCTGGCGCAATTGCAAGAAGGCGCTATGGACATTGTATGGCTGGCCTTCATGACAACTCATATGTTACCAATGTGATGTGGTCATCGGGGTACCCCCAGTTTGACATGGCGGTTTTATACAATTGTTTTGGACCAACCAGTTCACAAAAATTTCAAACAAAACTCCAATATACAATTCAAGGCAAGCAAATGACAGTCTTCATCGAAATTAACTACAAATTCTGGGAAGACAACTTTTTTTCCTCCGTCTCTCAAATTAACCGTCAAATTTGTTAACAGCAGAGTTCTTACAACGACTGATACAAATATTTATTTGATCGATTTGAAGAGACAAAAAATTATAACAAGTCCAGTAAACGAGTTTTCAATTTTTCCATGTCTTTTACTAAACTGGATTAATTAACTGATATCAAGTCGGCTCTCTATCAGACACTCAATCAATTTCAAGCAATCAAATCAGACCCCGCCCCTTCCTTGCAGGCAGGTTTTCCCGCCACAATGATACCTGCGCACCTTGTCCAATCTTCATTTATTGACTGTGAAATTAGGGAGAGTTGAATCAGCGCTTCACCCGGCTGCCCAAATCTACAACATTTTGTTGCACGTTTCGATAGACAAACAACTCTTAACTTAATCCCGCCGCTGCCAGGGTCGGGAACCCATTTTGTCCCTCTGAACGAACACAAGGGTGATCTATTGGGTGGCGTTTTCCCGCTGCCGGTTGCCAACCAAAGCTGCAACCCCTATACTTAGTAATCATCGGTCTGTTGTTCGTTGGGGTACTCCACCGGCGTCAGAGGGTGAGCGCCTACACCCAAGGGGAGCGACGAATTGAGTTCTAGTCTGATCACTGAAGTTAAGCAGCGCAACCCCACCTAGTACTGACATGGGTGGCCGCTTGGTAAAACTGGGTGCTGCTAATACCCAAAAATCGTCACATTAGTGTAGTATCTGTGGAGTCTCTAAAACAACCAGTGCAGGCCCTAAAACAACAACTGACATGGGTGGCTGCTTGGGAAAACTGGGTACCGTTAGTATCCAAAAATCACCACATTAGTGTAGTGTCTTTGCAACCTCTGCGTCAGATCTACACAGTGGATGGGGCTCTAATGACCTTGTAGTTGAAGGGCCCTAAAACACCAACAAAACAAAACCTGCTCGCTGCACAGTAGAGAGGGTTCTCTTACGTGCAAATGCCATCGTACACCACACGGAACCTCACCCTTACTTCTCACTTCGGGGTGATCAAGTATTTTTGGAACGTTATACTGTAACCATTCCATCACCAAATTGGACTTATGCTTTGGATCATTGTCCTGCTGAAAGATTCAACTTGGTCCTAGCCTTAAATGATCCACACTAATCAACAAATTATCTTGCAGAATCTTCAAATAATCTTCTTTTTTCATAGTAGAGTCCACAAACACTAAATTACCAACTCCAGAGGAAGTCATATACCCCCACATCATTGCTGCACCTCCATCATGCTTCACCACTGGCAGAGCATTGTTTTGTTGATATTTTTGGTTTTGAGATCTCCATATTTTTGGTCTTGTTTCAGGTCGAAAAAGTTCAAATTTAGATTCATCTGTAAAAATAACATTACTACAAAAAGAAATTTCAAAATTTTTGTATTTTGTAGCAAAATCAAGTCTTTTCTGTTTAGACACTGTAGAGGTGTATGGCTTCTTCCTAGGTACTCTGCCATGTAATCCTGTATCATTTAGTACCTGCCTTATTGTGCTGGCACTAACTGGTACTTCACTAAGAAATGAATGATTTTTTGCAATAGCAACAGCACTTGCCAAAGGATTTTTCCGGACTTCACGAACCACTACACGTTCATCAGCATAAGTTTTTTGGGGCGACCAGAACGAGGCAGACTCTCAATTTTTCCAGTCTTATTGTATTTAATCATGAAGGTTTTTACAGTTGATGGGGAAATATTAAGAATTTCTGCAATTTTAGCAAATGTTTTACCTTCATTTCTATGTTTTATGAAGACTTTTCTCAAATCATTACTAACTTCTTTTCTATTATCTATTTTGTGACAAGATTGAATATTATTTTCGAATAGAATGTGGAATAGAATATGAAATAGAATATCGAATAGAATTATTTTTGCCCAGATGACAAAATTATGTCTTATTGCTTTGAAAATTACTGGTAAAATCATACATGGTTGCTGACTTTTGACTCTTAAAATTTCGCATATCCATTTTGTCAATAATCGGCATGTATTTTCCTCTTATTTTTTTCACCAGGCATTAACAACATTTAAGAGTTTAAAATAAAAAAATACTTTATTTACGTGAGCTTTATTTTTATTTACAAACAAAAATGTGTGACAATCGTGCATGGTCGTTCACTTTTGACTCTTACTGTATTACGCCCCCGAGGCAGATTCGCACTTTTCGACACAAGGGTAAATTATTACCGAGCTATGAGCCTGCGTGGGCATCTATCGACATCAGGGCTTACGATTAGGACCCTTTAACGATAGGAAAGAATTCCTGTGACGACAGCTACACATTCCTTGACCCACAATCGGCGTTGGGGCCTCATTCTCTCAGTCGGGGCAGTGACGAAATACCGCTTTTTTCACCTTTGAATTACACTTAACGTCGACAGTAGCACTCCCCTAGTACGCCGACAACTATCTCTTTTAGGCAACTTACTCCCTCTAGTGCTAAAAATAGCTCTCAGTATCAGTTACACCCAAAACAATTGAATTAATATGCTCGGTCACACGAGGCACACTTTGCGCACGCGACAAATTATTATTTCACCAGTGACGTCAGAACCAACTATTCGCCTACCAATGGCCTTCTCAGACACGTCAACCACCGTCCAATAAGGCGTCGTTAGTTTCATATATCTGTAGGTTACAGCATAGGGGTCAGAACCCCTACATTTGGAAAATACTTCTCCTACCCAGAGAGGGATAACTAAAGTGCAAAGTGATAACTAAAGTGGGAGGAAAAAAGAACTCTCCAACGAAGAATTTTGACAAGTACCTGCGCCTGACCTCGGTTTTGGCAATTCATGGAGTCTTCCTAGATCACTTTTACTTTCTACAAACCGGACTCTGCCTCAATAATTCTCGTCCTCCCCTCTGAAAAGGATTCTCGCTCTCATGAAAACCGTGCAGTTCCCTCCTCTAACATTCAGCACATGGTTCCCAAATTCATCCCTGCGCAGGTCAACAACGAGCACCTTCCGTCCTAAGATGTCACCGTTGCATATGAAAGAACACTTTTGATTCTCAAAATTCCCAGGTTACATGCTTGTCCCTCCTCGCTTTTTCCGATTCATTGGTGTTTTAGGGCCCTTCCACTACAATGGTCATTAGAGCCCCGTCCACTGAGCAATTCTAATGCAGAGTCTGCACAGACACTAAGCTGTTGCGATGATTTTAGGATATTAGCAATACCTAGTGTTTCCAAGCAGTCACCCATGCTAGTACTAGATGGGGTAGCGTTACTTAACTTCAGTGACCCTCCTAGCTGAAGTCGTTAAGCTATCAGGCAGCAGTTCAGCGGCCCCACGTTAATAACCAAAAAAAATATATATAACAGTCCCGAATGGGAACTAACAAAAATACGTTTCGTTTGTTGGTGTGTTAGGACCCTTCAACTACAAGGCCATTAGAACCCCGTCCACTGCGTAGTTCTAATGCAGAAACTGCACAGACACTACACCAATGTGACGATTGTTGGGTATTAGCAGTACCCAGTTTTCCCAAGCGACCACCCATGTCAGTACTAGCTGGGGTTGCGCTGCTTCAGTGATCAGACGAGAACTGGTGTGTCCAACGCAATTCACCGCTCCCAACAAAATTGCGCGTTGACTGCATTGATTGCGCGGTACCACACCGTGTAGTAGGCAAGAGACAACCCTCTCTACACGGAAACGGAAAAGGAGGGGCGGCTTATTGCGTTGGGCACAACAGTTTTCGTCTGATCACTGAAGTTAAGCAGCGCAACCCCAGCTAGTACTGACATGGGTGGCTGCTTGGGGAAACTGGGTACTGCTAATACCCAAAAATCGTCGCAGTAGTGTAGTGTCTGTGCAGTCCCCGCACTAGAACTATACAGTGGACGGGGCTCTAATGACCTTGTAGGTGAAGGGCCGTAAAACAGAAAAGGAATGTGGGGGCCTCCCAAGTTCATGGGACATCAGTATTATCTAAATAAAAGTCGTCGCATTCCTGCTAAAAATCAATTATCTGTCCAACTAGGATGGAGCAGAGTGCTCAACAAGACACAGGAGTGGCTCACATGACTATGATGATTATTTCATTCAGCACGTGACACGCACACAGAGGGGAGACACACACAAGTAGGATTAAAAAATTAATAGATTTGGCAATCTTAGCACATTTTTGTAAATTTCTAGCTGAATCACTATAGGTGTGACCTCACTTTGAATAATATTTTTTTCTTGTAAATTTCTTTTGAACAAAACTAAAATAAGAAGCGAGAAAGAAAAGGAGAAAAAAAATTTTTGACTGAATAATGGAGGCAAAAGGCAGGTGGGCACATTGCATGGGTGGGAGTCAAAATATACAATTTTTTACCCAACAAAGCATTGTTTTGTTATGTTTTTTTTCCAACCAAAAAAGACTGATCTTTTCATTGGCGTCACTCCAACGTTTCCAACCGTGCAGAGAGAAGGGGGGTAGGCCAAATTTCTTTTCTTCAAGATGGGACTGTAGCTAGAAACCAGCAAAGGCAGGGTAGGGGTGGAAGGGTACAGGAGAGAGAGAGGGGTACACAACAGAGAGAGAGAGAGAGACACGCGCAGAAAAGAAAGACAACGATAATTGATGAAATGTCAAGATGCAGAAAACCTCCTGCCATTTTTGAAGGATTTCTCGTTTGTGGTGGCCTGAATTAAATTTTCCAAAAAAAAAATATTAAAAATTATAGACACACACACTGTCTGTAAGTTTTTAAAAAGTTCAGGGGTGGGGAAGACGGAAGGGGTAGGAGGGGAGGGAGAGTATGGGCAAGATTGTAAGACAAATCAAAGAAAAATATCAACTATTTTAATAAGACATCTTTGAAATTGAAAGATCATATGATACGCTGGAAGAAGAGAAATGGAGGGGGATCAAATCTACACCAAAAACCTTAAATCAGGACCCATTTGTCTTTCTCCCCCACACTCAACCCTACCTCCCAAAAACGCATTGAATGACCAATGATATATGTAACCATCCACCTACAATACCAAGAAATCCACGACGCGACAAGAGATAGCCGATACTAATAAAGGTCACAATAGTTATACAATGACAAAAACTCTTGAACACGTGTTTTTCCCCCCAAAAAATTAAGGCCGATGGAGCCAATAACCCCCCCTCTCCCCGACTGAGCATGTCTACCAAATAACTTGTATGAACGCTATTGAACTTCGACGACGATGGGGGTATAAGGAGGTAGGACACCACCCAAATATTCACTTTTGCACTAACAAGCTCATCAAAGTGATCAGTTGAAACCCCTCAATTCTTTCTCAAAAGCTTTCAACAAATCCACCCTATTATTATTCCGTGCATTTTCTGTATCTCTGTCACGAATGGCAGAGTTCCAAGGAGGCTGGTCAGAGGCCACTAAATGGGCTATTTCAACAGGTCATGATCACAATCATGACAACTGTCTCCTATTCGCGTGGCTGTGGGTCATCCTCATCCACTGGACACGTGTGCCTGAGGTACTCAACAAGTCACGATGGATAAGCTGAAATTTATCTAGCAGGACCCCGAGAAGGAACGAGTTCCTATACATTAGATTTCGCCTATTTACACTCACATTCTTCATTCCATCTAAAAGGGGTACTTTTACAAGCACAGTGGTGAAATTGTACTCATGTCCCACCTGAGAGGAGCGGTGAATTGCGTTGAACACACCAGTTCTCGTCTGATCACTGAAGTGAAGCAGCGCAACCCCAGCTAGTACTGACATGGGTGGCCGCTTGAGAAAACTGGGTACTGCTAATAACCAAAAATCGTCGCATTTGTGTAGTGTCTGTGCAGTCTCTGCATAAGAACTATGCCGTGGACGGGGCTCTAATGACCTTGTAGTTGAAGGGCCCTAAAACACCAACAAACAAACAAAATCAGTGATCTGGCGAGAACCGGCGTGTCCAACGTAATTCAGCCTCTTTTCCCACGTCCAGTGCAAGGTTGAGCACTCATTTATCCAACTACACTACGAGACCACACGGGCGTATTGTCCAACTGCGCATTTACTCAGACGCCAAGCCAAGACTCAGTCGGTGAATTAGAGTCGGGTTCGTGAGGATGGGAGCGGTTTATTGCGTTGGACACACCAGTTCTCGTCTGATCACTAAAGTTAAGTAGCGCAACCCCAGCCAGTACTGACATAGGTGGCCGCTTGGGAAAACTGAGTACTGCTGATATCCAAAAATCGTCACATTAGTGTAGTGTCTGTGCAGTCTCTGCATTAGAACTATGCTGTGGACGGGGCTGTAATGACCTTTGTAGCTGAAGGGACCTAAAACACCAACAAATAAACAAACAACCCACCTGAGGGTTAGAGAGCTAAAAGTGTTTCCTAGCGCCATAAAGGCTTTGCAACAGCTTGACTAGGTCGAACCAACGATCATAAGCTCAGGATTTGATTTCTTGAGATTTTAACGTTGGCCACTTTAAAGGCATTTAACCGGTTCCAGGGAGAGTACCTACATGTGAAATAGCAGGGCATCCTTCCTCTTTATGCGGTAGTAAAAATATTCCCATTTGGGACGGAAATATGATTGAGGGAGGATATGATTGGGACGGAAATATGAATTATTTAAAGGTAGGCCATGTACTTCTGAAGGCTCTGCCAACAGTAGAGGGGCAGAAGTAAGGTCCTATACGTAGAAGGGGACGAGAAAAGGTACGATTTTGTGACAAAATTCCCATTTTGCGCAACAGCATATCGGAGGTCACCAATTCAGGATCGAATCTCCGAACTGGGAGACGAAAAACGGAAAGACACAGAGCCACCAATAAGTCCGGGAGCGGCGAATTGCGTTGGACACACCAGTTCTCGTCTGATCACTGAAGTTAAGCAGCGCAACCCCAGCTAGTACTGACATGGATGGCCTCTTGGGAAAACTGGGTACTGCTAATATCCAAAAATCGTCGCAGTCTCGGCATTAGAACTACGCAGTGGACGGGGCTCTAATGACCTTGTAGTTGAAAAGCCCTAAAACACCAACAAACAACAAACCAACAAGTCCGAATTACGGAAGCCTTCTGGTGGAAAGAAACGATGGCCACATCTCCATAAACTATCCAGTACTGACCCAAGTTGCTTGTAACATACCTCCAAGAACGCCACGAACTCTTCAAACAATCGAACAAACACCACCGTAACTTAGACCTGTTAGGTGCAATTTTTTTTCATCGATTCCTACCCCCTTTTTTGTGACTGTGGTAAGCAACTGATACCTCATCCAATTTCATAATTTAAATAAATAATTACAAGCATGAAATTTTCCAAAACTCTACCTTAATGGCTAAACAGAATTGATTTATGAAAGGCGTTTGACTTCTAACACACCACCAACAACAGCAAAAAACATTTTTTACCAGACATACAAACACAATGAGATGACTATTTCGTTTAGAGGAGGGTCAGACACAAGTTGGTGAAAATAGAGAAAGTATGGAAGTCAACCCTCTCTCTCTCTTTCTCTCTGAGCAGACCCCCTTCACCTCACGCCCCTCTTCATGATAAATATAAGGAATATCAGTTGCTTACAGAAAACCGACTAAAAACTTTGAAGAAAAACTTCATAATGAAATAAGAACTTGAAGGGGTCTGAAGGAGGGCGAGGAGGGAGCAATCAACAAGAATGGGGGGGGTGAGGGCGGAATAAGAGGAGACCTCCTGATCGTCTAATGGGACCAAACAGCAAGTCATTATGTATCCAAAGGCAAAATCGTTTGTCAGAAAAATGAGCAAAAACAGTCATTTTTTAACGTGCCCGTTCCCGTCCAGGAGCAGGTCCCTCTGCAAGACCTCTCTCTTTCCCTCCTCACCCAGGTCAACACATACCCATTAGTCCTACTAGGCATTTTCCTTAAAAATTCAACTATTGTTTAAAAAAAAAAATTGAACGACCATGAATTGTCAAAGCAGATGCTGATGAAGAAGAAAATTTTCAAACATTCCTAACATGGGCACAAACAAACGCAAAATTCAAAAAAAAAAAATCCCCACAAACTGTCTTTGATCCCCCCACACATGTATTTTTCTACTCCTCCCATGGTCACTGGACCCTACAACTAACCAACCCACACTACCCACAAGACATTACATTTTCTATTCAGTTTTTAACAGAAACGCCCAGTAAAAATATTTTTCTTCTTCACTTTCAATTTTTGAAACGTCAACAGCAACAAGAACAACACAAAAAACGCTTCAAAAAATGTGTCTTAGTGAGCAAACTGATTTGCACAGAATATGCCAGAGTAGCAGGCAAGCAGCAGTCACTGGCAGGAAGAGCGCCATTAAATTAAGTCGTCGCCTGTCATCAACATTTTGACTACCTGTCAGAGGCGCTGTTGCTGCTGCTGCTGCAGGCTGCTTCAGTAGACACACACGCGTGAGCCTTTTTCATGTGAGAAAACTATTTCCCCGCCCCCACAACTATTTGGCTATCAATTAATTATGACCTACTGGTACTAATCCAACTTGCACAGCTTGCAGAACCCTGGGCGAAGGGTTACTCAAGAGTATCGGATAGGTATTGTGTGCCTTAAATCTTGTCTGCCACAGCCAGACAGTCACACCAGCAGAATCACAACCTCTCCACTAATTAACGCGTCCGTCTGGTGAAAAAGAACAGGTAGGTGATTGGTTGGGCCACTCTGAAAAGCCAAGACTCAGTCGGTGAATTAGAGTCGGGTTCGTGAGGATGGGAGCGGTTTATTGCGTTGGACACACCAGTTCTCGTCTGATCACTGAAGTTAAGTAGCGCAACCCCCGCCCGTAATGACATAGGTGGCCGCTTGGGAAAACTGGGTACTGCTAATACCCAAAAATCGTCGCATTAGCGTAGTGTCTGTGCAGCCTCTGCATAAGAAGTATGCGGTGGACGGGGCTATAATGACCTTTGTAGTTGACGGGCCCTAAAACAACAACAACATTCGTGAAGATTTGGACAAGTTATTCAGTAAACACATCATCCCGTTTATGATCAAGGGAGATGGTTGGAGAACCAGGTGTTCTTTCTGCCCTGAATGAGATGAACAGTAGTTGTTCTGCCGCACTGGACGTTGAGTCCGCTCCTGATTAAGGCAGGGGGATGGGGGGGGGGGGCTCTTTACCATGAGCGAGACAGCGAGAGAGAGAGAGAGAGAGAGAGAGACAGAAAAGGATGACGGGAAAAGGGGGAGCGGCTTATTACGTTGGAAACAGCAGTTCCCATCTGATCACTGAAGTTAAGCTAGCGCAACCCTAGCTAGTACTGACATAGGTGGCCGCTTGGGAAAACTGGGGACTGCTAATACCCAAAAATCGTCGCATTAGTGTAGTGTCTGTGCAGTCTCTGCATTAGAACTACGCAGTGGGCGGGGCTCTAACGACCTTATAGTTGAAGGGCCCTAAAAAAACCCAACCAACGAACGACGGGAAGTGCCACGTTCGTTCGCCTTCTGTCCAGAATGAGAACGAAGGGTGTGTTCCCGTGTGGCGGTGTTTGCATGCCACTACTATAGAGAAAAGAACACTAGGGCCGTAACGAGGGCGTGGCGAAGAAGGCGGCCGCCACGGGCGCAACTGGGTTTGGGGCGCAAAATGTTTAAGGTTTTTGTCATTATTGCGTTACGGGCAAGCGAAAGTTAGACACTTGCCACAGGCGCTTCATACCCCCGTTACGGCACTGTTTACTACTAACAGTAGAGAGGTTGACGTTAACTAAACTAAACCAGAGTCCAAGCCCTCAGTTTTGGAGTCATTCCTTGGAGGGCCGTTGTCTGTTGTGTCGTAAGTAAAACTGGGCGACAACAATTTAAAAGAAGGATGCACAAACAAGAGATCAGTTCGAAAAGTATTTCCACACCTGGCGCAGAAAGTACTCCCGACGTTCAGTAAAAAAAAAATTCAGACTGCAACCTCTAATTGCTAATCGGAAGTTAAACAAAGCATACTCAAACTTCCGGTTGTCTAACAGAGTTGAAAACATCTCTGTCTACCATCGACTAGGCAAACACAGGGTTATAAACTAATTCTAACGAAAGGAGGCGCACGTTGCCCCATTTGTGGACGTTGAAACCGGTTACCGAAATTCAAAGTGTTTTATCACAGTTATCAATGTCATTGCTTCTCGTACCGTAATTAATAAACACCCCAATATTTGGGGGAAGGGGAAGTGGGGGAGGGCGATGAGAGACTACAACTTGACACGTGTAATTACATCAAAGTTCAATGCTACCTTGTGGCATCTGGCTTCAAGACTTTCTTTTATGAACCCGCAGCTGCTCAAAATCGATCAAAAAAACTGCATGGATAACTGATACGCTAATGCAGTATTAAACATACTAAATCACTAAGCAGTTCACTCAGAATACCAAAAAAGTGGGCGTGCTGAGGAGAGGGGGAGGGCTTGTACTAAAGCCGGCTGTACCACTAAGATGATGTTGAATGCAAGGAGTACCACTATATATCAAACCTTTAAATGTCGGTACCCAACACCAGGGGAAAGAAGGCGGGCGAGCCACTACAGCTGGAAATTTTTCCGGTATATACATTCCCCCTTTGAGCATAAAGAGTTCACCCAATTATAGTTGCCATCCTACAAATCTAGGACCTGAAAGTCAAACATGCTCCTGCTTGTCCCGGAGTGACAGTACGAACCTGGTCAGGCAAGCATGATGGATGTTTTTTAGGTACCGATGAAGTCCTAAACAAAATTTTACTTCCCATTCAACAACTATTGGGACTTCCTTTCCTTTTGCTCGAAAAGGAATCACGACGACCAGGGTCGAACTTGCATCCACAGGCTGTATGGCAAAACCATTACCACCGGGCTTTTTTTTTGTTTCGTTGGTGTTTTAGGGCCCTTCAACTACAAGGTTATTAGAGTCCCGTTCACTGCATAGCTCACTGCAGACTCTACACTAATGCGGTACCCAGTTTTCCCAAGCGGCCACCCATGTTAGTACTAGCTGGAGTTGCGTTGCTCAACTTCAGTGATCAGACGAGAACTGGTGTGTCCAACGCAATACCCCGCTCTTACAACCGGGAAATGAATTTGGAACAACTAACACAGCAAGGGGATTCAGTGATCAAATCTTTTAAACAGGGAGCTTATCACCCCTCTACACCAGTGGTTCTCAAAGCGTGTTCCGCGGAACACTGGTGTTCTGTGAAACCACTTGAAGTGTTCCGCAAAAAAATTTCATGCACAAATAAAGCAATGGAGAGATAAGACTCTGATGTGACCCGCAGAATCAATGGGGGAGGGGTGACTGAAGTGGAGTCCCGTGTGATAGGAGGATCCCAATCTAGTTGAAAGGGAAGTTCTACAGGACAGTGGTTAGACTAGCTATGCTATGGATCAGAGTGCTGGGCAGTGAGGAAGAGCTACATAAATAGAATGCGAGTAGCCGAAATACGAATGCTGTGGCACATGTGTGGCGTGTCGAGAGCTGATAGAATTAGGAATGAGCATATTAGAGGTAGCCCGAGATGGTGGACATCGCCGAAAAAAATGGAGAATAGGCTGAGGTGGTATGGATGCGTCATGCGCAGACGGGAAGAGGAGCTCGTTAGGTTAATTCCAGGAATGCAGGTGGTCGGTAGCACCAAGGGCTGGAGACCAAAGATGTGGGAACAGGTTGTGCATAAGGATATGACAGTGTGTGGGGTGGACGGGGAGCTGGAGGAGAGAAAGACGGGAGTGAAGGGCTAGAACCCGCAGATCCGACCCTGCCACAGGCGGGATAAGGGTATGAAGATGATGTAGTAAGTACAAAGTGTAGAAAGTGTACAACCTGCTTTAAAGTTTACGTTGAATTGTAAGTGTTCCGTGCTAGTAAAATGTCAGTTTAGTGTTCCCTGACTTCAAAAAGATTGAGAACCACTGCTCTACACTAGGGCCTACTGTCCGACGGCCCAGTTTGGAATTGAACTTAGACCACTTATATACCAGTCAGATACAGAGTTAATTTCTCTAAACCTTGGGGTGTTATCATATAATTTTCGGCAGAATGTATCCGGAAATTCATCTATAACTTGTTACAGAGTATTTTGTGAAAGGCTGAAAGAGCTGCTTATTACGTTGGACACACCAGTTCTCACCTGAGCTTAAGCAACGCAACCCCAGCTAGTACTAACATGGGAGGCTGCGGGGGAATCCTGGGTACTGCTAATACCCGAAAATCGTCGCATTAGTGCAGTGTTTGTGCAGTCTCTGCACTAGAAGTATACAGCGGACGGGGTTCTAATGACCTTGTAGTTGAAGGGCCCTAAAACACCAACGAAACAAAAGTAACCAGGTCTCAATAAGCGCAAACAACAGTAACATGCTGTGGGTGACAAGAAAAAAAAATGCCATCACATTTTCGTGTAGAAAAAAATGGTTTTTATCCCAAACCGCTATTATTTTTCTTCTTCCGGAAGTTAACAAATCCTCTTGGTGCAGATACAGGCAGAAAAATATAGCAGAAAAACCAAATAAAAACCTTAAATATCACTGGCATCACTTTTTACGATATCTAATAAAATGATTTGACGTGGGATAACTGTTATTTCACATCCTGAAATCTAAAACTTCCTCGCCATCCTAGGGGTAGACAATGGAGTCAAATCGGGTGTAAATGGATCTTTTACAAGCTTCAAAATGAAACGTAACCGGCAAAAAACATATATCATGTGGATTTCAGCATCTATTACACAAATATGGATAAGGAGGCCATTTTTTTCTTATTCTTCATAGGATTCATTTTTTTGGTGGAACGAGGCGGCCTTTTTTTTCCTGACAGTGTTTCATTTTTCAGCTTGCAATTGTGAGGGAGGAGGAAGGGGGTAAAAGGATCTGAAATGATGAGGAGGAGGAGTAGTTTCGCTGCTACAAAAGAGGGATCTAAAATGAAACAATCCCCCTCTACCCTCCTCCTCCTCCATATCTTATTAACCAATATATAAACCACCATTCAATTGAGTTGAACAGCCCAGTAAACAGATTTCCGTCCTCGCTTTCAACTCACTTTCCACCATCATTTCAGGTTCACAGGAATATCATTTTACAACAAAATAGTTGAATTTCCAAAAGTGGCATTACATTTTCCATAAAAAAATATATATATATTTGCAGCATTTATATATATAATATAAATGTATATGCGTACCACGTCTTTTATAGTACAATTGACGAGGGGGGAAAGGGCTGAGGGCTTAGAGGAGAGGGAAGAGTGGAATAATGTTAAGTGAAAACATATTCAACTGTCAGCCGTTAGCATTACAAAAATGCGGCGGCATCGGTTGTGGTTTTTTTGCTGCCGACGACACCGCATCAACTGCCGCGAAAAAAATGATGAAAATCAAGAGGATGAACACGAAACTGACGTCTAAATTGAAAGCTTAACTTGGATAGGGTGCACTAGCATCCTTGTGACGTCATCGGAAGTAAGAAAAGGCGACTAAAAATAATGGGGCGACTGGTCAGTGACAGTCGACTCTCTACTACTGGTTCAGTGGGGCATCCCCTCACAGACAGCCCTGGCAACATTTCTGCGGGTTCCAGCGGCCTAGCTGGGGTGCCCCCAGTCAGAGCAACCCCATCTAGAGAAAGGGATACTCTTACATTAGGGACGTAGAATGTTAGGACCCTTACAGAAATGCAGGTGATTGGAAGCACGCGGGGAAGGGGGAGACCGCAGCAGACGTGGGAGTAGGTTGTCCGTTAGGATATATGGCAGTGCGTGGTGTGGACGGGGACCTGGTGGATGATAGATGGAAGTGGAAGAATAGAACCCGCAGACCCGACCCTGCCATAGGCGGGATAAGGGGATGATGATCTCTTTACCACTGACTTTTTTTCGTTGGTGTTTTAGGGCCCTTCAACTACAATGATCATTACAGTCCCGTCCACTACGTAGTTCTAATGCAGATACTGGACAGACACCACACTAATGCGACGATTTTTGGGTATTAGCAGTACCCAATTTTTCCACGCTGCCACCCATGTCAGTACTAGCTGGGGTTGCGTTGCTTAACTTCAGTGATCAGACAAGAACTGGTGTGTCCAACGCAATGCAACCGCTCCCACCTACTACTTGATATAGTAGGGCAGGGCGACTCCCAACACCTTAAAGTTTTCCAGGATATTTTACTTTCCATGAAGAGAAGGGTCTTTCCCGTACAGTCGTGACATCCTACGCACTACCAACACGCAAAGACGGTTTTCATTCTCGAATGGGATTGAACTCGTATTCCCAGAGGCCTTGTCAAACACGTTTCCCACTTAGCCACAGTGCAGGGTAGCTGGAATCCTCATATTCACCATTTCCTTAATCCGCCTATTACAGGGTCGAATTTCCGAGTTCATGCTCAGGGTCTCAATACCCTTGCGTGACAAGATGAACACAATGTGCCATCTCCCTCTTCGGTATATTCCTATTCTTGCCTGCTGCCCTATAATGAGGAGCGCAATGCTGTTAAAACAATCCAGTGCCGGATTAAGAGCACGGGTTGATCTGGGGCGCGCAACACGACGGGGCGCCCCGAAGGTTTCATGCCAGACACAACCAGGAGACAGAATGCGGCTATTATACCAGGGTACCCACCTGAGTCGCTAACTTTTAATTGTGATACTCGTTCAATTTTCTGAGCATGCAGTGGAGACCCCGTTTGCTACACAGTCCCAGGTTCATTCCCAGTTCACCATACGGGGATTAACCAGTAAGTTCCAGGTGCGCTGGCTTCTTTCGCGCAAGAAAGAGGGCCCGAGTGCACTTTCCGTCGGAAGAGTCCTCGTATGCAGCGGCGTCACTAGGGGGTGCGGGCCGCACCGGGTGACACCACTCACACCATGAGAAATGGGGTGACACCAAAGCAGAAGAATCGGCTTTTTTTGGGAGAGGGGGTGACATCATGGTGTCACAGCACCGGGTGACGCCAACCCTAGCGACACCACTGCTCGTATCGTATGGTGTACGATGTCACTTGCAGGACAAGAATCCCTCTCTACAACGCAATGAATAGTTTAGGTAAAATTCCTCAGGTGTATCAGGTCGTTCCCCCCCCCCCCCGGTGTCGCGGTGGAGTGTCCCGACGAACAGCAAGCCGATGATCAATAACAGCAGAGGTTGCAGCCTAGGTTGGAGGCGGCAGCGCAAAATTGCCGTCCAACAGATCACCCATGTGCTCATCAAGAGGGACAAAAATGTGGACCCGACCCTGCCATAGGCAGGAAAAAAAGGTTAGTAGTAACTTTGCTACCAAGCTTCAGGAACGCAGCACACCTTTCAAACTAATTCCTCAGCAAAGAACATCCTGAAACTACAATTGGTTTCTATGGAAACGTCGTCAACAACAAGAAAATGTGCAGAGCACGTGTTTTTTAAACTCGCTGCTGCCATTGGTTGTGGCGAGTTGGTGACGTCATCGAATACAAGTCGTCGACATAAAGTGCAGTGGAAGTCACGTACATCATCTCGAGATGCACAAATTACAAATAAGAAACATTTCCTTAATAATTTCAAACTATGGCCGTTTTGTTAACACCTAAAAAAGGTGACTGAACCCCGGCCCCCTTGGTAGCACCTCTAAGAAATTATACGTCATAAAAAGTAGAAAAAAATAATTTACGAGCATACGTTGTTTATTATTAGTATTATCATCACCGTCATAAGTTACTTGTCTTCCGCCACTACTGTATACTGTGGGACGGTAGCGACAGACCACTTCTACAAATTTGAATTCAACCCCCGGCACAACGACCCAGGCATAGACAGTTCCTCATTAGACCAGAATCAGATGACATGGTACGAGGCAAGGGTTTTACTTGCTAGCAGCCCGAGGCGAAAGACATATTTCAGACTCTGTCTCTCTCTCCCAAACAAAGGCCAGGATCGAACCTGCAACAATAAACTTATGACAGACGCTAGCACGTACTCCAGGGAGGCCATAGACGTTTGTCTCCCTACCCGGAACTAGAAAGCTGCACTTGAGAACTTCCTTTCACTTGCTACCACCTGAACCTGCGCACCACGAAGAGGCAAAAAAAAAACCTACCGGATGACGGGGTGAGAGGAGATGAAACAATGTCACCGGCCCTGTCCACGAACCCTGGACACTGAGCCTAAAGAATAAGAACCACGCATTATTTCCTGGGCGCCTAAGCGTTACTATACTGCGCCTGGGCCTCAGTTGGATCCAGGTCAAATTCAAAAGACAGTTCCCTCTGCTTATCACGCGCAGATTCCTAACTACCGATTAAAATTAGTTTTTTGTTTGGTACATACCTTCACAGTGGTCAAACTGTGGCCAAAAAAACGGTGAACCGGTGGTCAGAAAGTGGTGGTCAAAATGTGGACACTAACATTCAGCAAAGTTCACTTCCTAGTGCACATTCATACGTGTATTTCAATACGAAATTTAAAAAGTATTAAATTTTCTCCACACTGTCCCAAACCGGGCAGGATCTAGTGTTAAATTTGATCTCTTTTCGGTGGTTGCCTCTCCAAAAATTTCACATGGAAGAAAAACGATTTGAAAACTACGCGACCTTGAAAATCAAGGATTGACAGAAAAAGAAATTCAAAGAAAAAGGAGATCTTCTTTAAAATATAAGTGGCATTTTTTTCTTAATTAAGATAGAGATTATAATTACATTTTTATATCAGAAGAAGCGTGAAAAATGTGCTTGTGACGTCATAACTCCTTGGCACTCATCAAGAGAGGCTCTATTATTTCTAAGCTTTGAACTCTTTCCCCCCCTCCTCCTTCCCTAAAGTATTTTGGGAGGGTTCAAGGCCACCCTAACTACCATATAATCGTCGGCAGGCAACAGGGGTTAACTCCTCACCCCTGTCCTCCACCAAAACCGTATACTAATGTCCTTTAAAAATCATTAAATGTCATGAAAAAAAAAATTGTCACGTGATTCTCCAAATTCATTTTCAACTTGAAAAATCCTCAGGGTGGTTCATTTCTTACATTATCATCCTCATCAAGGTTAAGACTAAATATTTCGAGAGGAGACGCTGGCATTTTTCGGGGGTTCGAGAAGAAAGAGGAGGTGCCAACAAACATTTCGACACTTTGCGCCTCTTATTTTATGACCCTACTAACTAGTCATCCATCTTGCCAAGAACTTGAAATATATTTTAAATGTCACATTTTAATATTAATGTTCAAAAAAGAAATTCATCGTAATGACGTCACTCTCAAGAATACGTAAAAAAAAGGAGTGGAGGGTACAGTGCTGCACCTCAGACCTCTCCTCCCTTCCCTACTTAAGACCCAAGTCTTGTTTAAACCGGCAGAAGGAACAGCATACTAATATTCAACAACTGTAATCTTCGTCATTTAATAGTAATGATCGCGTACTGTTCCATAACTGACATTCCAACATGGGGCAAAGGTTAAAAAACTGACGAATTCCATTTTACGGAAGAAGGAGGAGGGGGTCAGAATTAAGATTAATGGAATTGTTATCCGGCTGCCTCATTAACGACAATGAGACAAGAGTCCTCGTTTACACATTTTCTTCCGTGTAGAAAAGGGTCCCACCACAGGCGGATAAATCCCTCAATTCAGTGTCCGTTTCTGTAAGGATCGACCCTGTGAATTCTGAAACCAGGTGGAAAGCCGGCTTCAAACAGAAAGGCATTAAAAAAAGCCTGGAACAAAAAAGGAACGGCCATAAACAGCGCTTCGAGAAAAATGCAGCCTGAGAGAGTGGAACAGTCATATAAGACGCCTGGGTTGAAAGTGGAAGGTCCGAAACGGCACCTGGGTCAAAAGGTGGACAGTCCTAAATGACAAATGAAGCGATAGGGGCAGTCTTAAATAGCGCATGGCACAAAAGGCACGGTCCTAAGTAACGTCTGAAACCAGATAACGCTTCCTTCCTCTCCATTCAGGGTCCAATCCTGCTCGTCACGCCTCAATTCATAATCATCATCGCATCCTTATCCCACCTATGACAGGATCGAGTCCTAGCGAGTTCCCATCCACCACATACAGTCCCCCCACACGTCCCTGCACTTAATATGCAGTACTTAAATAAGGCGAAAAAATCTTTAAAAGAAAACTGCAAAAATCTCACTCAAAATGAATCGCACAGATGTAAATTTCATCAGAAACGCATCATCCAAATCAGTTCTTAGTAATCTCATATCAGAGATGAAGTTAGCATAAAGCGGGGGGAGGGGAGAGGAGGGAAAAGGAGATGGAGAGGGGATAAAGAGAGAAATGAAAAGACCTACTTAGCCCCCCTCCCTCCTCCATTTACATTAATTTATGTCTATGGACTCAAATATTGCAACCTATTAACTTAAGCGAAAAAATATTACATAAAAATGAGACGGAGTTTACATAAGCATGTCTTTAAAGCAGAAGAAAAATCCACCCTCCTCTTCAGTTGTCCTCAGGAAAAAATATTCAAGAAAAAATACAGTATTAAGGAAAAAGTTAAAGGTAAAGTACGAGTGCATGGGGGTGTAGAGGAAGACGGCAGAGATTGGCGAAAAAGGTAAAATTTTCGTGAGAGAGACGGGGTAAGAGAGGGAGTAAAAGAGACTGAGTAAGAGAGGTGGATTGAGAGAGAGAAAAATTCAGACAGAGGAAGGGAGAGAGAAGGAGCAACAGCGAGAGAGGGCGTGAGAGGGAGTAAGAGAGAGACGGGGATTGAGAAAAAGGCGGATTGAGAAAGAAGGGGACTAAAAGACGGAGTGAGAGCAAGGGGGTAAGAGAGAGAAAGAGGCAGTAAAAGAGAGAAATGGGTGAGAGAGAGAAAGTGAGGGAGTAAGAGAGAGAGCAGGATTCAGAGAGAGAAAGGGAGAGAGTGAGGGAATGAGAGGGGGAGAGAGTAAGAGAAGGAGTAAGAGAGACAGGGATTGGGGGAGGGATTGAGAAAGGGAACGAAAGAAAGACGGATTGAGAGATGGGATTGAAAGACAGAGTAAGAGAGTGAGAGTTGGGTTAAAGAGAGAAAGGGGGTAAGAGAGAGAGGCAGTAAGAGACGGGGGATTGAGAGAGAGCAGGATTCAGAGAGAGGAAGCGAGAGAGAGGGCAAGAGAGAAAGAGAGTGAGAGGGGGAAAGAGAAAGAGAGTGAGAGGGGGAAAGAGTAAGAGAGAGGGGGCAAGAGAGAGAGTAAGAGAGAAAGGGAAAGAGTAAGAGAGAGAGAGAGAGGGATTTAAAGACAGAGTAAGAGAGAGGGGGAATAAGAGAGAGAGAGAGAGAGAGGGAGTAAGAGAGGGGGACAGAGAGAGCAGAATTTAGACAGAGGAAGGGAGAGAGAAGGAGCAACAGAGAGAAAGAGGGAGTAAGAGAGAGAGAGAGACAGAGATTGGAGGAGGGATTGAGAAAGAGGCGGATTGAGAGAGAGAGGGATTGAAAGACTGAGTGAGAGAGAGGGAGTTCAAAAGAACGGGGGTAAGAGAGAGAAAGAGGGAGTAAAAGAGAGAAAGGGGTAAGAGAGAGAGAGGGAATGAGAGGGGAGAGAGTAAGAGAAGGAGTGAGAGGGAGTAAGAAGGACAGGGATTGGGGAGGGATTGAGAAAGGGAACGAGAGAAAGGCGGATTGAGAGATGGAGGATAAAATCGGAGTAAGAGGGGGGGTTAAAGAGAGAAAGGGGGTAAGAGAGAGACGGGGGATTGAGAGAGAGCAGGATTCAGACAAAGGAAGCGAGAGAGGGGGGAAGAGTAAGAGAGAGGAGGGGGATTGAACGAGAGTAAGAGAGAGAGAGCGAGGGGATCAAGAGAGAAAGGGAGAGTTAAAGAGAAAGGAGGGTCTTATATATGGGGGAGAGAGAGAGAGAGAGACAACGTGGGAGAAACACAGAAAAATATCTAATTTTTTTGTTGTTGGCATGCAGGTGTTGATTGTCATATCATAAAAAAACCTAAATTTTCATTACGACTTTTGCAGCTGTTGTACAAATACATAAATATAAGTAAATAGTTAAGTTTATATATCACATCTACTCTCTCATAAATACGATCCCCATATGAACACGTTTTATGACAAAATTTCAATCGTGTCTATTTTTTTCTTCTCATTACTCCGAAAAAAAAACACCCAACACATTTACACACTAAGGCATTTAAGAAAGTGAAGAAGAAGAAGAAGAAAAAAAAATAATATAAAATGAGATCATATAACAAGTTTCTTAGTTTAAATATGTCTCAGAGTTGAGAATTACGCAGGTGGTGTATGTGTGAAAATGTCTCTACAAAATAATGCATAAAATTTTTCTTAACTGGCAACTGAATGAGTAGTTTTGACTGTCAAATATTAAAATCTACTCTTGTCCTTTCTGCGCCGCTCTCCCCTCCGCCCCCTCTTCATCCCTCTCTCTGTGTGTCATTTTCTTATATTTGATGAGAGATCTTAAATTTTCTTTCATAAATTTACCTGCACAGAAAAATAATAAACTCAACTCTTTCACTGAGTGTTGTTTAGTAGCCTCCTTTTCATAGTGTCTGTCTAGAAAGAGAGCGAGAGAAGCCTACACATGTTACACCCTCACATTTTTCCTGCGTTTTTCAACAGTTTAGACTCAAAGCAGCAGCAGTTCTGTGAAACGTGTTGCCACCACTCTTTTGATTTATTGTCACAAGCAGTGAGAGACAAAGAGATACCAAAATGAAAAAGACAACATACGCGCGCTAAACGATCAGCTTTATATTTGGACAAGTGGTCAATTCAAAAAGCAAATTATGACATCATCCGGAAGTATACTGCACACAGTAGGAAGAGAGCCGTGTGTGTGTGTACAAGGAGGGCCGCACTAAATACTTTCAGACTACCCCTGAGCAGACTCATTTGAAGAGCTCCTAGTCTCCGTGCGTCAGAGGTAGGGTGCTAGACTCGTACAGGTTCGATCCTCTGATGGATTTTTTTTATTTCATTAGTGTTTTAAGGCCCATCAACTGCAATGGTCATTAGAGCCCCGTCCACTGTGTACTTCTAATGCAGTGTCGGCGCAGACACTACCTGTTACGACGATTTTGGGTATTAGCAGTACCCAGTGTTCCCAAGTGGTCACCCACGCTAGTAGTAGTTGGGGGTGCGTTGCTTAACTTCAGTGATCAGGCAAGAACTGGTGTGTCCAACGCCATACAGCCGCTCCCCCTCTGATGGAGACGTCGCACGAGAGAAGGAACGGCCAACCTTGGTGCGAAAAAAGCTCATCCCTCCTCTCCCTGGTATTGGAGAACGAAATTGTCCCATGAAGAAACTAGGCCGACGTTAATATTTGTAACCTTATGAATCGACAACCGGCTATGTAAAAATGCTATCCAAACAGTTCTCCCGCGTGTTTCCAGTTCCGATGGAACAAAAGTGCATCCGACCCAACTGCAGGAGAGAAGACGGGGTGGAAGTGGACAGAAAATTAAATCCAGAGAGAGAGAAGAAACTGCAACCCCATCCTCCAACAGCCTTATAGGAACGGCAGACAGTTCGCAGATATGTCCCAACCGGACAAAAACGGGCAACTGGTTACAGTAGGGTGCCAGTAGTGTTTGGCGCCTTTGTACAAGAACTTAGTTGGCACCCTTATCTTCCCATCCCGAATGAAAAAAAGGTCTCAACAATAAACTGGCACATTTGTCACAGCATCACCTAGGAATGGTGACTTAGAAAGACAAAAAATAATGGCTAGTGACTTGATAGTCTAATAAGTAGTGGCATCGGTCCTATTACAGGCTATGACAGGTCAGGGAGGCCGGATCTAAGTAGAGGGCCAGGGCGGCTTTAATATCCTGAAGCCTGTGTGCATTGTAAACAGTGCTGGCACGCCTCTAACTGGTTATGACAAACATGATAAATACGACACGTAAACCGATAAAGTAACCTAAAAACAATTGAGGCCCTTAATTGGTGCAGTAAAACCTGCCTAAACCGGACCTTGTATAAACCAGAAACCTGGACAAACGGAAAATAAATTTCGGAACGGAATGATTTCCCATTTAAAATACTACCCTAAACCGGAAAACTACCTAACGCGGAAACGGAATAAGTTTTGGGAACAGTTTGCATCAATAACCTGACTAAGACGGATTATTTTATGCATAACACTACAATGCAGGAATTAATTTTGAGAGTGACAGTACATGCACCAAAGTTCTAGGGACCATTACGGCCATATACACACAGAGTTACCCAATAGTGAAGACATGTGGTGGCAGACGTCTTCAAAAGACATGTGGTGGCAGGGGCGGATTCGGGGGGGATGCAATGCAGCCATTGCTCCTCTCAGTGCCTCAATGCGCATCTGTCAACTGATGCATGGTTCAGCTCTGTAACTGATGAGGCATTTTTGCATTTGCTATTCCCTTTTCTATTCTGCCAGTCCAATCTGCAGTTGGCTAAACCACTGAACATAGGGCATTGTCTAAGGGGCAGTGGAGGACCTATTGTAATTGCTAGCTAGATTTATACTAAGGGATTCTGAATATTTAAAAATATTTCGGGTGCAAATTTTTTAAAGTGCTCCCCCCTGATCAGCTTCTGGATCAGCCTCTGTGTGGGGGCAGAGTAATTTTTTAGTTTATGGACTTTTGTTTTAAATTTCATCATCCTAATAAACGGTGATCGTATTTTTTGTACTTTGCTTCATCAAAACACAGCCCTTTGTAAAGCGGAAACCTGTGAAAACGGAAAAAAAATATGGGAACGATCAGGTTCCGATTTAGACAGGTTTTACTGTATAAATCCTTTATGGTTTACTTGAAACAGTTGACGCCCAGAATGGCACCTACCATTGCTTATATTCTACAAGTAGCAAGGTCCTTTGGTCAATTAATTTTTGTGCAGAGTGAAAACAAAAGCGTTTGACTTACATCATTCTCAAGACGAACAACCAATAAATAACGTCTTCTTTGAAATCCAATTCACGGAAACCAATTTCATGCAATTATATCTAAAAATTAAACGAAAAAAAAACAACCAACTTTAATAAAGATAAGATTAAGGCCGATTATATGCTACCAATTTAAAATAATATTTCGTAATGAATATACTATTTATTTCTCCTTTCTTCGAATAAATTTTCCAAAAATACGGGAGGAGAAAAGTAGACAAAACACGACAAATAAATAAATTCATCAAAAAAACAAAGAGTAGGAAATTCTGGACTGGGACGCCATACAGTTCACCTCTTTACTCCTACAAAAATGGCAATGTGGTTATAAACTACTGAGAATTTTCTCAATTCCTAAATCTGTAATGCAGCCATGACAAACTTAATTATCATGATTAATGCTAATGCTTAAATAATTTTCTGCATTTTTCTACGTAGAAGAGAAACAAAGAAAATATTCACAGAAAACGTCCATGATAAGTCTAAATCCTCTTAAACGCCTCGCTCGTTATTTATACAATCAACTTTCCACTCCATTATTTCGAGCATATCAAAATATTATTATTATTTCATGTGTAGTAGTCAAGGCAACAAGATTATTTGGATTTTTATCATCTTTATCAACGTCAGGTGCATATGACTTCGTCATACAACCATTCAGGTGTGTTCGCACCTACCGAAAACCGTGCATATCACAGCACGACCATGGCAGGGGCACACGGTCGAATAACTGCCAATAATCTGAGAACGCCTCAAAAAAAGCAACTGACACTCACACCTAAACTGCCGCCACACGTTAGCCTCATTTATCAGCGACAGCCTGACTGAGTCCTAGACAGGAAGTAACGATGTAAAGCAGTGGTCCCGATTGGTGTGGTTTGTTGGTAGTTTAAAGCCCTTCAACTACAAGGTCATTAGAGCCCCGTCCACTGCGTAGTTCTAGTGAAGAGACTACAATTTTTGGCTATTAGCAGTACCCAGTTTTCCCCAGCGGCCACCCATGTCAGTACTAGCTGGGGTTACGCTGCTTAACTTCAGTGATCCAACCAGAACTGGTGTGTCCAACGCAATTCGCCGCTCCCTTAACAAGGAATGGGGGTTAGGGCAGTGGCGACAGAGTATGGAGGGAAGGACGACAAAGAAAACCCTTAGGATGTAGGGGAACAAGTTTAACATAGAGAGGGAGGTTAATTATGACAAAACGTGGGAGAGCTCACTTCTGTTTCGGGCAAGAGCTGGGTCACTGGAGATGAAACAGAGGATGGCAAAGATCACAAGTGGAGAGGAGAGCTGTGGATTATGTGGGGACCAAGTGGAGAATGTCAGGCATGTGATACTGGTCTGTCCAGCGCTGGATCACAGCAGGAGGGGTTGTGGAATCCCCACCTTGGAAGAGGTTCTGGGGTGGAGCGGCTGGAATGAGTGCGAAAGGCAAAGGTGTTGCTAGGGTGCTGGTGGAGATCTAGGCATATGGGTCTAGCATGAAAAATCTCACTAGCAAGGTATCCGTCGCAAAGGATTACATATTCATATTCACAGCAATATCCAGTGTTCCCAAGTGGTCACCCGTGCAAGTACTAGCTGGTGTTGCTCCTGAATTTCTTCGAGACAACAATGTTGACAACTTTGTCAGAAACACGATTTTTTTAATGGCAGTGGTATTCAGATAAGCACGAGCGCCCTCTACCAATAGAAGTTGAAACTAATGTAAAGGGACTTTTCAATCAGCTCAACATTCAATTTCTATAGGAAAAATAATAATATTATTTAATGAAATAATATTAAGTTGTTGAAACTATTACTAGGCACGTTTATGACGAAATATAGCAACGCATAATTAGGATAAAAATGATGATAGCACCTCAATTATCTTTAATGAAGGTATCTCCATTTTGGAAAAACTTCAAGAAATACAACAATCGATGACAATACAAAAAGGGCCCGTTTAAAAAAAAAACCGAACACTTTAAATTATACACGTATTGTTCAATATATTTCACACTAATTTTTAAATATTTAACGACATACCACGTTAAGAAGGAGAGAATGCAAAACGCCTATCAATCATTTCATATGCGGATGAATAGCACATTATACATTTCTCTCATTTTCTGACGCAATGAACACCCCACCACCACGGGACGAGTGCCAATATAACATTTAATATTACATTTGAGGAACCAAAATAATTTCACATCCTTTTGAAAAGAGGACATTAAATGTCCGAAAGCATTCACACATATTCTTACAGCGCTGTAATAAATGGAAATTTGGTAATTATTTAAATTGGGATGTTATTCTCCATCTAGGAATAAGAAACCCATGAGTGAATAACAGGGACGAATGTTCTGGTCCATTAGTATCCCGGAATAACTGCCAATATCTATCAGGAAAAAAAGAGCTTGTGATTTGCTGGAAGAAGCTTTTGAAGAGAATGACCACTGTCCTCTTCTCGTCAAGTTTACTTCGTTTGCCTTAATTCAGATTCTATTAGTTTTTGACCTTCCATACCCTTCCTCCAGTCACTCTTCTGCTCTATTAGTCCCGTGTCACATTTGACCCTTCTGTCTCTTTGACACTATCAGTGGGAAAGGCGAACTGCGTTGGACACACCAGTTCTCGTCACATCACTGAAGTTAAGCAGCGCAATCCCAGCTACAGACATGGGTGGCCGCTTGGGAAAACTGGGTACTGCTAATAGCCAAAAATCGTCGCATTAGTGTAGCGTCTGTGCAGTCTCTGCATAAGAACTATGCTGTGGACGGGGCTCTAATGACCTTGTAGTTCAAGGGCCCTAAAACACCAACAAACAGACACTGTCAGTTCCTTCTGTTACTCTGATAATGCCAGTTTCGGGGATTCTGCTTCCTTGTATTACCTTTCACTGTCTGCTCGTCTTCCCCCTTTATTAGGTTTTGCTTTTGCTCATTTTGAGGTCATGCTCTTGTTCCTTGATCAGTTTATGCTCTTTTGACCCCCCATGTTAACGCTCTCAATCGATTCCACTGTCAACCTGTGTACTATCTTGTCCCTCTGCTAGATTCTACTTTTGTTTCTTTGTCTGTGTCTGTATTAGTCCCTATGTAGATCCGCCCTTGGTTGTACCCTCTGTATTTGACTGCTATTTCGTACCCTCTCTCTCTCCGCTCTTCTGCCCGCTGTACATTCTTCTGTGTCGTCTGACTTCCTTAATTAATATTCGGGTGTGATTTACCACTCACTGCACAAAAGATGGCAGAGGGGGGGGGGCAAGATCTCATGAACTTATTTCCGTTAAGAAAGAAAGGGGTTTTGACGCTCATTGGCGATATCACAGAAAAAAAAACAAAGGCTTGAATTTCCCTTTCCGGGACGGAATCTCTCACCTTCGTCTGTTTCAGGATCTAATCTGCCACAAGCCCTAAAGATTCCAGCATACTACCAAATTCGGTATCAAGGAAAATCACCACTGAATACGTGGCTCTTATTAGCACGAAATTCTCGGTGAATAAATATGTTAACAGTAGCATTTTTATAGGACAAATAATAAAAATTGGAAATGACCCTTCATTTTAAAAAGTACACAAAAAGTAATGTTCTGTACCTGACAACTTTATGGGGAATTTCATGATACATCGTCAAGCATCTTCTTGGCACCCTCAATTTTAAATTTAAAAAATTCAGCCTTGTCTCCCTTCTTTTTCCCCTCTCCGTCCCCGTCATTTAAAAACTTTTTAAACAATGTCCGAAAAAAAGACACTTAAAAAAAATAACACCCAAAGACCACTTGTCTTGGCAGTACCATTCAGCAAAGCGCGTGAAAAATCATAAAATTTAAATATATCTCTCAATATGGCCTTATATGGATCTCACATCTTATCGCCAAGCATATTTTAGAGATAGTTTATGAAATATCACGAAGGTAGATTTTACGTCGCCAACTTGCTGAACTGAGGGAGAGGGACGGAGGAACGGACTGAAAAGGGGGACGGACAGTAATAACAGTGGCAGCAACAACCAAGTAAACAAATTACACATTATCAATCTTGGTTTTAAAGTAGTCATCTACTGCACGATTTTGGCTCCCCACTCCTCTCCTCCACCCCAATCAATCAACCACACGACCCCAAGTCTTCAAATTAAGCAGCAGAAACGAGCACCGTCAAAACTGACATTACCGTCCAATTCAACAACTGACGAAATTGAGTCCATTGAACTATAAATTTTAAGCATACCATATCAGCACTAGCTCTACATGATACCAACTGTACAAACACGTGCTCCTTGCCGATAGCGTCAGTCGTTTCTATGGCTACCAGTCGCCACGCGTTCACGTGGCGAGAGTTTATATCTCGGTAACTATGGAAACGGCATAAGTCGTTTTTTGATTCGTTGTTGAGCGCGTGTTAACGATGCGCAAACGTCAGTTCACGCAGCACGTGAGTCTCAATCGACTTGATTGACCAATCAGAATTGTCATTAGGAAATGCGTCATCGGTGTACACGTTGCCATGGTGATCAGCCATGCCACATGCTTCTTTATAGCAAAAATTGAACAACAGTCTATCGGCTACAAAAAATCAAGCGATTTTTACGCCGTTGTAATTAAACTCATGCAACAAAAAGTTTTTTGAACGTCCTCCTTTTTACCGCAAAAAAAAACAACTTATTCAAAGTTTTATAGAATTATAAAAATGGCCCACAAAAAAAAATAATAATCATAATGTGAGTAGGCGGTAGACAATTGTGATTGAAAGTGGCAGTGACACTTGGCATCTTACCATTTAGCCATTGTTTTCTTCAAGGTCCTGAATTATAATCTAAATTTATCCTTTTTTTTATATTAATATTTTATGACCTCAGACACAACCAAAAGTTTAAAAATATCCAAATACCAAATATGGTTAAAATTATACATACAATAATAAATGACGACGATCATGATGACGCCGGGGTTTAAAAAAGTGATTTCACTAAGCATCTCAAAAGAGAATTTTTTTTTTGCCCCCTCTACAAATTTCAATATGAATTTCAGGTCAAATAAACGTATTAGTTCCATCATTTAGGTCAGCCAGCACCAGCCTGAGTGGTTACCCTGTTAAAAAGACATCAATTTTGATTGAATTTCAACTAACTAACAACCTCCTTATTTTAGTGCTAAATACATCGCATCTGTAATTGGCTGACATCCGGCTGAAAAAGAAACAACCATTTCTGGTAACCTGATAGCTAATAAACTATCAAAATGGTTTACACGGCAGACAGGGGTGGTCTACCCTGCTAAAATGACCACATCCTCCTCCACCAAACAACAGTTTTCTTCAATAGGCCCACGTCTTATTATTTTCATTAATAACAAATTGGAACATTAATCTTCATTCATCTGATGAAGGGTGACGCAGTCAGCACCAGGCAATCATCAGATGAGTGACCACATGTGACGCAATTTGTTTTATTAGAGTTTTAGACCCCTTCAACTCCAGTGGTCATTAGAGCCCCCTCCACTGCGTAGTTCTAAATACCCAGTGTTTTCTCGTGCTCACCCATGCTAGTACTAGATTGGGTTGCATTGCTTAACTTCAGTCATCAGACGACAACTGGTGTGTCCAACGCCCTACAGCCGCTCTAATGTGTAGCAAGAAACTAAACCTCAACTAAGACAAATAACAACCTGTATTCGTTTTGGGTACATCCAAAATGTGGTACCTTTCTCTCTTGGTCTTCCATTCAATATATGTGTCCCAAGCTGACGGCAAGATTTTTTTGAAGCATTTACCAGACAGAGACAGGCCGAGGTGCAGTTCTTATTCTGGACGAATTTTCCTCCTGTACCTCTAAAAAAAGCCCATCTCCGTAGCGCCCTGGAACACGGTCTGCAAGTTTGGAACCCTCTCACAATGGCAAATTAGCTGCGGACGCCCATGACACAGGCTTTTCTTCCCATCCGGGGGCGGACTAATGGAAGGAAAGCAACACTTGGAACTTCCGTCCCGCGATCTGAGCACTAGACACCTTCCTAAATCTCATTGTTAAGCAGGCCGTCGCAACCTTGTTGTTATTAAATATCAGCTTCTGTACTGCTGAAGGTAATTTAATGACGTCAGAGGGTGTATGGGAGCGGCTGATTGCGTTGGGCACACCAGTTCTCGTCTGATCACAGAAGTTAAGCAACGCAACTCCAGTTAGAATTACCATTGGTGGCCGCTTGGGAACATTGGGAGCGGCGAATTGCGTTGGACACACCAGTTCTCGTCTGATCACAGAAGTTAAGCAACGCAACCCCAGCTAGTACTGACATAGGTGGCCGCTTGGGAAAACTGGGTGCTGCTAATACCCAAAAATCGTCGCATTAGTGTAGTGTCTGTGCAGCTATTGTATCAGAGCAACACACTGGACGGGGCTCTAATGACCTTGTAGTTGTAGGGCTCTAAAACACCAACAAACAATGGGAACACTGGGTACCGCTAATACCCAAAAATCGTTGCATCAGGGTAGTATCTGTGCAGTCTCTGCACTAGAACTACGCGTCGACGGGGCTCTAATGACTTTTGTAGATGAAGGGCCCTAAAACACCAACAAATCAATCAGCAGGAGTGTCGACAAGTCACTATGATAAAGGTTGCTATCCGTGCCCACGGCTTTCCTTACCCAACTGGGATGGAGGCCTCGCAACCAGGATTGAACTTACAACCATCTACCTCCAAGTCTGGGACACTACCATCATCCGAGTGATGAATTAAAGGGATGACCAAATTCGCCCGATTTTTTGAATGTATTTTTTACATTTCCTAAGTGAAATTCCTCATCATTTTATCATCTTAAGGCAGATAGGTTTCTTACGGGGAGGGTAGTTTCTTTTTCTTCCGAAATTTCTTATCTAAACTTCATTTCTTTTTTCTTTCTTTTCGCTGATATAAAATTTAACAATAATTCATTCATTTGACACCAAAATCTGACACAGCTGCAGTTCAACGAAAACAGGGCCGCCATTGGAGTGAAATTAAAACAAGTGAGAAAAATCTTTCTTCATAAATCACAGCAGTCGTGCGAAAAATTAAAATTCCGTGTGGTGCAAATGTCTTTTCACGAAACAAAAATGTTCAATGGAGGAGTTAGGGGGGTCGATGGAGGGTGCAAGATCACCAAAATGGACGAGGGAAGCAGGAGACGGGACAGGAAAAGAAAAATCAACCTATAAATACATATAAAGACCTCTGCAAAAACTTTATGAAAACATTAACCACCACCTCCACCGCCACACCCCCACAAGGCCCTCACTCTCACCCCTCCCCAATAGCAACAACAACAACAAGCAACTACAACAACAACTATTCTGTAATCAATTGGATCTTATCCGCCATTGCAGGTTTATTCTGCAAATCAAATAAATTATGCCCTTTTACTTATTTAATGGTTTGAACTTACAAGAAATAAATTTCAAAATAAAACGTGTGAATTAAAACACGTACATTTCAAGCCCTCTCAATCTTGTCCCCCCTCGGAAGGGTGAGAGAGGAAACTTATGGCCTTCCTTGATAAAACACACCAACTGCAAAAAATTAGATTTTATTTTTATTTATTTTTTTTTTTGGTTGAAAGTCACCCAAAAACTACCACACCCTTCACCTTTGATGATTTTTTTCTGGTTTAAAGACATCATTTTTGGTGAACACACCTTATAGGCCCACGTCCAGCCCGGTTAGGACAAGACAAGGCAGTGGACAAATACCCTCCAACAACTGTCACAATCAAAGAGTCAACATCAACACTTATCCATAGTACAACTATTGATGGATCGAATCTGTGATATTCCGATATGGGACAGGGAGGCAGAGGACACCTATAGAGGAGTGGGCAAGAGTTCAAGAAGGTCACGTCCTGCAACTTTTGATGTCACCTCTTATCACCATCATTCACAGATACACAAGGGTTTGTTTTTTCTTTTATACGCCCTAAATCAAGCTTTGGACCTGGTTGTTCTGAACTGATCTTGGGTCAAGTCCAGGAGCTGACCGACAAACATGTCGGATGGGCCATTAAAAAAGAAAAGAAAAAGAGGGAGAGGAGGGTGGAGGGAGTGGCGAGTTGCGTTGGACACACCAGTTCTCGTCTGATCACTGAAGTTAAGCAACGCAAGCCCAGTTAGTACTGACATGGGTGGTCGCTCGGGAAAGCTGGGTACTGCTAATGCCCAATAATCGTCGCATTGGTGTAGTGTCTGTGCAGTCTATGCATTAGAACTACGCAGTGGACGGGTCTCTAATGACCTTGTAGTTGACGGGACCTTAAACACCAACAAACAACAACAAGGAGGGTGGAACATGGGACAAACTACGGAACGTCACAACTGAATGTCACAATCCTTTATTTTGGAAGTCGCAGAGGTGCGCCGCATGCAACTACCTGTATTTCTTCTATGGGGAAGCTGGCATAACACCTTCATTTCCAGTTAGGAATTAGGAACTTTTAATTAGAACCAAAGGACCATTTCGGTTTTGCAAGGACCGGGGAAATGTAATTATAAAAAGTGGCTTTCAGGCAAGCAACAAAGGACTGTAGTTAAGAAACCAGACAATTTAGCTAGGAAACAAGGTTAGTAAAAAAGCGTCCCTTTTAATTAGGGAACAAGGGCTTCCAGTCAAGCAACCGATGGGCTATAAGACTATATTGGGCTATAGGATGGGATATAGGGCCCTTCAACTACAGTGGTCATTAGAGCCCCGTCCACTGCATAGTTGTAATGCAGAGTCTGCAGAGACAATACGCTGTTATGACGATTTTTGGGTACTAGCGGTACCCAAAAAGTCTGACCACTGAAGTTAAGCAACAGAACCCTTTGTAGCGTACAAACATGGGTGACCGCTTGGGTACTGCTGATATCGGCTCTGATGACCGTTGTAGTTGGACAAACAAAGGACTTTAGTTAGAAAACCAAGAGCACGTAAAAGCAGCTCACCCCCTGGCGTCGGTGGAATCCCCCCCCCAATAAAGAAACAGTAGACCGACGATAAAACAGAGGGGTTGCAGCGTTGGTCGCATTAGTGTAGTGTCTGTGCAGCCTCTGCATTACAACTACGCAGTGGACGGGGCTCTAATGACCTTGTAGTTGAAGGGCCCGAAAACACCAATGAAACAAAAGAAAAGAGTCAACCGGCTGTGGAAAACACTGTCCAATATATGGCCCTTGTGTCCATTCAGAGGGACAAGATGGATACCCGACCCTGCCACCGGCGAGAAAGCGGTTAGGAGTTGCTAGTTAGTATCTGCAACACCTAACCACTTTAGTTTAGTTAGCAGTCAGTTTCAAGCAGCAGTGCATATAAGGTGGCCAACTAGAAAACAAGAGCAGAACTGCAACATTTATTCCAAGTCATCATCATCATAGCCTTATCCCGCCTGTGACGGGGTCGGGTCTGTGGGTTCTAGCTCTCCACTCCCATCTATCTCCCACCAGGTCCTAGTCCATCACACACACACTGCCATGTCCTTACGGACAACCTGTTCCCACGTCTGTTTGTTGTTACTGCACAGACACTACACTAATGCGACGATTTTTGGGTATTAGCAGTACCCAGTTTTCCCAAGCGGCCACCCATGTCAGTACTAGCTGGGATTGCGCTGCTGAACTTCAGTGATCAGACGAGAACTGGTGTGTCCAACGCAATTCGCCGCTCCCTCCCACGTCGGCTTCGGTCTCCCCCTACCCCGGGTGCTACCGATCGCCTGCATTTCTGAAATGCACCTAACGAGCTCCTCTTCTCATGCCGTGTCCATACCACCTCAGCCTATTCTCCCTGATTTTTTTCGGCGATGTCCACCACCCCCAGACTCTCCTAATGTTTACTCCAAGTCAAAAATTTTATATTTTGATAACTTTTTCCGTCAAATTGTCATTATGTAGATTAAGATCACGAAAAAAAAAAAAAACAAATTGAGGTTGCATTTTAAGTAGGTGTTGAACACGCCTTTTCATTGACTCATTTCCACCTTTATATCAAACAGCACCCTGTAGGATCCCCTCTCTGTACTTCCCCCTCCACCTTCTGCCATCGCAAATTTGAGGCAACAATCTACCAGCACCACCACCAACGACTCTCCTAATGACCCCTTTCCCTTATTAACTCACATTTCTACCTGTCGTCGTCGTTGCACCTACCCGTCCACCTCCCTCTTCTCATCATATAGATGCAGATTATTATTACAAATTCAATATGAAACCATATCCGAAATGCATATCAATGTAAAACACAACTTTGATCCATTTTCAAAGAAACAAACAACTCCCAAAAAAAATAATAATTGGATAAAGTGAAAGTTTCATCGATTGACCCCAACTTTGCATTTGGATTAATTGTTCAAAGTTTAAGTTGCTATGACAATATTTGTTGGCAAGTTTCAAATTAACAAAAGGAGCGAGATATGAACGTAAACTCCCGAAAAAAAAGAAATAAATAAATAAAAATATCTAAACGTGCAATAAGAATAATAATAATATGCAGAAACTAGTACTAAATAGATTCAGACCTGAAAATTGCACTCCTCTAATAAATTTTCATTTTTAAACCGACCCCCTTCAACCCCTTTCACAGTTCCGCACAGAAAACACATCACCAAACGTCCCGCCATTGATTTCAACCTCGAATATACATTTTTACCCCCATCGAAAACACATTCATCTACAAACAAACACCTCCTCCTCCTCCAAAACTGAAAGTCTAAATATGTTAATGTCGATTGGTGCCCTAAGGGGACAGGACAGAGGAGGGGGTGGAGAGATTTCAACTAAATATAACACGTACCTCTCTCTCTCTCTCTTTCGCAAAAACAAATTATTGGATTTGGTACTTTCCTTCCAAAAATCCCCCAAAAGGCCCCATACTTTTCCTTTCCGTCGCGAGAGGCGGGGCGGGGTGGGTATTCAAAACAGGGTTCCAAAAATTAGATTAACTACAATAAAGATTAACAATGAACCCCCTCCCCTATCTAGATCCCGAAATTATAAATAATAAATAAAGGTATATATGCTATCAGTTATAAACAATGAATCATCATCGTTTAATCTGCAACTTAAATGAAATGAATACGGTAACCGAGTCGGTTCTCAGAGAGGGACATGAAAAAAAGGGGGGGGGCATAGGTTCAACGTAGTTCCATTTGGAGTACAGTGAAGGGCTCGAGCCCGGCCATCCCGTAAGATCGCGTCTCTCACCCTTTCTTCCTTCCCTGTTACGGTAGAGGTGCATTGCGTTGGACACACCAGTTTTCGTCTGATCACCGAAGTTAAGCAACGCAACTTCAGCTAGTACTGACATGGGTGGCCGCTTGGGAAAACTGGATACTGCTAATACCCAAAAATCGTCGCATTAGTGTAGTGTCTGTGCAGTCTCTGCATCACAACTATGCTGGGGACGGGGCTCTAATGACCTTGTAGTTGAAGGGCCCTAAAACACCAACAAACAACCAAGGAGTCAAGAACGCTCTTCAACGGAATTACTCCCCCTCTCCCCTCCTGGAGAAACCAACAGAGCCCCAACAGGGCTTTAAGACAACAGCAAAACAAACAAAAAAGCAATAAGGCGCTCCCCATAGCATGGGTTACAGCGTGGGACTGCAAATACCCAAAATTCGTCGTATTAGTGTACAGTGTCTGTGCAGTCTCTGCATAAGAACTACGCAGTGGACGGAGCTCTAATGACCTTTGTAGCTGAGGGGCCCTAAAACGCCAAGAAATCAATCAAATCAAATTTCGATGTTATGCGACAGACCATGTCGGGGCTCGAACTCTTACTGAATGAAAGCCATTATTAAAACTCTCTTTCCAAATATTGTAGGGTTGGGTGCCCCAGGGAACACCTGAGCGAACTGCTGTACAGTATTTTATGTCGCCGGGTGCCAACCTAATGCAGCGACCTCTTTTGATTTGGTGAGGTACCTTTCATGGCACCTCAGCAATGAAAGGGGGGAGGGGGGGGCGAGCTCCTACACCAGCAAATTTTCACGTGTAGTCTACTCTCGTTGTAAGGGTTCTTTTCCGTGCAGAGATGTCATCGGACACACTGCATGGGGCCATGGCTTTAATTTCTATCCGATGGAGGGTGCACTCGGGACTTCCCTTCCTCTCACCTGAAAGTCTCACGCGCACCTCAAACAGGCTGGAGCCTCCGACAGACTCATGATTCCAAGATAACACGGAGCGACTGATACGGAGTCTCAACGTCGATTAAATGCCACCAGAAGTACAATCCTCTGGCAGGACAGTCCTACGAAGCAAAGCAACTCCTAACACTTTTCCCGCCTGAGACAGGGTCGAGTACTCATCGTGTCCCTCTGAAGGGACACGAAGGTGATACATTGGACGGCGTTTTTCCGCAGCCGGCGGCCGACCACAACTGCAGCTTCTATGTTTATTTATCGTCGTTCTACTGTTCGTTGGGACACTCCACCGATGCAACGCCAGGGGGGGGGCGAACTTTTACACCTGGGAATTTTGCCTCATCTACCCGTTGCATAGTACAGAGGGTTCTTTGACATGCGAATGCCATCGTGCACCACACGGGACCTCGGCTTTACTTCTCATCTGATGGAAGGTGCACTCCGGGCTTCCCTCTCGCCTGAACAAGAAACCAACCCACCTCGATCCAGTATCGAACCTGGAACCAATGGCACAGTATATCGGGGATGCTACCTATTGCGCCACCGAGGCACGTCCCAGGGACAGTACCTGCAGAGTAGGCGATTGATCTGATGTAAGGCATACTTCAGGAATCTGCCCCACTTGGAACACCACTGACCTCAATCAGGATCGAACCTGGACGTCACCAATCTTCACAGTTGCGGTGAAGAAAACTAGTCTAAAGAATTCAGTTCCGATGGCGGGACAAAGTCACAAAAAGAGGGAGAGGAGGTGAGAGATTGAACGATAGGAAAGGAGGGGTTGGGGAAGAGGGTTGCGAAACAAGAGAAAGGAGGTGTTCAAGTAACTTGACCTGAAGTATGTCTTATATGACATCAAACAAAAATTGTATTTTCATCTCCACCTTCAAATTTCACTCAAAACTATTTTAAAAATTAGTAAACAACCACTGGAGTGAGGGGGTAGGGGCGCTGCACCATCCCCTAGTCCACATGCTTTACCCCGTGAGGAGAGAGTGAAGCGATCAGTTGATTGTTCCTCTAAATCAAAGTTTCAATCCCTCCCCCGATGCATATACATTTCTATAAACACACCTTTTATTAGGCCCAACATCAGAAATTGACCCCCTCCACCTTCAACCGGGTCCCCCTCCCCAACTAAAAAATTTGACAGTAATTAATCACTAGGAATTGATTTTATGCCACTGATGATATTGATCTTGTCTACTCTTTCAATGTCTCTTTAGTCAACAAAGATCATCAACCTCCCACTGCCGAAAAAAAAAAGTTTTTTGAGGTTTCATTGTTGAAGAGACTCCATTGTTAGCCCCCACATGTTCCTCAGCTACAAGTGATCCCCTTTAGGAGGGAGGGAGACCGCCTTGCGCCTTACAACAAAATTTACTAGTTTTCTTACAACATTCCTTAAAGACTTCCAAATCATCCCCCCATCATCAAATTTCCAATAAATCTTTCATCCTTCCCAATGTGTCCCGTCCCGTTTCGGCTCTACCCCTCCCAACCTTCATCTAGATTTTTATAACGAATTTTCGGCCGTTTGAGCCTCTTCACAATTCAAAAGCCATTTTTGGAGATTTAAGAAACTGTAATCTAAGTCATTCTTGTCATTTCCGAAACGTCCCATCCTTAACCCTTGCCGCTGCCCCCCCTCCACTTTTCAACCATTGAAGAATTTCATCAGTCAAAATAATAAACCACCCACGATTTTGGCCATTTCCATTCCCATTCAGTCATCTGATGAGTTCATTAATTTTACATGTTTATCTGCAGTTGAAGGGTAGCACCACTAAGGGCAGAGAGGACCGCCTTGGAACCATGTTTGACTTTCTGATCTACTGAATACAGGTCCCCTTCCAGTCATATCGGGGTGGCTCTACTTAATTCCGTCCCCTTCACATTGGACACACCATCTCGTCTGATCAGGGAGCGGCGAGTTGCGTTGGACACACCAGTTCTCGTCTGATCACTGAAATTAAGCAACGCAAGCCCAGTCAGTACTGACATGGGTGGTCGCTCAGGAAAGCTGGGTACTGCTAATACCCAATAATCGTCGCATTAGTGTAGTGTCTGTGCAGTATATGCATTAGAACTATACAGTGGACGGGTCTCTAATGACCTCGTAGTTGATGGGACCTTAAACTCCAACAAACAAACAACTCGTCTGATCCCTGAAGTTCAGCAACGAAACCCCAGCTAGTACTAGTATGGGTAGCCGCTTGGGAACACTGGGTATTGCTAATACCCAAACATCACCGTCACAGCGTAGTGCCTGTGCACATTCTGCATTAGAACTACGCAGTGGACGGGGCTCTAATGACCTTTGTAGTTATAGGGCCCTAAAAAACCAACGAAAGAAACCAGAGTCGCTCAAGGTCTAAAAAGGTTTAGCTTACCAGCCTAGGGCCTCAATTGAGATGAGTACTGGTGTGAAAGACCCAGTTGAAAGGGCTCTGATATAAGGTAATGGTATCGTGGACATCTCTACGTGACCTTTACCTATTCAAAGAAAGAAAGAGGTCAACCCCTGTAGGGAGCGGCGAATTGCGTTGGACACACCAGTTCTCGTCTGATCACTGAAGTTAAGCAGCGCGACCCCAGCTAGTACTGACATGGATGGTCGCTTGGGAAAACTGGCTACTGCTAATATCCAAACATCGTCGTATTAGAGTAGTGTCTGTGCAGTCTCTAATGACCTTGTAGTTGAAGGGCCCTAAAACCAACCAACAACAACATCAACCCCTGAGAGGGGGAATGAGATTGCTTTTCTCGTCCCAGGACTGAGCGTGGACAGGACCGAGCCTGTGATCCATGAGCTTCATAATCAAGCCTACTATTAATTAAGATACCGAAGGTCATATTTTGGGGTGCAACCAGTCTGCTTTAACTGTTAGTAACGAGCTAAGTAAATATGACCCAGAAGAAGCTTTGCACTCAAATTCCCCTTTCCCCAAGTAACTCACAAGGGTGAAAAGTGGTTCCCCTGACACCTTTCTCTTGAGTTACCTTTCCTCACGGTACATTAACGGTGCGAAGAGGGGGCAAAATAGGTGAAATGCTACCCCGTTTGAAGAGTACTCCATAATCGCACCTCTCGAAGTATATTACCCATATAGGAATCCCTGACTCACCGCTATCGCAACGCCCCCCTCTTTCTTAAGAGTCGAAAAAAATTTGGAGAAAGGACTACACAGGTAGAATTATCAAAACTCCAGGTAAAAAAAACTCGTCTGCACCACTCTTCTTATTGTGATTTGTAAAAAAGCCATTTTTCCACCTGATTAGGACTATTCAAAAAAATCTCATTCCACGCAGTCATTTTATTGTCAATCCACATTATGGATCCTCTGATTCGGCGGGGTAAGGGCAGGAGTCTGAGTTCTGACCCAGTCAGAGAAGGAAGAGTCACACGAAATAATTTCAACGCCCCGGGCGACCCACTTTAAAGGCACTTTTAACAGGCATACAACTTACACGTTACATCTAAATAATGGCTCGAATCATCGTCCCTAACCCTTACCTGGAGTATGGATGAGGGTCAGAAGTGCCCCATTCCGACTCACTGACACTGGAACCCATGAACTATCTGTGGGACCTGTGTTTTGACAAGAGCAGCCGGGAGCCAACCTAATGCTGCAATCCTTATGCTTAGTTATTGTCGCTCTATTTTGATTTGTTGGGAGGGCACCTTGCCCACACGTACGCCAGGGGAGGAGCGAGCTCCTACACCCGAAAATTCTGTACTGAACGGCACGTCTATATTTACTCTCCATGTAGTAAGGGTTCCCATTTTTTGGCACTCGTTGTCTCTCGTTCGGCAAAGAAGCCAAACCACTTCGCGGTCCAGGATCGAACCTCCAACCCCTATTGCTACTTCTGCGCCACCAGCTCTGGAGGTAGCGGCTTATCGCGTTAGACACACCACTTCTCGCCTGATCCCTGAAGTTAAGCAACCCAACCCCAGCTAGTACTAACATGGGTGGCCACTTGGAAAAACTGGGTACTGCTAATGCCCAAAAATCGTCGTAACAGCGTAGTGCCTGCGCAGACTCAGCATTAGAACTACACAGTGGACGGGGTTGTAATGAACTTGTAGTTGAAGGGCCCTAAAACAACACCAGCTAGCGAGCAGCGGGCCACCAGCTCTGGACCCTTGCTATTGTTTTTGTTGTTTTTTGGTGTCTTAGGGCCCTTCAACTGCAAACGTCATCAGAGCCCCGTCCACAGCATAGTTCTTATGCAGCGACTGCACAGACACTAGACTAATGCGACGATTTTTGGGTATTAGCAGTATCCAGTTTTCCACAAGAGGTCCCCCATGTCAGTACTAGCTGGGGTCGCGCAGCTTAACTTCAGTGATCAGACGAGAACTGGTGTGTCCAACGCAATTCTTCGCTCCCGACCTTTGTTATAAGGAAAAAGTATTCATATGCCGGTGAAGCTGATGACGTCACGATCCAGTCATTTCAACGGGCCTGTATTTAGCCTAGAAACTTGAATAGTTAACCTGATTTCAACTGGAAACTGGAATTCAAGTTGAATATAAAAAACCCCATATCTGAATGCTGCAGTCACCAGTCTGAAAATAACACTAAGAAAATTGGATATCTTAAAGATTCCACCTCCAAAGTTGGACATCTTAAAGGAGATACTAGTAAGATTAAGAAACAGCGACAACAACCTGCCAGTTTTCTTTTCGGCGGTGTGGAACCACTGACCAATGTGACCAGTCATAAACAACCATTTAACTACAGATACAATTAAAGGTGGTGCAAGCAAGGCATTACCTGTTTTATTCCTTCTTCCTATTTTTTTTTCTTTAAAAGTCCTTTAAAAGAAAAAAAAATTAAATAAAAAGAAGTAAAGAAAGAAAGGTAACACCACAACATGGTCGGACCTCCTCCACCCCCTGTCCTCTCCCAAAATGTCTCAAAGGTATGTCGTTTTTGTAGTTGTTGTTGGTGGGGCGATTGCAATCTCTTCATTTTTCTGCTAACGTTTTTCTTCACTTTAAGATTGTGTTCAATATGAACTTTACTAATTTCCACCTCCCTATCAATCATGTTGGGAGGGACGAGGGTGTAGTAGGGGGAGAGAAGAACCCCACCGGAGGGGCAACAGCTAGCCAATGGCGTCCCAAGTTAAAATCAAGTCACATAAATCCACCCCCAATGAGTGTCATTCCATGTCAACTGCATAACAATAACAACTTAATGCTCGATACTTTGACTTGTTTTTAATGGTTCATTGTCTTTTAATATATGCAAAGGTTACCCAAAGAATTTTTTAGGCCAACATGTACCGATCCCCTACACCCATCCCCCAACCCGAACTAACACTAGCCCTCACTCTCTCTCTGGCACCCTTCAGCTAAGCATTTCGCTCCCCACATCTTTCGCTTCCGCACCATGACCCCATCTATATTCATGCCTATTTCTTCTTGCAAAAGAAACATTTTAAATGCCACTAAATAAACAGTGCATGGCTGGGTCCGCTTGGCCCAGGGCCTGCGTCCCGAAAGAAACCTCGATCTAAGCGTCACTTTGGACCCCAAACTTCTCGCATATTTCTATAGTTGCATACTAATACTTGGGTTGGTACAGTATACATTTCAGCAATCTTAAGGTCCTCTGCTATATGGAAAAGTCCTTAGCAAGGCCTTAAGGTCCTCCCCCGTAATTGTACAACGGCCCTCCATCCAAAAGTGCCATTTCAAGAATTTTGTACACTAGTCTAGGCTAGGGCCTCTCAGAAACGATTACCTTCGGTGAGAGAGAATCGGTTGAGGTGGTATGGGCATGTGATGAGGAGGAGCTTAGGTCCATTGTGGGACTGCAGGTAATTGGGGGCACCAGAGGCAGAGGGCGACCAAAACGGACGTGGGAGCAGGTTGTGCAAAGGGACTTGGAGGCGTTAGGAATTGAAGGGGATTTGGTGGGGAATAGGCGGGAGTGGAGGGTTAGAACCCGCAGACCCGGCCCTGTCTCAGGCGGGAGAAGGGTGAGATGATGATGATGAGTCTAGGCTAGGGCCTATCCGGTGGTTCCCGGTTCGAAACTGGATTGCGGAAGGTTTGCATCTTTCGGGTGAGAGAGAGAGAGAGGGGGGCCCGAGTGGGCCTTCCGTCGAATGAAAAGTAAAGTCGTAGCCCCCGTGTGGTGCATACGATGCCACCACTGCCCGTAAAAGGCAGACCTGCCAAATGCGCATGCGCACGCCCAGCTGAAAATGCACCAATCAAGTAGCTCCAGGAATTAAAAAAATGAAAATCCCACGTGCGCAATTTAGCAGCCCGATCGATTAGCAATCGATTGCGATCGCTTAGAGGTCATTTTTAAGTAACAGATCCAATAACGTGATAAAACAATGGGGGGATGGTAACGGCGAAACATGAGGACAGTCACACCCTGACCCTCAGAGAAAGGGAAAGTTGACTTTATCGACTTACTTAACGTTGCCGGTTGATATATTGCTCGATAACTTAGCAAGCCTTCCTCGATCTCAGGTTCGATACTATGTAAGGTCAATGTAATTCTTCTAGCAACAGGGATTGCTTGTTTGTTGGTATTTTAGGGCCCTTCAACTACAAGGTCATTAGAGCCCCGTCCACTGTGTAGTTCTGATGCAGGAACTGCGCAGACACTACACTAGTGCGACGATTTTTGGATATTAGCGGTACCCAGTTTTCCCAAGCGGCCACCCATGTCAGTACTAGCTGGGGTTGCGTTGCTTCATTTCAGTGATCAGACGAGAACTGGTGGGTCCAACGCAATTTGCCGCTCTACCAACAGGAGAAATATTGCCCTTCTGGAAATGGGACATAAGTCAGAGTCCCAACTTGTGGTGCTTGCAATGTCACCACTGCACGGGAGAGAAGCGTCCATTCTCCTGCACGACGTCAGTCAGATATCACACTCATCATTCTTAATCCGCTGTGGGACGAACGGAGGGACGTGGTGGGAGCTAGGCAGGAGGGCTAGAACCCGCAGACCCAACCCTGTCACAGGTGGGATAAGGGTATGATGATGATAGCGGCGAGCTACTGGACAACATTTAGTGTGCTGTACTCATTCTGATGCCGACTACATGTATATTTTACTCCAAGGGTGGTTTTCCGTATCGGACCTGGAACCGGGGGACCGGGAACCAAAGAAACGAAGCACTTAGGGATTCCTTATTCTTATTTCACTGTTCGTCTCAATCTCTCCCTCTCTTTGAATGTCTTCCTCCCCCTTTTCCTCTGCCGCCCCTTCCGTCTCTCCCTCTCCTCTTTTCTCCATCTATTTCTCTCCTTCCTCCCAACTCCTGTCTCTCCATCCCTCTCCCTGTCAATTTCTCTCTCTCTCCTTTTCCCCTTCTTCCCTTCATTTCCGCTTTTGTCCATACATTTCTCTCGCTCTCTCTCCTTCCCCTCCCACTCCTGTCTCCCCACTCTCTCTTCTCCCCCTGACCATTTATTTCTCTCCCTCTCTCCTCTTCCTCTGTTTATTTCTTTTTCCCCTCCCCTTGTCCACTTCCTTCTCTCCCTCTCTTCTCTTTCTACCTTTACATTACTCTCTCTTCCGGATCGAACCTGCCTCGCTCGTAAGCCTCATTCGCTCGAGCCTCACTCGTAAAAAAAAAGCAACTCCTAACCCTTTTCCCGCCTATGGCAGGGTCGGGTACCCATTTGTCCCTCTGAATGGACACAGGGGGATATATTGGTTATAGTTTTTTCTGCAGCCGGTTGCCGGCCAAAGCTGCACCCCTACGCTTATTTATCGTCGGTCTAGTGTTCGTTGGGGAATGCTACCGACGCCAGGGGGCGAGCTCCTACACCTGGAAATTTTGCCTCATCTACCCGTTGCGTTGTAGAGAGGGTTTTTTTTACGTGCAAGTGCCATCGTACACCCACACGGGACCTCGGTTTTACTTCTCATCCGAAAGAAGGCACACTCGCGGCTTCTCTCTCGCCCGAAAGAAGCCGATCCACCACGGTCCAGTATCGAACCTAGAACTACTGGCGTAGTTGCCGAGCGTGCTAACCACTACGCCACCAAATAAAGACTGCAGTCCGTACAGAAGACCCAATAGAAACTACCAAAACTGCTCCAATTCAAATCGGAATCATATCCTTATCCCGCTTGTGGCAGGGTCGGATCTGCGAGTCCACTGAACATGCTCTGACTGGGGGCACCCCCAGCCATGCGTCTGGAACCCACAGCAAACACTGGCTGAGCCGTCTGTGTGTGTGGGGGGTGCCGGTCTACCCCACGAATTCCAATCGGAATCACAACAGTAAATTGATTTAGAAGACCACTGAATGACCACTGTCCGACGCCGTGAACACATTAGAGCTATTGTCATCATCATCCTACAGAGGTTATCAAAAAATTCCCGTACTGCATTTCACTAAACGGGGGTGGAGTCACTAGATCTAAACATCCGCCTACGATAAAGACGTTCTGTCGTATCCGTCCGAAGTTTGGACGACGACGGGGAGAGAGAGAGAGAGGGGTGAGGGGTCAAAAAATGTTTCATTGATTTGAAACGAAAGATATTAACGGTAAACACCTCGTTAAATATGAATAATTCATGTATGAAACACACCGGCACATATTAGACACTCCCACCATCGACACACCTGCACGGTGTACAATCAAGAGAGCATCAATTTTCGTAAGGTGTGCCTCCCTTCCCCCCCTTCAAGGTCCAATAAAAATGGCGGCATAAGAAAACCAATATGTCGCTGTCGTCGTCTCTTTCATCTTAAAAATATATTGGAATAGACAATAGATTAGATTTAATTAATGATGTAATCAGAGTTTGTGGTGGTGTACGATTTTCTTCCCTATTTGGGACCGTCCCAAACATTTCTTCATCAATTTTTATATTTTCTCCCGCCATTCTATTAAAAAAAGCATAGATAAGAAGAGAAATAGGAGGACATATCACCCCCTTCGTGGCTGTCCGAAAAAACGTTCAATAACCGCACAGTGCTTTTCTTATCAAAAATCACGTTTGCAATAAAAAGAAATGTTTGAAAAAAAAAAGAGAGGAAAAAAATAGTCACCTGTTATTTGACAGATTAGTTATTTAGATAGTAACTTAACCAGTCCACATAAAATATAAACTAACCATTATTACATAACACGACTGGTTGAGAAACAAAATAAAATTAGAAATTTTAAAACACTCAATAAAAAAACCAACCGCCCAACCAACAAACAACAAATTAAACTGCATAACAGCATTTAAGAAAGAAAACACATCAATCTATTCAACGCCAGCCTCTCCACCGTCGTCGTATACAATTCACCGGCCATACGAGAGCAGGACTAGCTCTAATAAATGGTAAAACTCTGCCGCCATCTTCTGCTCCGCGCAGAAGGGGTTCTTTCCTTGTAGTGAAATCGCATTCACCCTCACACTGCAGGTACCAGCTTTGCTTCCAAACCGGGACACCCAAGCCACAGGCACCTGAAGTTTCCCTCTCCGTGAAGCCACCAGGATAGGATCGAACATACAATCACGTACCCGCCAGCCAATACGTTAGGAATGAGGCTTCAAAGTGACAAGGGCAGACAGAGACAGAAAAGGGAGAGGGGAAAAGTAGAGGCTAGGTAGAGTGCTGAGGGGAAAGAGCAGAGATTAGGGAGAAAGAGAGAGAGGCCAGGGGAGAGAGCACGCGCAGCGATGAGAGGAGAGAGCACGCGCAGCGATGAGAGGAGAGAGAGCACGCGCAGAGATGAGAGGAGAGAGTGCACGCGCAGAGATGAGAGGGGAGAGAGCACGCGTAGAGATGAGAGGGGAGAGAGCACGCGTAGAGATGAGAGGACAGAGCAGAGGTTAGGGTAAGAGAAAGAAGAGATGAGGAGGAAAGTGCAGGGAGAGAGAGAGAGAGAGCAGAAGTGAGTGTGAGAAGAGATGAGCTGGAGAGAGAGAGAGTAGAGGTGAGCTGGGGAGAGAGAGAGAGTAGAGGTGAACAGGAGAGAGAGAGTAGAGGTGAGCAGGAGAGAGAGTAGAGGTGAGCAGGAG
>JAAFCE010004287.1:7730682-7753223 GCA_013389805.1 Trigoniulus corallinus
AGCAGGAGAGAGAGTAGAGGTGAGCAGGAGAGAGAGTAGAGGTGAGCTGGAGAGAGAGTAGAGGTGAGAGGAGAGAACGCAGAGATGAGAAGAGAGAGAGGGAGCAGAGGTGAACGGAAGAGAGCAGAAGTGAGCGGGAGATGCACAGCATACGCGAGGGTGGACAACACGGGAGACAGGAGAGGGAGAGAGCGGTTGAGAGCAGCAGACAGATGCATAGTAGAGGAGTGAAAGCGGCAGGGAAGGAGAGAATAGAAAACCTAGTGAACCACAACGGGTAGGCTGAAGTGGCTAATTTCAGAGGCTTTAAGCACAACTGTAGGAACTCCAAAGACAGAGTGAAATTACCCCCGACTTATGCTAGAGGCGAACCTGCGCACCCTGAGCTCAAAAATCTCGGCCAATATAAAGCAAAAAAAAAAAAAAAAATAAAATAAAATTTAATTCCGTACTTAAACCAAATGCGAATGTCTCTGGTCGACCGAACGAGGACAAGTTCGAGCCCTTTCCTGACCTGTCCTACTTTCCGAAAATCTGCCTAACACTAAACATTTAATTAAAACGATTATTAGTAGTAATATGTGCCCAAATTATCGACATTAAAAAATAAACTACACAGTAAGTCACATTAAATAAAATTCGGATATCAATCAAGTCCCATAACCCACAAGAGTGACGTCACCACTCTAAAATGACACCCAAATGCAATATTTATCTTGATTTTCAACACGTTTTAATATTAAAAAAATATATATATAATAATTTGATAATCGTCACATTTTATCCCCCAACCCCTCCCAAAAATATTGATATTATTAAAAAAAAATATGCCAATGAAAGGGGGAAGTGAAAGAGGTCATAGAACTTTGGATACACTTCTCAGTAGTGTCTTTGAACTATGAGATTCAAAGAAACGAATCGTTTGGAGTTCAAAGGATTAAGCAGCTCACTTCTGGCGTCAATATCCCTAATGGATGACGGGTTATAGAGCCATTTACCGACTCCAGGGGGAGCAGTTTGTTTGTTTGTTGGTTGGAGTTTAAGGTCCCGTCAACTACGAGGTCATAGAGACCCGTCCACTGCATAGTTCTAATGCATATGCTGCACAGACACTACACTAATGCGACGATTATTGGGTATTAGCAGTACCCAGCTTTCCCGAGCGACCACCCATGACAGTACTAACTGGGCTTGCGTTGCTTAACTTCAGCGATCAGACGAGAACTGGTGTGTCCAACGCAACTCGCCGCTCCCCAGGGGGAGCAGGAAAGGGAATGACAAGCTAGAGCTCTTGCACTGACATATTTTTGATAATCCTTCCACATTTTCCGCGTAGAGAAGGGTGCTTTAACATTCTAAGGCACGATTTGCCCAATTTCGCAGTCGGTCCCTAGAGACGGCAACCCAAAATCAAACCTGAACCAGGGGGGGTTGTGAAAACGGGAGCCTTGATGGACACCACCCAAAAAGGAAAGACTATGAAAATGTAAATTCGTTGCCCAAATACAAACCACCATAAACAAGAGCACATTTTGTCCTCAATTCTTTTTTCTTGCCCGTGTTAGTTTTCATAACCCTTTCGGTTAAGTTTATGACTAGTTGATAATCTCATGGGTGTAAAAATAAAAGTGATTTACAATAAAATAAATAATAATATCAAGTATCCACCTCCGTCGAAACAATGGACACTTTTGTCCCGTCTGAAGAATTATTTCACAGCCGCAAATATTAAAAAAAGGGTTACCCCAAATTATGCACCGCAAGGTCTTTCTTAGAAAGGCACTTGCAAAATATTTATAAAAGTTTGATCTCATTCAATCAATTTCAACGGTCAACAACAGACCCCAAAAAAAATTTTTTTTTCATGGTTTCTAAATATGTCACGAAAGAAAAGAGGAGCAGGACGAACAAACGACAGTAAACGTCCCAGAAACGGGAATCTCGGTTAAGGGGTCAATGAAAAGGGTCCGAGACAAATATTTAGAAACAAATAAAGACCTTCAATAAATTATCATAATTTCATTTGATAATCGTGACGCAAGAGACGATAAACTATCCAATAAATATCACCCCTTCCCGAAAATCATTCTTAAATGGGACAATAGACAGTAGACCCTAGGCGGCATGAGTAAAAAGAACCACCTCTTCACCCTTTCATCCTCTGCCTAACACTACAATGGGGCAAATTTAACGTGGGAACGTGCAATCCGGGATTCGATTTTATCCAACGTCCCATGAAACCTTGTCTCTTAGACGCCTGACGGGGCAGATCTCTGCAGGTCCATTTTATACCAAGTTCTCCTAAGTTCGGAGAAGTTAACAAACACAATCTCAGACGGGACTGCTACTTCACTTCCTGTCCTATCGATCATTTCTATTGTAGTCCCGTCTTGCCCTCTCTTATGGACCAGTAAAAATCATCCACCTCGCCTAGGATCGAACCTGCATCTATGAAATAGAAGTCAAGCACGTTACCAAGCACGAACCACGGCGGCTTGTGGCCCTTTCTCCTTTATGTGCGCCATGTAGCCGCTCGTCAGGCATCATCCGAAACCTGACGAGCGGCTGCATTGCGTTGGACACACCAGTTCTCGCCTGATCACTGAAGTTAAGCAACGCAACCCCAGCTAGTACTAACATGAGTGACCGCTTGGGAACACTGAGTGCTGCTAATACCAAATCGTCAAAACAGCGTAGTGTCTGTGCAGACTCTGCACTAGAACTAAGCAGTAGACGGGACTCTAATGACCATTGTAGATGAAGGGCCCTAAAACACCAATAAACAAGGAGCGGCGAATTGCGTTGGACACACCAGTTCTCGTCTGATCACTGAAGTTAAGCAGCGCAACCCCAGCTAGTACTGCCGCATTAGTGTAGTGGCTGTGCAGTCTCTGCATAAGAACTATGCCGTGGACGGGGCTCTAATGACCTTTGTAGTTGAAGGGCCCTAAAAAACCAACAAACAACAGCAAAAACAACCGAAACCTGACAATGAATGAAACTAAAGAGCCCAGAGGCCAGAATCGATCCTCGGGTCTACCAGTTCCAAGAGTAAGTTATCGGGGAGTCCTACAAACCGAAATTTCTGGTACACTAGTGTATAATGACGAAATTTAAAGTAGTGAATATTCTACATACAATAAGTTGATTGTAATGGGCCGTTTCAATACTGTAGCTGCTGTTGCACAGCAATGAACCCTTCCACCCTCAAAGAGCGGCCCGTGGGCACTGCAGAAATTAATAGGCGAAAGGAAAAAAAAAACAAGGAACGCAATAAGTCGAAATTAATTACGAAATTCATTAAGTCTGAAATGATGACCAACAATGTATTCATTAATCACAGACGGGGGCTCGTTCATTATCTCAGCGTTGGCAGCAGTGCGATGACTCTTGCAAAAATATCATCTCTTCATTCTAACCGTTTGAATGCCACAAAAGTGATAAAAATGCACTCAAAACTTGCGGCTCAACCACCTGAACACCCTCTTAACCATCAACGCACGTTAGATAATAGTAATAGTACTAATAATAATAGCATTCCACAGTCGACATCTCTAATCATAATTTCTCAACCTTCTATCATAAATGTATCTCCAAAATAGTTTTAACACCCCTCCACTCTCTGAATTTCACACTGCCACATCCGGGGAATTCAACACCACGACCTCCAACCCTCAATTTCCATTGATTTACTTACTGTCGATGGCCAACTGCAGTGAACGACACAGGATTGACTTTGAGCCAATAGAGTCCTAGAGAGCGGCGAATTGCGTTGGACACACCAGTTCTCACCTGATCACTGAAGTTAACGCAACCCCAGCTAGTACTGACACGGGTGGCCGTTGGGAAAACTGGGTACTGTTAATACCCAAAAATCGTCGTATTAGTGTAGTGTCTGTGCAGTTCCTGCATAAGAACTACGCTGCGGACGGGGCTCTCATAACCTTGTAGTTGATGGGCCCTAAAACACCAACAAACAACAACAAGGAATCTCTGCGCATTCTCAGCCTGTGGCAGGGTTGGGTGTCCATTTATGCTCCACTAGGATTCATGAGCGATCGGTATTTTTATGCAACCGGCTGCCAACCTCATTCGGCTCTTGTTGTTGTTGCTTGTTGGTATTTTAAGGCCCATCAGCTACAAGGTCATTAGAGTCCCGTCCACTGCGAAGTTCTAATGCAGAGACTGCACAGACACTACGCTAATGCTACGATTTTCGGGTATTAGCGGTACCCAGTTTTTCCAAGCGGCCACCCATGTTAGTACTAGCTGGGGTTGCGTTGCTTCACTTCAGTGATCAGACGAGAACTGGTAGTTCCAACACAATTTGCCGCTCTCTACCTCATTCGTCAACCCCTACGCTTATTTACTGTCGGGATTCTATGAACGATTCGTTGGGACACTTTTACCTCCACCCACCGTAGTGATGACATCGTACACACTACACGGGGTTACGGATTTGTTTCCGGAAGGCCTCGGTCAGAATTGGACCTAGATCCACCGATATTCGACCGCTGATGGCCCTTTACCGATACCACGGGGACGACGAGACGGCTTGCTACACCTGGAGATTTTTACCGCTCTACCCCTTCCACGTAGAAAGTTGCTCCGAACAGTGGTGACAGCATACACTCCACACTACCCAACTCGGCCAGACTCGAACCTGAACCCAGTGCGCTATCTCCATCAAGGAGGGTTCTACGCCCGCTTATCTACTGCCGAAGTTAATTTACCGATACTTATGGCAGGAAGAGAAGTAGTGACTTGATATACGTGCGGATTTTACCGATGTACACTGGTAAGTTTGCTCCTTTGTGGTGACGTCGTACACACCCGCATATGGTAGGACACCGGCTTCATTTCGTTTCCGGGACGGAGCGCGGAGGCGGCTGTAATACGTTGGACAAACCAATTCTTGTCTGATCACTGAAGTTAAGCAACGCAACCCCAGTTAGTATTAACATTGGTGGCAAATTGGAACAATTGGGTACCGATAATATCCAAAAATCGTGGCATTAGTGTAGTGTCTGTGCAGACTCTGCATTAGAACTACGCAGTGGACGGGGCTCTAATGACATTGTAGTTGAAGGGCCCTAAAACACTAACGAAACGAAGCCGGGACGGAGCGGACCGCCAATCTCGGCCAAGACCGGACTGAAGCTACCACCGATCCACCGATATGGGTACCCTCAGAGGCGGCTCGTGGAGCAGGCAAACCTAGGCGGCTGCCTAGGGCGGCAAATTTCATAGGGGCGGCTGATTTCAGAGGTACTTCCTTGTCATGCAGTTTATCAGTCATTTAAAATGTTCATAGTCCTGGGGTTCCCAAATTTCTCTTATTGGTTGAGCCTTTTCTAAATGTTGGTATTGGGACAAATGCCAAGCACGTGAGGGACGCCTGGACAATTTAGAACTGTATTAAATTCAATGGGGGCGACGGCGATGGACCCACTTGCCTAGGGCGCCTGAAACTCACGAGCCGGCCCTGGGTACCCTTGCCACAGCTAGCCGGCTTCAGAAAGCGGTAAGAAGAGTTTTAGATTCTGGTTATTAATATCAATAACCTAAGGGGCACAGATCAATATACTTTTGCTAGCAGTATTTACAGAGCCCATCCTGGTACCATGATGGGCAGGTTCTTCAAGAAACGAAATTATAAGAAAGGGGGATGGGTTAGGGAAGTGGGCAACTTTGATAAAACGCCAAAAAACACAATCAACTCGTTCAACACAGGCCAGACACTCTTTGTTTTCCTTCCTCAACATTCTGTTCATTTAGTCATTTTAGTGCCTAAGAGCTGGTTGTAGGTTACTCTGAAAATTTTCTGACAGATTTCCTGACAGTTCTGACAAGTGTCTGTCAAGACGTTCAAAAAAACACACACTCACCCATCTTGCAAACCCCTACACACACCCTTCCACCACCAATACCACTTCCTAAAACGCTATTCAGTTTCAAAAAAACATCATCATTAAAATAGGACTTTTAAAAATTTTCGCAAAGATGGTTGTTTGGACTGGCCTGCCACGGGACACTGCACTCTGTTATTTACTTTTGGCAGCCAAATTTCCACTTTTTAAAAAAAATACCCTTTCCAGGTTTTTGTTCCCTTAAAAAAAATTATAATAATAATAAAGATATGAGGGGAGGGGCAAAAACATCACAGAAAAGCATCTGCTTTTTCGAGAGAGAAAAAAACCAACCCAGATTATTTGACATTACCAAATGAGAGAGAGAGAGGAGGAAGAGGGTCTCCTCTCACAGGCCTAAGACAGCTGCTTGGAGACTTGCCACGGGATCCCTAAATACTATATACAAAGAAATAGAAAATAACGTGGAACCACAAATTATTTGAGAGGAGTATAAGCTGCACCATTGATTAAGAAAGGGCAACACACCTCATCGACTCACCGCTTCAACTCCTTATTCAAATTTAACCCGTTAACAATAATAAACAAGGATGAAAACAACATTCTCAATTATCACTTCACGGGCTAATCAACCGAACCACTTAACACCTTTTAACAACACCTGCTATTAATTAGCCAACCCCAATGAGTTATCGCTTGAGTCAATCTTTACTCACAGTCGATTTGCAAGCAGTAAAACGCCCCGCTTCAATTCAACACCGGTGCACATTTTGCTTCAGGACGGTGCAAGAATTGATCCCAGCCAAGTAAGACTAGGATTGTATCGATATCCACTATTCGCAAATCTATTGGACCTCAGCAATCGGCAGCACCGTTTGTCGTCCCATTTTGTTTATTTCGTTGGTGTTTTAGGGCCCTTCAACTAAAACGATCATTAGAGCCCCGTCCACTGCGTAGTTCTAACGCAGAGTCTGCACAGACACTACTCTATAACGCCGATTTTGAGTCTTAACAGTGCCTAGCGTTCCCATGTGGTCAACCATGCTAGAACTAGCTGAGGGTTGCGTTGCTTAACTTCAGTGATCAGACTAGAACTGGTGTGTCCAACGCAATACAGCGCTCCTTCCGTTGTTCCAGGATCCACCATGAACGGTCAAAGGAGAGACGACCCCAGCAGGACTTCAGTTGTTTTGTTTTGTTGTTTGTTGGTGTTTTAGGGCCCTTCAACTACAACGGTTATTAGAGCCCCGTCCACAGCATAGTTCTTATGCAGAGACTGCACAGACACTACACTAATGCGACGATTTTAGGGTATTAGCAGTACCCAGTTTTCCCAAGCGGCCACTCATGTCAGTACTAGCTGGGGGTTGCGCTGCTTAACTTCAGTGATCAGGCGAGAACTGGTGTGTCCAACGCAATTCGCCGCTCCCTCAGGATTTCAGTCGCATGGGAAGTCAAGCCACTGCCCTACCGTGTGGTGCTTACGTGGCAGCATTGCATGGAAAAGAACCCTTATCATCATCATACCCTTAACCAGCCCGTGGCATGGTCGGGTCTGCGGGTCCACTGAACATGCTCTGACTGGGGGCACCCCAGCCAGGAGTCTGGAACCCGCAGGAATATTGGCTTTGTTGTCTATGGGGGATGCCAGCCTACCCCACGATTAAAAGAACCCTTACTCTCCAGAGTAAAATAAACATGTAGTGCGGAACAAAATCCCCAGGTGTAGGAGCTCGTCTCCTCCCAGCGTCAGTGACGGAAGAGTGCCCCACGGATAATAGGCCGACGATCAATAAGCACAGTGGACACCGGATTAGGTCGGTCAGCAGAGGGTTACTTCAAAATATATTCCAAGAGATGGTTGGCGTTTCTATGGGACAAAACTGGACGCCCGACCCCAGCATAAACGGGAAGAGGGGCTAATAACGAGAACTAGAAGTACTAGTAGCAGATAAGGAAGTACAAGCCCAGAAGACCCACAGTACCACTAAAAAAACCAGGCAGCACCAAGAAAGAGACAAAACAAGTCAGCATGTGTCTAACACTCAAAATTTCTTGCACGAATAACTTTCTAATGAAGGTCCGAGTGGCCCTTGGGAGGAGGACGGTTGGTGGTTGGTTGTTGGTGTTTAAGATCCCGTCAACTACAAGGTCATTAGAGACCCGTCCACTGCATAGTTCTAATGCATATGCTGCACAGACACTACACAAATGCGACGATTATTGGGTATTAGCAGTACCCAGCTTTCCCGAGTGACCACCCATGTCAGTACTAACTGGGCTTGCGTTGCTTAACTTCAGTGATCAGACGAGAACTGGTATGTCCAACGCAACTCGCCGCTCGGGAGGAGGACGGCCTGTTGCATGGAGGGTTCTGACGGACCAGGCCAATCCTGATAAAAGGAAAGGGCCAAAGAGAAGTCGGAGGGAAGGTTGTGCATTTAGGGATAAATCATTTATAATAATGATGCCCCCTAAAACAAGTGCAAATTTCGAATCGTCTCGATGATAGACACAGGACCAGAGACATATCTGGTTTGTTTAAAAGTTTGCACTTGTTTTAAATCATTTTAAGTTTTGCAAAAGAAACAAAAGGAAATCCTCCATTTTTTAAAAGAAAAATAACTATTCCCGAAAAGTGTTCACACACAAAGGGCGGGAGAAGCAGAAAGAGTAAAAATGGAGGGCGAAGACAGAGAAGAAAACAAAATAAATCGCAAAAGTGAAGACAGAAAAAAATGTTTGTTTCTCATTGTGTCAAACATTTCTCCTAACATCTAAATTCACTCGCACCCAACTTGGTGAGTAGAGGGGGAGTGAAAGGGGTACGGTGGGGAGGAAAGAGGGCCGAAATAACTCGCAGTAGTAATCGAGTGAAATTTCAATTATTTCTATCTACCGGAAGTAGCAGCGTAGATAAGACACACACACTGACAAGATGATGAACAAGTGTAAATGCAACCGACTGAAAATTACATAAACAAATCAAACGTGGAGAAGAGAGTGGTGCACAAATTCGGCAGAAAACACAGTCACAAGCCCCTTCCTCTTCCTACCCCGCCCGAAACAACGTTTTCAGCTAACGAAAAAAAAGTAATTCTGCATCCTCTCATGATATGCCAGTAGTGCCCGAGATCAACACCCCGTGGTTGGAAACTTTAAATGTCACATACCATTCCGGTCCTCCTCGACCACATTGGGACGGCGCCTTCAAAGGGGACTGAGGACCCAACGTAAAGATTTAGGAAAAATGAAAATCTGTATAATCATAACTCCTAATCTTTTACTTCGCCATTGAGAGGATCGGATTCCCATTTGGGACGTCGATGCCGGGAACCCAAAGAGATCAATTGCTGAACGGTATCTTCAAATAGAGCCGGCGACCAAAACATAAAACCACACCTTCCTCTTGGGGCAGGCGCAATTCCGCTTTAGAGCAGAGACGCAGTGGAGAACGAGCTCCTCCTAAACTTCAAAATGTTGTCAAAAGGAGTCAAATATGTAAAATTCGGACGTTCAGATTGTTTGTTTGTTGGTGTTTTAGGGCCCTTCAACTACAAGGTCATTAGAGCCCCGTCCACTGTGTAGTTCTGATGCAGGGACTGCACAGACACTACACTAATGCGACGATTTTTGGATATTAGCAGTACCCAGTTTTCCCAAGCGGTCACCTATGTCAGTACTAACTGGGGTTGCGTTCCTTAACTTCAGTGATCAGACGAGAATTGGTGTGTCCAACGCAACTTGCCGCTCCCCGGACGTTCAGAAGATCTCTCCTCTCTAGCAGTGTCGAGTGCCAACGTTTGTCCCGTTGGGTCACAAGAGTTAATCTTATCTGTTGGACGATATGTTTTTAGTAGCCGGCTGCCAACCTACTGCTGCAACCCATATGCTTTATGATCGCCGGCCTGCTTTGATTCCGTAGGGCACTTTTCTTTCACCAATCGTCAGATGGAGAGGGCGCGCTTCTGCAGCTGGAAATTTCGTACAGAACTGTACTTTTATTTAACTGCATAAAGGAAAGGTCCTTATTAGAGCATCAGTGACATGGTACACACCCTCCAACGGTGGGAAGCCGGCTTTACTTCCCATCAGAGGTTTTGTTTCATTGGTGTTTTAGGGCCCTTCAACTACAGCGGTCATTAGAGCTCCGTCCACTGCGTAGTTCTAATGCAGAGATTGCGCATACGCGACGATTTTTGGGTATTAGCGGTACCCAGTTTTCCCAAGCGGCCACTCAAGTTAGTACTAGCTGGGGTTGCGTTGCTTAACTTCAGTATCCAACGTAATACTGCCGCTCCCTCCCTTTAGAGGGGAAAGGTCTACTGATGGCGAAGGGCGCACTGGGAGCCTCTGCCTTTCGCCGAAACAAAGGGGAAGGCTTCACGACAGGGCACAAAAAAAAGGTACCAAAAATCATATTAAATATCATACCACTTCTCGTGAGATCACTGAAGTTAAGCAATGCAAACCCACGCTAGTATCAACATGGGTGGTTGGTAGTGAACGTTGGGTGCTGCAAATTTCCCCTCTCCTACATCCTCTACACCTACCTCCTCCTCCTCCTCACCCTCGAGCAGCCTCCAAAGGATTCGGCCAATTATGGCTGCTTGATTTACTTCCCAACCCGTTAGCTAACATAGTAACATAGAATCATCATCATCACACCCTTGTCCTGCCTGTGCCGGGGTCTTCGGGTTCTAGCCCTCCACTCCCGCCTGTCTCCTACCAGGTCCCCGTCCACCCCGCACACTGCCATGTCCCTCCGGACAATCTGCTCCCACGTCAAAAATCTGGAACGCTCAGTGGGTAGCACGCTCGGTAATGGCGTAGGTCTAGGTTCGATACTGGACCGAGGTGGGTTGGCTCCTTTCGAGCGAGCGAGAGAGAGAGAAAGAGAGAGAGAGAGGCCCCGAGTGCGCCTTCCTTTAGATGAGAAGTCAATCCGGGGTCCCGTGTGGTATACGATGGCATTTGCACGTAAAAGGACCCACTCTACTATGCAACGGGTAGATGTGACATGAAGAGAGCACGGTCTACTGCCCCAACGAACAGTAGACCTACGATAAATAAGTGTAGGGGTTGCAGCTTTGGTAGGCAACCGGCGTTGGAAAAACAATGTCCAATATTCGCCCTTGTTTCCATTCAAAGGGACAAGATGAGTACCCGACCCTGCCATAGGAGGGGAAAAGGGTTAGGAGTTGCTTTTGCTTGAATACCGTTTAAACATATCAATATGTGTCGAAATGAGCAAAAGATGCTTTTTTTCAAGTAAAAAAAAAAAGAAGAGAAGAAGGGCGGTTGCTCGAGGTTGTCATCTTGAATTTTAAGCAGATCATGATTAATTGCTCTTCACACCAGATACGGCCTCAAACTCGCGCTACGATAACAAGATGAATTCACAACGAGATTTTCTGTTACCACTCTTGTTCGACATCGACACAACTTCTACTTATTAATATAGAAAATGCCTCATTAATTATCTCGTAGAAAATATTAATCAACGGCGTCGGTGGCAAAGAAGGAGACTGAAGACAGCAGCAGCAGCAGGAGGAGCAGGAGGAGGAGGAGGAAGAGGAGGAGAAAGAGGATGTGGAGGCGGAGAAGTTCAAGAAAATTTAAGACACATGCAGAAAGGGAGCAAGAGAGAGAACTAGCTATCCACTACACCTCTAAATTAGCGCCCAACCCCCTCTCCCGTTGCGGCCCCCCCCCCGGCCTCTTCAATGATGACCAAAATCTTTCTCCAATATAATCATGAAGCATCAAGCGCCATCTCACAACCATTTACACGTTTATTTTATCATTAAGATTAGCACCACTTCATAACCCGACGAAGAAAACTTCAATTTTAAGGGAATGGGAAGGTGGGACGGAGGAGGGAGATAAAGGAAGGTCCAATGAGGAGTCACAGAGGACCATCTCCCCAATACCCATCCTGTAGCAGCAGTAGCAAATTTCCGAAAACGACAACAACAGGCGAGAACAGCATCACCAAAGGAGAAAGCAATGAATACCATTTTCCCCCCTTCCTCTTGTCATTTCTGGTAACTATGACAACGCAGTCCAGTTGTCATGGCTACCAGCATCTTTTTCCAAAGATTCTGTAAACGGTGGATTATTTGCATATTGTTTCAGTGTTTCCCTAAATAACTTCTAAGTACTGATTATCTGAGATATACCTGGATCGGTGGGGCAGGAGGTAGCGCATTCGATTACCGAGTCAGTGGTTCCAGGTTCGGCACTGGATCGAGATAGGTTGGCTTGTTTCGGGTGAGGGAAAGATCCCGAGTTCGCCTTCTGTCGGGTGGGAACTAAGGCCATGGTCCCGTGTGGTGTACGATGTCCTATGATCGTAAAGGAACCTTCTCTAATATGCACCTGGTAAATGAGACAAAATTCCCAGGTGTAGGAGCTCGCCCCTTAGTATCACTTCAGTGCTGTAGGGTCCGACAGATCGCCCATACGTCCATTCAGAGGATCGTAGATGGGTACTCGACCCTTCCATAGGCTGGAAACGTATTAGTGGTTGTTAGATGCTTGGCTCTGATTGCTTGAGATATTTAAAACAGGAGTTTCAATCCCTGGCGGCAATTTAGCGACGGGGGAGAGGGTGAAAGCCCTTACACCTTGGACAAATATTCAAAAATTTGGGATGGTGTATTCAGTTTAGACTAAACGTTCAAATTTAAATAAGACAGCGCTAGGTACAGGAATGTTTACCTACCCTATATGGAAATCCAGCACTGACCACAACAGACTTCTCCTGCCCATTCATTCTCCTTAAAATCCCTACTCTGTTCCGCCGAATGGGAACAACAGGAATTTACTTCTTAATGATGAAAGGCATACCTTTTGCCTAATCCTGAGAGAAAGCCGCCGACCAGAGGTCGAATCTGAAGTCAATTAGATCAAGGTTCAGCCCATCAACGCCAGGGTGGGGGCGAGCTCCTATATCTGGGAACTTTGCCGATCTACTAGTCCCATGCAGTAAGGATTCATTTACTTGCAATTGTGACCCTGCACACCACACAGGGCCACGGCTTTACTCCCCATCCAAAGAGGGAGCGCGGCTTATTGCGTTGGACACACCAGTTCTCGTTGATCACTGAAGCGAAGCAACGCAACCCCAGCTAGTACTACCATGGCTGGCCGTTTGGGAAAACTGGGTACCGCCAGGGCCGGCGTGATGGGTGTGCGAACAGGGCGACGACACAGGGCCCCGCGCATTCGGATTAATGAACCTATTGATAGAAAGGCCCCGCTTCACGTTTTCACGGGGCCCCGCTTAATTAGTTTGCACAACGCTCCGCAAAATATAGCGCCGGCCCTGGGTACCGCTAATACGCAAAAATCGCCGCATTGGTGTAGTGTCTGTGCAGTCTTTGCATTAGAACTACGCAGTAGACGGGGCTCTAATGACCTTGTAGTTGAAGGGCCCTAAAACATCAACGAAACAAAAAGAAACTCATCCAACCGGAAGGCGCACTTGCAGGCTTCTCTTTCTGCGCCACCGTACCGGGTCTCAGTTGTAACCCATGTTACGAGTTTTTAGGGACATTCACAAAATAAGTCCTCCCTCCAATCTCCGCAGACGGATGATCATCAATAATAAAATTCAATCAACCATGAAAATATTAGAAGTGGGGGACGGGGACGGGCCTAGAAACTAGCTCCAGACGACGAAGACGACAGACTGCACTTATTATTAACTACCCTCCGACACAAAAATCATTCAGTGGTCAAATTTTTCTAAGATGATTCAACTGCTTGTTCATGTCAGGACAATTCACTTTTCTTCTCATTTTGGAGCGCCAAAGACAATTTCTCAAATAACAAACAACGAAAAAAAAACAGAAATCTTAAGAAAATTATGTTAGACGTAAATCACTTCAAATTTTATAACCCCCACAGTACGCAGTAGCATCAATATCGTCATCATACCCATGAATCACGAAGCTACAAAAATTCAACTACACAGAAGGCAGTAGCAACCCCCTCGCTCCTCCGACCCGATCCCCCCTTACATTTTTTTATCGTTTTCCTGCTTCTGACAGACCAACTTATTAAATTAAGAAACAAATATTATGTCAACCAAATCTAATAAATAGCCAACAATCTTCAGCAACAACAAAATGGCTTTCAATTTGATTCCAATAATTCCTATAAAATATCGTTTCTAAAATAAGAAACGAGAAAGGGGGGGTTGTGATTGAAAAGGGGAAAGAGGGAAAGAGGGCAGAAGAGGACTAGGATAGCCATTGCCCTGCCCCTTTACCAAAGGCCGAAGAAATTTATCGCCGTCAACAAAACTTCTTGAATTAATGACAGACAGGCCAAAGAGCATACCACTTTGGACCAAAAAACTGTTATATCACAGGGTTCCCAAACAGGGGTGCAACAGGGGTGCTTACCTGTGTAGATTTCGGTAATTAGAGCTCGAATGCGAAGTCTGTACAGATACTACGCTGTTACGACGATCTCTTGGGGTCTTAGCAGTACCCAGTGTTCCCAAGTGGTGACCCGTGCTAGTACTAGCTAAGGTTGCGTTACTTCCCTTCAGTGATCAGACGAGAACTGGTGTGGCCAACGCAATAAAGCGGCTCCCTACCTGTGTAGAGCTTACGGGTTAAACTCCCGCCTCAAGCCCAAAATTCAGCTTGCTGACCCAAGAAAAATAAATCAGTTGGAACAGTTTAATAACGAAGCATGCACATCATCAAAAACCCTTTTCCATTTTTTGACAGGGTCGGGTGTCCACTTTTATCCCATTGGGACAAATGCGCGATCTGCTGGACGACATTTTGAAGCAGCCGGCTGCGAACTTAGTGCATCTTATTGATCGTCTACCAAAAGTGATCTAGACTCACCCTAACAGCCATTAAAGCCCTCAGGGGACAACAAAGGCCTAGGATGAAATAATGTGCTAAACGGTTTGATCTGGTATCCAGTGGACAGTGGTAGTCCGGTACCGAGAGTACGAAACGAAATGCGTAAATGCCTTTCACCTACTCCCGCCCCTCCAATAACCCACAGGCATATTTTAGTTCATGTATTAGGGATTCCTTTCCGTGCGGTGGGGGTCATCGTACACACCCCAAACATGGCTTCAGCTTTCTTTTCTATCCGACGAAAGGTACACTGGGAACCTCTTTCTCTGTGTTGGTCAGAAAAACAAGTAACCCACCTCGGTCAGGATTAAAGCAGGAACCACTAACGTAATAACCCCGCAGCCGGCAGTAACGGCAATTTACCGACACTAAGGAGAGGAGGAAGAGCTGTCCCACCTGGGAATTCTGTCGATCTGCACGTACAGTTTGCTTCACACCTTACAAACCTTCACACAATAAGGCACCAGTTTTATTCTCCATTTGGGACGTTTCCTGTTGTTTGTTGGTGTTTTAGGGCCCTTCAACTACAAGGTCATTAGAGCCCCGTCCACAGCATAGTTCTTAAGCAGAGACTGCACAGACACTACACTAATGCGACGATTTTTGGGTATTAGCAGTACCCAGTTTTCTAAAGCGGCCTCCCATGTCACTACTAACTGAGATTGCGCTTCTTAACTTCAGTGATCAGACGAGAACTGATGTGTCCAACGCAATTTGCCGCCCGCGGGGACGTTTCCTTTTTAACACTGATCCGAAGAGCGGCTGTATTGCGTTGGACACACCAGTTCTCGTCTGATCACTGAAGTTAAGCAACGCAACCCCAGCATAGTCCAGGGTAGCCGCTTGGGAACACCTGGCACCACTAATACACAAATCGTCGTAACAGCATAGTGTTTGTTTTGTTGGTGTTCTACAGCCCTTCAACTACAGAGATCAGTAGAGCCCCGTCCACTGGGTAGTTCTAATGCAGAGACTGCACAGACACTACGCTAATGCAACGATTTTTGGGTATTAGCGGTACCCAGTTTTCCCAAGCGGCCACCCATGTCAGTACTAGCTCGTGTTGCGTTGCTTAACTTCAGTCATCAGACAAGAACTGGTGTGTCCAACGCAATAAGCGGCTCCCAAGCAGCATAGAGTCTGTGCAGACTCTGCACTAGATCTGCGCAGAGTTTGTTGTTTGTTTGTTGGAGTTTAAGGTCCCGTCAACTACAAGGTCATTAGAGACCCGTCCACTGTATAGTTCTAATGCATATACTGCACAGACACTACACTAATGCGACGATTATTGGGTTTAGCAGTACCCAGCTTTCCCGAGCGACCACCCATGTCAGTACTAACTGGGCTTGCGTTGCTTAACTTCAGTGATCAGACGAGAACTGGTGTGTCCAAACGCAACTCGTCGCTCCCATCTGCGCAGAGGACGGGGCTCTAATGACCATTGTAGTTGAAGGGCTCTGGAACACCAACAAAACCAAAAAAAAAAACAGATCCGAAACAGAAACCCAATATCTACGACCAGAAACGAACCTTTAGATCAGGACTTAACAGAACGAAAGCAAAAGCAAGCTACCAATTGAGTCATCACCCGTAGACTACCTACTCCACTCTCGCACACCCTGTCGAAAATTAATCAAGAAAACGTGCACATTTATCAGCAAAACAAACTACAATCGACAAGCGTTGAACGACGTAAAATTTTGTTGATTTAAAAAAAAAAATTATTAAAAAACTGTCAGAACAGAAAAGACGGCGGGGCTGCAGGAGAGAAGGCGAGCGGGGAGGGGGGGAAGAGTAGAAGTAGCCAGAATCATCGCTACTACCAGCCGGGTCGAAAATGCCAAACCACATCCTGAACTGGAGCAAACAAGGGCATCCCCCAAAACCCTTCCCCGCGTCCCAAACAAAATATAATCATAAAAATAAATTACATTTTCATGCAAAAACAAGCTAACAATGCAATCATTTTCATTAATTAAACTATTATTTGGCAATTCTGACAAGAAAAACCTATAGATTATCAATCATTAATCAGGGGGAGAAGGAGTGAGACTGAGAGGAGGGGTAGAGGTGCAAAAGAGAGGAGAGGGGAGAGATGATTTGCGCATGCGTGGGGGAAAAGCTGCTACTGCTAAATACAAACTGCCAATTTCAAATTTATAACAAGAAAGTGAGTATCGGATGAGGACAGGAGGGTAGGGAGGAATGGCGGAGAGATAGGTGCAGGTAAAGAGGGGATTAAAGGAGGGAGGGAGGGCCTATAAGGGGGTAGAGAGAGAGAGAGATTGTTTCTCCATGGCATCTTCAAACAGACAGCCACTGTTTCACCACCTGACAATCAAGAAGTAGTAATCACTCTCTAATCGCATATTTCAATCGCTCTTTATCAATTCATCCATCCATTTATCAATTTTTATCCAGAAAAAAAACTTCCACCAAATTCCTGATCGGTTGCTGTGCCAAAAAACAGACAATAGCAAACAAAAATAACAAGGGGCAGGTTGGCAGGCAGGGTAGAGGTAGTCAAGAGTAGTCACAGGCAGGCAATGAACGTCCACCAGTAGAAAGGTGGAAAAAAAAACAACACGAAAATTTTAATTAAGAGAAAAAGGTTTTTGAACTTATACAACTAACTGAAAATTCATTAATTACTAGGAGGGGTCTTAGGACCCAAATTCTCTATCCCAAGTCCTCCCCCTGTCTCTCCTGTCTCTGTCTTCCCTCCCCCGGTCTATTATTCTCCCTAGATGACTCAAACAACACCTTCATTATCGTCCAGTGACAATTTGTTATTGTTTTCATCAACACAATCGAATAATTCGGCAACTGTACCCACCCACTTACCTCCTGCGCGTAGCCCACACCCCAACACCTACGTGCACCCTATACCCACTGTCCTACAGTTGATAATCAATTTTAGCTAACCCAGGAGTCCCAAACGGGAATTTCATGATCATTAAAGCTGGGCTACAGTGGGCAGGACAAAAATAACGTGAAATTAACCCTGAAGGATTCTTGAAGGCCCGGACGGGGCCTCACCGCTCAGGGGTCGGGGTTCAGCCTGAAGAGCGCAAGCAGGTTACACACCGAACCGATGAGAGATTTGGGAGATATGGCGGCATGGTTTCAACATCGTACCCGTTGCTATGGCAACGACGGGATGAAAGACGTAGCATCCTAAAGCCGGGCCTCTTCTCTACCAGCTCGAGTAAAACCCCGGTTTTGTTGAGGATGTCACCGGATGCACAAGCAAGCAGCGTTCAAACTCCAACCGGTGTGAGAACATCCAAGAACGCTTGTTATTTTTGGGAAGGTATTTCCTGAGTACGTCTGATGGACATGCCAGGCTCCAGGAAAATTCTTGCACATTCCGGCACATCCAGGTATATTCAGACACATGATAGTTGTGGGACGCAACACGGATAACAAAAGAGCATTGGTCACAAACCGGAAGTAGATCCTTGAGGTTTGTCAGGTGGAGATGGCTAGAGGCGCTCGATCATTCGAAAAGTTCGTGAACATTTGAAACGCGTTTGTAATAATTTTCTCTGACAGAAAACTCACTTTAGGGTCACATCTCCCTTGTCAAAGAATTAGAGAAACGCACCAAATGGTGTTTTAGGGCCCTTCAACTGCAAGGTCATTAGAGCCCCGTCCACAGCACAGTTCTTATGCAGAGACTGCACAGACACTACACTAATGCAACGATTTTTGGTTATTAGCGGTACCCGGTTTTCCCAAGCGGCCACCCATGTCAGTACTAGCTGGGGTTGCCATGCTTAACTTCAGTGATCAGACGAGAACTGGTATGCCCAACGAAATTCGCCGCTCCCTGATAGCCCCGTCCACTGTGTAGTTCGAATGGAGAGTCCGCACAGACACCACACGATTTTTGGGTTTTAGCAGAACCCAGTGTTCCCAGGTGGTCAACCATGCCAGTACTTGTTGGGGGTTGCGTTGCTTAACTTCAGTGATCAGACGAGAACTGGTGTGTCCAACGCAATACAGCCGCTCCTGGATGGGTGAGAGACTGGTGGATGATAGGCGGAGGTGGGGGGGGGGCCAAGACCAATAGACCTCACTCTGCCACAGACGGGGTTGCGCTGCGGAACTTCAGTGATCGGATGCAATGCAGCCGCTCCCACCAAATGGGGAGCAAGAAGCACTTCCGTACTTTGGGTTTCCGCCCTGTTAGCCACGAAATTAGGCTTTAGAAGCTGAGAAAAAAGATCATTTCCGGTTGGGGTGGCAGACGTTTTCGATGAATCGGAAGTTAAGAGTTAAAGGGGTGTGGAGTTCAGTTTTCGCCCAAAGTAGCATTTCCCTTATATCCCCTCCCAAAATAAACTATAATGGTGATAGGAAAAAGGTGAGAGGAAGATATGGGAATAAGAAATGTGCATGGCAAAGATTGTTGTTTGCAGAAATTTCGGCAAAGAATTCACCAATTTTTCAACAATAACACACTCTACATGTTTGAATTGCACAGCGTGAAACCTGAAATTCCAGCACACCTGGATCCTCTCAAATTTTCAAACAGTTTTCTGGAATCAAATAATAATCCACCAGAGTTGAGAAAATATCATTGTTTAAGTTTCAAGATCCATTGCATTTGAACTTAAAACTTTGGTGTTGACAATCTGGATCCAGAGCAGGCCCGTGTTGAAAATGAGAGGAAGGGGGCATGAAGAAGGGAGAGTGGGGCTAAAAAAAAATTCTATTGTAAAACTTCCGAAAGATCAACAAAACAATGCTTTTGACAGGGAATCGAAACAAAAACAGTAATTTTACAGCCTGAAAGATTTGTGAGCTCAAAATGATGAGCTGTCCCAAATCGGAATCTGAAAAGTGGTCGTCAAATTTCAACTCGCACAAACACAAAACCATCCAGAAACAACCCAATCTGGACAAGTCTCAAAAGTGCAACTCAACAGCTCGCCAAATACTTCCCTAACACGTTCACGAAAACCCCTGTTAGGAAGGGGGGGGGAAGGAATAACCAGCCTGAAAACCACGTGCCAAATTTTGCCCCACGCAAATGAACTGCTCGGGTGGACATTGAGCAAATTCACCGAAATACAAGGTTAATTATTTAACGTCTGCAAACGCAAACCCGCACACCCGCAAACGGATTTTTCCGCACAAAAACACGCATGGAACCACGGCTTTCCTATCCCGATCTGGGACAGAAGACTTATTTTGGACTTTCTTTACTCCCCTCACTTACCGAGAGCAGAAATTTGGGCGATGACTGAATTTCGAGTTCGTAATCGTAGGTTTGACGTCGGCCAAGACTGTGAGCTCTTTCTGTCCGAATCTGGAAACCCTCAGGAACGTCTCCCGTTTCAAAAGGTCAACAGGAATGTTGAGGTCCCATGAAAATTTGCAGGATGCAAAGATCCCTTTCTACAAGAGTTCTCATTCATTACACTCCATCTTTTGACACACCAGTTCTCGTCTGATTACTAAGGTTAAGCAGCCAAACCCCAACTAGTACTGGCATGGGTGGCCCCCTGGGAACCCCCAGGGAATTCTGCTAACACCCAAAAACCGTCGCAACAGTGTAGTGTCTGTGCAGACTGTGCGTGAGAACTATGCAGTGGACGGGGCTCTAATGACTGTTGTGATGGAAGGCCCCTAAAACACCAAAAAAGAAACTCCTAACCCTTTTCCCGCCTAAGGCAGGGTCGGGTACTCATCTTGTCCCTCTCAATGAACACATGGGCGATACATTATTGGTCATTGTTCTTCCGCAACCGGTCCCTAAAACACCATTCATCATCATACCCTTATCCCGCCTGTGGTAGGGACGGGTCTGTGGGTCCATTGAACATGCTCTGACTGGAGGCACCCCAGCCAGGCGTCTGGAACCCGCAGGAATATTGGCTGGGTTGTCTGTGAGGGGATGACCTAAAACACCAATGAAACAAAATAACAGTTACGATTTCTACGTTGACAAACCCTTCACTTAAGAACCCCATTCCAGTTTTTCGGTTTAGGGCCTGTCAGAGTGGGAGCTGCGAATTGCGTTGGACACACCAGTTCTCGTCTGATCACTAAAGTTAAGCAGCGCAACCCCAGATAGTACTGACATGGGTGGCCGCTTGGGAAAACTGGGTACCGCTAGTATCCAAAAATCGTCGCATTAGTGTGGTGTGTCTGCAGTCTCTGCATCAGAACTACATAGTGGACGGGGCTCTAATGACCTTGTAGTTGAAGGGCCCTAAAACACCAACAAACAAACAAAAACTGAGTGCAGAGGGGGGGGGGGGAAGCCCAATAAACGTATTCCGCGTCGGGTTCAACAAGGTCATCAACGAGGTAATTCATTTGGCAAGAAACGGAAGTCAAACATATCGATGCCGTCAACAAATCTGCGAGTCGCAACATTTACAATCGCATTTCTAAATTGGTTCAGTTCAGATAGGATGGGGGGGGGGCCTTCATTTCTTTTTGGTTTTAAATTTGGTAAGAAAAAAAAACATGAGACAACATGGCCGGGCTTTTCCTAAGAGCCAAAAAAATAAGTTTGGAAGACAAAAATAAGGTGAAGTCAACCATCAAGAAAAGTAAATGCTCAACAGAGGTACGAACGCAGTAAACTGTCAACTTCAATTTACTCTTATGATTTCGGGCAAAAGAAAAGGTATGTGTGTACAACAGTTTGACAAATGTTTATCTATTTTGCTCATTTTCAACAGTAAAACGGGCAGAAAGGAGAGAGAGGGGGGCAATGGGTGGGGGAAGGGTTATCATTTGCATCGCAATAATCAAAATGGATAGCTTGTCAAATGACAGAAGAAATTTTATAATGAAATCAACATTCGCATTACTTCAGACATAAAGCAAACAGTCTTTTTAAATGTCGTCCCAAACAAGAATCCCCGCCATTTTTCTTGCTCTACATTTTAGGACATCTCCCCCCCTCCTCCTATTATCACTTCCGATAAGCATTCCACTACATCCTTGCACGTCGTTAGAATCGCCAAAAAAATAAAACGAGGGGTGGTGGTGGGGGTTTGAGGCGGCAATTGGTTTCTTTCAGACAATGTCGTCCCAAACAAGAATCCCTTTCAATTAGTTTTGCTCTACATTTTTGGAACTATTTCCCTCTCCCAAGTCTTGCGTGACCTCCGATGTAGCAGAATGTGCAAGGTCCACCAAGTCCCCAACTTGTACCTAGAGTCGAAAAAGTGGGCGGGTGTTGATGCTGTCGGTGACGCAAAAACTCCATCGTCCACGAGTTCAATTCTCCACTTTCCAATTCTGCATACCTATCCCGGAAGCAGATTACCGCTTACTAGGGGCACTAAGGGGGCGCTTAGAACCTCCAGAAATGAGGAAATCTCACTACACACAATAGGACTGTATTAGTAGAATCCGGTTTGCAGGGCTGTCACCGGTAGGGCTGTCCGGCCTATGAAAGATTTGGGCACCAATTTGTCCCGCTGGTATTAGAAAACACACGGTGAACTGCTGGATGACATTTTTTAGTCGGCTGCCAACCTAATGCTGCAACACCTACGTTTATTTCCTCTCAGTCTGTTTGGATTCATTGGGCCACTATCCCGACACCGAAGCCAGGGGCTAAAATACACTCCGTGTAGTAAAGGTTCTTTTCCGTGCAGTGGTGACATGGCACACACAAGGTAGGACACCGGTTTTACTTTCCATCCGACTGCAGGCGCATTTTGGACTTAAGCCTCCTCCCTCTCCCTCCCTCTCTCTCTCTCTCTCTCTCCCTCTCTCTCTCTCTCCCTCTCTCTCTCTCTCCCTCTCC
>JAAFCE010004287.1:7753623-7778862 GCA_013389805.1 Trigoniulus corallinus
CCCTCTCTCTCTCCCTCTCTCTCTCTCCCTCTCTCTCTCTCCCTCCCTCTCTCTCTCCCTTTCTCCCTCTCTCACACACAATTTCTACTTAGCCAGGGCAGAAAAAAACTATTTTTTTGTCTCAATGGTGTTTTAGGGCCTTACAATTCCAAAGGTCATTAAAGCCCCGTCCACTGCGTAGTTCTAATGCAGAGTTTGCACAGACACCATGCTGTAACGACGATTTTGGGGCATTAGCAGTACCCTGCGTTCGCAAGCGGCCACCCATGCCAAGACTAGCTGGGATTGCGTTGCTTAACTTCAGTGATCAGACGAGAATTTGTTTGTTTGTTGGTTTTTATGGCCCTTTAACTACAAGGGCCCCGTCCTTAGAGCCCCGTCCACTGTGTAGTTCTAATGCAAAGACTGCACACACACTACACTAATGCGACGATTATTGGGTATTAGCAGTACCCAGGTTTCCCAAGCGGCCACCCATGTCAGTACTAGCTGGGGTTGCTAAGCTTAACTTCCGTGATTACAGGAGAACTGGTGTGTCCAACGCAATGCAGCGGCTCCCTAGAAAGAAGGAGGACAGAAAAAAAAGGCTAAAGGAGAGAAAGAGAGGAAAAAATGATAAATTGACATGATCATAAGCAGAATTTCGGAACCACGCAGAAAACAGATTTAAAAAAAAAAAGCAGAAGAAAGACGACGACGACAACAGAAGCTCCATTTTCGGAGGAGTGCCAACACAACACAGAAAATGAAAAACATCTTTTATAAACCATAAATATAAAGCCTAAATTTAGATCGTAAAATTGACACACAGGCAGAAAAAAAACACGTGACAGAAAGATAGAAAGTAAAAAGACGATAAGAAAGGCAGAAATAACTTTAAGACAGCAGGAACGCAGAACAGGACTGGTCCCCCCCCCCCCCCCCCCCGTTGACAGGATATCAAACAACGCAGAATTAAGGTTAACGAACTTTTATAAAATGTCCTTACATAATCATTGCTAACCCTTTTCCCACCAACAACAGGGCCAACTGCCCATATTTGTCCCAGTGGGACACCGGGTTGTCCCGGTTGCAGCCGGCTGCCGACCTAATGTTGCAACCCTGACGCTTATTCATAGGTAGGAAGGTACTTTCATTCCACCAACTCCAGAGGAGGGCGACAACCTACATACGAGGTCACAGCTTTACTTTCCATCCACCGTCAGGAACATCCAGGTTCCATCGAAACGAGTTACTGTCCTGACACAAAGGTGAACTTATGCTAAGGGAAGGTTCGACCCCACTTTACAAACTTCTTTTTCTTGCCTGAAATTTGCAGCCTTGGGCAGCTTGGCCTGACGAAGGTAAGTGGCGACTCTGTCCACACCAAGCAATGCCTCAGCGTTTATTCCCATCTGGGAGGGTAGCAGCACTTAGGACCCTGCTTCTTTCCTGAAAAGAGGAAGCCTTTGGATGACACAAGCGGCAGATAGCGTTAGAAACACCAGTTCTCGTCTGATCACTGAAGTTAAGCAACGAAACCCTGGCTAGTACTAACAAGGGTGGTCGCTTGGGAAAACTGGGTACCGCTAATGCCCAAAAACCGTCCTAACTGTACAGTGTCTGAGCAGACTGTGCATAAGAACTATGCAGTGAAGGGCCCTAAAACACCAACAAATAAATCAAAACTAAACGGGGGGGGGAAAGGGAGATAGGTCCACAAAAAAGCTATCCAGAATCGAACCTGGAACCATGAACTCCCAAGTCATGAAAGCAGGGACAAAAGACTTGAACTACTCAGTGTACTTTTCGAATTAGTTTAGATGACCTCTGGTGAGAGAAGCGTAGGGAGTGGGACAGACGGAAAGACCCGTTCGTTCACTCGTGTTGAGTGGGTGACAAGAGTGGCATATGTGCGTGTGGTCAACTCATGCAAAGAGCCAGTTTGAGCCTAGCCCTGAGTGACCTCTCCCCTTCTCTCTCTCTCTCTCCACACCTTTCTTATGAGATGCAAAGATCGAAATGTTGAAATTTAGAAACTACTCCTGGGTCTGTGTGATCAAATTCCGATTAGGAGGAGGCAAACGGTTTATTTGGAAACTTGAATTCAGGTTATCGCATTATAAATGTTTTATTTCCTAGAAATACTTTTTTTTGAGGGGGGTACCCAGAGTTAAAAACGAGACCCCGTTTTTTTCGGCCAAGTAGATTTCCAGATCGAATGATATATGAAAGTTGTAAATTGTTCAACCTACGTACGACAAGCAATATGATTCACAAACGGAGGAGGGCGGGGACAGGGGTAAGATGTTTTTTTTTTAAAAATTAAAAATTTCAATAGACCCCTTTTTTTTTAAAAAAAAAAAAAAAAAAGACTTTTAATCGGTTTCATGCAAGGTTATGCAGGTTACCAATCCTTGATCTACCTACAGAGATTGAGGCTGAAAGGGTTAAAGCCCTGCCTCTCTGTTTAAAGTGACAGCAGACGGGGGCGACTAAAAGAGTTGTTTTTACCAAAAAAAATCATCGTTTCAACAGCTCACCCATCAACTTCTGATATCTTCTGCCGATCAAAACTGCCGAACTTTCAGGTACCGACCTCTACCTACGGACAACGGCTTAACTTACCATCCGAGACGATCAGGGTCAGGACTGTCAGGGTCGAACCTGCAGGGAGCGGCGAGTTGCGTTGGACACACCAGTTCTCGTGTGATGACTGAAGTTAAGCAACGCAAGCCCAGTTAGTACTGACATGGGTGGTCGCTCGGGAAAGCTGGGTACTGCTAATACCCAATAATCGTCGCATTGGTGTTGTGTCTGTGCAGTCTATGCACTACAACTATGCAGTGGACGGGTCTCTAATGACCTTGTAGTTGACGGGACCTTAAACACCAACAGACAATCGAACCTGCAACGGTCCCCACCGCGTTATCACTGAGGGGCGAAGTGTCTATATTATTTACAGACCCAAGGAGAGCGGCGAATTGCGTTGGACACACCAGTTCTCGTCTGACCACTGAAGGTAGGCAGCGCAACCCCAGCTAGTCCTGACATGGGTGGCCGCTTGGGAAAACTGGGTACTGCTAATATCCAAAACTCGTCCTATTAGTGTAGTGTCGTTGCAGTCTCTGCATAAGAACTACTGTATGCTGTGGACGGGGCTCTAATGGCCCTAAAACACCAGCAAACAAACAAACAGACCCAAGGCAGGGACACGAAGCTAATCCATTGAGGCTGACCTCCAGAAGATTTGAATCTGTGAATCATGAACTCAACACTCTGGTTCGGTCTGTAAATATAAGGTGGCCGGCACTCTAAGAGCGGCATTGTAAGGCCGGTCCTCTATGACAGGAGCTCTATGGCTAGCACACAAAGACCGGCACTCTACTGTTGGAAATCTATGACAGGGTCTGCTTCTGCACGGTCTGCATCTGACACTGCAAGGTCGGAACTCTATATTTGGCAAACCAATGCCGGCACTCTGAGACTTGAACTCTATGACCGGGACTCCTACGCCGAAACTTTTAGGTCGGGACTCTATGGCCGGAACTCTAGGACTCCGACGCTGTTTACAGAATGATGTTTACATACTTTTAAATGTAGAAAGCGGTTTTTCAGAGATGCTCACTTGTATACACTTGAACCTATACCTCATGACCTCAAAAGTCACCACTGCTGCTGTTTACCGACGCCAGACGCGGGAGATGCGAGCCTATGGCAGGGTCGGGTACCCATCTTGTACCTGTCGTCCCTATCTTGTGCTCATCTTGTACCTATCGTCCCCATGTTGTATTTATCGCCGGTCTACTGTTCATTTTTGGGGAATTCCACCGACGCCAGGGGGCGAGCTCCTACACCTGAAAATGTTGCCTCATCTACCCGTTGCGAAGTAGAGAAGGTTCTTTCACATGCAAGTTACATCGTACACCAACACGGGACCTAGGTTTTACTTCTCATCCGAAAGAAGGCGCACTCGTGGCCTCTCTCGCCCGAAAGTAGCTAACCCACCTCGGTCCAGTATCGACCCTAGAACTACTGACGCAGTTTCCGAGCGTGCTAACCACTACGCCACCGAGGTGGGATGCGAGCTCTGACAGTTGATTATTTTGCCGACCACGGTGTTGATATCCTTCACATTGCACACGCCCTCATTTCGCATTGCACACACCACCAGATTCAATTCCCATTCGGGACAGAAGACCTAGTTGGGTTCCAACTCGGCCTGAATTGAATCTCCGATCATCATTCCACCAACAGTATGGTCTAATAACGTCATGGGCTTGCAATCTTCACACAAGAGCAGCCTAATAGCAGTAGGGAGGGCGAGAGCGATACTGGAACTAGCTCGATATACTACATTCCATTTCAGTGACCCGTCATGACTTTCGTACAGAAACAGTGAGCCCGAATTTACCCCAGAACCCACAAAATCCAATGTAGTACATGGCAACTATCTACTGTACACTTGTTTAAATTCAACTTGCTTTTAGTCGACTATACAACAACAACGAGAAGAAAAAAAACCGATGACTCCCCTAAAAATAGTTTCTTTCATCCCATTTCAGAAACCATTTCAATTCCCGAAAAAAAAAAGGCACTCTATCTCTCCCCTCCCATCTGACAACTTTGACAAGTATATTTATGTCCAGTTAATATGATATAATATTCTGAGAAACGATCATTTTTCTCAACTTTACACAACACCTACAGTAGAATAATTGCCATTTCAAAATGGCTGCCAGTATGGGAGTTGGAGCAAAATAGTTATGAGGCGAAGACGGTGGGGGTAAACATAGCGCATGTCAGTAGAGGGGGACGAAGAAAGAGGGAGAGAGATGTTGGTGAAAGACAGAAATATATGGTTCAGAAATAAATCATTAAACTTAGTTTTTTTCCCCTCTGTTACCCATCAACAATTGCATGAAGAAAGTTTTATACACAAGCAGAGTTAATAATTCAAGATGTCTGCCATCATCGTGATTGACGTCAATGTTGATTTTACATCGCAACTTTCATGACTGACACCCCCTCTGTTAACCGACCAAAAAAAAAAACGAAGCCATTTCCCCCTGCAGCTCTTTTACTCTCGAAAAACAAGAATGTAGAACAAAACTATTTCGGCAATTTGTATTTCTGCCTTTTTCAGCTTAAACAGAAGCGCCTTCAACCCATTGTTTATTGATCAACGTCATCACAAGATTGTTAACAACAACAAATAATAATAAGAACTAAACGCCAAAAACCTCGGTGTCACTCTCTTTTTTTTTGTCAGCCTCCTCCGAAATTTATTTCCTCAAAAAATTGTTAATTAACAACAGCCATCTTGCGCTTTGGCTGCTGACCGTCAACGCTGGTGACGTCACAACGTCAACTACTTACACGGCGCATTTATCAAAACACAGCTTCAAAGGGGCGATGAAGAAGCCATTCAAATCTGTCATCAGAAACCACCGAGAACAAACAACATGAACTACTCATCTTAACCCATTCCAGGGTTGAGTATCCACGAGTTCCCCGGCTCCTGCAGCCGCGAATTGCGTTAGACACACCAGTTCTCATCTGATCACTAAAGTTAAGCAACGCAACCCCAGCTAGTACCGACATGAGTGGCCGCTGGGGAAAAACTGGGGACCGTTAGCACCCAAAAATCGTCGCATTAGTGTAGTGTCTGTGCAGTCTCTGCATCACAACTACACTGTGGACGGGGCTCTCATGACCTTGTAGTTGAAGGGCCCTAAAACACCAACAAACAACAACAACCCCTGCTCCTTTTATTTGTTTCGCTGGTGTTTTAAGGAACCTTCAACTACAAAGGTCGTTAGAGCCCGGTCCATTGCGTAGTTCTAATGCAGAGTCTGCACGGACACTACGCCGTTACGACGATTTTGGGCTATTAGCAGTACCCAGAGTTCCCAAGCGGACACCCATTCCAATGCTATCTGGGGTTGCGTTGCTTAACTTCAGGGATCAGACGAGAATTAGTGTGTCTAAAGCAACACAGCCGCGCCCTTCCTCGTCTCCAAATCAGTTGCCAAACGTCATTCTCCAACTACGAGGCAGAGAATTCCTTTAAGCCTGAGTACTTAGCTGAAGCTTGTTGTTTGTTTGTTGGTGTTTTAGGGCCCTTCAACTACAAAGTCATTAGAGCCCCCTCCACAGCATAGTTCACATGCAGAGAATGCACAGACACTACACTAATGCGACGATTTTTGGGTGCTAGCAGTACCCAGTTTTCCCCCGCGGCCACCCATGTCAGTACTAACTGGGTTTACGTTGTTTAACTTCGGCGATCAGGCGGGAATTGGTGTGTCCAAAGTAATTTGCCGCTCCCTTAGCTGAAGCTCTATGTTACGGTTGAGTACCCACGAGTTAGTCTGCCGGACGGGTTTCTTTCGGGTTTGGTTTGGTGGTGTTTAAGGTCCCGTCAACTGCAAGGTCATTAGAGACCCGTCCACTGTATAGTTCTAATGCATATACTGCACAGACACTACACTAATGCGACGATTATTGGGTATTAGCAGTACCCAGCTTTCCCGAGCGACCACCCATGTCAGTACTAACTGGGCTTGCGTTGCTTAACTTCAGTGATCAGACGAGAACTGGTGTGTCCAACGCAACTCGCCGCTCCCCGTTTCTTTCGGGCGAGAGAGAGAGAGCCCTGAGTGTGTCTTCCGTGGGATGGTAAGTGCAGCCGTGGCCCCATGTGGTGAACTATGTCATTTACACGTCAAAGAACCCTCTCTACTATGCAACGGATAGATGAGGCAAAATTTCCAGGTGTTGGAGCTCGGTGGAGTGCCCCAACGAACAGTAGGTCGACGATAAATAAACAGAAGAGTTGCAGCTTTGATAGGCAGCCGGCTGCGAACAAACGTCGTCCAATATATCGCCTATGTGTCCTTCCAGAAGGACAAAGAGAGGTACCCGACCCTCGCCATAGGGGGGAAAAGAGTTAGTGGTAGTATAGAAAGGTTCTTTTTCATGCAGTGGTGACATTGTAAAACCCTCACAGAGGTTCAGGGCTTTGTTTACCACTTTCCAGGCAACTCTCCCGGCCGCATAACGGAAGATGACGTACCTGAGGATTTCCACTCGCCCTGTAGAACTCCCCACCTCCACGACTATGGGCAAACAAGTCAACCAGGCTACTACGGAGTGGGGCTACGAAAGAAAACGCCCGTTTTAACCGTAAATACAATTTTAATAGGCCGGACTCATGAGTTCATGGTTGCAGGATCGATCCTTACAGAGGTGAATGGTTTTTTTCAGACAAGGGGAAGAGAGAAGCCCTCCTCATGTTCCTTCTGTTGGAGATAGTACGTAACGCCGAAGTCCCAAGAGGAAGGGAAATGAGCGCTTGACTTCACCACTACACATCAAAGAACCCCTTCTACAACAAGTGAAACATACAGTAGGTGCAAGTTGGTAACTTTCCTCAGGCAGGGAAATCGTCTCTGGCGTCGGTAAAAATGAATACCCCCCCCCCCCCTTAAATTATTCGCCGTCTTAAATATGAAGGAGCAGGAGTTTTGAGACACCTCACCGGGTCCGGAGGGTGGAGGGGGAACGTTTAAACGGGCCGGTTGTTGTTGTTGTTTGTTGGTATTTTAGGGCCCTTTAACTACAGGGGTCATTAGAGCCCCGTCCGCAGCATAGTTCTAATGCAGATCCCTGTACAGACACTACACTAATGCGACGATTTTGGGGTATTAGCAGTACCCAGTTTTCGCAAGAGGCCACCCATGTCAGTACTAGCTGGGGTTGCGCTGCTTAACTTCAGTGATCAGACGAGAACTGGTGTGTCCAACGCAATTCGCCGCTCCCTTAAACGGGCCGGACACATACAGTACGTGTAAAAGCCCAAATTGTAGTATGATGCGCAGGCCTCTGTGAATCCGGAACGCGGGGAAAAAATACCCCATCATCCCCATCCGTCCACCCTAAGCAGGAGTTCTGCGTGGGACATTAGAATGATAGCCGGTTCGCCATGTGCTCCTGGTAATGAACGGGACACGCGAAGGAAGGGACTGTATTGTGTTGGACACACCAGTTCTCGTCTGATCCCTAAAGTTAAGCAACGCAACCCCAGCTAGTACTAACACGAGTTGCCGCTTTGGAACACCGAGTACCGCTAATACCCAAAAATCGTCTTAATAGCGTAGTGCCTGTGCAGACTCTGCATTACAACTACGCAGTGGACGGGGCTCTAATGGCCACTGTAGTTGTAGGGCCCTAAAACACCAACAAATATGAATACCGTATTTCGATAAGAAATTCAGTGACAACCACCTTCAACTGGAAATCATTTCGGAGGGCAGAAAGGCAGTAAGGCAAGTCGGAATAGGGAGGGTGCCTAGGAAAAGAGAGGACCGGAAAAAAGAAGTCTTTTTTGAACAAATATTATCCGTCCTGGCACTTAAAACGCTAATGTGTAAAATATCCAAATCAACTTTTTATTTTATTTACCAATCTCCCTCTCATTCAATTTTAGTCATCTAGTTCATAAAGACCTAAAAAAAAATAATAATTTATAAAAAAAAAATGTAATTTAACCCCACCCCTGTCTCTTTCTCCAATCTGCCATATTTTCCTCCTCTCCCTACTCGGCACCCGTCCCCCTTTCTCTTCCGCCCCTCCTTATCCTCTCAATGCAATCTATAGCTTATTAAATCCCAAAGTAAAGAATAACATTATGATAAACTTATAATATCAACATGCACCAAAACTGAAATCTACGTTTAGAAAAAAAAGGACCCAAATTTCAATCGATATCATAAAAGCTTGTGTGACAACGATAGCATTTTAGATAGAATATTAAACCTCGTATGCAAATATCAAAATCGATTTTAATATTTTTTCTCATTTCGAAATATATGGTAGATATATAAAAGGCACAAAATAAAGCAAAAAAAAAAAATCATCTTGCAATAATCCCTCCCCAACCGGCCCGACCAGCCCCACTCCCTTCATCTTAATTGAACCTACTAAAACAAAACAAATGAAAAATACACGAGTCTCTTTCCAGAGGAAGTAAAAAAGGAGAGAGAAAATAATAATTGTTAGCAGCATCCATGATTAAAAAAAAAATTCATCAAAATAACTTTTCAAGTAAAAACGATAACAAAGCAAAATCTCCACGTCGATCAAAATCAAACGCTTTCTTAATATTCCTGTGGAAAAAAAAAAAGAAATGTAGTGCCTCCAAACCTGCGCATGCGCCCCCTAAAATATCTATTAGGAGTTATATTACTTTGGCTTCCGTTTGTGGCTGCCGAAAAACGCTGTCCAATATCAGTGGCGTCGCTAGTGTTGGCGACACCCGGTGCGGTGAGACACCATGGTGTCACCCCTCCTTCTCCCGAAAAAAGTCGCTTTATCTGCGCTTTGGTGTCACCCCCTTTTCTCATGGTGCGAGTGGTGTCATCCGGTGCGGCCCGCACCCCCCCCTAGTGACGCCACTGGACTGTCCAATATATCACACCCTTGTGTCCAATCAAAGGGGCTAGACTCTGATGAGGGTCTGATCACTGAAGTTAAGCAACGCAAGCCCAGTTAGTACTGACATGGGTGGTCGCTCGGGAAAGCTGGGTACTGCTAATACCCAATAATCGTCGCATTAGTGTAGTGTCTGTGCAGTATATGCATTAGAACTATGCAGTGGACGGGTCTCTAACGACCTTGTAGTTGACGGGACCTTAAACTCCAACAAACAAACAATCTGATGAGGGGGAACGGCGAATTGCGTTGGACACACCAGTTCTCGTCTGATAACCGAAGTGAAACAGCGCAACCCCAGCTAGTACTGACATGGGTGGCCGCTTAGGAAAACTGGGTACCGCTAGTATCCAAAAATCGTCGCATTAGAGTAGTGTCTGTGCAGTTTCTGCATCAGGACTACACAATGGACGGGGCTCTAATGACTTTGTAGTTGAAGGGCCCTAAAACAATAGACTGTGATGTGACCCTCAGAATCAATGGAGGATGGTTGGAGTAGAGACAGGCAAACCGAGTTCTGTGTGATACGAAGGTCCCAATCAAATGAAACGGAAGTTTTACAGGGCAGTGGTTAGACCACCTATGCTATTGATCAGAGTGTTGGGCAGTGAGGAAGACTATATTAGAGGTAGCCTGGGGGATGGGGACATCGCGGAAAAAGGGACGGAGAGTAGATTGAGATGATATGGGCACGTAATGAGAAGAGGGGAGGAGGAGCTCGTTAGGTCCATTTCACGAATGCAGGTGGTTGGAGGCACCCGGGGCAGGGCGAGACCGAAGAAGACGTGGGAGCAGGTTGTCCATAAGGACATGGTGGCGTGTGGGGTGGAAGAGGACCTGGTGAGAGATAGACGGGAGTGGAGGACTAGAACCAGCAGACCCGACTCTGCTACAGGCGGGATAAGGGTATGATGATGATGTGTCCATTAAAGGGCTGGTGGTCGTTTATGGCCGGTTTAATTATAATTTTAAACTGGGTGTTGGAGACTAATGCCAGGCCGAAAATAGAAGAAGGGGGGGTCCCAAACTGTGCGAGTGTCTGCTAATATTCTTAAGGGCAGAAATCCTTTAGGCAAAGAGCCGATGGCAGTTTGCAGGTATTTTAGGCCCAAGTGACTAAAGCCCTTCAAAGAACTAATTTGGAAGAGAAGCGATGGTCCATCTGTGTCCAACTGATGAGAACTGAACGCAAGCCATTTGCACACCAAAGGGTCGGAGCCAGTTTTAACGACAAACTATTATTTCATATTAGCCACTAAAGCTCTTCAAGGAACTAACTTGGAACAAAAGGGGAGCAGTGGTCTAGCTACTGAGAACTGAACTCGGCCCACTTGCCGCGGAGAACGCTATTAGGGCTTATAGCTTATTTCTACTTGGGAAAACACGACAGTTATCCGTCCTGCAAAAGACCCAAGAGTGCTACCATCATTGTGTTTGTACCTCTCCATAAGTGAGGATTGAACTCGAGCTCACTGGTCAGTCCTAAACACCATTAAGCAACTGCCGGATGGAGGTCACAAACTGCTTTTGACTGAAAATTTTGTCAACCAACACACGTCAGGTTGGAGAAGAACGGGTAACAGTGCACCTCACGTAGAATCACAGGTAGAAGGGTTATTTGATGCATTCTTACCCACAAATGGGATACCTGGTAAGTAGAACAGAAATCCTGAGCAGCCGAATCAGAACGTCCGAAATCCAGGAACGAGCCCCACAATTTTGAACCTGGAAAACGAGAACTGTCAGTCCCGAAGCCTCCACCACTGCTCTCTGCAAAGGAAAAGAAAGGATGGGGCACCAATTACTTTGTTCCCTCCGCGAAGCTCCCAGACCCTCTAAGTGCTTCAACGCCGACGTCTCAACAACCACTCTTCACTTTAACTAAAAGAGCGGCTTTCGACCTTTGACCTTCAAAAAATTCCCCGATTATAGATACAACTTAGCAGCAACTTCGCATTTTAAACTCCACCCAATTCATTTTACTAAAAGTGGTGAGGGAGGGGTGAAGCACAAGCTGAATGCCTGGGACAGTCTCTCCCAGAGATTGCGGTGGAGGAGGGACGGAGGGTAGGAGGCGTACCACAAACTAATGCCCAACACAGGAAGCCACAACAGCAAAAAAAAATGCAGAGGTCATAAGGCCAGGCACGCGAGCAGTACCGCGCATTTGTACCTCAAACGCAAAACGAGGCGGTCAAAATTGCCAAAATTATGAAGAAAAGCAACCTTCCAACTACACCCCTCCTCTAATAAAATTAATGGCTTATTTGGCTGACACAAAACCTCATCACAAGGGGGCGCACAAAAACGACACCAGAAACACAGCTAAACAACTGACAGGTAAGAAGCAACAACTCACTAACCCTAACCTTTTTTCGACTGTGGCAGGGTCCGATGCCCATTTTTTTCTCTCATCAAACCACACACAGGATCTGTTGAACAATATTTTGATGCAGTCGGATGCCATCCTAATGCTGTTGGAACACTTTACCCTCCACCAACGCCAGGAGGCGATCTCCTACAGCTGGATGTTGTGTACCGACCTGCCAGTAGGGCCTATGTTTTACTCCATGTAGTAAGGGTTCTTTTCCGTGCAGTGGTGAAATGGTACACATCTCACGGCTATCTCCGGCCTTCGCCTTACCCTTTAAAATATTAACTAATTCCCCTGGTAGGGTTCCCTAACCTAGGATTAGCCTATTTACTTGGCAAGAGAGCTCCGACTGGGGGGGCGGCTGTAGTGGGTTGAACACACCAGTTCTCGTCTGATCACTGAAGTTAAGCAACGCAACCCCAACTAGTACAGGCAACTAGTGATCGCTTGGGAACACTGGGTCTGCTAAAACTCAAATCGTCGTAACAGCGTAGTTTCTGTGCAGACTCTACGTTAGAACTATGCAGTGGACGGGGCTCTAATGACCACTGTAGCTGAAGGGTCCTAATAACACCAACGAAACGAATGTGACTAGGGGCACCCCAGCAAAGCGTCAGGAATTTTCAGGAATATCGGAGGGAGCGGCTTATTGCCTTGGACACACCAGTTCTCGTCTGATCACTGAAGTTAAGCAACGCAACCCAAGCTAGTACTAACATGGGTGGCTGCTTGGGAAAACTGGGTACTGCTAATACCCAATAATCGTCGCATTAGTGTAGTGTCTGTGGAGTCTCTACACTAGAACTATGCAGTGGACGGGGCTCTAATGACGTTGTAGCTGAAGGGCCCTAAAACACCAACAAAACGAAACGAAAAGGAATATGGGACGGGGTGTCTGTGGTGGGATTGTCAACCTATCCCGCAGATGGCACCAGATGAATTATCCGCCATGTGAACTTAGGTCTCTACTACCCTACAGCTGATGCATGATGACGACGACTCTGAGCCCGATCGCTCACTCCAACGAAAGACACAGCGGATTCTATCGTCTCTTGGCCAAAAATCAGATTTAAAAACTTCTTGTACGGAGACATTAATTTATTCACTTCGTCTTCACGAGTAAATAAGTAAAAGGAAAACAAATCATAGGTCGAAAAATAATTCCCCATTTGAAAATTATATTCAAATATTAAATAATGGCGGAGAGGGCACAAAATCATCGTCAGGTCCTCTAAAAGTCACATTTTGTAGTAAACCCTCCCCCCTTTTGCATAAAAATCCATATATTTTATTATATATCATAAAAAATTGATGTTTTATTGTCGACGCCCTTACTAACCAAAAATGCGAAGAAGACAAGAGTCGCTTCAAGCCTGTCATAAAATAATATTAATATTTCATATAATTTCGAGAAATAGGCATTATTATTATTATTATATTGATATGATAATGTTTCTAGAATATTATTTTAAATAAAAAACAACAACAAAAACAACTATACAGGTGGTTCAAAACACAGAGTTGAAAATGTGCGACTAGAAAAGTTATGAAATTAATAATAATAATAATAATTCATAACCTCGTCTAGGAAATTTCAGAAAAAAATTTTTGGTTTTTTGCGTTAAATAACATTAAAAAAAAAAGGGAAGCAGCCACCAGTCGGCTTTTATGAGACTTTAATGCCCTAAAAGCGGTTCTTTCAACGCGAAATATTTAAATACACATTTAAAAAATTATTAATTTTATTGAACTCCTATCAATCACAGCTTTTCCACTGGTTAAAAGACCTCCCAGGTTTTAATAAGAAATAATAAAAGTCATCATTGGACGACAACCTAGCCATTAATACACACTATTTCATTCGCCACACCGACGCCAGAGGGCGTTTCAAACGATTCCGCGGCTCCACAATGGCGCTTTTATTATTCATTGGAAATTCGAGGTAGGGAACCTCACCTTCCCGTCCCCATGCCGACCGTGCAATTGTTGAACCAACTCAAGCCCCATATCATCCATCCACTACAGATAAAATACTATAGATACAATTCACACATTTCCATTTGTGGCAGCTGGAGTTGAACTCACAACACTTGGAGGAGAAACGTGCAGGATGCAGAGTGAACTGCGAGATTAAAATGGTTCAAGGGGAAGTTAAGAGGATTCATACAAATCGCACATGGTGTGCGAGTTTCTATACCGTTTTTCGGCTAAAACTCCAGAGAAAGATAGGGAGAGAAGATGCTTTCCGTGGAATAAGGGGTTGTTACAAATGAACTTAGCATCCAACGTCTACCAAAACCACAGAGGTGAGGGACAGACGCCAAATTTATTTCCACATCCCCAAACAAACCGAATCAAATATCTGGTTAACACAAGTTCAAAAAGTACGTGTTCAGTACTTTGTATCAGTTTGGTGGAAAAGGTCAAAACAATTAAAATCGTTCCATCAATAATGAGAACAACAGTTATAGATACTAGCAGTTCTTGCAGGTTAACAGCAAATGATGGAGACACTATATGGCCCCGTGTGGTGTGCACAATGTCACTTGGCAGTAAAAACCCTCTCTACTACGCAACGGGTAGATGAGGCAAATTTTCCAGCTGTATGAGCTCCGTGGAGTGCCCCAACGAACAGCAGACCGACGATCAATAAGCATCGGGGTTGCCGCATAGGTCTGCAGGCCGTCCAACAGATTGCCCATGTGTCCAGCCAGAAGAACAAATATGGGTACCGACCCTGCAATAGGCGAGAAAATGGTTAGTAGATGCTAGTAATATTATTAAGATAATAAAGAGAAGGGGTTGGGATCCCAGTGAAGGTTAGCTTACACCAAGGTTCACCACCCTTCATTCTGGCTATGGACGAGCTGCTGACGGAAGTAGAAGAATGGACCCCTCAGTGCGTGCATGGTACTTGCCAAAAATATTGGAAAACTTAGCGATTCCAGAGGACAAGAAAAGAAGGGCCTAAACGCTATTACAGGAACGAAGAAAATAGAGCATTTAGCTTTTCAATGGTAAAGTACTTAGGATCAACATTCCAATGCAATAGGGAGATGGATTCAGATGTGACCCATAGAACCAATGGGGGAGGGATGAAATGGAGAAAGGCAAGTGGAGCAAGTTGTCCATAAGGACATGGCAGTGTGTGGGGTGGACGGCTAGAACCCGCAGATCCGACCTTCCAAAGGCGGGATAAGGGCATGATGACGACGATAAGAGAAGGGGTTGGATTGTAGGGAAAAGGGGGTTGGGGAGAAGAGAGCAAGGGACCAAAAAAAAAAAAAGAGTTAAAGAAATAAACTCCTATGACTAAAATAATAATAATAACTTCAGAGAGCAATGATGTTGAAAGTATGCCATCATATGTAATCCAGAAACACGTGTTTATGTCTTAATTATGCAGGACGAGGTAGGATTTCTGAATAAAAATGCTACGAGACACTACCACAATCAACTAAGAAAATGAACTCTTTTTGACAAAAAAAAAACACAAACCAGCATAAATGTGCTAAAAAGAAGACAGTTAAGAAGAAGGGAGAGGGAGAAACACTTTATATCTTATATTTGTCTTCTTCAACTTCTTCATCTTCAGTGTAGATGTTAGCTGCTTGATGACTTAATTTCAGACTCAAAATGTTTTACAATAACACAAATATTTATGATCTCCTTACTGCACCTCCTCTTCCTCCAACTTCACCATTGCAAAAGATGAAGAAGAAGAAGAAGGAGAATAAAAAGAAAAAGGAGAGAAAAAATACTCCTTAAGAAGATGAAAGACTATTTCACAGCCTAAGTGTTCATTATGAAACGTTCATTATAAAAGATAAAACTACTACAAATAGTCCTTTCTTCTCAATTGTTGAGGATAATATCAACGTCGTTACAAATTAATGAAGAAATAGGCATCTGTATGCATTTTTGCTGCACATAAAATTTTATAATTGCCCTCGGAGATGTTGCCAATTACTTAGGGCTGCCATGGCACAGTCACGTCTAACAGAAAACCAAATAAGTGCGAATGCTTAAAGCAAAAATGAAGGTGGATTGTTATTTTTTTTTTGTACCGCACTACAGCACGGTTTGTACCCGACTACGAAACCACAATACGCCGGCCTGACATCGTCATATGCCTGACATGACAAAACATTTCACTCAGTTATGGTCAATTGAGCCTGGGAACTATACGTAGAATTTCTATGAAGAAAATATAAGTAGAATTGTTCCAACACAGCATTGTACAACCAAAATAGAACCTTTGGCAGGTAAATTAATGCAATGTTATAACCAACAAAGCATTAATTTACCTGCCAAAGCTTTTATTTTGGTTGTATAATGCGCTATTGGAACAAGTGAGATAGGTCACTCCAGCCAATATTCCTGCCGGCTCCAGGCGCCTGGATTGGGTGCTCCCAGTCAGAGCATGTTCAGTGGACCCGCAGACCCGAGGGGGTAAGGGTATGATGATGACGAAATATAAGCAGACTTGTCTGCACTTTACTGCAGAAAATAACTGTACGCCAGCCTGAAACCCTGAGATGTCAGTCTGAACAAATAACCTGCTCAGCCAAATTCATGACACAACCAAGTCTGTACTTCAATTTTTATCAGACCAGTGACGGAAATGGGGGGGTCCATCTGAATGTTACCACAGGCTCCCCACTGTTACAGAGGTCGTCATCAATGCTTTTCACAGTTCGACATACTTGGCAAAATGTTTGTTGAAGTTCGCAGTCTCCCAGGCCTACACTTTTAGAACATCTGCATGCAGTTTTCTAGGAAAAAGGCGTGTTTTTGACAACACAGATACCTTTCTTTTGTTGTTTCGTTGGCGTTTCAAGGCCCTTCAACTACAAGCTCATTAGAACCCCATCCACTGCGTAGTTCTAATGCAGAAACTGCATAGACACTACACTAATGCGACGATTTTTGGGTATTAGCAGTATCCAGTTTTCCCAAGCGGTCACTCATGCTAGTACTAGCTGGGGTTGCGTTGCTTCACTTCAGTGATCAGACGAGAACTGGTGTGTCCAACGCAATAAGCTGCTTAAAAAATATACCTTACAAGTCACCCGAGTGCAAGGATGACTCAAATGCTCAGTAGAGCAGCCAGTCTGATATGTGGTCACAGTACTTTCACTTTCTTTTGATTACAGTATAGAAGTCGTTTATGATCCGAACGGGAAATAAGGATAAGAAAGGCGGAGATCAGGCAATTTCCAGTCGGGAGGACGGGGGCGGGGAGAGATACTTCACTACCCCCACTTAGGAAGTACTTACGTAGTTTGCAAGTAGCCCTTTAGAGCTGGCAGGCCGATGTTAAATAACTCAATAAACAAATAATCCAAAGTTGGCTGAAGTGTCAGGAAGGTGGAGAGCACATCTCATCTTTTAAAAACATTTTTGAAGAAGGAGAGAGAGAGAGAAAAGTGAAATAATTACTATTTCATCTTCACATATTCGGGCAAAGTAGAAATTAAATTTTCTGAAATCAAAAAATGGCGGCATAACAATGTCTTCATAATAATAGGGTATCAAATGAATTACATATTTTCCCCTCCAACGACGAAACAACTAACAACTCCTTAATGGCAAAGTTGAAATTTCGAGCTGAAGACAAAGATAAGTCGTATTATGCTAATTTCCGCCCCGGCCATCCCTCCTTCTTCTCCTTTTGGGCCATATATTCCAGTTTCCTTTTTTTATTTTAATAGCTAAACACACCACTTGACTTTTTGGCAACTGCTTCAAATCCCGCCCCACCTTCCACAGTCCACAATCGCCCCCTTTCATTTCATATTATTTTTACAGGTCTTAATAACACAGCATGCAGCCAGCACATTGTCGCAGAAATTTTCTACAACTACTAATTAGACACAGTCAAAAGTATCCATCTATCCAACGACCCATCACTTTCACAACAAAATGGCGAATTTAAAATAAAAAAACACACAACCACGGCTACAAGAAAAAGAAATTAAAAACACCCACGAAAAACACTCCAACAAACCATTCCCTTTGTTCAGTTCAAGCTCTCAGAGAGTCTCCGTCAGGAATTAGGCAGAAAGGGCGGGACATGATGGTGCTTTTGACATTTTTAATCTATTTTTCTTCAACTAACTTAACTCTCCACCATTTCTAAAGTTCAATAACCCTATCAGTACAATCATCATTCGCGTTCAGATTTTTATCTATTCAGGCCCAATATACAACCTTTACAAAAACCCCTATTTTTAAAGTTCACTCAAACTCTGCAATTAATATTAACAACTACGAATTAACACACCCATTCAAGAGTGACACCTCCGCCACATCTGAAGGCCCTTTTCAACATTTTAATATAGCGATTTTGGTTGTTGTTTGTGTTTTAGGGGCCTTCAACTACGAAGGTCATTAGAGCCCCATCCACTGCATAGTTCTAATGCAGAGACTGCGCTGACACTACACTAATGCGACGATTTTGGGGATTGCCGGTACGTAGTTTCCCCAAGCGGCCACCCACGTCAGTACTAGCTGGGGTTGCATTGCTTCACTTCAGTGATCAGACGAGAACTGGTGCGTCCAACGCAATAAGCTGCTTTCGATAAAATGGTGCCATGTACTCTTGTCAATGTACTAAAGATTCCAGGGACCCCTCTGGTCATTCTTGTACCGTTTACCAGCCTAGTGGAACTTCTAAATTCAGGATAGCTCATGAGCAGTCAGTCACATATATTTATGGGCCTCTCAGTGTAATTGAACCTATAATGCTCTTGTAGTCTTCAGCTTAAAGGGTTGCCCATGGTGCTCAGGGTAAGCAAGACTCTTAGTCCTGAGATTCTGGTGACACCAGTAGATAACAATTCTAAATCTGTGCCAAATTTATTAAGGACATGACCAAAATCAGTCAACTAACACAACATCCACCACCACCACTTACGATTAATCTCTTTTTTCTTTGCTCTACATCTAGACCTATTTATGGGGCACTCTTCCGGTTGCCCCTTATCATCTTAGCCACCCTGCCTAAAATCTCACCCATCAAAATGCCAAAAAAATGTTTGACAGTTACCAGACCCTGACACAACATGTCAAGGAAATAAAATTCATTCAAAATGGTGTTCATTCATTTCAGAGTGAACAAGAACATCATGGGTATTCGATAGCCCTGTATCATTCTACACCCTCAAGGAATACCACCGACCCGAGTGAGAGAGAGAGCTGGAGACGCCACCGTGCAGGACCTGCTTCAAAAGATCTTAACGTTTTTTTTAACAATTAACGCGAAAATGACGCAAAAAAGCATCAACTGCCATTTAAACAAATGTTTCAAATCAAAATTAAAAGGAACCAGCTGCTACTAGAGTTAAATTCCTGTCGTCTGCCACCAATTTATAAATTGCCGCTCTTGTCCCGGATAGGAATATTAGCAAAAGGCACAATCCCAAAATAGGACTCAGTGACAAATTCATCTTTTCTATTTCACAAATTTTCTTCGTAGCGTTATCTGGAACCCTGGTTACTCTAAACGAATTACCGCCCATCTGGAACACGAACGGTGCACTCGGGGATTCCGCCTCGCCCGTTAGAGTGAACACCTGCAACACTGGACTCAAATTCAAGACTGCAATCACTATGCCAAGGTCACCTGCAACTTAGGATGCACGAATCAAGTGCACAGCCCACAACCTGCATTCCCAAGTGGGCAGGGATCCCATGTAATCATTTCATCAAGCAATCACCCGTTAAAGTGGACACCCATCTTAGAGAGAACCGAACCTGCAACACTGGACTCAAATTCAAGCCTGCAATCACTAAGCCAAGGTCGCCCTCCAACTTAGGACGCACGAGTCAAGTGGGCAGGGATCCCATGTAAGATGAGAGCTCACTTGCTGTTCAAACGCGCCGGGACAGGACGTCACTTCATTGAGCACTCATCAATCCCGTAAGTCATTCTCCAAATTTTGATGAACCTATCCATATCGGAACTCGAGACATCACGGAAACCTCTAAAAACAGATACCAGCCATTAGAACGGTGCGATGAAATGCATGCGACTCAGGTTCGACTCTCGGCAAGAGCAAACCAAATAAATAAACTACAATCACAAGTAGAGAGTAGTGGTCTGAAAACTTAAGATCCATCAGATTCCAGAATCTCATGATGAAGATCTATTTTAAGTCTAACAACACGTGACACTTTGAAAGAGAGGGGGGGGGGGTAGTATATGGGGCTGTTCAGAAAAGAGGACGAGGGGAGGTAGTACATTTGATATCAATTTCATCGCAGTAGCAGCAGCAGCAGCACAAAACAGACACCAACTTCATTATTTAGAAAAGTAACAACACACACGTACAAAAGCAAAGATTTTTCAAGGGATCCCACAGATATGGTCCTTTTCACATGGGCGGTTAAAAATATATCAATTTCAAACTATGCACTGCGCACGCGCACAATCAGAATATTTTCCACATTAATTTTTACGATGGGACATTAAATTGCAGGCAAATGGGATCTAAAAGAATAAGCTTCCCAATTAAAGCTGTTTTGATGGGAAAAAACGAAAGATAACACGAAAATGAGGCACTAGACCTATAATAGGGAACAGAATTGAAAATTTCAAGATCTAATAAATTTTCAGAGACCCGAATATAAAAGGGGTGAGATGGCGGCGGTGGCAGTGGTTGTAGAGTTGGAGGTGCTGCCGCTGCTACTCCTGCTACTGCAGGACGACAACGACGAGGAGGAGGAGGGGGGAGAAAGAGAGAGAGGCAGAAGTAAAGCTAAAATAATGATCAAGAAGAAGAAAAAAATAAGACGTTGTGTCGCGAAGTTGAGATTAGACATAAGACAGGATTAAAATGTACATAATTTTGAAGGGTAATAAAATGATACACCGCCTTTACAGCCCAGAGAGAGAGAGGAAGAGGCACAAAATATCACCTCCAATTCAATATCCAGCAGAGAAAATTTGCAGATTGTTTTTTTTCTCTTAAACCAAAATCACAACAGCTTTCGTCCCCCCCCCCCCCAAACAATTCCTCCACCGTCCCGTCCCGCTTTCAACCATCAACTCTTGCCTAAAGTCTTCTTAAACATACACTACTTCAGTTACGGGGCACACCTCCCCTCTTCAACAACATCATCCAGGTGGTGAGTAGCTTACTGCACCAGAATCCATCGCACTCCCAACATTGGCCCTGGTGGGTTAGTTTATTTGGTTTATGAAGCCGGCCTCTACATCTGAAGGCGATTTACAAACGTCAGTGAGGGAGGTCGAACTCCTACATCTGGGAACTTTGCAGATCTGCGCATCCCCTCTTTGATACAGAAAAGGATTTCTACGAATAGGATACAGGGATGTGGGCGAGTTCCTACGCATTTTCCACCTTTTTGCTGATTTGTTGGTGTTTTAGGGCCCTTCAACTACAAGGTCATTAGAGCCCCCGTCCACTGCGTAGTTCAAATGCAGAGACTGCACAGACACTACACTAATGCGACGATTTTGGGGTCTTAGCAGTACCCAGTTTTCCCAAGCGGCCATCCATGGTAGTACTAACTGGGGCTGCGTTGCTTAACTTCAGTGATCACACGAGAATTGGCGTGTCCAACGCAATAAGCTGCTCCGCGTTTTCAACAGTGAAGGAGTTAGGTTTCCGTGCAGCGGGGATGTCATGCTTATAGAGCTAGAGATCACGGGAGAGATTCCTATCCGGGACAGTAAGGCATACTGCTGATGTCAAGTGAAGAAGATGACGTAGTACACATGCATGCTGCAGAGAAACGAAGAGAGAATGAGGGAAGGAATAAGGAGGGAGAGCGAGGGGGAGACAGTGAAGGAAAGAGAGTGTACGGCAGAGAGTGAGGGGGAAAGGCGGAAAGCGCGAAAGACCACAGTAAGAACTTTCTCACCTAAGACAGCGGCAAGTCACATACAGAGGGAATTGAACCCAGAAACCTTCCACTGGCGAGCAGAGTAAGACCACAGTGAGCAGGTACCAACTTCCTTTCTCATCTGGGACAATAGCAAGCCTACAGCAGGTCATGTGAAGAAGATGACGTACATGGAGACTAGAGAGACGGAATACAACTCCTAACCTTTTTTCTCGCCTATGGCAGGGTCGGGTACCCATCTTGTCCCTCTGAATGGACATAGGGTGACATATTGGTCATAGTTTTTTCTGCAGCCGGTTGCCGGCCAAAACGGCACCCCTACGCTTATTTATCGTCGGTCTAGTGTTCGTTGGGGAATGCTACCGACGCCAGGGGGGGGAGGGGGCGAGCTTCTACACCTGGAAATTTTGCCTCATCTACCCGTTGCGTAGTAGAGAGGGTTCTTTTACGTGCAAATGCCATCGTACACCCACACGGGGCCTCGGTTTTACTTCTCCTCCGAAAGAAGGCACACTCGCGGTCTCTCTCGGGAATAAAGAGAGAAAAGCATAATGGTGAAGAGACACATTCCCTTCTACGACGGACGATCCAAGCTCACCGCTTGAAGGAATCGAACCACGACACCTTCAACGAAAACCCTAAACTTATGAGTCACTAACAAGCGACCGGCTGTCATCTACTCCATTTCAGCTGCAAAAAAAACAGAAACCGCAACTCGGCAATGGCACAGCAAATCTTCACTTGTTTCTGGTTTAAAACAGAGTGTATGTGGTGGGGGGTTGGCAATTGGTAGCACTCGACGAGGAGACAGAGAGAGAGGAAATAAGCATTTTACTGAGAAACAGAGAAGGGAGGAGGAGGGTGGAACAGGCAAACAATAAGGAGGAGAGGGGAAGGTAGCAGAGGGGGGGGACGGAACGGGGAACGTCAAACATATACTGCACATATAGCAAATAAGACTGAAGCAATGAGTGTGTAAGGATAAGGTGGCAGAGGAGAGAGAAAAGGAGGGCAAGGGTATGTTTGGGTGGCGGGGGTGGAGGTGGAGGAGGGATAGGAATGCAAAGTCAGTCGCATTTTAGACACCAGAACGCCATAAAACTAAAAACATGATATTTTTCTTTCATGTGCTAATTTAGTGAAAATCAATAAGTATATAATGCGAAATGTGAAAGAAAAGTAAACTAAAACCATTAAACTAAAATATTCCATGGCGAAAATCCATACTTAAAAAGACAACAATAGGGTAAAACGGGGCTCGAAACAGAGAAAAGTGACACAGAGAAAGAGTAGGGGTTGTGTCGGGTAGGAGGGGAGGTGCACGGTGTGGATGGGAGTTAAAAGACAGGCGACGGAGAGAGAGAGGGGGTAAAAGCAAGGTAAAGGTGCACCCCAAACAGTTCAACAAAGCTACTGCTTACAGTACAGGTTGAAGAGCGGAAATGCAGGGGACGGGGAAGACAAGGGGGACGAGGAGAAGGGGGGCCAGAAAGAGGTGTATGTATGTAATAAACTCTGCATTAATAATAATACTAATAAATTCTACAGAAAAATGAATAAATTATTCTGAGATTAACGAGAATATTGAACTAAAAATCCATTTTTTAAGATAACGCGATGCCGAAAAAAAGGAGATATAAATCAGATTGTAACTAATATTACACCAAAAATAAAAACACCTATTTCTTACATCTTTCTGCCAAAAAAAAAAGTTGCTGGTTGTCTTCTAGAAGAGGGGACGAAAAAGGTGAGGGGAAACAGTGGAGGGAAGGTGGCCCAAGGTGTCGCATTCAACTCCTAATTTATCAAACGTCTACCAACGACTTCATCTTGTCAATTTCCAATCCAAATCTCCACTAACAATTTCCGCTCGTGTTACTAATAATATCCTATAACATTATCAACAATACGAGACACGTCCTGACGTCAACAAGCAATAAGCAACAAACCAGGGATATCGCTTTCCACACGCCCTAAATAAAACAGCAGCCCCTTCATGCGTCACCTTAGACTGTGACAAGCTGCTACAATCTTGCGATTAACCACCAGCAAAAGCAACTACTAACCCCTTTGCCGTCCATGACAGGGTCGGGTACCCTGTCCCTCTGGACGACCACAAGGAGCGACTTATTGCGTTGGACACACCAATTCTCGTCTCATCACAGAAGTTAAGCAACGCAACCCCAGCTAGTACTAACATGGGTAGCCGCTTGGGAAAACTGGCTACTGCTAATACCCAAAAATCGTCACATTAGTGTAGTGTCTGTGCAGTCTCTGCATCAGAACCACGATGTGGACGGGGCTCTAAGGACGTTGTGGTTGAAGGGCCCTAAAACACCAACGAAGCAAAAAAAGATTTGGATGGACACACGGGCGACCTGTTGAATGGTATTTTACCGCAGCCGGCTGCCAACCAAAGCTGCATCAACTCCTATGCTTAATTAACGTTCGTCTACTGCTCGTTGGGACACTCCACCGAGCTCCTGCACCAGGGAATTTTGCCTCATCTACCCGTTACATAGTAGAGAGGGTTCTTTGACGGACAAATGACATTGCACACACCACGCGACAGGACCCTCAACCCACCTCGATCCAGTATCGAACCTGGAAACACTGGTACAGTAATTGAATGCGCAACTACTTGCCCCACCGAGGCGGGTCATCGCTTAATCAGAATGTCTCTTATTATCTGATACCGATCAATTTCTGCTCCAAATGGTCACTTCTCACTTACCAGCGACCATGACCCCAGAGCGACCTCGCCCACGTGCAATTTAAACGGCGACACGAAAATATGAATCGTGCAAGTGGCAAGGCAGGTCAAGAGTGATACACCATCAACAAATAACTGAGCTCAAGTTCGCGTACAACCTACCTGCAAGGTCGTCATCATCATCCTCACTAGTCCTTTTCCCTGTCTATTGCAGGTTGGGGCGCCTAGTTTACTCCCAGTGAGACACAGGAGCAATCTGTAGGACGGGATTTCGACGCAGCTGGATGTCCCCAACCTAATAAAGCAACTCCCAATGCTTATTAATCGTCGGTCTATTCAGATTTGTTGGGATATCTTCCCTCCACCGATTCCAGAAGAGAGCGAGCTTCCACACCTGGAAATGTTAGTCGAACCTCTTTATTCCATGTAACAAGGGTTCTTTTTCAAGTAGTGGTGATATCGTACACATCCTTGCGCGGTAGGATATCGACTGTATGCTCTCTCTCCGCCTTCTCTATGTCCGTCTCTCCCTCCCCTTCTCTCTGTCCTTCTATCCCTCCTCTTCTTCTCTCTCCTTTTCTCTCTTCCTCCTTCTTCCTCTCCCTTCTCTTTCCTTCTTTCTCTCCCTTCTCTCTTTCCTTCTTTCTCTCCCTTCTCTCTTTCCTTCTTTCTCTCCCTTCTCTCTTTCCTTCTTTCTCTCCCTTCTCTTTCCTTCTTTCTCTCCCTTCTCTCTTTCCTTCCTTCTCTCCCTTCTCTCTTTCCTTCTTTCTCGCCCTTCTCTCTTTCCTTCTTTCTCGCCCTTCTC
>JAAFCE010004287.1:7778962-7794515 GCA_013389805.1 Trigoniulus corallinus
TTCTCTCTTTCCTTCTTTCTCTCCCTTCTCTCTTTCCTTCTTTCTCTCCTTCCTTCTTTCTCTCCCTTCTCTCTTTCCTTCTTTCTCTCCCTTCTCTCCTCTCTTCCCCGCTCTCTTGCTCTCTCGCCAGCTCACCCTCTCTCTTTTCTTCTCTCTCTCTCTTTCTATTTCTCGCCCACTTTCTCCTTCTCTCTTTCCTCCTCCTCTCTCTCCCTCTCCCAAGAAGCCAAACCATGTCGATCCACGATCGAGCTCGGTATCTCTGACACAGTAACTTGCCACTGATGCGGGGTCAGGGAGGGTATTGCCTCTCTCCTCTTCCTGTGTGCTGCCTTGAGAAAGAGCGAGAGAGAGAAAACACCCTGTGAGAGGTGATCTAACTTGCATCCGTCCTCTTCATCCTTAACCCGAAATGAAAACTTGACGTGAAGATGCACATTCCTTAGAGAAATTTTTACGATTGACTTTTAAAAGATGAGTAAAACCGCAAATGCCATTTTCCAAATTGGAGCCCTGGTGATGTGACGTCATCATCGTCTTAATGAAATTGATTACATTTGAATACAAATGATGCTCTCCAACAGCCAAGCAACAAACACACACCCGCCACATAAAATGAGAAATTGAGAGATAAACGCACCGAATTACCAAGGAGGTGGTGGCGGTGCTCGTAAGGAAAACTAGTTTTTTTTTCTTTCTTGCGTTTTTAAACAAGAAACAAGATTATACTTTCACCCGTGTGTGCCGGGGTAGAATAGGCACACGGCACCTTCCTCCAGCGCATGTCGTAAAAGGCGACTAGACGGGGCAGACCCAGGGTCGATATAGGCCCCTCTGGGAAGTGGCCGTAAGAAAACGCCTACGTACATGTTAGCAGTCCGGGGAGACCCGAATCCCTGGGAAAAGCGAACCCTAGTGGTTGAGAGTGCGCAACCACTTCTACGACATATCTGGGTCGCCCTGAACTGCCGGGACGGGTCCGACACATCGAGGGATGGGGTGCGACCCTAAGTCTCTCACACGCTTTATTGGCCACGGCCTCCAGTGGAAAACGGGCGGTCAGACGGGTACCCGATCTGATCAATCGGTTAGCGGGAGCGTTTTCGCCCCTTTAGGTTACTTTCGGAGATGACATGGTTGAATGTGTCAACCACCAGTCGGCTCCCGATGCCTGTTGGTCCTGGTACTCGGCGGTCATGGCTCTCTGACAGTTACCTGTTCGAGGAACCCTAGCGACCCTCATGGGCGTCCCCTTGTTGGGCTCCATGGTGGGCGTCGACTGCGGACAGGTAATTCAGAATTTGCACCCATATGATGAAAAATTCAAAACACTTCCAACTTACGGCAGAGGAGATTTAGGTCGCCAGAAAAATTTTAGAAAGCCATTTTAGGCCAAGCTAGAGTAGGAGATTCATCCCAGGGCAGGCAGACATGGTGTTGGAATGACGAGGTAGAGGCAGCCATTGAACAAAAGAAGGCTGCATTCCACAGGTTGATTGAGATAGGAGACATGGAGTCACTGCCTTGGACAAACACCAGAAGTACGAGACCCTCTATGATCAATTAGAGACACAGGAAGGGGGGAGAGAAGTTTTTAAACTGGCCAAGGCTAGAGATAGGGCGCATAAAGATATACCCCCGAGGCATAACAAGGAATGACAGCAAAGGTTTCTGTTTCTCCCTGCTGAGGTAAAGAAGAGGTGGGAAGAGTATTTCCACAACCTCTTGAATACTGAAAAGCGAGAAGGCGACATCGACACCCATCCCACTTCTTCTTGGGTGGTGGACGGGGTAACGGAGAAGGAAGTGGTCGGGGCTCTTAAGAAGATGAAAGGTCGAAAAGCTGTTGGCCCACACAGAGTTCCCAGGGTACAGATGATGGCCATTGATACCAAAAACTGACGAGCCAAAACCCGGGCTTCTCGGAGGTAACTTGTGGGAGCGGGGACGGTGAATTGCGTTGGACACAACAGTTCTCGTGTGACCACTGAAGTTAAGCAGCGCAACCCCAGCTAGTACTGACATGGGTGGCCGCTTGGAAAAACTGGGTACTGCTAATAACCAAAAATCGTCGCATTAGTGTAGTGTCTGTGCAGTCTCGGCATAAGAACTATGCTGTGGACGGGGCTCTAGCGACCTTGTAGTTGAAGGGCCCTAAAATACCAACAAACAAACAAACAATCGCAGGTAACTTCAGTTGTCGACTCTGGAGAAGGAAGGGGCTAGCTCCTACAAGTATCCCTTAATCTACCACGTAGAGAGGGTTCCATTCCATCCAGTAGTGATGTTATACAAACCTCACAGTGGATCACGGCTTTACTCTCCGGCGGAAGGCTCACCTGGACACCCCTTGCCATTCACTCAAAATTCGCCACCAAAGTCGACCAGGATAGACACGCGAGTCGAGGACACCACTAACAAGACTTCGACCAAAATCAGAACCGGTGCATGTGAGCCAGTGAGGCCCAAGAAAGGATAATAACCAAAAAATGAGATTCGTCTTTCAAAATTCATGCACTTCTAAAAAACAAGTATTCACATTTCTCCAAAACTAACCGGACATACTTCTTCATTTTTCAATTTTGACATAGAGACTGAAAATATTTCATAAGTAAGACAATAATTTTTGTTAGAAACGGTTGAATTTCAGTTTTGGAAGGAGGAGTAGAGAAGGGGGTGAAGAAGGGGGTGAAGAAGGGGGTGAAGAATGGAGAGAAAGGAAGAGAGAGGGGGCTTAGAGACCTACCACATCCAAAACTTTAAAGCAGTCATCATAAAATTTCAAACACACACACAGGCAAAAAAAACACAAAACAATTCGAAAAACAAATATTTTCTTAGTAAGAGTAGAGAAAATGCAAAAAGGTCCCGTTCAAAAATCTCCTAAAAAACTACAGACGACTTTACCAAGGGTCAACCACTGCTCCTCCATACCTAGTATATTAATTCAGATTTCAGCACTAAGTCAAACCTCCATTTTTCCTCCTATCCCATTACAACGGTTACATAACAATCATATTTCAGACAATTAATTTCGACCTCTGTCTTTTTACCTTTCTCCCTGACCTTCATTTTCGAAAATTGATGGCACCATTATTTAGTTATTATCCTACAGTAGTCGACCAGGCCGAGGGGTTAAATTCTTACCCCTCCAATTCCATAGTTTCTTTATTAAAATGCATAGTCTGGCAGTACGATTTCCAAAGAGGCATACAAAGGGCCCCCTCATTGTCTATTCTCATGAATGAAAGGATACGGACACTAAAAGGAGGTGATTGGAAGCACCCGGGGCAGAGGAAGGCCTAAACAGACGTGGGAGCAGGTTATATGAAGGGATATGAAAGTGCCTGAAGTGGATGGGAACCAGGTGGGAGTGGAGATGCCAGAACCAGCAGACCGCACTCGGATAATAGTATGATGATGAGCGGTTGTATTGCGTCGGACACACCAATTCTCGTCTGACCACTGAAGTAATGCAACCCCAGTCAGTACTAGCATTTGGTTTGGTCTGTTGGTGTTTTAGAGCCCTTCAACTACAACGTCATTAGAGCCCCGTCCACTGCCTAGTTCTAATGCAGAGTCTGCACAGACACTACACTAATGCGACGAGTTTTGAGCATTAGCGGCACCCAGGTTTTCCAAGCAGCCATCCAAGTTAGTACTGGCTAGGGTTGCGTTGCTTGACTTCAGTGATCAGACGAGAACTGGTGTGTCCAACGCAATGGGGCGCTCCCCATAGCGTGGGTGACCGTCAGGGATTTCTAATACCCAAAAATCGTCGCGTTAAGCCCAGCGCAAAATGAGACACAGGGTGACTCACTATAAATTTCTGTGGCTCACATGATAGTATGCAGTTGCTCATGTTAAGTCGCAGGGTGACGTGACTCAGTGCCTGCGCCACGTGACCCTGCAGAGCGCAGTGCCAATGCCGCAGTTTCCTGCGTGAAGTTGGCATGACAATAACAAACAAAAATCGTGATGCAAGTATGGTTAAAAACTGCGATTCAATGTGCGGTGATACCCTGCTAGCAGAATTTCGCAGGGCTGCTACACCCTGCGTCACCTTCGCCACCTGAGTCCCCCTGCGTTTCATTTTGTGCCTTGCCTTAGTGTAGCGACTGTGCAGTCTCTGCATTAGAACTACGTAGTGGACGGGGCTCTACTGACCGTTGTAGTCGAAGGACGGTAAAACACCAACGATAAAGGTATGATGATGCTGATTTGTTTGTTGTTTGTTGGTGTTTTAGGGCCCTTCAACTACAAGGTCATTAGAGCCCCGTCCACTGTGTAGTCCTGATGCAGAAACTGCACATGCACTACACTAATGCGACGATTTTTGGATACTAGCGGTACCTAGTTTTCTCAAGCAGCCACCCATGTCAGTACTAGCTGGGGTTGCGCTGCTTAACTTCAGTGATCAGATGAAAACTGGTGTGTCCAACGCAATTCGCCGCTCATGATGATGCTGATTTTTTTGTTGTTTGTTGGTGTTTAAGGTCCCGTCAACTACGAGGTCATTAGAGACCCGTCCACTGCATAGTTCTAATGCATATACTGCACAGACACTACACTAATGCGACGATTATTGGGTATTAGCAGTACCCAGCTTTCCCGAGCGACCACCCATGTCAGTACTAACTGGGCTTGCGTATCTTAACTTCAGTGATCAGACGAGAACTGGTGTGTCCAACGCAACTCGCCGCTCCCATGATGATGCTGAGGATGAGGATGAAGGACCCAGGAGACAGATGAATGAGACCTATACAGTCAAATCCAAGATATTATTAGTAATGCACTGCACTATTACCTTAGTTAAGAAAAGAAAGGCGTCAACTAGAAATTGCAAAAGAGAGTGAGGAAAGAGGAAAAAAAAAATCAACCATAAATTCATTTTTTTCTCGCTTTTCTTTTCTTCTTCTTCTTCTTCATCTCCCTTCAAATAAAATATTTTAATATACTTAATGAATTGAACAGAATGCCATACTGTTTTTTACATCTCTCTCTCTCTCTCTTCCGCTTTGTTATTATACATTTTACTCTAGATATATTTATATAAAGTATATTATACTATAGGAAATCTACTTGGAGGTTGTTCGAATTAACGAGAGCTATATACATTTGGAGTCGATATCACTCAGTAATAAAGTTTCGCATTGGGAACCATAACGCTGACATTAATAAAACGTTAGCCATAAACTTTATACTTTTCCCTTTTCATAAAATATATAATATCCACGAGTTAGGGATAGGCGAGATGGCAGTCTATAACAAGAGATTATAAATTCTGCTTAATTTTGAAATTATAAGGAAAACTACGGTTACTAGGTTGCAAGTCTGAAGCAGAAGAAAGAGAGAAAAAATGCAAGGGGAAAGCGAGAGGGAGAGAGAGAGAGAGAGAGAAACCGAGTCATTTTTGCCACTTAATTACCACAATATGGTAAAACATAACCCTCCCACCACCACATAACCCCCCCCCCCCACCCTTTCTACTTACTCGTACAAAATTTTAATGTAATTTCAAGTCGGTAAAGCGATAAAACAGATGGAAATTACGTAGCAAAAGCAGCTAGGGAGAGGAAAATGAGCAAAATTTGCACAACCGCCACTAAGGAGCGCTCGTTCGACTTCACAATCATCTTCAAAAGTCCGTTATTTCGAGGGTCAACCAATTGGTTAGGACCTAAATGACACGGTACAATACTAGTAACCGCGACTCAGGATCGAACCTCATCACATTCAAACACACCACGTGTTAAGACACCACAGGTTCCACTTAAGCCTACTTGTGTACGTGAAAATTCGATGTTGCCACAGCAACCCAAAAGAAAATCACGCACGTGCGCAAGAGGCTCCAACTGCCATGTTGGTTACCATGGTTACAACCAAAACAACTGTTTCAATTTCAAAGAGTATTGTTTGACTGTCTCCCGGTATAATGCACACTCTAGACACACATTATTCACCTTTCAAATTCCCAGGGTTTGATAATAACGCCATTATTCTAAACTCCATTTTCTACCCAGTTAACCGAAATGTTGACCGCACCCCCACCTCAAAATCGCATTTGTTTTACCTGTCACAATTTTCTCCCGCCACTCCATCACTAATATATACATTTGACGAGAGCCAGACATGCATTTTCGATACCAAGAACGCAGCCTATTTTCCTCTCCCTCCCAAAGCAACTCCTAATTCTTTTCCCGCCTATGGCAGGGTCAAGAACCCATCTTGTCCCTCTCTAATTCTAGTTCACTGCAAGCAGCCTCTATGGCTAATTTGGCAGAGGAGAGACTAAGTCTCATTGCTGCATAAGAACCCAGAAAACTTCTCGGACCCTAAGCTATAGTTGCTGTGCCCCTCTACAATACTTGCAAAGGTGGCCTTCCCTTTCAGTAAGCCCTCCACTCTATTTTCCCCAAGGGTATTCTATTGTCGAATGGTCCTTGGCATGAAAGACCAGTAGTATGAGTCTGTCTTTGCCCCTAGTTCCTTCAATTTATATGAATGATCCTTTCTTCTCTTATACCCAGCCAGGGACACACTTCCTGCCAGAGGTCCATTGCACCCCATCAGCAACAGTCTTGTGAAAAGACCAATGCCATGAGATAAACGCCTCTGGCTCAGTGTGTCCCACCCTAATTCCCTAATCATTTCAGTCGCACTTTCCCAGCGCGAAAACCTGTGCAGCACAATTATTGCTGTCCTCTTTTGGATTCTCTCAATGGACACAAGGGTGATCTGTTGGACAGTGTATTTCCGCAGCTGGTTGCCGATCAAAGCTGCAACCCCTATGTTTGTTTATCGTTGGTCTACTGTTCGTTGGGGCACTCCACCGACGCCAGGGAGGGGGCCAAGCTCCTACACCTAGAAATGTTGCCTCATCTACCCGTTGCATAGTAGAGAGGGTTCTTTGACGTGTAAATCCATCGTACACCACACGGGACCTCAGTTTTACTTCTCAACAGAAGGAAGGCGCACTCGGGGCCTGCCTCTCTCCCTCTCTCTCGCCGAAAAGAAACCAACCCACCTCGATCCAGTATCGAACCTAGAACCACTGACGCAGTTACCGAGCATGCTATTACTGCGCTACCGAGGCGGGTCTTTCCTCCCCTCCCCTTCAATCGTTAAAAATTGACCAAAGGCCCAAATGGCTGGATATCCTTTACTGAAGTACAACGTGCAAAATAAACAGCACACAACGAAGCAAGATGGAGCGCCGCAGTATTCACAGCAAGCAACTATTCACCCTTTCCCCACCTATGGCAGGGTCGGGTGCCCATCTTTGTCCCTCTGTATGGACAAACGGGCGATCTGTTGGACGGTATTTTGACAGACCTGGCTGCCGACCCAAGGTATAGCCCTTACGCTTATTTATTGTCAGCCAATGTTCGTTGGGGTACTCCACCGAGCTCCTACACCTGGGAATGTTGCCTCATCTGGCCGTTAGGTTGTAATCAAGCTCTCTCCTGTCCAATCCATGAACAAAACAGGTGAAGGAGGACAATTCTTCCCTCTCTACCAGCCGAGAGTAACAAGGGACGCTTTTTAAAAGCCAAATTTTGAAACCTGTTGAACCTGTTAGGTTAACAAGATCCAAAGAAAATCAAGGCTATACCTTGCAACCCGTTCCAGCACCAGAATGTAACAGGTCAAAATCTACAACAAATCCGGGAGCCCACGGTTGTCAGAAACTCCGAGAACTCTTAATAATTCAACTAGGACACATTTGTAGTTGCGGAATGCGTGATCTTCGTCTGGGACGACCTGGCGGAGAACCCCAACTTCTTTGTCTTACGTAAATCCTTTATGCTTCTTACGGCAATCCAGCCTGGCCAGGACACAAAGACGACCTAGTGGCCTTTTGTCCAGGACCCGTCTAATAATTTTAACATCCTGGACAAAGGCGTAGTGCCCAACAACAAGCGAGATCCCTCCCACTTCCGCTTAAGTCTTTAGCATTCCAGAGAATGCCCTGTCAGTCAGCACCTTGAAGAATATTCGGACATAGTCCTGGGACCTGGACCGCGAGGTAACAAACGACTAACCTCCGAGTTTTAAAGTGATAACAATAAAGACGAATTAAGGGAATTTCAGGAGGGTGATTCTAAGTGTACTTATGGTCACAGGGGTTGTATTGGACAAAAATTTAGGCCTCGGAGAAAATATTTTTTATTTTGTCTTACTCTTCTCTCCCTCAGTCTGAATCTCTGGTCGGTCCAGGGAGGGAGAGGACCAGTTTTGTGGTAGTAACAGCAATGACAGCGTGGCTTCGAGCCAGAACCAGGGTCAAGATAGATGCCAATCATCATACAGAATTAGACAATTTGTCCTTCCTCTCTTCTTTTCAGAGGTGTTTTACCCCCTCTCCTCTCTCTTCTCTCCAGAGGCCTGTCATAAAAGATTAATTCGACTGGCGCGCCAGCAAGGGGAGAGGTCACAAACTGCATAACACTTCAACCCAACGAAAAAACTTCAAAAGAACCTTTTTCCGAACCGAGTTTCACACTCAACCTCAGTCAGCCGTTGTGGGTCAGGATAACAAAACTAAATGTGCATGCTAGCCACAGAGAGTGGGAGAGAGAGAGAGAGAGAGAGAGAGAGGACCAGAGCTGGAGGGCAAAAATTTCGTCTTTGTACCTACCATGTTTTAAATTTATACTACATATCTTCTTGATAAATATTATTTTTTTGTATGATTGTATGCGCGCCGTCGTCCAGACATAATCTTCGAGCAATGATAATGACCACAATCACGTTCATTACCATTTTCACAAACACACTAACCTCCAGAACCGTCCCAAAAAAACAATCTGCCACCTCAGTGTCCACCCCTAAGTGTTGAACTAGCGAACATTCAACAGCTATTAACACCTTGTCCTAAAGACCGCCACGTCACTAACTCTCTATCTCCTTATGTAAACGTCAGAGTATTTTCTCAGCTGCAGCACTAACGTACTTTTCTCATGGTCGAAAAGTCCTGGCAGACAGATGGTCTCGAAAACAAATTCTAACACCGTCCTGTGTAGGAATCAAGGCTGAAACGTGCGCCCAGTACGGCCAGTGCGCCAGAACATATTATACAGGCAAAAGTTAAATATCCATTAATACAACGATAATTGGATGATATAATGGGCACGACTGGTCACTCAAGGTTCAGTAGTTGCGTACCTGAATCAATCCTGGACAAATAGTTGCTTCAAATTGAGACCCTGGGATAGAGGGACGGAGGAAATGAGGCCAGGCCTCAAGTGCACTTTTCGTCAAATGTCAAATGTGAGGGGAGGAATAAAAGATAGGTACACCTTCAGTGAGCTAGTAGGCCACATGGTGGCCAATGACGTCACGTTGCTTCTTGTCAACCGTATGCCACAAACCCCCTTTTGTCTCCTTTAACACCTTATGTAAGGAGTGTATTACATGGAACCTTATAGTGGAAAATAAATTTTGGCAGAGTAATCGCTCATTTTCCCATCTAGTGGTAGGCCTAATATGTGGATTATGTGGGGTTGTTGTTGTTTGTTGGTGTTTAAGGTCCCGTCAACTACAAGGTCATTAGAGACCCGTCCATTGCATAGTTCTAATGCATAGACTGCAAAGACACTACACTAATGCGACGCTTATTGGGTATTAGCAGTAGCCAGCTTTCCCAAGCGACCACCCATGTCAGTACTAACTGGGCTTGCATTGCTTAACTTCAGTGATCAGACGAGAACTGGTGTGTCCAACGCAACTCGTCGCTCCCTGATTATGTGGGGATCAAGTGGAGGATGTCAGGTATGTGATACTGGCATGTCCAGCGCTGAATCACTGCAGGAGGGGGTTGGGAAATCCCCACATTGGAAGAGGTTATGGGGATGGTGGGCTTTGGGGTAGAGCGGCTGAAATGGGTCCGAAAGGCGAAGGTGCTGCTAGGGTGCTGGAAGAGATCTAGGCATATGGGTCTAGAATGAAAAATCTCACAAGCAAGGTAGCCATCACAAAGGATTACATATTCAGCTACGCTAACGGGTTGGGGAGTCAGCCAAGCAGCCATAACGGGCCGCGACCCTGTGGAGGTAGCTAGCGGGTGAGTTATTTGTTGGTGTTTTAGGGCCCTTCAACTACAAAGGTCATTAGAGCGCCGTCCACAGCATAGTTCTGATGCAGAGACTGCACAGACACTACACTAATGCGACGATTTTTGGGTATTAGCAGTACCCAGTTTTCCCAAGCGGCCACCCATGTCAGCACTAGCTGGGGTTGCGCTGCTTAACTTCAGTGATCAGACGAGAACTAGTGTGTCCAAAGCAATTCGCCGCCCCTAGCGGGTGAGGGAAGATACGAGTAAGGGAATGTAAGAGAGGGGAGATTACTAGCAACCACGGCCGGCGCTATATTTTGCGGGGCCTTGTGCAAACTAATTATGCGGGGCCCCGTGAAAACATGAAGCGGGGCCCTTTTATCAATAGCTTCATTAATCCAAATGCGCGGGGCCCTGTGCCGTCGCCTTGTTCGCACACCCACCCCTGCCAGCAACCAACGTTCACAACCAACAACCCATGTTGCTGCTGACTTGGGTTGCGTTGTTGAACTTCAGCGATTTGACGAGAACTAGTGTGTCTAGCGCGACTCACCCGCTCTAGAGGGACAAAGATGGGTACTGGACCCTGTCAGAGGCGTGAAAAAAAGGGGTTAGGAGTTGCAATATAAAGAAGACTTCTAGTAGAGCGTTAACTTTTTTTTAACTCGAAAACCTACTTACCAAACAACCTACCGGTGTAGCTGGAAATAATTTAAATATTTCAGCTACTGACTTTTCAGAGTTGGCACGCGATTCACGAGTCCACGGTATCATTGAACTCATCAAGAGTAATTTTCAAAAATTCAATTAATTATCAAACCCAAGATACTAATCATACAAAGGTATATATGTGTGTGTGTGTACCTGTGTGAGAGGAAAGAACGAAAGGTAGGCTCCAGAGATCCTTATAACTAATCGAAACTATTTTTCCCCTCTTTTTAACATTTCTCTTGATTACCATATTTAATTACTGAAAGCAAGATATTTCAAGTTCCTCCTCCTCCTTCGTCGTCTTTTTTTGGGAGGGGGAGAGGGAGAGGGGAAGAGATCCAATCCTACTCTCTGTCTACTTTTTATCCTATAAAAAAAATAACAGCAGATAAATTTTGAAACCAACAATTGAATTCTACTTATATATAACTTTTGAGTAATACCAGAAAGCAGAAGAGGCAATGAAGAAGAGGGAGAGGAGCAGGGATGAGGCAGGCAGGCCACCGGAAAGAAAGAGAGAGAGGATCCCCTCCAAAAAAAAAAATACATAATCCATCCCACCACATACAAATAGAAAGACCTGAGGTTGAACTTTATAAAAACTCAAGTTTACATTTATGATGGATGAAATGTTGCGGTTCAACAGAAATGTAAATTTGGTAAGTCTATGAATAAAAATGATTGAGTGAATTCGCACGCAAACAATTTTTTTTGCACCCCCCTTAACAAATGCGTTTGGGCTGCATTAAAACATTCACATTAGTTGTTGTTTGTAATCAACATGTATTTTGTTTTTTTAGCAGGGATAAGAAGGACTAGACAATGACTTTGGAATGACGATGACTAAAGATGATTATAGAAAAAAAAATTAAAGAAAGCAACCGAGATGAGCCCTCCCAGGATTCGATCCTTTCTTCTCCTCCTCTCCTCCACGCTTCCTTATCATTCATTATTACATATATAAGCACCAATGACACAAAGTCACTCCAGAAACCTAAGTTACAAACGCTAATTTTTTCTCCTTACACAATCAGTGCCACATTTAGATATTGAAGGCTCTAAGCTATTTCAATTTCGAGGCCCTTTCCTTACGTTTTGAAGCCCACTAAATGTTGAGGCCCTAGGCATCAGCCTACTTAGCCTATTGGTAAATCCAGCACTGTACACTATTCAAACCCATAAAAACGCCGAGCCAAATGTGGAGGACACCACGTCCTCCAATATAACAACAACCATTTCTCCGCCACTGCAGAGGGAGCGTTGGACACACCAGTTCTAGTCTGATCACTGAGGTGAAGAAACGCAACTCCAGTTAGTACTGACATGGGTGTTCGTTTGGGAAACCTGGTTACCGTTAATACCTAAAAATCGTCCCATTAGTGTAGTGTCTATGCAGTTCTTTGCATTAGAACTACGCAGTGGACGGGGTTCTAATGACGTTGTTGTTGAAGGGCCCTAAAACACCAACAAAACAAAGCCTTTGCATACACTAGCAGTGCCCCGAAACCATTCCTATACTGTATTTCAAGGTGCCTCTCATCATTTACTTACCTACATATTTGGGCAGTATTTTGTAAAACTGATATTAAAATCAAACACAATTTAACTTGGGGAGGACAGGCAAATACGTGCTCTCTAGGGGCGAACTGGTGACGAAGGTGCGGAAGGTAAAGTAGGCCCTACTTTCGATCAACGTTCCAAAGCAATGGGGAGTTAGTCTCGGATGTGACCCATAGAAACAATGGGGGATGGTTGAACTGCAGACAGGTAAGCGGAGTCCTGTGTGATAGGAGGGTCCCAATCAAGTTTGAAAGTTTTACAGACCAGTGATTAGGCACGCTATGCTTAATGGATCAGAGTGTTGGGCAGCTGCCGAGATGCGAATGCTGCGGTATATGAGCGGGGTGTCGAGAGCTGATAGTAATAATTATATTAGAGGTAGCCTGGGGGGGTTGTGGACATCGCGGAAAAGATGAGGGAGACTAGGTTGAGGCGGTATGGACACGTGATGAGAAGAGGGGAGGAGGAGCTCGTTAAGTCCATTTTATGAATACAGGTAGTTCGAAGCACCTGGGGCAGGGGGAGACCGAAGCATTCCTGGTATGGCCCTAACGAGTTCCTCCTCCCCTCTTCTCATTACGTGTCCATACCACCTCAGCCTATTCTCCCTCATTTTTCGGCGATGTCCACCACCCCAGGGTACTTCTGATATACTCATTTATGCATCAGGTAAAATGCAATTAACACTAATAATAATTAGACGAGTTGGATTCTGTTTATGCCATTTGAAATTTGAAATCAAATAGCGAGCACGCGTGCTGGGCGAAGGAATTGTTTCCATGGATACGGAATTCCCAATCAAAGTGGAAACCATCACGTGTTGACAAACCACCAATCACAAGAAAGAATCAAAGCAACGGCACGCGTGGAGCTACCACATGTATACCAAACAACGTTACTATGGCAACTAGGTGCCATTATGGAGAGAAGCCAGGATCACGTGCAAGTAGGAGTTAATTGGAGTTACGCGTCGCGTCTCCACCAATCATAGCAAAGTGCCACGCATGGTTCAGCAATCATGCAAATGGCGGCGATAAAAGACAACAAATTGCATTTCAAAACGGTAATTAAAATCATTTTTTTTCGTCTTGCAGCGTCTGAAATCACATTTAAAGATATAGATATTGATAATAACATAATAGAAACATTTCTTCGAGTATTTAACTGATTGCTGAAGGTGAAACCTTAGCGTGCAAACAATTGGAGAGAAAAAATTCGAAAGGCAAGATGGATGAACTCGATATACTGTCACCTCTTTAGTATTATTATTATTATTTCGGGGGTGATGATTTTTAGTGAATGTCAAGTCATACCATGCCATCATCAAATTAAAGCGTACCTAATCCACCCCTTCCTACCTTGCGAGGATGGAAACGGTTACTAATTAAAGAGGGAGAGTTACAATTGCCACCAAAATACCTAACATGCTTGAGAACAACCAGTGTGACCTACAAGCCCACTTTTAATGGCTGCCTTCGACGTATTACTACTACAAAGTAAAAACGACAGTGTGTTGAAAAGAAAAAAAACGTATATCATCATCATTTTCATTAGAAGCACGCAATCTTATCTACTTAGCACTTGAAAAACTATAACAGAGCTCTAGATACACATAGATAGATACGTGTGACTTGCTAATGAAAAGAACAGTGGTCCTACAAATGCACAACTCCTAACAATTAAAGAAGTAACAATCCAACAATGGACACAACTTGAAAATTGATGCTTATCACAAATAGTAAAGGTGTTGGTTGGTATTCCCCACCCCTCTCCTCCAAGAAAGGAGGGTTAAAACATTTTAAATCATCATCTTAATCACAATCCTCAAGATGAAAGACTTGATAGAAGGATTGCCAAAAGCAGTGCAGAAAGAGAGAGAGCGACAGGACAGGTAAGAGTAGGGGCAAAGGGACAAAAAGCACAGAAAAAAATTCATGTTACCACCTTCGGTCCACATCATTACTCAATTACTGACCCCTGAAACCCCAGTCCTGTTTGACTAAATTGCAGTAACAAGGTCTACTAACACAAAGACTAGTTTAATGATAAATTACCATTGGGGAAGTTGTCCTGTCTAATGAATTAGGACAGGACAGAATGACGGCGCTCCATAGACGAGAGAGTCTTAGAAAGATAACCAACCCCAGAAAGCGTACTCGGGTTCAAATCTGTTCGATATTAGCCTAAAGGTGGTTATTCGTTTACCTTAGGCAACCTCACATTCATTTAACTCATTAAGGGGCAATCTAAAGGCTGTCCCGTATAAAGACCAAACTCAAAGATAGCTGACCCTGCCGCAGGCTGAAATATGGCTCAGGCGAAAAAGTAGCACTGGGACTTCCTCCTGACCACAGAGAAGTTTGCCGATTTACGCGTAATATTAACTCTATAATATTAATTCCTATCGGGGATAGAGGTGATTGTACATGGAACCTAATTCAATTCGGAGTGTCCCTAAATGTGATACCCGTAAGGCCCATACTAGAACTGGTTCGAGAATCAAGTTTCGTTACGAATAAGACACCAAGACGAGGGTGAGGACAGTAAACGTTGTTCAAGTAGGGCGTCGCTCACCCCTGTACCAAGGGGCACTCGGAACCTCTGGAGAGCGGCTGTATTGCGTTGGACACTCCAGTTCTCGTCTGATCGCTGAAGTTTAGCATCGCAGCCCCAGTATGGGTGACCGCTTGGGAACACTGGGTACTTCTAATACTCAGTGTAGTGTTTGTGCACTACGCTGCATTATGGGCATGTACGGGGCTCTAATGACCATTGTCGTTTGTTAGTTTGTAACACAACGGGTACGGGATTTGGCCAAGCAGTCATAATGGGCCAGACCCTGTAGAGACTGCTCGCAGCTGAGGGGAGGAGGTAGGAGTGGGGAAATTAGCAGTACCAGTGGTCCCCTCCAAAAGCCCATGCCGTTACTAACTTGGGTTGCGTTGCTTAACTTCAGCAATTCAGCTGCTCAAAGTATCATCACATAAGCGGCTCTAATGACAATTGTAGTTGAAGTGTGTGTGTCTGTCTTTCTCTGTCTCCCTCTCTCCGTCTCTCTCTGTCTCTGTCTGTCTCTCTGTGTCTGTCTGTTTCTGTCTCTCTCTGTCTCTCTGTGTCTGTCTCTTTCTGTCTCTCTGTGTCTGTCTCTTTCTGTCTCTTTCTCTCTGTGTGTCTATCTGTTTCTGTCTCTTTCTCTCTCTGTGTCTGTCTGTTTCTGTCTCT
>JAAFCE010004287.1:7794525-7804676 GCA_013389805.1 Trigoniulus corallinus
TGTCTCTTTCTCTCTCTGTGTCTGTCTGTTTCTGTCTCTTTCTCTCTGTGTCCCTGTCTCTTTCTCTCTCTGTGTCCCTGTCTCTGTCTCTTTGTGTGTCTGTCTGTTTCTCCGTCTCTGTCTCTATCTCTCTGTGTCTGTCTGTTTCTCTGTCTGTCTCTCTCTGTCTCCCTTTCTCTGTCTCTCTCTGTGTCTGTTTCTCTCTCTCTGTGTGTCTGTCTGTTTCTCTCTCTCTGTCTCTGTCTGTGTCTGTCTCTCTCTGTGTGTATCTGTCTGTTTCTATCTGTCTCTGTCTCTCTATGCCTCTGGCTCTCTTTCTGTCGCCGAAATGATGCTAACCCACCTCGCTCGATCTGCCGTATCGAACCTAGAACGACTGACGCAGTAGTCGGCACGCCTACAGAGGCAGGCTATATATAGCAGTCCGTTCTCCTTTCAGAGAGTTAATTTATAAATCTAAAATTAATGGCACCCGTCAAGATGGTAGGTAAAGCTATGCAAACCTTTTTTTCTTGCCCCCCTCCCCCTTCATCTTATTTCTCTTTTCGTGATTAACAAAAACGTAATTTTCTTCTCCTTTTCGTCGTAACGAATAAAACGCATCTATCTACGACAAAACAATGACAGTCTAACAAACCATACAATCACGAATAACAACTGACTGACATTTCTTTAATGAATCCAGAAAAACGTCAAGAAAATTTATTCCGAAGACGAGTTTCTTCTCCTCCGGTTTCCTTTTCAACTCCTTGTCTTCAAACTTTGGACCCTCCTCCTCGCTCCACCAACTTCCACCCTTCTCGCCCCTTTAAACTACGACCACTATCTCAAGAGCAATTGCTAACTTTGTTGCCGCCTATGGCAGGATCCGGGTAGCCATTGTTGGATTGTACTTCTTTTATGCAGCCGGCTGCCGACCTAAGCTGCAACCCTTCTGCTTATTCATCGTCGGCCTACCGTTCGTTGGGGCACTCCACCGAGCTGGTACACCTCAGAATTATGTCTCATCTACCTGTTGCATAGTAACAATTCACCTTGGCAAAGCAAAGGGTAACATGCTCGACTAATGCGTCAGTAGCTCCAGGTTCGCGACCTGATCGAGATGGGTTGGCTTCTTGCGGGCCTCCGACTGAGCCTCCCGTCCGATGATGTAAAGCCTGTGCCCTACCGTGTGGTGTAGGGCCGATACCTTGATCTGGTTAACGGCGTCACTTTAGGTTAGGGTAATGAGGGCCTTTTTACAGGTTTACTAGGTTTCTTCCTCCTCAAAGCATTCCATGTAGAAAGTGTTCTCTGAATTGAGGTGATGGTACCGAACACTACGAGGCTCGATCACTGGGACGTGAGGGGACGCAATTTTCAGAGTTTAAGGTTTCCGTGTTGTACAGGTGACGTTTTAATCTTCTCTTGCAGGATAAACACTGGTACCCCTTAAGTAAACGGGACGGAAGTAGGAGGTCACTGCGATAAGCGGACGTACTTCAGCGCTGAAAGGGCTCTTTGCTGTATAGGCGTTATATAGGCATCATTCCCCCATCCTCAAATCTAGTGTCCCGAAAGAGGAATCACCAATCTATGTTTGGGTTATGATTTCCAAAATACGACACCAGGTGGAGAAAGAGGAAGGGCGGGTCGAGCTCCTACACCAAATGTTTTGCCAAGTCTAAATGGCCTTTTACCGCTAACTTTGGGCACAGTGGGACTGTGGGATTGCGGCTTCTACTATCCGAAAAACGGAAGTGGGCCAGTCTGTGGACATCGTCACAGCATCGAATCTGTAATCCATTTGGTGACTTGAATATCAGTCACACAACTTCGAGGGTAACGTAGGTGGGCAACAACCTAATTTTTCAGTGGATGCTTCATTTGGTTATTCAACATCGGTTTGCCTGGGGGGGTCACCCAACAGACACGGTAAGATTCCTTCTTAAACCTGGGATTATTTGACCAACCCAGGCCGGGCATGCCCTCTTCTTCTTCCTTTCTTTGCAGTAGGGGTAACATCGTACCACACTACCACACGGCCTAACTTTGCATCCAGGACAGAAGGCGTGCTGAAGGCCTTAATTCCCATTCTGAACACAGGGCTACCGAAAGTGGACCTCAACAGCCAGCACTGTAGGAGAGAATCACTATAAAAGGGGAGGCGGAAGCGCTGAAGACCTCATCACCGGTCCTTTTGGGCTTCATTTCCCACCCAGGACAATAGTCATGGTCATGGGTTTACTTTTCATCTAGGACAGAATATATGGTCACTGGCTTTAGGACAGAAGGCGTTGTCGCCTGCTATACTCCCCACCCACAGCAGAAGGCGTGGTCACCGACTCTATTTCCCTAGGATGGAAGACGAGATCACAGGCTTCACTTTCTATTCAGAACAAAGGGGCATGAAAGTGTTGTCACTTGTCCAAAGAAGAGATCGGGGTCGTCCAGGAGAGGTTCGAATCTGCGATCAACAGCCGAAAAGATAGGGAGTGGCAAATAGCATTGGACACACCAGTTGTCGTGTGATCACTGAAGTTCAGCAACGCAACCCCAGCTAGTACTGACATGGGTGGCCGCTTGGGAAAACTGGGCACCGCTAACACCCAAAAATCGTCGCATTAGTGTAGTGTCTGTGAGTCTCTGCATTAGAACTACGTAGTGGACGGGGCTCTAATGACCTTGTAGTTGAAGGGCCCTTAAACACCAACTAACAACCGAAAAGATAACGGCGCTCCTGAGTCGAGCTAGCTATCCAAGCGTGAGACGGAGGAGAGGAAAGAAAACAAAAGCAAAAAACCAGCCCAAAATAAACATGTGCCTGCGTATAAAAGCAAACATCCGTCAGCCATGTTCAACATGTGAAACCACATGAAAAGAAGAGCTTCCGTCAAACGTCCGAAAAAAAAACTCAATTAGAAGTTGTAGTCAGTGGTCTGTGTCTGCTACTCAGCCCCTAGCAACCCCCTCCCAAAAATTCCCGCCGTTCCCTCTAAAAGTAGTCATCTCAGTCGTATATTGAACAACAGTGGTTAGCGCATGAGTAGCAAAACACACAAAACACGTGTTTGCCAAAATTGGTTGACAAGACCCCCCTACTCGCTCAACGTCCCAACCATGAATCTCCCAAAAAAAAAAAAATTCCTTTTTTTTTTCATTGCGTTGCTATTATTTCATATTTAACCGACCAAGGATAGACAGCTAAAACAACCCTTCTCCCATCAACCCTTTCTTCTCCTAAACCCGCCTCGGTGGCGCAGTGCTCGACTATTGCGGCAGTGGTTCCAGGTTCGATACTGAATTGAGGGGATCGAAGGGAGATAAATGCACCACACTGGACGTCCCTCCAATGCTCGTCAAACGTGCCGAGTTCGATCCTGGTCAACATCGGTTCCGTTCTGTACTAAAGCAACTCCTAACCCTTTTCCTGCCTGTGGCAGGGTCGAGTACCTCTCTTGGACCTCTGAATGGGCACAAAGGTGTTTTCCGCAGCTGGCTGCCGACCAAAGCTGCAACTCCTGCTCTTATGTATCGTTGGTCTACTGTTCGTTGGAGCACTCCACTGACGGCAGGGGTGAGCTGTGTGGGTCGTTGGTGTTTTAGGGCCCTTCAACTACAAGGTCATTAGAGCCCCGTCCACAGCATAGTTCTTATGCAGAGACTGCACAGACACTACACTAATGCGACGATTTTTGGGTATTAGCAGTAGCCAGTTTTTCCAAGCGGCCACCCATGTCAGTACTAGCTGGGGTTGTGATTCTTAACTTCAGTGATCAGACGAGAACTGGTGTGTCCAACGCAATTCGTCCCTCCCCCAGGGGGTGAGCTCCTACACCGACGTCGATTCCTCACAGTAATGGTGACCACACCACAAGGGCCGGTGAGATCTTCCAGACGTCGAGGGTCAGTTCCTCAGCAAGGAGGTTTCCTCAACAACATTAAATTGTTCAAAGATCGATTCCCAACGAAGGCATCAATCGAGTACCTCAGTGCCGATCCGGGTTTGGCGAGGAGGGAGAGAGTCCGCTCTAACAGGGTGTAACTCACTAAGAACAGTTTCAGAGGACTGGCTCTCTCTCTTACCATCCGGTCATAAAGGCCAGGGCACTGTTCAACCTATCCTATTACGTCACTACCACGTTGTTATGGCAACATCCTCTCTCTCTCTTAGGAGAGAAATGGACGTAAGAATCCATTCCGTGACGTCATAAAACAGAACCCTTATTCTTGGAGCAGTGTTGGGGGTGTAGGAACACCAATTCCTGACAACTTGACCTTTGACCTCTGGGATTGATAGTAACAACCATATATTCATTAAATATTTTATGAGGAATTTTATTTTGCGACGCTTCAACATAATACATTTTTAACTTTTTATGACGCCGTAATTATTCCGTTGGCGTTCAGGCGCATTCCTAAGGCTGCTGCCTTAGTCAGGCCCTGAAACGTCTTAAGATGTGCATCTTGGGATCATCCATAAAAAATAGTCCATCATCATCATCCCCATTTGCATCCTTCTCATTAATAAACTATTCTCCATATTAACCAGCTACCTCCATTAACTGTGATGGAGATTAAAAACAGTTCATAAATTTTTACGGAATTGCCCTCTCCCCCTCCTCTTCCCAGCATGCCCCGTTCGAACAGGCCAGGGAAAACCATACAAGGGAAGTGACTCGGGTTCGATACTCCGAACTCCTAAATTATCATTCTACACTCCCTTCAATCGGCGTTAACCCCTGACCGTCCTCCTTGGGTCGTCACCCACGTAGTTATTTAGCAATTAACACTAGATGATGACGCCCACAACTTCCTGTTCCCGATAAAGAGGGGCGCAGTGGGTGACGCCCAAATTCAGGAAGGGGGCTTCTCTACTACAAACTTGATCGACATCAAAGGGACGAGCGAGCACCTACACCTGAAAAGTTTGTTACCGATTAACTCGTCGATCGCAACCTTCCGTCTAGAAAAGGTTCTTTGACATGTAGTTGGGGACGGGGACTATTGTGCACACCACCACAACAAGGTAGAAGGGCGAACTTGGTCCATTAACACTTCCGTTTCCTCTCACTCGGACCCCAATACACTTCACATAAGAATCGAGCCTGCATCCAGAGTTGGACCCGACAACAGGGTTTCTTTGGTGGGCCGTCGTCATCCGAGAATCTAATTTTAAAAATGGCCAGCAGCGGAGCATTTCTCCAATTTGTTTTTCTTGGAACTCATTTCCTGCCTAGTCCCAGCTTAAGGTGGGGGTCGGCATTCATCCATCCCGGTGGATCCTGGATCTGATCTCTGAAGTTAAGCAGCGCAACCCCTGCTAGTACTGGACATGGGTGGCCGCTTGGGAAAACTGGGAACAGTACTGCTAATACCCCAAAATCGTCGCAGTGTCTGTGCAGTCTCTGCATAAGAACTGTGCTGTGGACGGGGCTCTAATAACCTTGCAGTTGAAGGACCCTAAAACACCAACAAACAAACAATGGAACCTGGACCACAAAGACGAACTCCTGGGCGTTATGCCGGCTGACGACATAATACTGCAACCCATATGCTTATTGATCATTGGTCAATTTCGATTCGTTGGAGTGGCACTTTCTCCACCGACGCCAGGGGGAGGCGAGATCCCACACTTGAAAACTGTGTACCGAAATTCCATGTCGTAAGGGTTTATTCCGTGTGGTGGTGGTGACGTCGAACACAACACGCTAGGGCACCGATTTTATTTCCCATCCGTCCGAAGGCGCACTAGGAACCGTTTTTTGTCTGGATCGAACGAAATCGCCGACCTCGGGAGCGGCTGCATTGCGTTTGACACACCAATTCTCGTCTGATTACTGAAGTGAAGCAACACAACCCCAGTTGGTAATGGCATGGGTGACCGCTTTGAGAACACTGGGTACTGCTAATAGGATACCTAATTCGTCGTAACAGCGTAGTGTCTGTGCAGACTGTATTAGAACTACGCAGTGGACGGGACTCTAATGACCATTGTAGTTGAAGGACCCTAAAACACCAACGAAAAACAAAAGCCGAACTCGGACAGAATCGCACCTGCAAGCGCTGACGTCCCAGGCCGCCCGCCGGAAATTGAACCAGCAATACAGCCAGCGCCTACCGATCAACAGAGGGAGTTATATAATACTGCAACAGAAAGAAACTAATTCATAGTTCCATGTTACTTTAGGTCAGTTATTACGACACTAGAGTAGCGGGTTCGAGGTAGAGCCCTCTCAATCTATTTTTTTTCTTATACCGCATTTACACATTCGCGAATATGACGAGGCGATTGGCGAGGCGAGCATGTTCGACGAATGTGTGAAGACTACATTCGTCATTCACCTCGTGGTTCGCCTCGTAATTCGTGGCGCTCGTGTTGAAGGCGGTGTTTTTGACACGAGTCAGGCCGCTCGCACACACAGCCACTTGTGTTGTTGTTGTTTGTTGGTGTTTAAGGTCCCGTCAACTACGAGGTCATTAGAGACCCCAGCCACTTGTGGCGGCTGCTAGTGGCGACCACACGTTGTGGACTGCGTTTCTAATTGGAATCAAATAGGCTCAGCGCAGACACGGCGTTTGCAGTAGCGCTACTGAGCCACGCGCTGCGGCAGTCGCCGTATCTCGCTATTTTTCGCCGCCAGTGGCGGCGTTTTTCCTATTACCGCAAGCACGAGATCTGGTTGCTGCCGCCTGTGGCAGCCACTGGTGGCCGTGTACAGCGATTAATGATTGCCACTAGTGGCTGCTGCAAGTGGCTGTGTGTGCGACCGGCCTCAAAGGGCGCGAGTGACCTGAGGCGATTTGAGAATGACTAGCTGTCGAAACAATACAAGTCAAAGGGCGCTAGCGACGAGGTGATTGGAGCATGACCATCTGACGAGACATTCGGCGAATGTGTGACCAGTCAGTCTTCATCCAAAGTATGAATGCGAACATTTCGACGAAAGTCTCGCCTCGTCATTCGACTCGTCTTATTCGCGAATGCGTAAATGCGGTATTACGAATTTGATAATAATTTTGAACATTTCAGGTTTTTAACATACTGTCTATTCTGTCATAAGTTTGTCCCGGCCACAATTTCGGCTATACTCGTATGGGACGATCAATGAAGTGACAACAGAAATAGACTTTAACCTTTTCACCTTAAGTGTAGAATAAAATACTTGTTACCTACCGAAATCAAGATGATAATGATGATATTGCATCTCTACCATACACAAAAGGTAGATTAGTGAAATAGGAGAGGTAGTCCTGTATATTTGATCAGTACGAGGTCTCCCTTTCTTTTTAAGAAAAGGGGTAAGAGAGTTTATCCTCAACTTTTCACTTCAGTCATAAATTTTCGGCCATAAATTGGGATCAACTTTTACAACACATCTGAAATAAAAAATAAAAAAGAGTTAAAAATATACTACTAGGCAGAAACAGAAAAAGAAATATTTTATATATTTATCTTTATAATAATAATAATAATGTTAAAAAGTAAACTGAAGACAGGTGGGGCACTGCATACCAAATAAAAAGAAGGTCCTGATGATCATTAAGTCAGGTAATAATTTGAAAGGGGGAAAGGGAGGCGTGGCAACTCAAAAAACCCCCTTCTCCATTTGCAATTGAATAACATCCTAAATTCTACGTCGATTTTTTTATTAAATACTTGGCAGAAGGAAGACAGAGAGAGAGAGAGGAAAGAAGGGGGTCGTCCGATGTAAGAAGTTGTAAAATTTGCTTCACAAATCTGCGGGATCAGAAAAAATCTCCCAAAATAATCATATTCTCCTCCTAGTCCTGTCCCTGAACCCTCCCACCCCTTCCGCCACAACAGAAATAATATGACAGCCACATTACTACTTAAGATTCCACTATGAAAATTGAAATGTTGTCACAAACAGAATAGAAACACAAACAAAAAAATTTTTGTATTAAAACGTCCCGTTGCCTGACAACGTTGAAACACCCCTAGAGGGGTGCATGTGGCAGAAATTGAAATTCTATTATATTAATTAATATCAAAGAAACTCTTCAAATAATATATTTCTATTTTGATAGACATACATAAGGACCCGCCCTCTCGCAGCCAGACGCTCAATTGGTCAGGTGCTTGACCCTTTCAACTCACAGGGATTAGGTACAATGCTGAACAACTTTTGGGCAGTTTCTTTATAACGGACAGAAAGGTATTGAGACTCTTCCGTGACAAAGTCGTCAGGAGAGGTGAAGGACAGGACGAACGGGTTCTCGATCCTGTCTTAGGTGGGAAAACGGTTAGGAAGAAGGCCCATGTGGCGAGCTTCTAAATTCGGGAATTTTGCGACACGTATGATGGGACAAACCACACGATGTCCCCATCCAACGGAAGGAACACTTGGACCTTCCCTCTCGCCTGAAAGGAGCCAGCCACCACACCACCATCGGGAAAAGGGGGGTGCAGAAATGAACCTGTGGTCATCAGCTCACGAGTGGAGGGCAGAATCAAATCTTACGAATTGCACCCACGAAATGCGCTCACTAGTCATGCACAGAATCAAATCATCCACGATGACCTCACGAATTGTGCGGGGAGCGGCGAATTACGTCGGACACACCAGTTCTCGTCTGATCACTGAAGTTAAGCAGCGCAACCCCAGCTAGTACTGACATGGGTGGCCGCTTGTGAAAACTGGGTACTGCTAATACCCAAAAAATCGTCGCATTAAGTGTAGTGTCTGTGCAGTCTCTGCATAAGAGCTATGCTGTGGACGGGGCTCTAATGACCTTTGTAATTGAAGGGCCCTAAAACACCAACAAACAAACAAACAACAACGAATTGTGCTCAAGATCGATCCCTTCCATGATGACCTCACAACTCAACCCCCTATGATTTTACCGACGAGAATGAACCAACAGGTCGTGAGCAAATCGGGCTTTTCTACAATGAGCTGTGGTCGTGATAATGTCCCCTGTGGTCAGAAACGAAATTGAAATTCTTACTCCCCCCCCCCCCTAAACACCAATTAACTACCGCAAGCCACCCTCCCCCACATCAACAAATCACATTCCGATCAGGGTGACTAGTTACGCCAATTATTCCAAATATTTTAAACTTGTACAAAAATGCGCAGTCCCAATCTTAACAGGGGTGGGGTACGTGAGTCGTGTCTAATTAAGGAGTAAGTCCTTGTGTCCCAAGCGTGGGCGTACCTAAAAGTGACATATGACAGTAGTTACATCTTAACTACCCCAACCTTGGGGCCCAGTTTTGGTTCACAAAATTTGACACTAACAACATCTTTGAAATTCTTCAAACACGTTGCCACTCTGTAAATGAGTAACAACGACAACACACCTTTACCGTAAAAACAAAACAATGTAACCAACGACAATTTATTTTGACTGCAAACGGGATAGTAGAGGGTTCCTTTCTCGCTCGCCCCCTCCCTGTTTTCACCCCCCATCTTCCTCATCCGCCTCCCTCATCATAAGCCTTCAGAAAGCGACAACACCCTTCTCTCCCTTGCCTTCCTTCACTGCATTATTTTGTAGAGCAAATTCATTTCCTTTTGAAAAAAAAAAAAGCCGATGAGGTGAAATTTGAAAAGAAAGGACTTTATTTAACCGGCCCGCGATCGAATGTCCGATACATATCAATTACAAATCTGCAACACAATTGAGAAATACCGGTATGTAGACAAAGGTCCCGTTTTTGTAGAGTTCAAAACGCACACACATGAAAATATATACATACACATATAACCGGATAGATTAGTGTCCTTTTAAATGATCAACTAGTGTCTCTAATCGTTCAATTGGCCCACTTTAGGAAAATCGTAAATTATCTCGCGACAGGTTAAACCACATTTTATGAACGCATACACACTTCTCCTAACAATGATATAGCGACGATGACGACGACGACAACAACAACAAAAAGACAGCCAACAGTGAAATCGATTGAAATTGAACCAAGGAAGGCTAAATTGGGAATTATGCTCATCTACAAAGTTGCATGCGAAATAAGTTAAAACAAGTGAGCAGACTCCCACGTACAAGAACAGAACAACAATATCCCACGTGCAAGAGAAATATTATGACGCGCGTGTCATCAGCAGAGGTGCACGTGCAAGAGAAATATTATGACGCGCGTGTCATCAGCAGAGGTGCACGTGCAAGAGAAATATTATGACGCGCGT
>JAAFCE010004287.1:7804686-7822154 GCA_013389805.1 Trigoniulus corallinus
TGTCATCAGCAGAGGTGCACGTGCAAGAGAAATATTATGACGCGCGTATCATCAGCAGAGGTGCACGTGCAAGGACAGAGGACGAGCTGGGTCGCAAGTGCATGATAAGTCAACAACGAGAGGAGCGCGTGCAAGGGCAGACCACGAGAAGATTCGCGCGTGTAAAGGCCCCCACACACGATCAGTTTGGTGTGTTCACATCGATGTGTTCAGTTTGGTGCGAAGGTATAAATTGCCCACACACGATCAGTTTGGTGTACCACGTACTTATGTTCCTTTTCGTTAAACGTCATGTGACGTCATTTGATTGTCCACATCAACCAGTAATTTTGCCGTTGCCCTTGTGTAATTTTTTAAAGATGACGTTTTATCAATGTTTGGGCATGCGCAGAACCTCTAATGTGAAGAACTGATGTGAGCACCCCCCCCCCCACACGCTCACTTCTAACTGACGTCAGTCCGAACTGGCAAACCGATGTGATAGAATTTCTTCACACCGTCAGTTAAAATTTTTGGTGTGAGCACGCGCTTCTTTTAAACACACACGTCAGTTTGGTGTGAACACACTGAACTAATCGTGTGGGGGGGGGGGCCTTTAACGCAAAGAGCTCCACACGTACAAGATAATACGACGAGCTGATCCGCACGTGCAAGGACATCAGGCGAAGATCCAAACGTGTAAAGGCCCCCACACACGATCAGTTTGGTGTGTCACGTTCTTATGTTCCTTTTCGTTAAGCGTCACACCAAACTGACGTGTGTGTGCAAAAAAGCGCGTGCTCACACCAAAAATTTTAACTGACGGTGCGTGTGTGGGGTTTAGCTCATATCAGTTGCTCACATTAGAGGTTCTGCGCATGCCCAAACATGGACAGAGCGTCATCTTTAAAAAATTACACAAGGGCAACGGCAAAATTACTGGTTGATGTGGACAATCAAATGACGTCACATGACGTTTAACGAAAAGGAACATAAGTATGTGACACACCAAACTGATAGTGTGTGGGGGCCTTTTGAGTAGACCACGAGAAGATCCCCAAGTGCAACAACAGATCATGGGATGATCCGTGCATACAAGGACATACCATGAAATAATCTTCAAGTGTGAGGATTGACCACAAGAAGATTCGCACGTGCAGGTATAGATACGAGAAGATCTGCACGTGCAAGACATCACGAAGTGAACCGCACGTGCAGCGACAGAAAGTGGACAGAGGGACACGTGCAAACGCAGTTGCTTAGCGGGTGCAAGAACAGGAAAGTCAGCAGATGTGCACCTCTAAGATTGGTGCACCAAGGAAACTCCAGCAATAAAGAAAAAATAGGAGCCCCGAGTGCGCCTTCCATTGGATGGCAAGTAAATCCGTGGGCCCAGGGTCACTTGCAGTTAAAAAGAACCCTCTCTCTATTAGACAACGAGTAATGAGGCCAAATTCCCAGGTGTAGGAGCTCTAGAAAGTACAGCAACAAACAGTAGACTTACGATCAATAAGCAGACGGGTTGCAGCTTAGGTCGGCAGCCGGCAGTGTCAAAATGTATCCATTCAGAGGGACAAAGATGGGTACTCGATCTTGTCATAGACGAGACGAGATCGAGTTGCTTTTTTCGTAGCAAGGACAACAAAGTTACACGTGCAACAACTGAAGAGCAGAGGCGAACGTGCAAGAACAGCACGTGAAAACCGTTTTTCGTGGACAAATAACCACTCATTTCAGAAAGCCAAAGGTCATCATTTGAGCAACATTCCTGAATAGTCGTAGCCTAGGAATAGAATATATATATATTTTGGTTTTCATAAACAATAAATGTTTTTCAAGTAGATTTAAAATGCACTTGCCAACAAAATTTGATTTATAATCAGACGCCAAAAAATTTTTGTTTATTCGTACGAAATTTACGGCTGACATTGTAACAATAGAACCTGCTTAGATTTTCAGTTTTTTTAATGGCTACTCTCTCTCTTTCTCTGTATCTATAATAACTAAAGAGAATATAAATGATAAGAATATGAGACGACTCCGGACACCTTACAAAAATAAGATGAACGAGGGCGGAAGGGGCGTGGGTATGAAAATAATAGCTGGGGGGATCAGGCCACGCCATTGACACCACAAGTGAGGGAGAGGCAAGATCATTATTAATCAAATATATTTAACGGGAAGGTGAGAGAGTGACTGCCAAACAACCAACCACTACTAGTAATAATTTATTTAAGCGAATAATGTGATACCCAGGACCGATTTTTCTTTTGCCAAATTTTCACTTAAAAAACGAGACCACCATTTTTTCCCCCTAAATCTGTCATACAACACATCCTAAATCACAACTAATCGTAAATTTCAACCCCAGAAAATTCAAAGTTTTAATCTGAAACCAGCAGAAAACACAATAATAATTTAACTGTGTGATGTCCACGTTCCTGCAGGTGACCACCAAATCCCTCCCTCTCCCCCTTCCCGAGTACATCTGTCACATTTTGATCACGAAATCTGCACCAAAGATGACCAGTCAATTTCTCGTCCCATAAGGGTCAGTGACACCAATCTGTTTGTTGTCCCAGAAACTACTTTCTGCAGCGAAGAATGGATCAAGGGTTTTGACATGTGCCCGACCAGAAAATTTTACAAGGGTGGAAAGCCCGGCGACAGTGTTCCAGGAATCGAAGCATTTGGGCATCCGTAGAAGAAGAAGAAGAAAGCGCTCCGTTTGCCTCCCTCTGCGGATGTCCATGTGCAGGGCAAGGCTCCCACTCATTTGGTCGTTCGACCAGGGGTAGGGATGAGGATCTACAATCTTAGAAAGGATCCAGGCTGAGCAGTGATGCCAGCAGATTGATTGTTTGTTGGTGTTTTAGAGCCCTTCAACTACAGCCCCGTCCACTGCCTAGTTCTAATGCAGAAACTGCCCAGGAACTACACTAATGCGACGATTTTTGAGTATTAGCAGTACCTAGTTTTCTCAGGCGGCCACCCATGCCAGTACTAGTTGGGATTTCGACACTAACACCCTAACACCAAAAACATGACTTACTTCCCATACGATAGACGGCGCCTCTCTCGAATTTTACTCCACAAGAGGACACTAGTCTATATCAAACTGGTGACCATTAAGTTACCAAGGCAACCGATAGGTGGACAATCAAGCCTTGGGATAGAACCCCAAAAAACTCTCAGAATATCATCCAGTCTGTTTTTACAGCGAAATTCACTAAAACCTAAGAAACATCTTTTATTTTTAGTCGAAAAGGCGACACAGGGGTAAAAGAAAGTCGAAGGAGGGGAACAGTGTGGTAACAGTAAAAAAGAACTTGTGGAAGAAGGGGAAACGGAAGAGGAAATATTCTTGTTTTCCAAAAATACGTCACTAAGCAGAAAATAGCAGAAAATCTTGCTAATCTGAGGACATAGTATGCAATTTTTGGCTCCTGATGAGTCTGCATTCTGAGACTGTTATACATTAGATGATTCCCCCAAACGGGACCAGTGGCAGACAAAGTCTAAAAATATTGGTTGTCAGGAGATAAAGGGCGGAGGGCTATTAACAACTAAAAGAATAACATACTCTAATATTTGAAGACACCCACTTTGTCAAGAGCACACAGGGCCCACTTGTCATCCGGCAAACTGACACCCTGGCAGGTTCGCCAACTGTACGGGCAATAGCTAGAATTCTCAACTGGGACGGAAGATAAAACTAATTTTTCAAAGAAGCCTTCCACATGGACCAGTCAAACTAACCCATAACCCTAAGTCAGAAAACACTGCCCCAACCCAAGAGCAAAAGCAAATACTAACCCTTTTCCCGTCTATGGCAGGATCAGGTACCTATCTTGTCCCTCTGAATGGACACAATGGCGATGTGTTGGTCATTGCTTTTTTCCGCAGCCGGTTGCCGATCAAAGCTGCAACCCCCAATGCTTATTTTTCGTCGGTCTACTGTTTGTATTTTTGGGAATTTCACCGATGCCAAGGAGCGAGCTCCTACACCTGGAAATTTTGTCTCATTTACCCGTTGCGTAGTAGAGAGGGTTTACTTCTCATCCTAAAGAAGGCGCACTCAGTGTCCCAACCCAAGAAAATTTGCCAAAAACATTTTTGGTTGTCAAGCGTCTTCCTAAAACATTCGCTCTTTTCGGGCCTGACAACAAGCAAGCAACTCCTAACCATTTTCCCGCCTATGGCACGGTCGGGTACCCATCTTGTCCCTCTGAATGCACATAGGGTGATATAATGTCCAAAGTTTTTTTTCTGCAGCCGGTTGCCGGCCAAAGCTGCACCCCTACGCTTATGTTTAATTTCTGGATTAGTTTTGTGGGTAGGGGAGTAAGCCCGTCAGCCATAACAGGGCGAACCCTTAGGAGGCTGCCCGCAGGAGATGAGGAGGAAGGTGAAAGGACAAAGGAGAGGGTTAATTTGCAACACCCAACGTTCTTTACCAACCGCCCTTGTTGGTATTGACGTGGGCTTGCGCTGCTTAACTTCAATGATCTCACGGGAACTGGTGTGTCCAACGCAACTTGGTTGCACTGTTCGTTGGGGAATGCTACTGACGCCAGGGGGGGGCGAGCTCCTACGCCTGGAAATTTTGCCTCAACTACCCGTTGCATAGAAGAGAGGGCCATCGGACACCCACACGGGACCTCGGTTTTACTTCTCATCCGAAAGAAGGCACACTCGCGGCCTCTCTCTCTGTCGCCAGAAAGAAACCGACCCACTTCGGTCCTGTATCGAACCTAGAACTATACTGACGCAGTTGCCGAGTGTGCTAACCACTACGCCACCGCGGCGGGTTCTTTCGGGCCTAACACCGCACCAAAAATTAGTTATGCAGTTAAGATGGAAGCAGATGGACACCATGCATCATTAAACGGCTCCAGAAAATGTGCACAGCACCCTAGTACCTCCTCATCCTTTCTTTCGTCTGCTGCCGCAATTAAGAATTCACACACAGTCGCCAATTGTGTCCGATCCCATTTGATTAATGAGGAAATGGAGAACGAAAAAAATTTTGGGAAAAAAATAGAAGAAGCAACTTTTAAAAACGTGCAAAACACAGAGAAGCAGGAAGTGCAGGGCGGCCTGGTGAAACAGCCTGGTTTGTAGACGACATCTGGTGTGTACGTGCGCGGGCCGTTTTATAACAACAACAACACCACCACCTCGACATTACATTCCAACGCTTATCTGTCGGTTTTCCGGCGAATTTCGACCCAAATGATTAATTATGCAAGTCAGGTTAAGTGTTATTAATTTCAAACTTAATTGTCTTTCACTCCTCCCCCACACGCCCGTCAAGAACTGGCTGCAGCCCGCAGGCCCCTCCATCTACCACACAAACGAAAATTGACAACAACATCAACTGAGACCAAGGAAAAATTTGGCATTTTGTTACAAACATCTTGGCCCCTCAACTTCATATAAATTCAGCTGAGAGGAGGAGAAGGGGAGACGGGTAGAGGAGGGACCTAGAGGGTGAAACTCCTCCGAGTCCCTCTCCAGAGAAAAAAAATGACAAAAATTGGCCGCGCATTTATTACATAATATGAGACGCTGCCACATAATTCCAACCCATTAAATGGAGGCATTTTTGACAGAAATTTATTCTGCAAAAAATGCCATTTTTCAGAAAAAAACACCTCACGTTTTCAAAAAACCGTCGTTTAGAGTTCAACATTTTTTTTTTGGAGAAAAATAATTCGCCACGGTTTTAGTTTCCACAAACAAATTCAACCTAAAACAGCGAGCAAAACGAAAAAAATATCCCCAAATTCCCATCTTTTCAAATGTTTGTTTTAAACACAAAACGTTCGTGATTTCTGTTCATAAACAACACCGTAGTCGACCGAAACAACTCATTTCTGTCACTACTAAACTTCTCATTATTATTCTGGTAGAAATTTAACATTTTCTTGGTGGTTAAAACCACTAAATGACGCACAATAAAAATCTAATAGTAGTTAATTAGTAATTAAACTAGATTGGTAAACTAATGTTGCATTTAATCCTATTTTAAATACGGCAGAAATTACATTTACCAAATATTTCGACAAACGCTTATTCTGGAAAAGAAATTAATTCAAAGTTCTTCATTTGCCAATCGCTTGAAAACGGAACGGGCTTACTGCTGATACCACTTGAGAATCTCAACGACAGCAATAGAAGTTACACCAACGGGTTGGGGAGTCTGCCAAGCAGCCATAACGGGCCGATTGTTTGTTTTGTTAGTGTTTAGGGCCCTTCAACTACAAAGGTCATTAGAGCCCCGTCCACTGCATAGTTCTCATGCAGAGACTGCACAGGCACTACACTAATGCGACGATTTTTAGGTGTTAGCAGTACCCAGTGTTCCCAAGACGCCACCCTTGTTAGTACTAGCTGGGGTTGCGTTGCTTAACTTCAGTGATCAGACGAGAACTGGTGTGTCCAACGCAACTCGCCGCTCCCATAACGGGCCGAACGTCAAGTGAAACCAAACCTCAGCAAGTGAACAATCAGAGAGCTTTTCGAGAAAAGGTTAATAGTGGAAGCCCGGCATATTTAGGAAAAACGAAAGACAATTTCAATCTCTGCCCTGTCCTGACCTTGTCATGCCCTGTAAATAGCGCGAGTGTCAAATTGCGTTGGACACACCAATTCTCGTCTGATCACTGAAGTTAAGCACCGCAACCACAGTTAATACTGACATGGGTGGCCGCTTAGGAAAACTGGGTACTGCTAATACTTCAAAAATCGTCGCATTCGTGGACGGGACTCTAATGACCTTGTAGTTGAAGGGCCCTAAACCACCAACAAACAAACAATGTAAACAGCAGTCGAGCACGCCGGCGAACCCCCATTGAGAAACGATTTGTTCAACTAATGAACTTTGGTTCATTAGAGCCCCGTCCACTGCATAGTTCTAATGCGGAAACTGCATAGACTGTACGCGGGTGCGACGCTCTTAGGGTATTAGCAGTACCCAGGTTTCCCAAACGGTCACCCATGACAGTACTAGCTGGGTTGTTTGATTGCTTGTTGGTGTTTTAGGGCCCTTCAACTACAAGGTCATTAGAGCCCCGTCCACAGCATAGCTCATATGCAGAGAATGCACAGACACTACACTAATGCGACGATTTTTGGGTACTAGCAGTACCCAAGTTTCCCATCGGCCACCCATGGTAGTACTAACTGGGCTTGCGGTGCTTAACTTCAGTGATCAGACGAGAACTGGTGTGTCAAACGCAATAAGCCGTTCCCTTTTAAAGGGTTAACGCCGGTTGACGATTGCTGAGATTTGAACTCCAGCTACCCGGCAACTGCTTTGACAGAGACACAATTGTGTGAGGGACAGAGGGCAGGGAGAAGGCTGAAACACTGACAACCTTTCACCAAAATGAGGCTGCCATTATTCTCAAGGTTGTTTACTAAAACTGAAAGAACAAAAAAATTATCAAAAAAAAATTTTTTTGGGGAGGAAAACAATAACTGAAAGGATGCAACGTACGTGCTGGAATTTAATTTAACTTTTCAATTAGTATATTTATAGTTGGGTATCAGCCAAAAGTCATGGCGAGATTTCTTTTTTATTTTATATTTCGGGACCTGGTGGTGCCATGACACCATATTTTCTTCAAAAAAAAAAGCATCACATGGTCCATTTTTTAGAAGAAAAACGTGCAAACATGAATAAATACACACCGTGTGGAGAACAATAGATTTCTGTCAACCCTTTCACGACAATCAGAATCAAACTATCTTAAAGAATTTTAAAATCAAAGCATAACAAGGTGGTGGGTGAATGCAAGATTCGAACCCACGCACGTCGCTGCTCTTATCACCAAGCTGCTATGAGTTCTCTATAACATGTTTGACAACTATTAAAATATGATTTTTCTATACTTTAAACTAACGATTACCATTTCATGATTCATTTATCTCACAACAAATATTAAACTACCTAAAAATAACACCAAACCTGTTCCAAATAATGAGGTAGGGACCCTCTCCCCTCCCCTTTAATTATCTGATCACAATATTTACGATCTCTGATTTAATTATCAATTGTTCAAAATCATAGAAAAAGAAATCCGCCATTTGCATTAATAAACGCTGATGTCAACCTTAGTAACTACAGAAGGCGATCTTCTAAGGCACAACTTCCGTTGCCGTGACAACAGAGTTTGGTAATGGCCCCCGAAGCAGGGAATCTGTCAGAGTTCTCCAGCGTGCCCCGTGTGGTGTACGATGTCATTTCCACGTCAAAGAAACACACCAGTTCTCGTCCAATCACTGAAGTTCAGCAACGCAACCCCAGTTAGTACTCACATGGGTGGCCGCTTGGGAAAATGGCTGCGTAGTTCTAATGCAGAAACTGCACAGACACTACACTAATGCGACGATTTTTGGGTACTAGCGGTACCCAGTTTTCCCATGCGGCCACCCATGTTAGTACTAACTGGGGTTCCGTTGCTTAACTTCAGTGATCAGACGAGAACTGATGGGAGCGGCAAATTGCGTTGGACACACCAGTTCTCGTCTGATCACTGACGAAGCAGCGCAACCCCAGCTAGTACTGACTTGGGTGGCCGCTTGGGAAAGCTGGGCACCGCTAGTATCCAAAAATCGTCGCATTAGTGCAGTGTCTGTGCAGTCCCTGTGTCAGAACTACACTGTGGACGGGGCTCTAATGACCGTGTAGTTGAAGGGCCCTAAAACACCAACAAACAAACACGTTAAAGAACCCTCTCTACTCTGCAACGGGTACATCATCATCATCATACCCTTATCCCGTCCCGGGTCGGATCTGCGGGTACACTGAACATGCTCTGACGGGGGGAACTCCAGCTAGGCGTCTGGAACCCACAGGAATATTGGCTGGGTTGTCTGTCAGGGGTGCCAGCCAACCGTTGTTCCAACATCCGAAATAAAAACTTGGTACTCTGCAACGGGTACATGAGGCAAAATTCCCAGTTGTAGGAGCTTGGTTTTGGTTTATTGGTGTTTTAGGGCCCTTCAACTACAAGGTCATTAGAGCCCCGCCCAATGCGTAGTTCTAACGCAGAGACTGCTCCGACACAACACTAATGCGATGATTTTCGGCTATTAGCGGTACCCAATTTTCCCAAACGGCCACACATATCAGTACTAACCGGGGTTGCGTTGCTTACTTCAGTGATCAGACGAGAGAACTGGCGTGTCCAATGCAATAAACCGCTCCCTCAGGAGCTTGGTGGAGTGCCCCAACCAACAGTAAGCCGACGATCAATAAACATAGGGGTTTCAACTTCGGTCGGCAGCCGGCTACAGTGATTTGATCCGCCACCTGAGGACCCGCCACGTAGCAGTTCACGTCTGCCCGTGGAAAGACCCCTCATTAAACGGAAAGCAAAAGATACGCGTGGATCGGGTGACAAAATTCCCAGGTGGACGAACTCGCACTTCTCCGTCGCGTCTTCGTAATTATTACCTTCAGCAGTAGAGTCCAGAGTGACCGCAACCAGGGGGCGTAAGGAGTGCAACATTTATCGCTCCCTTTGGATTAAAATTACTTTAAGAGGGGAGGTGGCGATTTCACGTGTCGCGCCCGGTTGACAGGTTAACTAATGGCAGCTCAGAGAGAGAACGAGAGAGATGGGAGTGTGATGATACCCCCAATAACATCCAGAGTTTTATTCCCCAATCTGACAAAAGACGACCCAGTTCAGATCTCCCCATAATTAGAGATATGAAATTACCAACGGGTAGACAAGGAAGCGAACCAGCGCTCAGCCGAGTTCCTTTTAAGAGGTTCAACGATCCAAAGTAAAGACAACAAGCAAAGTAAACTTGGTATTCAATTAAAATATTCGTCGGCGGCACTCAAAAAAACCAACATGGAAGCCCTTCTGACATGAAATTGATTTCCTAAGACAGTTTTAAATCAGCAAAGAGACAAACAAAAACCAAGGGAAAGGGGTAAAATTGCAGTGACATCCCTCCAAGATGGGGCCACCCCGTCCCCTTTCCCTCAACTTCAAAGACACCCTCAAGAGACTCAACACACCACAAGAATAGAGCAGTTATTAGACAATGATAATCGCAATAAACCGTTGCACGTCAGTCAGGAAGTGCCGTAGTAGCAGAGGCACAAAAATTAAATCTTAGAAATGAGTACAAACAGGAAAGGGAGGGTGAGGTGAGGGGTGAAAGAAGAGGTGTTGATGTTCCCTCTGTCACCCTCCACTACACCTCCATAGCTGACGAGAACTGGCAGAGCAATAAGGCCCATCTTAATCCTCTTTTTTTTTTGGTTGCAATGGGACAAGGAGGAGGGTTTATTCCTCTTCCCCCACCACACACACACTCCTCTTGCCACAAATCCCGCCCACGACACTGCACCCCTGCCTCTCTCACGGAGTGTAACCCTACCTCCTATAATAAACTTAATCAAGAAGATGAGGTTTTTACATGCCTTAAGCTCCAAATAATATTTTGGGTAATTTCCATGAATCATAAATTCCTTATTTTATTCTTGGATACGCGAATTAAAAGAAATTCGGGTTTTAATCCAGGAATTTCTTAAGACATCGCGAAACGGCGAAAGCACCAATAAATGTCGATGGGGGTGTCGGTGAACCCTACACACTCCTGTGTAGCCCTACTACTACCACCCTCAGAACAAAAGAGAACCAATATTTGCCATACGTAATATTTATAATAAATCTTTTATGAGCAGCATTTAAGAATTTTAATAGCAATTTCAAGAAACGCACCCCTCTCTCTTCAAATGACTTACAATCAGACTATTCGAAAATATGGCGAGGGTTCCACACACCTTTACCCACTCCTCCGTCACAGTTCCACAACTGGGCTCTTTGTGGATCTTCAAAGAGCTCCAGAGAGACGGGCAACCACATGGAGAGAGAGAGAGAAAGAAAAGGGAGGAGATTTACAGGATAGGTCTTCATCTGGGATAGGAATTTACGTCACGGTTTCATACAGAGGTGTAAATACCAGGGTTAGAATGACCCGCCAGGGATCAAAGCATGCATCCAGGTCACGCCGCAATAAGGCCTGAAGTTGTCCAAGGGTCACTGCAGGTATTAATACGGAGGACCTTTTTTCGGCATAGACAAGCATTTTGCTCGAGTATCGCGTCAGTGATTCCAGGTACGCGGTGGATTGGCTTCTCTCGGGCGAGAGAGAGAGACGGAGATATCCCGAGTGCACCTTCCGTCGGATGGGAAGTAAAGGCCCGTGCCCTATCGTGTGGTTTTTCCGCCTATGGTAGGGTTTGGGACCCATCTTGTCCCTCTCAATGGACACAAGGATGATATGTTGGACGGTGTTTTTCCGCATCCGGATGCAGACCAAAACTGCAACCCCTATGCTTATTTATCGTCGGTCTGCTGTTTGTTGGGGCACTCCACGACGCCAGGGGGGTGAGCCCTGGCGTGCAAATGCCATCGTGCACCACACGGGACCTCGGTTTAACATCTCATTCAAAGGAAGGCGTACTCGTGGCTTCCCTCTCACCCAAAAGAACCAAACCTACCTCGATCCAGTATTGAAAGTGGAATCAAAGGTAAGTGAGGCAAAATCCCCAGGTGTAGGAGCTTGGTTGTTGTTGTTTGTTGGAGTTTAAGGTCCCATCAACTACAAGGTCATTTGAGACGCGTCCACTGTATAGTTCTAATGCATATACTGCACAGAGACTACACTAATGCGACGATTATTGGGTAAGAGCAGTACCCAGCTTTCCCGAGCGACCACCCATGTCAGTACTAACTGGGCTTGCGTTGCTTAACTTCAGTGATCAGACGAGAACTGGTGTGTCCAACGCAACTCGCCGCTCCCTAGGAGGTCGGTGTCGTGCCCCAACGAACAGCAGGCCGACAGTCAATAAGCATAGGGCTTGCAGCTTTGGTCAGTAACCGACTGCGTCAAAATACCGTCCAACATATTGCCCATGTGCTCATCCAGAGGGAAAAAGATGAATACCCGACCCTGCCGTAGGGAGTAAAAGAGTTAGTAGTTGCCTGCTTAACAGTGACGTCACATTCCTTGCTTGTAGCGTTTTGAGGAGAATCGATCCCGAACAACTCGCATAGCTCGCCAAACGCTGACAACTCAAGAATACTTCTCGACCCCTCCACATCAGACAAAATTCAAAAAAACAGGGGGGCCCTACGCATCCTCCAGTTGGAAAGCAGAACCAGATGAAAGATCGTGGACCACGTGTGAACTATACCCATGTGCGGATGGACGTTTCCATGGGAACAGAATTTATAAACAAACACTACACGCATGCTCAGGCGAGGACTTGCCCACGTGGCGATGTGATCACTGCACGTGGAGCTTCAGCGCATGTGCAGATAACAGCATCTCCACGTGGAGTCCTGAATAACACAGGTTGGAAAAACGGGAAGCTACAAACGTGAAGACCCCACGACGCAACGACACGTACTGTATGCGCACCCGAGAAAACACTTTCATTATACAAAATTTCATATCTGGGCCCTTTAAAGGGCTATGATGTCCTTAACACCCCAGGTAAACCATCTAATAAATAATCCTGCCGAAAAATAAACGCAAAAAATTGGTGTAGAGAGTCAGGGGGAAAGAGGAAGACACTGTAGATAGATATCACGTGGTGGAGCACTTATTTTCGTCCGGTCTCAGTCGGGAGGGTGGGTGAGCACCTCAGTCTACCCAATTTCTAACACCCTCATAGTCCATTTAGGACATACATAATTCAGTTTCGTTGGTGTTTTAGGGCCCTTCAACTACAATGGTCATTAGAGCCCCGTCCACTGCGTAGTTTTAATGCAGAGTCTGCACAGACACTACGCTGTTACGACGATTTTTGGATATTAGCAGTGCCCAGTGCTCCCCAGCGGTCACCCATACTAGTACTAGCTGCGATGTTTGTTGGTGTGTTAGGGCCCATCAACTACAAGGTCAATACAGCCCCGTCCACAGCATAGTTCTTATGCAGAGACTGCACAGACACTACTACGCTAATGAGACGATTTTTGGGTATTAGCAGTACCCAGTTATCCCAAGCAGCCACCCATGCTAGTACTAGCTGTGGTTGCGTTGCTTAACTTTAGTGACCAGACGAGAACTGGTGTGTCCAACGCAATACAGCCGTTTCCAGTCAGTCTCGAACCTCGAATAACACAATGGAAATATAACCCTGTGAAGTAAACCCGACTAACCCGTGACAGAGTGCATTTCCGGTAAAGAAAAAGCCGGTTTCAGTCACAACTGTCACAATCCGACTACTTTATGACGCACCTTTCAACAAAATCCTGCTGATAACAAGAAAGGCGAGAAGAGAGGGATGGGGGCAACCAAAAAAAATAGATGACATACAGTTAGAGAGGTCATACTCGGGAAAAGGAAGAAGTGGGGGGAGGACAGGGCGCACACCTACACAACGCACCCAGCAGCAGGTCAGAGTTAAAGGATTACGAGACTGCAAATTCAAGTAGAGATTTATTTGGAGAAAAATGCTCCATTTTCTTTTACCAACACAATAGAGGAATTCAAGCCTAAGTCTCCCCCTTCTCCTCCTCTAACTCTTTCAACCCAAAAACGCACCCACACATTCCTGTAGCACTGCCGCTCTGCACACAGGACTCTCGAGTGCCACTTTGCAGTGGAATCTTGGTGGAAACCAGTAATTTGATGCTTCAACTTGCACTAAACTCATTTGTAATCAAACAAGAATCGGAGCATCGTGTTTTCTTCTCAATGTCTAAATAAATACAGACCCTATTTATAGTCCCCCCTCTTCTCCAAATCTCCCGGACCTGCTCTCATTTCTTTGTGCAATTAACGACGCTAAGGGTTAAGAATTTAACCAGTTCATTTTAATCTCGGATGGGATATATTTATTGTAAAATAGATCACATTTCTGTTATGTGGCCAAGTGACGAAGAGCAGTCGAGCCTAGGGTGTCATTCTTGAAGTGCCCTTTCAAATGTCACCATCACAGTCTAGTCCCGTTTCGGCTACAAAAATGTGATCACCCCCTTTTCTCATAGGTCAGCTTGGTAATAACCTAAAAGTATACCCACCAACCTGAGTAAATCACAACGTGGTGGCGTGTCTCTGTGTGCCCCGCTGTCACCACCTCATAAATTGCAGTTCCCAGGATTCGAGCTCGTATTCTTCACAACTCATTCGAACTTACAAACTCCCAAAATTCACACCTCTGTGGCATTTAACAGGGCAACCCTCCCCTCCCACAACCACACAAAGAGTGCGGAACACATACCGGGACCCTAAATGACTTAAACGAAATGAAATTAGGGAGGCGGCAAAGTTCAACTCATCTGTCGCCGGCAACAGCTGCCGAATTTTCTGAAGAGGGAGGGGGGAACCTCGAAAAGCTGGATGCCATACCTAACTCGACATTTATGACCGAAAGACGGGGGTTCTATTGTTAGGATGGGTTAACTTTGTACCAGTCTTTCTTCTGTACTCAGGCTGAAGGTGTGATTTACACCGGGGCCCGAGAGCGACCTCGTCGACAACTTGGAATTTTGCCGATCTACATGAATACTTCATTCCACGTAGAAAGGATTAATTTCTGTGCAGTGGTGATTTTTTTTGGCAAAAGAGTGCCCGTTCAGATTTAGCTGAAACCGCACACACCGTCCACGTACAGGAAATGAGGGGGAGAAGCATGCGAAAAGGCCTACCGAATTTATACCAAGTTACCAACCGCCGCAGAGCAGAATCGAACCTGCGCACGCATCATCAATTTCAAATGTCAAGCACGAATTCGAGAGAGGTATAGCCTGGTTCCTCTAGTACCCTCTACTGATGGCGGTTACAGATTGACCAAGTCAGTGGATGACCAGACTACATCACCGCACTCCACGAGTGGTTATACTGCTTTGAACACCCAAGGTCTTCTCTGATCACTGAAGTTAAGAAACGCAACCCCAGCTAGTACTGGCATGGGTGACTGCTTGGCAACACTGCGTACTGCTAAAGCCAAAAAATCGTCGTAACAGCGTAGTGTCTGTGCAGACTCTGCATTAAAACTACGCAGTGGACGGGGCTCTAATGACCATTGTAGTTGAAGGGCCCTAAAACACCAACGAAACAAACCAAACTCCCAGCAGGTAAAATCGTTGGCCGAACACTACACTCCCCTGGCACCACGGTTAACCCCAGGTTTTACGTCTCCTTCTCCGGCAGGTGTTTGGGAGCGGTTTATTACATTGGACACACCAGTTCTCGTCTGATCACTGAAGCTAAGCAACACAACCCCAGCTATTACTAACATGGGTGGCTGCTGGGAAAAACGGGGTACCGCTAATACCCAAAAATCGTCGCATTAGTGTAGTGTCTGTGCAGTCTCTGCATGAAAACTACTCAGTGGACGGGACTCTAATGACCTTGTAGTTGAAGGGTCCTAAAACACCTTCCAAGTAGAGTCAAGTACACAACTCTTTGAGTCACCAAGGCGGGCTAAAAAACACCCTTTTTGAGTGGAGTAAAACAACAGCAAAATTCCCAGGTGTGAAGCGGGGACGTCGCGCCCTCCTTATTTCCCTTCTCCTTCTCTGGCGATATGACTCCTCCAAAAAAATCGTCCAAGTAGTGGAGTACCGGAAGAGAAATTACGAGCAGAAGAAAGTAAGCACATCATCCCGATGTGAGATGTCGTCGGGATGGATTTGGGAGGAGGAATATCTCATAGGACGGGGGCCGCATGGGGCGAGGAGGGGCAGGGGAGAGGTGTGAACAGCCGAACAGAAAAAACCCACACATGTGACAAATTCTGTAATAGAAAAGAAAGTAGTGATCGAAATTGAATCTGAATTGAGACAAGAGGTAGTAGAGGAGGAGAACAAGAGGAAGAAGAAAGGAAAGGGTTATTTCATTTTTTATTCTTCTAAACAAAATACTTATTTTAAATTTAGCAGCTCCTTGTCTTGACATAATTACCCTCTTGAGTGAATTTTTAGCCCCTACAATGATTTTAATCAGGAAACATGCAATTTCGGGCATTTTAAGTAACGACTTTGGTGGAGAGCAAGGCATGAGAGAAGACGAGGAGGAGGAGAAGAGCGCGCGAATTAAGAGGACAGCCAAAAATTGGGATGGGGGAGAGCAGAGTTTAGGAATGAGGCAAGAGAGCGAGAAAGAGGGTAATAAGCTAAAGAATCAAGTGAAGAGAATGGAGGGGGGTGGGGGTAGGGTGAGGAGAGAGGGAGACGGGGCAATCAATTCCCCCACCAAAACCAACTTTTCTATATTCGTCTACATAACTTCTGTATACACCATCATTAAGTGATTTCACTACAAAATTTATGAGACAGGAAATGAGTTGATAATGGAACATTTTTGACATTAAATACTGTACTTGTGGATGAGGAGCGAGTCCTGTTCCTCTTAATAAGCCCCTACTCCTCCTCCTTCCCCAAAGCTCATCCCAGCAGCCCGAAAAACTCTTCTCCCCCCCCCCTCTAATTTTGTCACGCAGGATGTTCTCAGGAGCCTGAATTAACCAACAATGTCTCATCATTTAAAAATTCCCAAATTAAAAATTCATCTTTTGGAGGGGGTCCTCCTGTTCCCCATTTGAAAGCAAGGGTGCAAGGAGGAGGCGAGGGGTTGAGTTTGCCCTGCAACTCCTCTTCCTCTCGGCATCCCCCACCACTTTTCCAAACTGAGCAGTTGCAAGAAAACCACAAGACGTCAACTTCGACAAATTCACTCATTGGGGCACCACCTACAACACGGTGTGACTACGTATCCCTCCCTCTCCACAGTTCCCTGCTACCTCTCGGGGGGGGGCACATTCATGCACCCCTCTCCCCCTTTCCTGAAAACACAAATATCTTCGCGTAAAACCCTACGGCACCGTATATTTTTCAGATTAAAGCCATAAAAATAGACATGAATCGAGATAAAACTTCAACGAGTTGCGGATTCAAACAAAACAACAACAGACAAAACTAATGACACAAACAACACCAACTCCTTGTCTTATTAAATTTAAAATTCTCGTCGTTTTCCGCACGAATTTTTGTTAGGTGGTCGGTCAGGTACTATAACAAGGTGTCCGAGATATGAAAATGTACCACAGTGAGAGAATGAGAGAAAAAAAAATATTTATATCCATTTTTCTGTGTTTTGATTAAGATAATACTTTGTCAAAAGAACAGAGACATCCACGAGATGTGGACAAGGGGTGTCCTGTTAGAAATACCTAAATAAAAAATGATTAGAAAAACAACCAGGTGGCCGGAGTGAGGAATCGATCCCACCAAAGTCTTATCACCAAACCGTGACAAATTTATAGCGTCATTAACCAAAGGTGACCGCTATTTCAATAGAAAAGATAACAGGCAGCTTTAATTCGCAAAGAATGAATCCTTTGATGCCTTTAAATATTTAAGAATGTGACAACAGCAACGACATGGGCCGAGAAAGGAGATGAAGGCGGAGGAGGAGATGAGGATGAAAAGACGGGGGGGGGGGGG
>JAAFCE010004287.1:7825735-7839770 GCA_013389805.1 Trigoniulus corallinus
GCCCTTTCGGAACAAAACGTAAATCTGAATACTACGGATTGAATGCATTATTAAGGTCGAAATTCACCGCAAGACACAGGTGTGCTTGCGTTGAGTAAGAGGTGAGAAGACTGTCCCGCCCGTCCCAACCTTCCAAATAAAAACGTAGAGGGGTGAGGACAGGTGACAAAAACCGTCTTACACACAGAGAGAGAAACGAGGGTGAGAAATGGTTCAAAGTCGAGTCCAGCAACACATTCAACCTGCTCCGAATGCTTTACGAGCGCCCCCAAAAAAAATTTTATCAAAAATTTTGGGTGTAGGGAATTACAGAGGCATGTGTAACGTTCAGTGGATAGAGAGAGTGGGTGCTAGGAAAGGAGGAGGGGTGTACAGACTGATTTATTCACCAGAGTGTGTCGTTACTCTCTCTGCAGAAAGAATGAGCATAAAAAAAAAACATACACCAAATTTTTGTGACCTTTCGACGAGCGTTTTTACAAAAACAAACATGTTGGCGCATTTTGAACACTCATTTGTTACGCATCGAGTCTCATCTCAGAAATATGGGGTAACATTCAAGCCAACATCTATCACATAAATAATCCTAACAATTCTTTCCTCCTCTGCCCCCCCTCTCCTTCAGCAGCCCCCCCCCTCTTCCCAATACTTTCACCTGTGATTATAAATAATCATTATCAACCATAATTTCAGAAAAATGGACTGCAAATCATCATAAATAAGCTACCCTTCCAGCACCGAGATAATCGAGCAGAAAAAGCAAAATCTCTCCATTTCTCATGGCAAGGGGTGCGGAGGGGGCCCCTGCATTCAAATCAACCTGTTTTCTTACCGGAAAGATCAGGGCGTGGCGGAAGACGGCAAACAGAAGGAAGAGGAGAGAGGGGGTAGGATAAGAAAAGAAGGGGTACACAGGGCAGATACCGGAGTAGACACATTAGAGGAGGACTGCGGACAACGATGGTGGAGGTGCAGCGACTTAAAAGAAGAAGCACCGCAGAAAGGGAAGCGTCCCGGGTCAATCTGTTGCCCCCCCTCTCTCATTACCTTATCAAGATCTTCCCTTTCCAAAAAAAAAAATCCAATAGACTAATAGACGAAAAAAATCCCCTAAATTATGCGCTGCTGAATAACTAATCAAAATTCGTTCACAACCAAATCCGGAAGAAGGGATCCAAGGATGATCCACGCTTTACGAGAATCAACCCAAGGCATAGACCGGAAAAGCAAATTAAATTCATTATCACTTTCGGATTTGGTACCCATCCCACATTTGGGGAACGTCTGCGATTCGGAAATGGGGAAGGGGACGAGCTAGAGAACATTACGCACCTTACAAACAAAACCCGGACTTGAGGCGTTGGACACCCCAGTTCTCGCCTGATCGCTGAAGTTAAGCAACGCAACCCAAGCCAGTACTAGAATGGGTGGCCGCTTGGGAACTCTGAGTACTGCTAATACCCAAAAATCGTCGGAACAGCGTAGTGTCCGTGCAGACTCTGCAATAGAACTACGCAGTGGACGGGGGTTCCAATGACCATTGTAGTTGAAGGGCCCTAAAACACCAACAAACCAACAACCGGACTTCAGCACTTGCATGGCCAAAAGAAAACGAAGGATTTTGCGACAAGCCCAAATCGGGAAAGAAACAAAATCACCAATTTCATCCAGGGGTGGACCAGTGGACTTTCAGGTCCATCATAGTCAACTGAAGACGACCGGATATGAAAGGGACCGGAGTCAAAACAAGCGAGTTAGATGACCCGAACAACAAAAGAAAGGCAAACGGAGCCCAAACAAGGCCAGGTAGAAGCAGAGCAGAAGGGTCCAAAAGGCAAAAACGAGATAGAGAAGTCCCAGACGGCAACAGAGAGGATCCAAACGTCAAAAAAGAGACAGAACAGACATCACAGGGGTCCAAAAGGCCTCAGATTGATTGATTTGTTGGTGTTTAGGGCCCTTCAACCATAATGGTCATTAGAGCCCCGTCCACTGCATAGTTCTAATGCAGAGTCTGCACAGACACAACGCTGTTACGACGATCTTTGGGCATTAGCAGTACCCAGTTTTCCCAAGCGACCACCCATTCTAGTACTAGCTGGGGTTGCGTTGCTTAACTTCAGTGATCAGACGAGAACTGGTGTGTCCAACACAATACAGTCGCCGCCAAGAGGTCCCAGATGGCAGTAGAGAGGCAGAGAGGGTCGAGACAGTGACGGAGAAGCAGGACGCAGAAAGGCAGTACTGTAGTAATGTGACAGAAAGGGGCCTAGACATCAGCAATGTCATAAGAGGGGGCGGACAGTAACAGAAAAGGGACAAAGAGGGAGAAGTGCAGGGGTCGTCCACCAACTATCAACAACAACTTCTAAATAATTAGAACATCATCAACACCTTACAGCACATTGCAATTGTCTGGATTGAAAAAACAAACAGTGCATCCACAAAAGGGCACATGAAGAGGAGGAAAGGTCAAAACAACCACCCCACCCCGCACATGTCCCTTGTCGGTAGTCCAGTTCACCCCTCCTATAAATCCCGAGTATTAACTTCTCGACGCCAATTCTAAATCACCTCTGACCCCACCAAATAATAAATTCTGCCTTTGTTTTGCCAACCACTTCAAGACATGGTTGCTGGCTGCCATCTTAGCCACATTTTCTCAAGAAAAATTCTTTCACATAAATAATAATAATAAAAAAAATTTGGGAATTTAATAATAAAACAATTCCACACCCCTTTTTATGGCCCAATATGAAATTAAATTTGATCTTTCAGATTTAAAAAAAAATATTTCTTTTCCTCTAATCGACAATTTAAAAACAACAGGCGAGACAAAAACGAATCCCGAGTAACATTTTGGTCCGTCTTCCACTTCAAGCGCCAATTTATGGAAATTCCTTAGATGGGACGCCCCACCAAACTAGGGATTCGAATGACACCCCTCACAAAATCTCACTTTTAATCCACCCCTCCCCCACTAACGTACTTCACTTGCAGCGTTTTAAGTAAACAACAGTCTAAAGGAGTATTATCTTCAAGATTTTATTCGGGTCGGTGCTTAAAATTCTTCCGTACCCAAAGGGGTGGAAGAGAGGTGAGAGGGGGGCCCCATTCAGACAACGCGTTATTTGGGAAGATTAGACACAAAAGCCACTATAATTTGAAGTCAATTAAACAGCTCCAATTAAAAGATAATATTACCGAGACTGAGGAGGAGGACATTGGTGGCTAGCAACTCTTTCACATCAGATATGACTCACACTGCGCATGCGCATTGAGCAAGACAAGGGTCAGTCCAGGGCACTGGGCATGATCATCCCGTGACGACATCTGCTTCGTCCCCCACGCCTCTACACTGAGAGTGCGAAATAGAAGTTCACCCACTTGCATCAAGCCAGAGTCACACTGCCCATTGGTAAACCCCCATCTGACCGCTGTGACTCAAGAGTGGTGGTCACACCCCCCCCCCTACTACTGTCCCCAAAAGATTACCCGACGTTAAATGAGTCGATAAAGGAGTTGGGACGTTGGGACATAAGGACGTCTGGGGCCACGACCGCCGTTTTTGCAGGTGCCAAAGCTACACATGGGTACCCGACGACTCCACCCTCAGCCACAGGCCAGGGGAGATGCTGTCGAGGAAGGAAAGACCAAAGGTATTGAGGAACCTACTGACGAGGGAAAGGGGGCAGCAAACGAGGGGAATACGAAAAGTGGTTAGAGCGCATCAGACGAGGGGAACACCAAAAGTATTTGGGGGGGGCAGCAGACGAGTTGTTTGTTGTTGTTTGTTGGAGTTTAAGGTCCCGTCAACTACAAGGTCATTAGAGACCCGTCCACTGTATAGTTCTAATGCATATACTGCACAGACACTACACTAATGCGACGATTATTGGGTATTAGCAGTACCCAGCTTTCCCGAGCTACCACCCATGTCAGTACTAACTGGGCTTGCGTTGCTTAACTTCAGTGATCAGACGAGAACTGGTGTGTCCAACGCAACTCGTCGCTCCCGCAGCAGACGAGGGGAACACCACAAGGATTAGGGATGCTGCTGACGAGGGGAACATCAAAAGTATTTAGGGGGCAGCATACGAGGGGAACACCACAAGGATTTGGGATGCTGCTGACGAGGGGAACACCAAAAGTATTTAGGGGGCAGCAGACGAGGGTAACACCAAAAGTATTTAGGGGGCAGCAGACGAGGGGAACACCACAAGGATTTGGGATGCTGCTGACGAGGGAAACACTAAAATTATTGAAAATATTGAGGGTGATGCAATAACTAGCGTTCTCGACTTACTGCGCCAGTGGTTCCAGGTTCGATGCTGAATAGAAGTGGGTTGCCGTCTTTCGGGCAAAACAGGAGCCCCGTGTGTCCCTGCCTTCGGATGAGAAGCCAAAGAACCCTCTCTACTATGCAACGGGTAGATACGGCAAAATTTCCAGGTGCATTAGCTCGCTCCCTGGAGTCGGAGGAGTGCCCCAAACGAACAGTACACCGACGATCATAAGCATAAGGGTTGCAGCTTTGGTCGGCAGCCACCTGCGGAAAACCACCGTCCAACATACTCACAGGGACAAGATGGGTACCCGACCCTGCCATATGCGGAAAAGGGGTTCTTTGATTTGAGGGAGGTTGAAAGGGCTTGTTTGTTGGTGTTTTAGGGCCCTTCAACTACAAGGTCATTAGAGCCCCATAGTTCTAATGCAGAGACTGCACAGACACGACACTACACAGGCACATTTTTGGGTCTTAGGAGTATCCAGTTTTCCCAAGCGACCACCCATGTCAGTACTAACTGGGGGGTTGCGTTGCCTAACTTCAGTGATCAGACGAGAACTGGTGTGTCCAACGCAATTCGCCGCTCCGGGGCTCCTAACTGAAAGGGGGAAAGACTAAAAGTACTGAGGGAACCCCTCATGACTGAGACACAAGAAACCGAAGAAAGACGTAGAATTTCAAAGAGAGAGACAGGGGGCTATGAAAAGCGGGTAGGGGAGGTCAAATTCTGAGTCAAAATCAAACTTTTCATTTTACACAAATTCATGTTGAAATGTTATCAAACGAGAGGGGTCGGCGGTGGTGGTGATGGAGCGAGGAAGAGAGGAACCAGAAGGACATGCAATGGGGGGGTAGAGGGAGTGGAGAGGGGTGGTGCGAGATCAGGCCATTTTTCATATGAGAAATCAATCAAGAGCATCCTTGAACTTTTTACGGAGAGAGAGTCTACACAGTGTCCAACATCAAGTCAAATATCCATCAATTTTTTTTTCGGCAATTAAGTATTCTAATATATATATTACATATGTCTATCAAAATAATTAAGAATCCCGAAAGTTTAACTAAAGTACATTTTTCAATTAGAGGCTAAAGGGGTGAGGGGTGGGTGCGGTGGACGGTACAATAGGGAGCAGAGGTCTACAAGATCAACAGCAGCGCAGGCGCACACCACTCCAAGGACAAACAAAGGATTAAAAATTAAAGTAACATAAGAAATTTTCAGACGAAAATTCAATAAAAGGTCAAAGGTGACGTTAACAAATCATCATCTCTAATCTCGACTTTCACATAGAAATGACGCTATCTGCTTGATGGCACTCAAACCATAACCCATCCCCCCTCCTTCACCCCGTTCACATCATTTATATTGAAACGATCAATTGATATCTATCAAAAAACGAAACACCGAATATTAAACTAGATCCAACTACCGATAACAGTTAGCGCCCTCTCTAGTACCCTATCAACATCTCTGTCAGGCCCCCATTTTCAACGTCAAGTGGAGATTTCTGAGCCTAACCGGTTACTTAACAACGGCCTTAAGATTGTGTACCGACGTCCCAGAGTAGCAGGAAAGGAGAGGGACCTTTTTTGAGTGAAAGGCCCTTTTTTACGCGGAAAAAGACATGCGTGCAAATCGGTCATATCCCCAGATGTAGGAACTCGCTCCATTCCACCCTGGGACATCGGCAGATTATAGCCCGTTTCGTTGTGCGCAGCCCAGAGAGCGGCTTATTGCATTGGACACACCAGTTCTCGTGTGATCACTGAAGTTAAGCAGCGCAACCCCTGCTAGTACTGACATGGGTGGCCGCTTGGGAAAACTGGGTACTGCTAATACCCAAAAATAGTCGCATTTGTGTAGTGTCTGTACAGTCTCTGCATAAGAACTATGCTGTGGACGAGGCTCTAATGACCATGTAGTTGAAGGGTCCTAATGCTCTGACGGGGGGAACCCCAGCTAGGCGTCTGGAATCCTCAGGAATATTGGCTGGGTTATCCGTGGGGGAAGGGGGTGCCAGGGGTGACCGTTTGGGAACACGGAGTACTGCTAATACTAAAAAAAAAATCGTCGTAACAGCGTAGTGTCTGTAACACTCTGCATTAGAACTATGTAGTGGGCGGGGCTGTAATGACCATTGTAGTTGAAGGGTCCTAAAACCCGATCCCTGCCATAGGCGGAGAAAAGGGGGTGATGATGAAGAAACAATTTGATCCTTATCCTGTACTACTGGGATATTACTGGATTCCCATCCGGGACGAAATGTACACTGCGGGGTTTCCTCTCGTGTTTTTCCTGTCGTCCTGTTGCGAAGTCTAAGGGTCAGGACCCAGGCTGACACTAGGGACATTCGAGGTCAAGCATGCCTCCTCTGACCCACAGAAATTATCCGGCCAAAGGGGGGGGGGGGTCAGGTAGTTTGTTCTCTCTTTCTCCCTCCGACAAGGAGGAGTCCTACCTAATATACGCTGCTTCTCTTCGGATAAGAAATAGTTGCATATGCGACAAGGAGGGGTGAGTGCAGAACGACGGTACCTCCCCCATATGGCCCCTCAACAGCAGCCGAATTTTTTTTAAGAGAATCAAAATCTGATTGATTCTTGTTAACGTGATAATTACTAGATGACAAATTTAAACCGGAAGCACTTATCCCCCCACACTGTGGCATGATCCCCTCCATCATCCGTTTCAACTCAGAAAAGAGGGTTTGAGGAGTGCGTGGGTGGGTAGAAGGCAGGGAGGTGGGTGTAAGCGATTCCCAAAATCCGTGAGATAAATTAAAAGCACCGTTAATGAATGCTATCAAATTGGCTATCACATTAAACAAATCATGCCTTTCTGAAATAAAAAAAAAATAATAAATGCATTTGTCCTGCATTTCAGTTCGGGACGAAGAGAGACAACCCTTTTTTTGGTATACCCAAAAATTTAAATTGTACCATTCTCTCAAGACACCAGTTGTCAAGTAGATTTCGAGTTACGGGACAAAAGTACCACCCCTCCTTTCCAGTCTAATTTGACTACAACAACGAATATACTTCACACAGTAGGACTCCTAACTGTTTCCCCACAACCGCAATACGTATTTGATTTCGGCACATTCGTTCCGCACACGCATCTCTTCCCCTGACCCCCTAGCTTCCTTTTAAATCCCTCAGAGTACCTTTCAAAATCCTCTTAATGCATACAATGTCATTTTCAATTTCGACAATAATAAAAAAAAGTCAATTTTTTGACAAGCACATTAGAAATACAGTATCTGCATAACAGACTCCATCGTTTGTAATAATACGAGTCAAATTTTTATGGCGACTTGTTTCTATGACAACCAAAAAAGGGGGACCGGAAAACAGGTGAAAAAGGTAATATTTAGTCAAATATTATAATAATATTATACTAGAAGCGAAATAAAAGAAAATAACACATTCTTCTAAATTCATTTGCGATAAAAAAAAAAACCCATCTTCACCAACCCCTCTCTCCATTTACTCATACAGCAACTACTAACCATTTTCACACCTATGGCAGGGCCGGGTACCCATCTTTGTCCCTCTTGATGGATATTTGGGCGATCTGTCGGGCGACTAATCTACTGCAGGCCAGCCGGCTGCAGAAAAACTATGACCAATATATCGCCCTTGTGTCCATTCACTTTAGAACCCGCAGACCCGACCCTGCCTCAGGCGGGAGAAGGGTGAGATGATGATGATGTGTCCATTCAGTGGGACAAGATGGGTACCCGACCCTGCCATAGGCGGGAAAGGAGTTAGGATTTGCTTTGCTTTTAGTACACAAAGGAAGCGATGCTAACCAAGATTAGACTCGGCACCTTGGGACGTAAGAGCGAGAAGTCCTGCCCGTATCCTGCCATTTCTCGCACCTCTGGTTTGGTGCATAGCAGAAGAAAGGGTTGCAAAGCAATTAGTAACTACTAACACTTTTCGGGTACAGGGGTTCGGGTGCACAACCATGTCCTTCTGGATGGACACATGGGGCAAGCAGGGCGCGGCGAATTGCGTTGGACACACCAGTTCTCGTCTGATCCCTGAAGTTAAGCAGCGCAACCCCAGTTAGTACTGACATGGGTGGCCGCTTGGGAAAACTGGGTACTGCTGATACCCAAAAATCGTCGCATTAGTATAGTGTCTGTGCAATCCCTGCATCTGAACTACGCTGTGGACGGGGCTCTAATGACCTTTGTAGTTGAAGGGCCCTAAAACACCAACAAACAACAACAATGGGGCAAGCTGTTCGATGGTATTTTGACGCAGCCGGCTGCCGACCTAAGCAGCAACCCCTATGCTCAATGACTGCCGTCCTACTGTTCGTTGAGGCACTTCACCGAAGTGGGGGGGGCGAGTTCCTGTTACATCTGGAAATTTGCCTCATGAACCTGTTTCAGAGTAGTTAGTTATGGGGGGGTCGGCCAAGCAGCCATAACAGGCCTGGGCTCCGTGGAGGCTGCTCGCGGGTGAAAAGGTAGTAGGAGTGGGGGAAATCAGCAGCAACCAATATTCCCAGCCAACCACCCATGTTGGCACTAACTTCGGTTACGTTGCTCAACTTCGGTGATCTGGTGTGTCCAACGCAACTCGGCGGCTAGGGCAGGACACCGGCTTTACATCTCATCCGACGGTAGGGGCACTCGAGGTCTCTCCCTCTCTCCTTCCCGAAAGGAGCCAACCCACCTCGATCCAGTATTGAACCTGGAACCACTGACGCGGTAATAGAGCATGCTATCTCCTACGCCACCGAGGTGGGTCTTTTTGTTTACGCCTGTCAGAAATGAAAATTAAGCGAAGGGCGACGGTAGGGAGTGTAATTCGCCTAGGTAGCGCAGAGACAGTGTACGGGATAAACAGCGCCAGTGGTACCAGGGTCCATCTTGGACAGAGGAAGTTAGTTTATTTACAGAGGGAAAGAGAATTCCTCAGTGCGCCCGCCATCCGTCGGATGGGAACTAAAGCCGGTATCCTACCCATGTGGTATGAAATGAGGTGTAGCAGCTTGCCCTTCCCCTGGCATTTCCCATTGCCGTCTGCCTTTCCCCTGGATCTTTCCCAACTAATACTAGCATGGGTGGCCACTGGGGAACACTGGGTGCTGCTAATACCAAAAGTAAATTAGTGCTTTAGAACAACGCTGGGACGGGGCTCTAACGACCATTGAAGTTGACAGGTCCTAAAACACCAACGAAACAAAAATCCCCTGGCATCGAATGAAGGAAAAGCGCCCTCCCAGCAAATCAAACTAGGGCAGTGGCAAATAAGCACAGGGGTTGCAGCATTAGGTTGGTAGCCGGCTGCATACCGTCCAACAAATCGGTCATGTGTTCTAGTGGGACAAAAAATGGGCATTCGACTCCCCCATAGGCGGGAGAGGGGTCAGTGACGATGGTGGAGAAGAAAATGGCAGTGGGTGGGGGCGAAAAGAGGTAAACGGCGGAAGAGGGTCGATCGTGGTCTAAAGAGAAGCCCGATTTCTTTATTTCGAACTGAAACAGAAGTGGAAAACCTTCCTTGCACCACTCTTTGGGTCCTTATGAAAAGGGTTCTTGTCCCTTCAGCGGTTACATGGTACAGACCACACACAGGAACCACGGTTTGATCCCATCAGATATGAAGGCACCACAATTCCGTCCTCGGCCAGGATTGAACCTGTAGCCGCGGACTCGAGGTTTAAGCACGTTACCACTCGTTTATCAAGGTGGGTGCAGGAATAGAAAAGACCTTCCTGGTATCCCAAACTTCCAACCGGAAGTGAGCGAGTTCCAGCGTCGAAATGAGCGTGTAACGTAATATATGGACGATCCTTTTTTACCAACTTGTCAATACGGCTGTGTGGTTGCCATTAGCAACGAGGACGGCGTCATAGATTAAATACACGTGCTACTGAACGCGTGGTTTCTATTACACTGCCACCACCACTATAAACCGTAGAGCCAATTGTTACCCAGTCTATACACGTTCTTAACCGGATAGGATAGGCTCTATGAAGTTGTGCACGCCACCCCTCAAGACCCCACAGGACAACAAACATCAAAAATAGTAACAAACAGACACCATAATCGACTCCTAATTAAACATTTCGGGAGTAAGAGTCGACAAAACAAGTTCATTTTAGGGGCTTAGATGCATTTACCATTTACCTCACCCCTTTGTAGTGACCCATCACGTTTTCTCTCTCGCCCCCTTCTCCTATCTTTCTCCCCTCCAACCGCAGGGGGAAAATGTTGAAACCCCTTTAGAGCCCGCTCGAGTCTAAACATCTGAAAAGATTTATTAAATATGACACAAAACCAACATAAATTTTCCGCCTAGTAAAAAACAACAAATACCTTGTTAAAAATATTGTTTAAATTTCCGACACGATATTTTGCCCCCCCCCCCCCTCTTCATTATCATCTTGGGAAATTTTCTCAATAATCAGGTTTCTCCCCTTATCACTTCAAATTAACCAATATAAAAGGCAGAATTTTAAATAACAAATAAACGTCCCGTTTGGGAACAGACGCGAACTTCTTATTTACCCTTCTGTGTCACCTTTTTTTATGTGGGCCACCAAAATTTTTCAACCAATTCCTATATTCATCTCACCATCACTGGGACAATTTTTGCTCAAAATACAGTAAAACCCCGCTATAACGATCTCGGATGTAACGAATTCCTGGATGTTACGAATGGTTTTGCAAGGTCCCAGCAAAAGGATAGGAGTTTGTATATTAAAAGTATCGGATATTATGAATTGGATATAACGAATTTCCTGGTAATAACGATGAAAAGTTATAAAAGTTTGGATAATTTGGTTGGATATAACGAATGATGGACCTTATAAATAATTTTTATTTATGGATTTAGCACAAACTTCCACTCAATGGTCACCACATATTGAATTGAACACCACTTACAGGAATGCGTTGTCATTCTTTTTATTTTACTAGGGCAGAATGAGCAAATGGCGGATCGGGTATGCAGGTTCTAGCCCTACACACCTGCTTATCTCCCCCATGATCCCCCATTCACCCCACCATTACCATATGCAGGAATTAGATAGACTGGAGAAATACTCTCCCCACTCCTTTACCTCAGAAGTATGAAACAAGACTCTACCTTTTCTATCCTTCACTGTTATGGCTCAGGGTAAATCTTTAATCGCCCTATCCCCGGTCTTGGCCAGGCTACATTCTTCCTTCATTCCCCCTTTGTCTCTATCATAGAGGACCTCATACTACTGGTGTATGACTAAAGAAATGATCCTCCTAGCTGTGGCCTTGGTCTGCCTGTAGCATATTTTAGAATCATAGTCTCCTATCTCCATCCACCTATGGGATGTAGCCTTTTATTTTTTGGTGGCTGCCTCTATTGCATTATTCCACCACTATGTCTGCCTGCCCTGGAGTGTACCTTCTACTCTAGCCTCACCTAAAATGGCTTCCCCAAATTTTCTAATTTTTGTGGCGAACCTGACCCACACTGCATCAGCTGTCTCTTCCAAATGAATTCCTCTGTTTCCAACACCTAATAACCTGCGCTCCTCAAGAATTGACTGCCCTTCAATACTTAAGGGCAGTCATTACAGCTAACCAGTAGTCTGGGAGAATACCAACTGTAAGAAAACTAAATCAACGGGCATTAATTAAAATGTAAGAACAACATGCAGAAATGTTTCATTGGGGTAAATACGAAGGTACACAAAGATTAGAAACCAAATGTTTTGCAGAACTACCAAAACCACAATTTCTTGATATTTGGGGGGTAGTATCACAGACTACTGGTTAGCTATCTGGGGTTAAAAACAGCTTTCCTGGTTGTAACGAATTCCTGGCTATAACGAATGTGATTGCAATCCCCTACAAATTCGTTATAGCGGGGTTTTACTGTACAGCAAAGAAAATTGGAAATAAAGGGTTGAATATCTTATATGGACAACAAGTTTTGATTGCACTCCCTCCACTTGTGGGATATAGTGCTTGAAAGAGAGAGGGAGTCCTGACTCTTGTGAACCTTCAAAACCCAGTAACCCCCTCTCTCGACAGGTCACCACAAATAATTTTTCTCCGCTTCACCCCCCCCTCCCTTTTTTGTCAGTTTCAAATCAAATCCTAATTTGGGTCAGTTAACACAAATATTCATTTAACTGGTGGTCCCCTTCCCCCTCCTCATGTCAAATTTACAGTAGATTTCCACTACACAAGATGGTTATCACCCCGATCATATTATCAAGACCTGCTTTGTTTAGTTAAAAAATCAACTTCAAAGCCATTATGTGCAATTTGCCCCTCTTCCATTTTCTCACTAAAAAAGAGAGGAAAGGATGGCAGGGGGAGGGCTAAAAGAAAAACTTAAGATAACATCAACTGGAGCAAAGAAACCTAAATAAGTGTCGTTGCATATAAATAAGACCCTATTATACACGAAAGCAGGAGGGTTGGGGGAGAAAGGCGATCATATGCCGGTCTAGCACAACCAGAAATCGGAGGGAAGGAAGGGGGTATGAAAAGGGTGCGAGGGTTGGGTGCAAACGTGACATATACGCACCGACAAAAATATGTCACTCATTAATGTCTTCAAGTTGTAAACTTCCAACAACGATTTTAAAGAGAAGGACGAGAAAATGAGGTGAGAGGGACAAGTTTAAAGAGTAAGTAAGTTACATCGCTTGACATCCATTCAGAGGTCAAGATTTCACTAATTGTTGAGTACAGTCTGAATAACCCGACGTAAGACGAACGCTGGAACAGATAACAGTCGCCAAACATTGGTTGGTTTACTTTCCATCTAACACCAGGCTTCCCTGCCTCCTTCTCGTTCACCCGGAAGAAGCTCACCACATACGCTAAATGGCTAGGAACGAACCTCCAACCACAGACTCAGAGACGAGCACGTTATATTGAACTACCAACACAGGCAACCGAAGGTGGATACGTATGGACACGGGACTGCGCAACAAACTAAAGCGAAGAGATAGGGGACGCGAAAGAGAGAGAGAGAAAGGCAGAGGAGAGACCAAGGTAGATAGAGAGAACGGAGAAGGATAAAGAGGGAGGCAAGGTCGAGAATGTAGAAGAGCCCGAGAGAGAAAAGGGAGACCGAGAGAAAGAGAGAAGAGGGGGAGACCAATGAGGGAGACGCCTAGAGCGGAATAACAGGAGAAAGAAAGAACGGAAGAAAAGGCCGAAATAAGAGGATACCAAGAGAGAAAGAGGGAGAAAAGACAGAGACAGTAAGGGGAGACCGCGAGAGCAAGGAAGACCGAGATGGAGGAGGGGGAGACAGAAGATGGAGGCGCCTGGAGCGGAATGACAAGATTTGTTTGTTTGTTGGTGTTTTAGGGCCCTTCAATTACAAGGTCATTAGAGCCCCGTCCACAGCATAGTTCTTATGCAGAGACTGCACAAACACTACGCTAATGCGACGATTTTTGGGTTTTTCCCAAGCGGCCACCCATGTCTGTACTAGCTGGGGTTGCGCTGCTTAACTTTAGTGATCAGACGAGAGCTGGTGTGTCCAATGCAATTCGCCGCTCCCTGGAATGACAGGAGAGAGGGAGGAGAGACCAAGAGAGAGATACTGACAAAGGCAGCGCGGAGAGAGAAGGGAGACCGACGAAGGAGACGCCTAGAGCGGAATGACGAGAGAGAGACAACGGAAGGAAAGGCCGAAATAAGAGAACGATACCGAGAGAGGGGTGAAGAGGGAGGAAAACCGAGACCGAGCGAGTAAGGGGTGACCGCGAGAGAGTAAGGG
>JAAFCE010004287.1:7839780-7882118 GCA_013389805.1 Trigoniulus corallinus
GAGTAAGGGGTGACCGCGAGAGAGTAAGGGAAGACAGAAGAAGGAGGCGCCTAGAGTGGAACGAGAGGAGAGAGGGAGGAGAGGCCGAGAGACAAGAGGGACAGAGGGATCAGAGGCCGAGAAAGAGGAAGGAGACCGACACAGGCAGTGTCCGACGAGAGAGTGAGAAAAGTAGGAGAAATCGAGAGAGGAGACCGTGAACTAGAAGACAGGAAGAGGGAGAGACCGAGACAGTGGGGAAGTGATACTGCTACACAGTGTCTTTCTTACGAGTAGGCATACGTGTTCAGGCGGGCGCACCAGACCCCGGCGACAAAACCCCCCTCATAGTTAGACATTCATCTCACATCCAAGTACCACACGCAGACAGAAAACACCACCAGTACCACTGCCACCACTGCACATCCCAAGAACCGACGACGCTACCACAAGACAAACACACACAGACACAAACACGCCGATACTCGCTCCCTGCTCTCCCCGCAGCCCACCTGCCTTCGTTCGGCTCTTTATTTTTATATGATAGGTTAATAACACTTCATAATAAGCATTTTTAGAAATGAATTCTTTCCTCGAGACGCTACTACGATGGGGTCTTGAGACAAGCAACCAATCAACCAACCTCCGCATGCCACCGCTTGTGTTTCTAATTAATAATTCACCATTAATATTCAACAGATCTTTTCTTTCATCCTCTCTTCTCCTCTTCGGTTCCTACGACAGAAAGAGAGAGTCTAATGTCTGTTTTTAAGTCCAAAAAAGAGGCATTTCCTATGTATGCTAGTGATGGAGTACAACTTTTGAACTTTTAATATCCAGTTAGCAACAAGTCATTTACTAGTGATGCTATTGCAGTGAGAGAGAGAGAGGGAAGGAGGACCCGCTGAGGGAAAGGGGTGAACTTTTTGTATGAAAAGATTGATTAGTATTCCGATTTCATCAAATTTCTTCTTCAAGTAGACATTTTTAGACTAGAAAACATATAAACAATCTGTATTTTCCAACCAATTTATAATAACATATCATGAGAGAGAGATGGGACAAAGTAGGTAGAGAGGGGCTGCACATCCCGAAAAAAAGGGTTGGAAGAAGAAGAAGAAGGAGAGGAGGATGAAGGAGAAAATTGAACGAAAGAGAGGATATATATATAATTTTTTTTCTCTCTCTCTCTCTCTTTCCTCACTAAACTTCATTTACATGAAAACCTCAAACTGTTAAACAACCCTTCTTTATGTCTTTAATGCTGCAATGATATTAGGTATGCAAAAGCAATAGCCTGGTTGCACATAATGAGTCATTAAATTGCATTTGCATACTATGCCTATCTTCGGATATGGCCAATGAAATTGAAAATTAATTCAAGCCTGTTTTATTAAGAATATTAAGTTTTCCATACTAGTTTTTTTTTCTCTCCTCCTCCCCTCTTTCACTCTCTCTCTCTCTCTCTCTCTCTCTCTCTGCAGTATGTGAGGGGGAGAGAGAGAGAGGAGAGAAGGAGTAGTAGGAGATGAAAGGGGAGAGACGAGGTATAGAGGAGTGAGAGTTTCAAGTTGTTATTACAGACCTTAAGTGCAAAGCCAGTAACAATACTAGGCCCTTTTTCTCTCTCTGTCTCTCTCGCCCCTCAATTCAACCCCTTTCATTCCTTCTCCTCATCCTGCTCCTCCTCCTCCATCATCCTCATCATCATCTCTGCTTTTCTTAAAAGTTAAAAATAATTTTCTCCACTTCTTTTGTTGGGACGGGTGAACCGATATTGCGATCAACATACACCAACCGCACAGTTGCTGCTGGATGATGCATTCATAAATTTGGTTATTAGTCCTCCTCCTCCCTCAATCCCTCACCTCTTCCTCCTCGAGCGGCTTTATTGCGTTGGACACACCGGTTCTCGTTCGATCACTGAAGCTAAGCAACGCAACCCCAGATGGTATTAGCATGGGCGGCCGCTTGTGAACACTGGGCACTGCTAAGACCCAAAATAAAAATCGCCGTAACAGCGTAGTGTCTGCGCAGACTCTGCTCGGTGGACGGGGCTCTAATGAAGCCATTGTAGTTGAAGAGCCCTAAAATACCAACAAATCAATCATTCCCAGTCTGCCTTTCGCCCTGCCTCACTCAGCCCCCATCCTCTCTCAATATTTCTGTTTTAGTATCAAATAACCCACTGATTTCCACACTAAGAAAATGTTACAGGCTTTCAACCAATTTGTTTGTTGTTTCTTGGTGTTTTAGGGCCCTTCAACTACAAGGTCATTAGAGCCCCGAACACAGTATAGTTCTGATGCACAGACACTACACTAATGCGACGTTTTTTTTGGATACTAGCGGTACCCAGTTTTTCCAAGCGGCCACCCATGTCAGTACTAGCCGGGGTTGCGTTGCTTAACTTCACTGATCAGACGAGAACTGGTGTGTCCAACGCAATTCCCCGCTTTCAACCAAGAAATTGACCCGTCCCGGTGGCGCAGGAGGTAGCGTGCTCGACTATTGCGTCAGTGTGTTCCAGTTTCGATATCTTACTGAATCGACATGCAGAGTGCGCCTTCCTTCGGATGAAACGTAAAACCGAGGTCCCGTGTGGTGTACGATGTCAAAGAACCCTCTCTACTGTGTGAGGGGTAGATGAGGCAAAATTCCAATGTGTAGAAGCTCACCCCTAGGTGTCGGCGGAGTGCCTCAACGAAACGAAACTACCGTACCGTCCAAAAGATCGTCCAGAGGTACATAGATGGGTACTCGAATCCTTCTCTCCCCAGTCCGTCGTCGTCACCAAAGTAGTTCGAAGAGACAGGGGAGACATAAAGGAAAAGTATAGGATGACCCCCCCGTGTGCCTCTCTCCCATACCGCTTTTATGAATTTTATTTTCATTATATCAATAACCCAACCCTAGAGATGTATCAAAATAAAGTACGTCCAGTGGTACAAACAGGTAGGAAGATGTGACAGTGGGACGCTGGAGATGTTCCAGGATTAATGTCCCGAGGGCTCAAAATAGCGTGGTCCCCTGTACTAGCGAAATTCCAATAATTGAGGTTTCTGCGACTATTTAGCATTTGTCTGATAGCGCTGAAAACATACGTAAGAAGAATAAAAGAAGAAGGAAGAGGGGAAGGGGACAACATTTTACACCTGGGCCATTTTGCCAATGGACTCACTTGTACGCAACTACTGGCCGGGGAATGGGCTAGGGGGTACATTACGCGACAGACTGTTTTCCTCTAGCGTGCACCTCCTCGGTTAGCGAGGCACATGAGGTAGTGGTTGGCACCCTGAAAGAGTGGCGGTATGCATTGCGCCCCAAGTGAAGTAAACTTATTCGTTAGAATTGCGGTATGGGACAAATAGAATAAACATCTCTGTGCCCTAGAATGTCCCAAGAAGCGCATTCAACTGGCAATCAGTGACGTAAAATCATCTCCCCACAGTTCACCCCTTTCCTCTGCACCTTTATTACCCAATTAGTCCTGCAGATCAACTAGCCCCCTCAACAGGTGTCGTCGTTTGATGTTCTGTCCTGGACTTGGAGAATTGCTTCCTTCAGTCAGCGACAGGGAAAGTGGGATGGGAAGCCAAATCGGTGCCTAACGTGTGTGGTGCCACTACATACTAGGGCACCCCATACTAGTACATCGGCAACACTCCTCAGGTATGGGATGAGCGGCGAATTGCGTTGGACACACCAGTTCCCGTCTGATCACTGAAATTAAGCAGCGCAACCCCAGCTAGTACTGGCATGGGTGGCCGCTTGGGAAAACTGGGTACTGCTAATACTCAAAAATCGTCGCATTTGCGTAGTGTCTGTGCAGTCTCTGCATACGAACTATGCTGCGGACGAGTCTCTAATAACCTTGTAGTTGAAGGGCCCTAAAACACCAACGAACGAACGATCAGGTATAGGAACTCGCACCCGCCCCCCACTCAGATGTCACCAAGACCCCCCACATCCCCCCCAAAAGGCGTTAAATAAGCAGGGTAGTTGTGAATTCAGATATCGGCAGATACCGTCCATCAGATCTCCTGCGTAGACGCGGAATCATCGGGACAAATGCGTATCCAACGACCCTGCCATAGGCAGGACAAAAATGGTTAAAACGATGGTGCACAAAAAGTTTCAAATGCAGACTATCTGCACTAGTTAACTGCCCAACAAGACACCACTCAGTCGAGTATCCAATTCTATCCGGAAACAGAGTCAACCTCTTCGAATTTCACACGATCCCCACATCACATCACTGTTGCAACAACAAAAACCTCTTGAACATGCATTTAGTTCAGGGCGTTTAGCCAAAATATGATTCAAAAGAAAAAAAAATCAATTTATTTCGACAGATTCGTTTCAAGACTCACTGTGCGACCTTTGACCTATCTCAAAACAGGACAGTTTTATTTTCGGCTTTAAACATTCGCGACTTTATAAAACAAAATGCACTCTAATTCTTCTTAAACAGCATTGAGGATACAACGGGTTAGCATTTGACGCACTTGGGACAACGTGCCACGTTAACGGACAGCCAGGGGATGAAGGGAAAGCCGGGAGGTCACGAAAGAGGTCAGTTGAAACCTTAAAACAACCGATCAGATCACTACCGCAGGTGAAACACACTGTCCGAGTAGTTCTAACACTAATTAGGCTACTTTATAAAGTCTGTCCCTGGGGGTTAAAGTCCACTGTGTATTTTTACTTGCAACACAACAGGCGTCATTGTTCCAAGGAGCACCACCTAGATATGCGTGTCCTCAAACATAGGACTGAACTCGGGCTCACTGAAATGATGTCGTGCACTCCACTTCCGTCTGGTAAGAATGACAACACTGGGATTTACCCTTTCCGCAACAAGGCAGAGAAAGACACCAACCTCCCTTTGCGGAGCATTCTATGAACTAAACGGGAAGGACTCCATCAAGGGACAACTGCAGCGGGCTACCCCACAGCAGAATAAAAAGTGGTTGGGTGTATCACTGCTGCCACCCTGAAGGCTTCAATGGGTTCAAGATCAGAAAAATTGGACAGCGGTTGACCAGACAACTCTTTTTTGAGCTGTCTGGTGTGATCCCGAACTGGAGCAGCGGGCCAAATTAACACTCCCACGAACCAACGCCATTCTCAGACACCAGGGCACCAGACAGAAATGGACAGGGGCAGAAAGTCACCGAGGATCAATAGGAGACCGGAAATAAATGCTACTCATACATGACTCATTGCGGCAGTAATACACAGGGCCGGGTCAGTCGTCATTTTTCCAGCCCCTGACCAAGGCCCCGGCGTTCAAAGCGGCCTCACACTTCCAAATTTCTAAGAAAATTGGATAATAGGGTTTCATTTAGTAAACTCTTCGGTCCCTACCTACAGCATCCTCTTGAGGCCCTGCAAGTCCCTCCAGTGCAACCCTACGGATACCACAACCCTGTTAGTCGTCTCTCCGTTGACAGGCAGGGATCCCTCGATATTTAACTAGCCCTCACCGGACAGATTAATAAAACAACGGCAAACACGGATCATTCATGAACGACCAGGACAACGAAGCGGCAAGGAGGTTGAACCACAACGTGTTATCATAAACGGGTCGATTGTGCAAAACGCGAGTACCCCGAGCCCCAAGCGCCCCCCTCCCCACTCTTTATCTACTAAACAGATGAATAAACAATAGAAATCGATATTTCTTCATTAACATTGATAACATTTAAAAGAGTAAAGGGCCATCATCCCCCTTCCCCAATTTCCGAAGAGAGATAACAATCAGTACATGACTAAAGTAAGGACCAAACATAGGTCATTCTAGAAATACGGCATACAATCTTAGCTACACCCTATACGAAAATGTGAGAGGAACGGGTCGAGAGGAGGGGATGAGCGCAAGGGTAAGAATCAGTAATCATTTAATCATCATCATACTCTTATCCCGGGAGTGGCAGAGTCGGGCCAGCAGGTTTAGCCCTCCACTCCCGTCTATCTCCCACCAGGTTCCCGTCCATCCCACACACTACCACATCCTTACGGTGCAATGTGCTTTTCCTGTAAGGGTCCCCACATTCTACGTCCCTAATCTAAGAGTAGCCCCTTCTCTAGATGGGACTGCTCTGACTGGGAGCACCCCAGCTAGGCGTCTGGGAGCGGCGAATTGCGTTGGACACACCAGTTCTCGTCTGATCACTGAAGTTAAGCAGCGCAACCCCAGCTAGTACTGACATGGTTGGCTACTTGGGAAAACTAGGTACTGCTAATACCCAAAATTCGTCGCATTAGTGTAGTGTCTGTGCAGTCTCTGCATAAGAACTATGCTGTGGACGGGGCTCTAATGACCTTGTAGTCGAAGGGCCCTAAAACACCAACAAACAAACAGCCGTCTGGACTCCGCAGAAATATTAGTTGGGTTGTATGTGGGAGGGGGAACCGGCATACCCCACAATCAGCAATCATTTAACCCTTTCACAAATGAATTTTAGTCTCTTTAGCTCACATGACAGTAGCGCAGCATATCAGTAGCATCCAAGAGGACCCCTCCCCCAATCAAATGGGCCATATACTGAAGGCGTTCTACCCCTTTCCTTCCCCTCCCCCCAAAAAACTGGTCAATTTCACGGCCACTCAGTGTCATGAATGAAAACTGAATAAATAACAATAGCAATAACAACAACGACCTATCCCAGTGCCCCCCTTTCTAATGCGGGCCTGGGTGGGTGTACTCTAGTCTAGGCATTACATGCTTACCGCAATTTCACCCTGATGCATGTACTGTATGTGTATGTCCAAAATTTATCGGCACCATGCACGCCGCTTCTACTGGCCGAAAAAGACAAAAACCCGACTATAATTTGGAAGTTTACTGGTGGGTTGGTCGACGACACACAGAGTGTTGGCGAAGCCGATTATCGTCAATGCATCGGACAAGTTGTCGGCAACTAACTTTTTTTTCCCCATCGGACATCTTAATTAGTTTCATCCGATATCGGTCCTCTTAGTGACCAATGGTCTCTTTCTTTTTCCTTCTCGCCCTCTTACCCTCTCCCTCTGACTCTCCCAATTTCATCTACACGCGATTTTCATTCATTTTCCTAAGCAAAGAAAAAAGGGGATGCATGCATGTACTCACCTCGATCGAATTCCTCATACCCCCACCATTGAAAATACTACGCAATTTGTCTACGAGATGGCATTACTAACTAGCCTCCTTATGCCTAAGCTATTTTTTTCGCATAGGTAATGAAGTCGACTACTGCGCTCCCAGCAGCTATTAGGCACAACTTCACATTTCCCCCTCGTAGCGGAAGCTGAATTACCGGTTTATCCCTTTACGGGATAGTTAATTACGCCTATTCCAGGGTCAAGTCAGAAAATTCTGGGTCTTCATTCCTATTTCCAGCCAGGTCCCCATTCCCCCCACCCTATAAAGTCGGTCCTATCCCACCAGCACGGGATGCGACTGTATTGCGTTGGACACACCATTTGTCGTCTGATCACAGAAAAGAAGCAACACAACCCCAGCTAGTACTGGCGTGGGCGACCGCCTGGGAACACTGGGCATTACCAATACCCACAAATCGTCCTAACAGCGTAGTGTCTGAGCAGACCCTGCATTAGTGGACGGGGCTCTAATGACCGTTGTAGGCGAAGGGCTCTAAAACGCTAACGAAAAAAGACCCAACCAACATGATGTGACACATACATCTATGTTTGCTTCCGGTAACTTGCACTAGCCACTTCCCCTGCGATGAACCTGACTGGGGCATCTTCCCTCTTCTCATAACGTGCCCATACCACCTCACTCTACTTTCGCTTTTCGGTAATTTCGCTCACTATCCCTAATATCTACTGTCTTCCTCCACTGCTCCTCGAGCTCCATTTTCGGGGGCTCATCCAACAACTGTACCTTTTTATGACTCCTCTGTACCTGCTTCAAAATCCCGGACTAGTGTAGTTTGCAAGTCTACACCCTGCCACAGGCTGAAAAAAAGGAAGCTACATGAAGAAGACGAAGGCACTGGGTATGATAGCAAGGCTTCATTATCTACTTAAAGGTGGAGTAACAAATCAGCCCAAAAGACTTTTTACCGAACTCAGGAGAGAGAAAGGGGTGTGCGCAGGGCCGACTAAAGATTTTCACGGGACCAAGAAAACGTCACTAGTGTGACCTCAAAATATTTCCAAAAATTGAATCTCTTGTCAAAAAGTGTTAAAATTTTGAAAGTGTGGAGCTCCTCTGAATGAGGAGTTTCCGTCCGAGGTCCAAAAGCCGCCGTCAGAGCAGGCCCTGTGTGGAGATGAGGATGGTGCTCTTTATTTCCTTACACTTCGATTTTCCCATCTACATATAACAGGGTTAAACATTCAAGAGTAAGGGGACGGGGGGAGGTCAAACAAAATTAGTGGAAAAAGGGGGGTAAACGATAAAGGAAGGACAGAAATATCTCCCACTCCTGGTCCTGAAAACATCGCCTGTGTAGGCGACACCACTCGGTGATGCGGTGGTCAACTCCCCACTTGATCGATAATACACCCCAAGCACACCCACACTTCCGCACTACCTGCAGCGCAGGCGCAATGGCATCGGGAGAAGAGGTGGCATGAAGGTCCTGTAGTCCAGAAGAGTTTTCAAGGCTTCAAATTTCCAACCACGAATTGACGAAGGTCATAAATGTGTCACTACAGCCTAAATCAATGAAAGGAGAGGGGGGCCTCATCAAAGACAAAATTTTAATAGGACGAGCCAAAAATAAAATACACCCAAGAAATTTCTGCCAAAATTAACATCGCCTGCCCTATTACAGACACCTTCCCTGAGCCGTCCCGTTTGAAACACCCCTCACAAGAAACTGTGAGATATTTAGCCAGTTACATCTGATAAGCATCAACAATGTCGATTAAAAGCTTAGTTTCAAGGTCGCCAAGTTCGACCCCTTCTGCGCTCCTCAAATTGGAGTTGTCACGATTCTAAGCAGAAATAGGCCCCACTGCCATCTCTGAGCGGTCAACCCTAAGTATTTTGTTTCTTTGGTGTTTTAGGGCCCTTGAACTACAATGGTCGCAATGCACAGACTACTCTCTTACGACGATTTTGGGTGTTAGCAGTACCCATTGTTCTCAAGCAGTAACCCATGCTAGTACTAGCTGGGGTTGAGTTGCTTAACCCCTAAGTAACCGGCCTGTTCAGTAGTTTAACTAGTGGCCTACTGCAGTCTCGGATTCCACCGCATGCAGATTCGACTAGGATCCTCTCTACCGCCACCAGGATGCAAATTCGTAACCTGAACACACTTGAAAGCCTCCCTCGCTCACTTATCTCACGGTGGACCAAAGGGCTTTCCATTCCATCAAGGACGAAAGGTATTTTCCCGGGACATCTCGTCCTTTATGCTCGATAAAGAAACCATTCATCTAATCCAGGATAGAGCCTGCAAACACGGACTCATCTTCCGTCCGGAATGAGAATTAAAGTCGTGGCCCTTTGTGGTGCACTATATGTCTCCTCTGCACTGGAAGTAGGACTGGAGGTGTAGCATTGGCAGACCCGCCTCGGGTCAGTACTGTCAGTAACTCAATAACTGCGTCAGTAGTTCTAGGTTCGATACTGGACCGAGGTGAGTTGCCTTCTTTCGGGAGAGAGATGGAGGACCCGAGTGAGCCTTCTTTCGAACGAGAAGACTAACCGAGGTCCAGTGTGGTGTACGATGTCATTTGCGCGTAAAAGAACCCTCTCCACTATGCAACGGATAGATGAGGCAAAATTTCCAGGTGTAGGAGCTCGCCCCCTGGCGTCGGTTGCATTCCCCAACGAACACTAGACCGACGATCAATAAGCATAGGGGTTGCAGCTTTGGTCGTCAACCGGCTGTGGTAAAACACTGTCCAATATATTGCCCTTGTGTCCCTGCCATAGGCGAGAAAAGGGATAGGTGTTGTTTTGCTTTGGAGGTGCAGACTTGGCAACATTTCCAGGTGTAGGAGAGGTTGTCCTCCCCTCCCCAATTGACATCGGTAAATCATTTCAGTGGCAGGCATTTGCATTTACTCCCTACTGACCAATTTCGACTCTCTAGAAGCAATGGAGAACTACACTTGGCCATTTATTTGTGACTCACCTCTATCCTCACACCTCCCCCCCACACACCTTGAATGACACCTGAAGTCATCAAATAGGTAAAGAACCGTGTTGTGGTCACTGACTTCATCGCCACGTGACAGAAAAATGAATTACCTGTCACCTTCTTAATAATGAGCTCAAAGAATAAAAGTAGCCTCCACTTCTTGAGGCAAGTGTCCGAAAATGTTGACAAAAACGTCGGTCGCTTTGCTACCGCAGGTAATTTACCGACGCAATGGGGAGGAGGCGAGCTCCAACACCTGTAAATGTTGTCGATCTACACGTTTATTTTTCTCCGTTAAGTAGAAAGTCGTTTCCGCGCAGTGGGGGATGACAACGTCCACACCACACGGGGCCACTTGAGACTCTTTGTCCTCTGCCCCGATGAACCAAAAGGCCACACACACACACACACACTTGGGTCAGGATCGAACCTGCAACCACGGATTCAAAGCAAAGCTCCTGAGATGGCCTGTCTCTCGAATCGGTAAATTAAGGCTTAATCACTACCCCACGCATCACGATAAGACGAGTAACCATAGTAACGTTGATCAACGTTGTCATGGATACCCGCATGAGGTTCTCTTTCCCCACCATCTACCAGCATGCACCGGACAGCAACAAACCTCCACGTGGTTAGGCCACGAGAAGCACGGGGCTATTCTGAAACGACCGAATCATAAAAACAAGTGGAGCGCACTCTTCCACCCCCGCACTGTCCCGTCCGACGAGACAAGGTCAGAGTTGAACCTACACCCAGTCGAATTATTCGATTCATTATTCTAACAGACCAGTTGGGAAAAACACTGAAGAATGGACACCAAATTTCGTACGGAGAGGAGGGGAAGAAAGGAAGAATGAGGGGTGAGGGGTGAGGGGTGTGGGGAGGGATACAATGAAAAGAGGCCCAACAAAACCCTCCTCCTCCTCCTCCTCCTCCTTCCAATCTCCAAAGTGAAGCTGTCAAAAAAAAATATTATCCATTCTTTGTGTAAGATGTATTAGTATGGAAATTGACTCTCGTCGCCGGACATTGTCCATTATCGTCTTCGTCCCGTCCTCCCAACCGCCTTCCTTATTATTATTTTAATGGCGGAGGAGGAAGGGGGGTAAGAAAATGAATTCCCACACGAAATACATTTTTAACTACTAAATACATGTCCGATTATTGACTTCTACCAGGATGTTATTATTTAGTGTACCTTTTTGATGCAGAAGAACGAAAAAAAAGTATGTTGCCTTATCACCGTAGCGATCCTTCGCCTCTGAAGTCCATTTTTTTTTTCAATAAAAACTAACCCTTTTGTTATCAATTTAATATTTTAAGAGAAGGAATTTATCATAGTGGCAGCAGGTGAGAGATGTGAGGGAGTGAACAGGAAGCAAAAGAAGAGGTGGAGTAGCAGCAGCAGCAGGACGGAAAATGGTGAGGTATCTAACATGGCCCCCTTCAGTTCGCAACAACAACAACCAATTTAAAAAAAGAAAGAGTTATCCTTAGTAAGATGATAAGAACTAAATGCCACAGTCAGTAGGGGGTCCTTGTTATTGGAATTGGATCCCCACTTAGAAAATAAAACAACAAAAAAAGCACATTACAAGACGAAACAAGGGATGCGGGGGTGGAGAGACCCTTGGCAATATTCCTTCCAAAAAAATAACTAAGAGTCAAACCCCATTATAACACTGTCCGAAATAGGAATATCAAAAATTATGAATGACCCCAGTCAATTCATGTAAAATTTCCTTACTCCCCCTTGCCGAAAACAAGGAGGACCTCATCCCTAACCGGGGAGAACAATCAGACGTCAGAAATAAACAGGTGAGTGACACAGGCCCTTGTCTCCTGCCAAATGAATTTTCCATCATTGGTAATGTGAAGTACTCATACCATCATCATAATCATACCCTTATTCCGCCTGTGGCCCCGTCGGATATGCGGGTCTTGGCCCTCCACTCTAGCCTATCATCCACCAGGCTTCCATCCACCCCGAGAACGGTTGTACTGTGTTGGACACACACGTTCCCGTCTGATCACTGAAGCTAAGCAAAGCAATGGACGGGACCCTAATGAGCTTTATAGCTGAAGGGCCCTAAAACACCAAGGTCGAAATTGGAAATTGGAAATATATCATCATACCCTTATCACGCCTGTGGCATGGTCAGGGCTACGGGTTTTAGCCCTCATATCCCGTTAGGTCCCTGTCCACCCCGCACAATACCATTTCTGTTTTTTTCAGTAAGGGTCCCCACATCCCACGTCTCTAATCTAAGATTTGTCCATTTTCTTGATGCGACTGCTCCGACCGGGGACACCCTAGCCAGGCGTCTGGAACCCGCAGGAATATTGCACGGCTTGTCTGGGAGGGGGAATGCCGGCCTACACCACAGAAGAAACACGATGCATCATCTGCCGTGGGAGCCGAGGTATCGAGCAGCTTATTGCGTTGGACACGCCAGTGCTCGTCTGATCACTGAAGTTAAGCATCGCAACCCCAGCTAGTACTGGCATGGGCAACTGCATGGGAACACTACGTAGTGCTAATACCCAAACTTCGTCGTAACGGCGTAGTGTCTGTGCAGACTCTGTATTAGAACTACGTAGTGGACGGGGCTCTAATGACCTTGTAGTTGAAGGGCCCTAAAACACCAACAAAACAAAAAGTGAGCCGAGGTCTGCATCCCCATGACAATGAGAATGCCTGATAACGACGGCCCAGAGCCCGCTTGCTGACCCCTAGAGACCGCCGGCACTGGGATTTTGATTCCCGGAACCGTAAGTTTTCTTTTATGAAAATAAATCCTCTCGGCCTCCATAAGAAAAAAAAAAGCAAAATCCTTTTCATGTTGTCCCGTCATAAAATTGACCCCTTGTAACCTTTGCCGAAAGTGGGCGGACTCTAAAATCCGATATAATTAATTCTTCAAGAAAAAAAACTATCAAAACTCCATTTTAAGAAATGAGAGTGTTTAAATTATTAAAATGGGACATAAAGAGTTGAAAAAAAGTGGCATTTAATTGGAAATTCGCCATGAAGCTATTAATAAACCCACTGACGTCACTATTATTGATATCAAAACTTGACTTAAGCCTTGATAAATAGCATTTTAATTCGCCTAATTTATTTTTTAAACTCCTCTTAACTTATTAGGGAATCAAAATTTTATTATTCAAGGCTAAGTTGAAATCTCACTAAGAAATATTTCTTATTATTTCATAGTTGAAAATCTTAATTTTTTCCTCCAAAACAATTATATCAAACAAAAAAGAAACATGGCGAAATAATTGCGCACACCAAATTTACCGATACAGCCTTCAATTATTTAAAAATTCGGGAATTTTTTCCCCTCTTTAAAGTATAACTAGCAACGAAGGCTATATTAAAATATATTTTTTCATCATTTAAAAAAAAAATCCTAAATTTTAATTAATTCACATTAAAATCGAGTAACCCAGGAAAAAAAGTGCGGGGACTCGCAGCAGCAGCCAATTCAACTTTTGACTCACCCAACACGTTAGGTAGCGCAAGTCCTAACCCGTTTCCTGCCTATGGTAGGGTCGGGTACCCACCTTGTCCCTCTGAATGAACACACGGACGATATATTGGACCATATTTTACGCAACCGGCTACCAACCAAAGCTGAAACCCCTATACTTATTTATCGTCGGCCTACTGTTCACTGGGACACTCCGCAAACGCCAGGGGGGGGGCGAGCTCCTACACCTGGTAATTTTGCCTCCTCTACCCGTTGCACAGTAGAGAGGGTTCTTTGGCGTGCAAATGCCTTTTTAGCCTCATAGTTCTCATGCAGAGACTGCACAGACACTACACTAACGCGACGAGTTTGGGGTATTAGCAGTACCCAGTTTTCCCAAGCGGCCACCCATGTCAGTACTAGCTGGGTTTGCGCTGCTTAACTTCAGTGTTCAAACGAGAACTTGTGTGTCCAACGCAATTCTCCGCTCCCGTGCAAATGCCATCGTACTCGGTTTTACTTCCCATCCGAAAAAAGCCGCACTCGGGCCCTCTATCTGCTCCAAAGAAGCCAACCCACCAAGATCCAGGATCGAACCTGGAACCACTGACTGAGGAAACCGAGCACGCTACCTCCTGCGCCACCGAGTCGGGTTTTCATTTCAAACAGCACATTACCAATTTTTAATTTAAGTTGGACCCTTCCCCCACCCCCCACCCCACAGAGAAGATTCCCTTCAAGTGAGGGGAGAAGTCTCAGGCGCATCTTAGGTGCATCGTCCTTGAAGTAAGAAGTCGCAGGACTCGGTAGTGCCCTTGACTCCTGAGGGACCAGATGTCCCAAGAAGACAATCCGTTGGCTGGCAATTAAAGCCGGTGTCTACCCTGTTGTATATGCGCCTTGCCAGCACCACAGGAATTAGAACCCCTTTCTCAACCAAGAGCTAAAATTTCCAGGAGTGGAAGTTCGCTCCACCTAGTGTCAGTAATTTACTTCCAGGCCAAAGTCAATGAGATAAACTACAGGTGTAACCCTCGCCCAAATGGAGGGAAAAGGACTCCTTTTGGAGGGAGGAAGAGAGGAAAAATGTCTCAAGAACGCCTTCCACCGAATGAGACCTGAACGTAGGAGTGTGTGCCATGTCACCACTGCACGGAAAAGAACCTTTTCTACGCGGAACAGAATAAAATTCATTTCTGCACACATACGACTTTCAACCTTGCATTGCATCAACCCTAAACGAACCGACGCCAATTTCTTTTGAAGCCACGCAGCGACAGAAACGCCATCTAGTAGATAGAAGTGGAGAATGACAGCCATACTGCTCACAACAGCGACTTGGAGCCTCTCGGCACAGTTCCTAAGGGGCTCAGGGCAACCTTAATGCCTCAAAAATGCTCTGTGGCGACGAGATGCAAACACGTATCTTCCCATTCAGAAATAACATTCCTACTTAGCTTGTGCCTACGATAGACTGGGACGACCCACTCCCTTTGGTACCTGAGAAACTCATCATCATTATCTGTAACCATTTTCCCGCCTATGGCAAGGTCGGATGGCCGGCCAACTTTGTCCCACTGGGGCACATGGGCAGGGTCCGCTCTAGCGCTTACGTCTCCCCGGGCAAAAAGACAAATTGCCGCCCCTTAAGAATATAATGCAAGTTCAAGCAGCAGTTTTTCTCACACTTATAGCCAAAATGGCGCCCCGGACTAATGCCCGGGTTGCACCCCTCTAGAGCGGGCCCTGACATGAGCAATCTGTTCAACGTTATCATTAATCAGTTGCCTGCGAACCTAATGCTGCAACCAGTATGTTTATTGATCGTCGGCCTATTTTGATTTCTTAGGGGAACTATATCTGACATCGACACCTGGGGTCGAACTCTTAATTCTGGAATTTTTTGCCAAGCTACACTTCTATTTCACTTCAGGAAGTAAGGGTTCTTTCCCGCGCAGTGGCGACATCGTATGCACCGCATGGTAGGGCATCAGCTTTACTTTCCATTCGACGGATGACAACCTGCGGTGCCTCTCTCTCTCTCTCCATCTCCCTCTCTCCCCGTAAGAAAGCCAAACCACACAAATCCAGGATCGAACCTCGAACCACTGACGCAAAAGTGCGGCGAGCTACCTCGGCGACACAGAGGCGGGATTCTAATCATAAATAGCTCAAAAGCAACTCCTAACTCTTTTCCCGCCTATGGCAGGGTCGGGTACCCATCTTGTCCCTCTGAATGGACACGGAGCGATATGAATATGTAATCCTTTGTGACGGATACCTTGCTGGCGGGATCTTTTCATGCTAGACCCATATGCCCAGATCTCCACCAGCACCCCAGCAACACCTTTGCCTTTCGCACCCATTCCAGCCGCTCCACCCCAGAACCCACCACCCCCAGAACCTCTTCCAATATGGGGGTTCCCCAACCCCTTCTGCAGTGATCCAGTGCTGGGCAGACCAGTATCACATGCCTGACGTCCTCCACCTGATCCCTGCACAATCCACAGCCCTCCTCTCCACCTGTGATCTTTGCCATCCTCTGTTTCGTCTCCAGTGACCCAGCTCTTGCCCGAAACAGAAGTGAGCTCTCCCACGTATTGTCGTAGATTACCTCCCTCTCTATGTTAAGCTTGTTCCCATACACCCTCAGCGTTTTCTTTGCAGCCCTTCCCTCCATACTCTGTCGCCACTGCCCTAACCCCCATTCCTTCACTTTGTCCTGTACGAGTCTTTGCAGCGTTACTGCCCCCTCCTTGCCCTCCCTGGGGTGCAGTGTTATGCCTATCTTCTTTGACATCCTGTTTACCCTCCTCCCCCAGTTGGTAGATACCCTCATGTTGTTTACCCATGCATTTACCTGCCATACTGGATTTTCCTTCTCTAGTCCCCATATCCTGCATAGGCATACCAACTTACTAATGGCGGCCTCTCTCTCGCCCGAAAGAAGCCGACCCACCTCGGTCCAGTATCGAACCTAGAACTACTGACGCAGTTGCCGAGCGTGCTAACCACTACGCCACTGCGGCGGGTGCCTAATCATAAATGGCTCCAACCAAAAACAGACATCTAGGCGTCCTCCTGACAAGATTTCTTGCTTCGATCAACAGCCATATGCTCACTCCAGACTCGAACCTGCGACATGAGCTCAGGTCAGGTCAGCGCTTATTATTCAATATTGCCTAATAAAACTGACACAGGTAACAGGTGTAACGGGCTAGTTAGCGACTAAGGGTGCCAGAGAAACGTACGCAGAATTTTTCCCCTCCCACTTGTTTTACAGCGCTGCTGGAAGTGTGGAACCCACAAAATTACCACTGACACACATCACTACGGCTCTTCCCATCCATCATCAGGATTATTCATTTCGTTTGGGACGCCGAGTGCCCTAGTAGCCTTGAAGATGACCGGCTATTTATCTTTTAGACATATCTATCAATTTTAATCCTGAAAACTTGAAAATAGATTCCATTTTCTGAAAGCAAGTGAAGAAAAAAATATATTTTTGGTTTTTCAAGGTCATGCGCCCCATCAAATCGTCTTCATCTAACACCTGGTATTCACACACACTTATTACTACTACAGGTGTATCTTGGGCTGTTTTCTTCCCGCGAAAACTACAATAAAGGCTTTGAGATGACCTAGCTCAGGCGCGCCCTTCACCAGCAAACCTGCCGGCCTTCTATGTCAGTGCAAAAATACCTACTCGCCCTAAAATTAGATGAATTTAAATTGCGCATGCTCAACAAGGCACATCAATTAACCCTTTTCCGACCAACGGCAAGGTCGCGTACCCATCTCATCCCTCGGAATTGACACATTTGTTTCGTTGGTATTTTAGGGCCCTTCAACTACAAAGGTCCTTAAAGCTCCGTCCACTGCCTAGTTCTAATGCAGAGTCTGCATAGACCCTACTCCCAAGCGGTCACCCATGCCAGTACTAGCTGGAGTAACGTTGCTTAACTTCAGTGATCATGAACGCAAGGGCGATATAATGGACGGTATTTTTCCACAGTCAGCTGCCTACCAAAGCTGCAATCCCTATGCTTACTATTCGCCGGCCATTTTTTATTGGAGCGCTCCCCTCGACGCCAGGGGGCGAGCTTCTACACCTGGAAATTTGCGTCATCTACCTGTTCCATAGTAGAGAGGGTTCTTTTGGGTGCAAATGGCATCGTACGCCACACGGGAACTCGGTTTTACTTTTCATCTGAAGCACACTCGCGGCTTCTCCCTCGCCCGGAAAAAGTTCTCACCCACCTCGGTTCAGTATCGAACCTGGAACCACTGGCACAATAAATGGTGCAGTAAATTGCGCCACCGAAACGAGTCTATCAATTAAACAACTTCAAGTAGTAAAAAAAGTCAACACTAATCACCATTGAAGCAGTATGGCTGTGGCCCTCATATGTGTTACAAATGCGGCCCTCGGGGTAACCCCAGTTTGACATGCCTCAACTACCTCGCACAGTATCCACTGCCCATTCTCCAAGAGTCCATCTCTAGCGCCGTTAACCGTCATCGTCATAGTCAACCCTCAAACTATGGCCCACACGCTCACCGAATCTCTAAATGTAACTTCAGTAATACGAGGGCCCATCATAATCCTTATGTCAGAGACCCTAGTAGTCAGTTTGGGTCATTATAAATCGGCCAACAGAGAGGAGTGGGACAGTTTCCCTTGAAGGCTTTCGTATACCCTAGGCCCGAGATGCGCGTATGGCGTTCGCCGGGACCCGAAAGACAATGATAGAATTCAAAGAAATATTCAAATGATAATTTTAGTTAGGACCCATGGAATTCTTTGCCTAGGGCCCGTTTCTCGGGGCGTCAGCCGAGGACATAGGAGGATGTAGTTCTGATGCAGAGACTGCACAGACACTACACTAATACGACGATTTTTTGGTCTTAGCAGTACCCAGTTTTCCCAAGCGGCCACCCATGTCAGTACTAGCTGGGGTTCCGCTGCTTAACTTCAGTGATCAGACGAGAACTGGTGTGTCCAACGCAATTCGCCGCTCCCCAAGAACAGGGCGACGGAGGGAGGGCGCGCACGAGAGAGATGTGACCAGAATAGGACGATAGATACTCGTCCAAACGTGTCAGCGTCCCATAAAAGAATTCACCACAGTCTCCCAAAAAAAAAAACTCTATTGGTCATCAATCAGCAGCAAATGCGGTTGACCCCCGAACTGGCCCGTAAAAAAAATTACCCGAATTCTTCTAACTACTGATCGCGTAAATTCAACTAATTTGGCACGAGAGTGAAACGATGATAGGTAGAACAAAAATGGCGCAGGACAGGGTGACACAAAAAAAAAAAAATACGTCCCGTATCTAGATATTTGTCGTGTGGTGCATTTGAGAGGGGGGGGGCTGGTAAGGCCCTACAAAATGATTTACAGAATCAAATTGTATAAACAGTAGAAATTAATTATTTAAAGACGTAATTGCACCGTGTTGACAACATTCAAACACACATAGTAACAACAACAGCACACATGCAATCAAACACAACTAGACGAAAAAAAAAATAGCCAAGCCTCCCTCAAATATCTGGTCCCCCCTTTCTACTTCAAAGAAGCTCAAGAGAGTCAAAAAACACCCCTCTATTTTCAACATTAATTTTTCATTGTAGTACTACTACTACTACTACCTTCAACCGTCTTTAAAATGTCGTTTTCTTCAACTGAAATGTAGTAGGGGTATTTTGTTATTTGGTTAATTTTTTTCCCGAAAAAAAAAAAAAAAATGGCACCCTTCCTCTCTCTCTCCCCTACTAACATCCTCCATATTTGCATTTAATATAAATTATGAACTTCATTTCTATTTGAAATTTAAAAGAAACAGATACGTGTTTGCGTGTTTGAAAAGTTTACATTTCTCACATCTATTATTGTTATGATAATTGGACACCGACTACAATTTGTAGCAATTAGTTTTTCCGCCATTGAAAATTAATTTCAGCTTTGACATAAAAACAAAATGACATCAATTTCAACATGGCATCAGTCTCACAACAACAAAAAACAAACATATATCTACTAAAATATTACGGGTATTTGCCCTTCTCCTCGCCCATTGAGAGGGAGGGGGGGCCCTGCCCAATGTCGGGTTAACCTTGAAAACTCTCCTCCATGTCAAACACAGAGCGAGAGAGAGAGAAAAGCGCCATAACAACGAGTTCACACACGCCATCTTAAGACCATTACAGGGCTAAGACGAGACTAAATTCAAAATTCCTGTACCCCTATTGCGTTGGACACACCACTTGTCGTGAGATCACTGAAGTTCAGCAACGCAACCCCAGCTAGTACAGACATGGATGGCCGCTTGGGAAAACTGGGTACTGCTAATGCCCAAAAATCGTCGCATTAGTGCAGTGTCTGCGCAGTCTCTACATAAGAAGAACTATGCTGTGGACGGGGGTCTGATGACCTTTGTAGTTGAAGGGCCCTAAAACACCAACAAACAAAACAAACAATTGGTAAAGAACGTTGTGTGCTGCAAATTTCCCCTCTCCCATGTCCACTACCTACCTCCTCATCTCCCGCGAGCAGCCTCCTAAGGGTTCGTCCTGTTATGGCTGCTTGGCTAACTCCCCAACCCATTAAATGAATCCAGAAACCCACCACCGATGCACCCGCGGCTGTGTTCCGTCGGACACACCAGTTCTCGCCTAATCACTACGGTTCAGCAACGTAACCCCAGCTAGTACTAATATGGGTGGCCGCTTGGGAAAACTGGGTATCGCTAATACCCGATAATCGTCGCACTAGCGTAGTGTCTGTGCAGTTTCTGCACTAGAACTACGCAGTGGACGGGGCTCTAATGACCTTGTAGTTGAAGGACCCTACAATACCAACGAAACAAACAAAATCCATTTAGTACTTAACATGGGTGGCCGTATGGGAACACTAGGGTACTGCTAATGCCAAAAAAATCGTCGTATCAGCATAGTGTCTGTGCAGACTCTGCATTAAAGCTAAGCAGTGCACGAGACTCTCATGACCACAATAGTTGAAGGGCCTTAAACTCTTTTTCGCCTTTTACGGGGATTCTATAACCCGGTCAGAGGGAGGAAAAAAGAAACAGATTGAAAAAGGGTAAGATCGTTAGTATATCTTGGCCTCGCCTAATTCTCCACCAGAGGGTGTCAGCCCTGTTAGGTTTTGGTAGTGCACAGTCCCCACTGGTTTCCGTGTAATTCGTACAGGGATGTCCGGAGGAATGTCCACGCCGGACCACCTTCGAACTGCTGCATTTGGGCTCCCAGGGCAGAGGAAGACCAATGCAGACGTGGACGCAGGTTGTACGAAGAGCTGCGTTCGTTTGAGGAGGTGGAATGGGGACCTTGGTTGGAGATAGGCGGGTTAGGAGGGCTAGAACCCGCACTTCCGATCCTAACACAGGAGAGAAGAGGGTAGGATGATGACGATGCGTGTGACAAGAGTTACCACACCGAATAAAATATACCTTGTGAGCCAGATTTCGGGAGTACCTCTACTCAAGAATCGGTTAACCCTTTGTTTGCCAGGTAGCTTGCCTTATGCATTATACTGCAAGACAATATTTGTTTACAACGTAATGCCTTCTGTAATAAAGTGGGAGAATTTTTCTGCATATTTTATGACTTGCCCTTCTCTGTGACGTCGTCAAGGTACCTCACTCACTACTTTCCGATTTTAGCGTGAAGGTTGACTAAATTTACCTATATTTACATTTACACCACCCTTCGCCCCACCTGTCCCTGGAATGACTGAAAGTGTCATAAATTCAGGAGTCAAACTACGCTAATAGCTGAAGTGCCGAGGGTGACCTAGGCAAGTTAGCAACGTCGAAAAACTATGCAAAAATGAACGTATCACAGACGACAGCAATATCTTCTACATATGTTGGCGACGAAATACCAAATTTCTTTTTTGAAAATACAGTTGATTAGTCGGTGTTATAAAACATGCTCAACGATTAAACAAGTTTCTAGATGATATCTGCAAGGCAATATTTTATACCCTATTTTTTGGCGTACTAACTGAGGAGAGGAAGGGGTGAAGATAAAGTAAAAGATGGAAGAGGTGGGCATATATTTCGGTTTAAAAAAAAGGGGGGGTACTGTATATAAATAGCTTGTCCCAGGTGTATTTATTATAAAACAGCACTGCATTTCTCTTTCTCTCTTTTTTTAGTGAACATTTGCTTGAAAAAAAAACAAGATTTTTTAACTGTAGACGATGATGACCACTAGCCAACGTTCACCCACTCATCAATCTCCTCCTTTTATAGATTTGACCCCTTGATAGGCGCACATTTAAATACAGAGCACCGAAGTGAAGGTTTAAAGAGCACCCTTAACTCCAAATGGCTAATTCATCATTGTTAAGTGTATGATTAAAGAAGACTCAAAACCGTTTGACATAATATCGAAAGCAAAGTTATAACTTTCTTCTTCGGGACAGTAGATATTTTTTAAAACTATTTTTTTTAAAACCCTCCTAAAATATATAAAGTCAAAATTATTTTCTTCCTCTTCTTCTGAATATAAAAATATCTATCGGCCAAAACACCTTTCCATCATATTTTTTTTTTAGGGGAGAAACAAAGGTAAAAGACAACAAGGGAATGGTTCAAAATAATTGTAGGGTTTTGTGATCTTTCATAAATTTATTAAAATTGTGGCCATTTATTTCACCTTGTTAAAAAATATAAATTTTTTTTGTCTTGATCTTATTCTCCACCCCTTTTTTTGCCCAATTTTTTTTTCCTACAAACAGCTACAAAAATATTATTGCTAAGGCAATGACCAGAACAGAACCTGATAAACATCTATCAATCAAGACGCTTTTTATCATAATGTATCAAATTTATATCAAACACTGTCCCGGGACGAGTCAGACAAGGGTACATGACAGCAACACCACTAAAATGTTATTTATCGAGGTGCAATTTCAATATATAAATTTTAAATTTTACTGGGGCCTTTTAAATAACAAAGTTTCGAAACACATCCAACAGGTAGTCACTCATATTTCAATGCTTTATGAAATTCGTTTTCCTTTTGATAAATTATATACAGGTGAGAAATTGATAGAGTGAATCAAACATCACTAAAGTTATTCGACAACGTTTGAATATTTCACACACCCCTCCAGAAAAAAAAGACGTCATTTTAACTCCCCTAAATTATTTTTCAAACCGAAAAAAATTATGTAAAACAAGTTCTTTTTTTTAATAAATTTCAAATAATCAAAAATGTGCTCATAAAAAATAAACGAGAAAATGCATTACAGATCGAATGTAGCTTCGGATTAAAATATTTAAAAGGTCCTATAGTCCAGGACCTAGAATCTAGGTCCTAGACTAAAGGAATAGATTGTGTCCCAAGAAGAAAAACACCAGCTCCAAACAGAATGGTTTCTTAAAGAATAGCCGTGAACAGAATGGAATACTAAAGAAAAGCTCCAAAAGGATGGGTCCCTAAAGAAGAAGAGCTCCAAACGGATGGGTCCCTAAAGAAGAAGAGCTCCAAACGGGATGAGCCCCTAAAGAAGAGGAGCTCCAAATGCGACAGGTCTCTAAAGAAAAAGAGCTCCAAAAGGGATGGGCCCCTAAAGATGAGAAGCTCCAAATGGGATAGGTCCCTAAAGAAGAGAAGCTCCAAACAAGATGAATCCCTAGAGAAGAGAGGCTCCAAACGGGATGGATCTCTAACGAAGAGGACTCCAAAAGGGATAAGCACCTAAACAACAGGAACTTCAAACTGAAGGGCCCCTAGAGCGGATCTCAAAACGAAACGGGTCTAACCAGAAGAGACTAGAAACAGGATGGACCTTTGCTCGGTTGCATCCTGCTTGAATCATGAACCATAGTTACAGGCTCGATCTTAGCTATGGCCACCCCGCAGAACGGGGTAAATACTGCACTTGCCTCCTTCCTTTTCTTGGGCAGGAAAAAATACCCTATCCTGATATTTTTCCGTGAACGCTCACGATCTTGGCTTAGACAGACGGGCGTCTTCTTTCGGCAAGAGCGAGGACCATCCCAAGTGTGCCTGCTGTCCAAGTTGGGAATTAAAACATGGTCCTGTATGATGGTGTGCCCTACATTTGTTTGTTTGTTTGTTGGTGTTTAAGGTCCCGTCAACTACAAGGTCATTAGAGACCCGTCCACTGCATAGTTCTAATGCATACACTGCACAGACACTACACTAATGCGACGATTATTGGGTATTAGCAGTACCCAGCTTTCCCGAGCGACCACCCATGTCAGTACTAACTGGGCTTGCGTTGCTTAACTTCAGTGATCAGACGAGAACTGGTGTGTCCAACGCAACTCGCCGCTCCTGTGCCCTACATCACAACTACCCATCAAACAGCCTTATCTCTCCTACAGGGCGCGAAATCTACGTGTAGATCAATGTAACTTTCATAGCGCACTCCTCCCTTGGCAACGGTAAATTACCTCCTAAAGCAGAACCACAGGCCGATGTCAATATAGCCCAATAGAGCGGCTGAGTTGCATTGGACACACCAGTTCTCGTCAGGTCACTTAAGTTAAGCAACGCAGCCCAAGTTAGTACTGACATGGATGGTCGGTTTAACTTCGGGTGCTGCTAATTTTCCCTGTCCTACATCTACAACTCCTACTCCCTTCACACCCTCGAGCAGCCTCGACAAGGTTTGGCCCGTTATGGCTGCTCCCCAACTCGTTAATCCAACATACTAACATTTCCAATGTACCCAAACAGTTGGTCACACAGCCATTCTGCAAAATTTGCCCCTGAGGGTGATTAGTACCCATCCAATTCCAACTCCTCATCCAATTCAACTTGGTGCGCTTCCATTTTATCCGCCGCCATCTCAGTCCTGATTGGATCTCACATCACATCCCTACACCCTCGCCACGCCCTGTTACCAACCCTCTCTAAAAAAAGCAACCCCTAATCCTTTTCTCGCCTATAGCAGGGTCGGGTACCCATCTTGTACCTCTGAATGGACATAGAGCGATATATTGGTAGTAGTTTTTTTTTTCTGCAGCCGGTTGCCGGCCAAAGCTGCACCCCTACGCTTATTTATCGTCGGTCTACTGTTCGTTGGGGCACTCCACTGAGCTCCTACATCTGGAAGGGCGGCGAATTGCGTTGGACACACCAGTTCTCGTCTGATCACTGAAGTTAAGCAGCGCAACCCCAGCTAGTACTGACATGGGTGGCCGCTTGGGAAAACTGGGTACTGCTAAGACCCAAAAATCGTCGCATTAGTGTAGTGTCTGTGCAGTCTCTGCATAAGAACTATGCTGTGGACGGGGCTCTAAGGACCTTTGTAGTTGAAGGGCCCTAAAGGCCGCCACACACGATCAGTTTGGTGTGTCAATTCGGTGTGCACACACCGAACTGACACACCAAACTGACGTGTGTGTGCAAAAAAAGTTTTTGCTCACACCAAAAATTTTAACTGACGGTGTGAAGAAATTTTGTCACATCGGTGTGTCAATTCGGACTGATGTCAATGCCCAAACATGGATAAACGTCATCTTTAAAAAAAATTGCACCATGGTAACGGTAGAATTACTGGATGATGCGGACAATCAAATGACGTCACATGACGTTTCACGAAAAGGAACATAAGTACGTGACACACCAAACTGATCGTGTGTGGGCAATTCATTCCTTCACACCACACTGAACACATCGATGTGCACACACCGAACTGACACACCAAACTGACCGTGTGTGGCGGGCTTAAAACACCAACAAACAACAACAAAATACATTTGGAAATTTTGCCTCATCTACCCGTTGCATAGTAGAGAGGGTTCTTTTACGTGCAAGTGCCATCGTACACCCACCCACACGGGACCTTGGTTTTACTTCTCATCCGAAAGAAGGCACACTCGCGGCCCCCCCCCTCTCTCTCTCTCTCTCTTTCTCTCTCTCAAAATTCAACTCCACTACTACTTTGTGAGAAAAATAACTGTCCAAAAAGAAAACAAAATATATTTTACTGTTATGCAGTCTGATATTTATACAATTTATGATTAAGGTCATCTAAACAAGTTTCACCTAATTAAAATTACATATCAATCGAGATAAGTGATGTCATACGATTACGCACACTCCCGGCTAAATTAAATGTCAACTCTTTCTCTGTGGAAATTGGAAAGAAAATGGCCAGAGACATTTTTCATCAGACCATAAAAGGATCAATGCAAGAGGTGACACGGTGCAGAGATGGCGGCAGAAATTTTTTTGCCAATCCATCAAAATTAGCGGCTGTATTGCATCAGTTAGTTACCCCAACGGGTGGGGGAGTCTGCCAAGCAGCCATAACGGGCCGGGTCCTGTGAAGGCTGCTCGCCGATGAGGTAGGAATGAGGTAAATTACAAATACCCGGTGTTCCCAACCAACCACCCATGCTGATACTAACTCGGGTTGCGTTGTTTAATTTCAACGATCTGACGACAAATGGTGTGTCCAACCGCAATTCAGCCGCTCAAATCGCGTTGGACACACCAGTTCTCATCTGATCGCTGAAATTAATCAACGCCACCATAGCTAGTACTAGCATGGGTGACCGCTTGGCAGCATTGGGTACTGCTAATACCCCCCCCCCCCAAATCGTCATTACAGCGTAGTGTTGGCAGACTCTGCATTGGGGAACCCTCACATTGGAAGAGGCTCTGAGAGTGGTGGGTGTTGGGGTGAACCGACTAGAATGGGTACAAAGGGCAAAGATGCTGCTGAGGTGCTAGTGGAGATCTAGACAAATGGGTCTAGCATGAACATTCCCACTAGCAAGGTATTCGTCACAAAGGGTTACATATTCAAAAACATCAAACATCATCATACTCTTATCCCGCCTATGGCAGGGTCGGGTCTGTGGCACCACTGAACATGCTCTGACTGGAGGCACCACAGCCAGACGTCTCGAACCCGCAGGAAATATTGGCTGAGTTATCCGTGTGGGGGTATGCCGGCCTACCCCACCTGTGAGGGCAATTATACCTTAAAATCATAGTTCACTTAGATTTAAACCTTCCTTCCGAAGACTTTAGTCAATATTAATTTTGTGGCGTGATAAGTCATAATAAAATACAGCAAAAGGAACCATCGCTGTATTTTTGCACCCCTTCAGGAGAACATATTTCGATAGTTACGCAACATTTACAGCACCTTGTTCCTTATTTTACGTTGTTTTTATTAATATAATTGATTAAATTGTTTAAAGAAAAAATGCACATGTTAGGCATTTTTATAAACATAGGGTAAAGCAACAAGAAAGTAAAAAAGTCACACATCAACATCAATCTCCATTTTTTTAAAAAAAAAAATAATAAAGGTCAAAAGGTCAACGACGGAAACCCCTTGATTTTTGTTCATCGCACGTACAAACTGCAGAATAATAAATTCTGCCTCATCCTCCACATCGTCATCATCATCATCATTATTACAAATAGTCCAAATTTACCCCGGAAAAAATTATTTTTTACCCTCAGAAAACATATTTCAACCAGTTTTCCAAAATATTTTTCTTGGATCCAGTCCTACTCTTTAAGAGGTGTTATAAAAGTCCACATTTATCATATTCAAAAATTGACCATCATCACAGAGCCTGTAAAACTAGTTGAAATACTGAAGCTTCTCATGCTGTTGCAAATAAAAAAGAATGATTTAAAAGGCCCATTTTTAGGCTGCCTGAGGTCACAGCAAGTAACCTAATTTCAGCAGTCATTGACAAGTTGATAATATGAATAAAACAACCCGTAACCCTTTTCCCGCCTATGGTAGGGTCGGGTACACATGTTGAACCTTTGAATGGGCGCCCGAAATATTCTTCCGCAGCCGGCTGCCAACCAAAGCGGCAACCCCTATGCTCATTTATCGTCAGTCTACTGTTCGTTGGGGCCCTCCCCCGAGATATCCTACACTTGGGAATTATGCCCCATCTACCCATTGGATAGTAGAGAGGGCTCGTTTCCGTGCAAATGCCATCGTACACCACACGGGACCTCGGTTTTACTTCTCATCCGAAGGAAGGCGCACTCGAGGCCTCTCTTTCTCTCTCGTCCGAAAGAGGTCAACCCACATCTCCTCGGTCCAGTATCGAACCTAGAACTACTGACGCAGTTACCGAGTACGTTAACTATTGGGCCAATGAGGCGAATAGAGTTGAGAGTAACAAACTAACAAAAATTCCAAGGGGCAGATTTCTTTTGAGCAAAAGTGCCACTGGTAAGAATCGATCCTGTGGCAACAGGAAAGGCGGTATCAACAAGGCCCTAATTTCATAGCACCTGTATGGAGATGAACGCTTTTAACGCGGGAAGCCCTCTCAGGAGTCTATCCCCGTCGAAGCCTTAATCATGCGTCAAATTGCCCCACTGATATATAATAGAAACAGGCGTATTGTTGGACGGTGCTTTCAACCTGCCGGCTACCGAAATTCACGCCACAATCCCTGCTTATCTATGTCGGCCTACCTTCCAGTTATGGACGATTTCACTTATCGCTATCCCGGAGGGAGGACAGGGCACGCGATTGTAAAACTGGAAATTTTGTCAACCCATATAATACGGTATTCCATGTAGTAAGGGTTCTTTTCCGCGCTGTGATGACACCATACACACCACATTGTCGGTGCTTTAGGGCCCTTCAACTACAACGGTCATTAGAACCCCGTCCACAGCATAGTTCTTATGCAGAGACTGCACAGACACTACACTAATACGACGATTTTTGGATACTAGCGGTACCCAGTTTTCCCCAGCGGCCACCCATGTCAGTACTAGCTGGGATTGCGCTGCTTAACTTCAGTGATCAGACGAGAACTGGTGTGTCCAACGCAATTCGCCGCTCCCGTATTACTTCCCATCCGACAGAAGGAAGCCGAACGGGAATCGAACCCAGTAGAGTCCAACGTTTAATCCATGGGCTAGTTGTGAACTCTATATAAGTTGATAAGTGCTTCTGTTAAAAAAGAAAAATTAAAAGCTATCAGTCACAATGCTCGCTGTACCATTTTCAATCGGATACGCAACGGGAGAGAATCGAACTCACGACATCACCCATCAAGAAGTCATCTTTAACCATTATGGACTGCATGAACGTACCACCGGTGATAATTTACCTTTTTTCCATTACTATCACTGGTCAGAATTCAAGCGGTACTCCAATATCGCAGGTACGATCATTTGAAAACGGGGATCTGAAATGCTTCGTGGCGAATATCACCACCAGCAGGAATCGAACCCCCAAAAGCTTGAGAACCCAACGGTGGGAAGCTTACAAATGATGGTGTCGGCAATGACACCTGAAACCAAACGGACCCTTTTCTACACGGAAAAAGACGGTGATCAGTGTTCTTTTTATGGAGACTTAGTTAGGGCTACCTGCTGTCCTTCTGAAACACTGATGTTGAATACACCAAAGTGAAACTACTACTTTTGGACTTAAGCAACCGGACCATAACGCTAAAAAGTGGGCATTACAAGCACAACAAAAACTCCTAACCCTTTTCCCGCCTATGGCAGGGTCGAGTACCCATCTTGCCCTTTGAATGGACACAAGGGCGATGTATAGGACTGTGTTTTTCCACAGCAGGTTGCCGACCAAAGCTGCAACCCCTATGCTTATTTATCGTCGGTCTAGTGTTCGTTGGGGCATTCCACCGACGGCAGGAGCGGCGAGTTGCGTTGGACACACCAGTTCTCGTCTGATCACTGAAGTTAAGCAACGCAAGCCCAGTTAGTACTGACATGGGTGGTCGCTCAGGAAAGCTGGGTACTGCTAATACCCAATAATCGTCACATTGGTGTAGTGTCTGTGCAGTCTATGCATTAGAGCTACGCAGTGGACGGGTCTCTAATGACCTTGTAGTTGACGGGACCTTAAACACCAACAAACAAACAAACAACCGACGGCAGGGGGCGAGCTCCTACGCCTGGAAATTTTGCCTCATCTACTCGTTGCGAGGCAGAGAGGATTCTTTTACGTGCAAATGCCATCGTACGCCACACGGGACCTCGGTTTTACTTCACATCCGAAAGAAGGCGCACTCGGGGCCTTTCTCCCACCCGAAAGAAGCCAACCCACATTGATCCAGTGTCGAACCTAGAATTAGTGACGTAGTTACCGAGCGAGCTACCCATTGCGCCACCAAGGCGGGGCTTGTGGACAACCCAAGCACTTTTTGCTGAGAGTCGAACCTCAGTTACCTGAACACCTTCAAGGAGCGCTGCCATCCGCTCTAAGAGCAATAAGCACGTCAAAGAGGACCGGTAACAAGTTACGGTGCAGTAAATGTGGAAATTATTATGCAAAATTCACTGAACGACTTTAAAAAAAAGAGATCAAAGTCACTAGATATATATATTTCTTAAATTTTTAATAATCAATCATACCTGAGAGGTTTAAAAAATGTGCTAAAGGCGACTGAAAATCACAAAATTTGGCCAATTGTGTAAGAAATTTTTGGCCGACGATAAATTAATCAAATACCAGTTAAGTTTAAAAAACGAAAAGAAATTAAGGAGCCCAATGTCCAACATTTTAATCAGTTCAAATTTTGAAACACAACAAAAAATATGCTCGTCGATTAAATTTCACTTATCCCCTTCAAAAAAATTGGAGTCTGAAATGTGGTCCACGTCTTAACCTTAAGGAAATTTACAACAATTATAACACTTAGATCTACTATTAAGACAAAAACGCGGAGAGGTAAAAAAAAAAGTATATTTTTTATATTTTGAAAAGTTAATAAGAAAGAGGAGGAAGGGTGAAAAAAAACACCACATAAAATATGTAGTTTTATCTTTGATCTTAATTCAAATAAAGTGGACTTCACGTGCATTTTTTTCCAAGGCACATCATTGTCTCTTTTTTTTTCACGGTTCATTGTCCATTAAATTATAATATCTAATCATACGCAACATAACTTTAAAAATACAATGTTGATGGATTTATTTAGGGTCTCATCAAAGCTCTAATCATAATTTAATTACAGCACTGAGGTGCTTGGACAAGACATGGCAATACGTCAACCATTATGACGTCGTCAGCCATGGAAGAAAACAGACTCCAATCAAGGTAATATCTTCTTTGCTTATCTCGCATATATTTTTCCTCTTTCAACTCAACTCTCATCAATGCCTATTTCAATAATAATAATATTATTCAGTTAAATATTAGACTGATAACTTACTACTCACGAAAATTGGCATTTTTTCCAGTCGAAAAACTAGTTGAATATTAATCAACCGTCAATTTCAACGCCATTTTTACATTCTGATAAAGAAACGCTGTGATTGGTCGACTTCCAACCACCGCGTGCATCACGGGATTTTAGAATTCTCAAATTCAAATCATCGAAGACACGCAAGGTTCTAAACCGGTGCCCACATGCATCACGGGAGTTTCATTTGAAAATTCAATTCGTTCTAAATGTTTTCTCTTTGTTTTGTTGGTGTTTTAGGGCCCTTCAACTACAAAGATCATTAGAGCCCCGTCCACAGGATAGTTCTGATGCAGAGACTGCACAGACACTACACTACTGCGACGATTTTTGGGAATTAGCAGTACCCAGTGTTCCCAAGCGGCCACCCATGTCAGTACTAGCTGGGGTCGCGTTGCTTAACTTCAGTGATCAGACGAGAACTGGAGTGTCCAACGCAATAAAGCCGCTCCCGTTCTAAAATGTTCAAATATCAGTCGGCGATGCAGCCATGGGAATATTATACAAGACCTAATGATTTTCCAAACCCGCCTACTATATGACAGGACGGGGTTTTCGAGTTCTAGATCTGTTCACTGGATCCTACAGAGTCATGTCATACAGAGTAACCGGTGATATGAATAGCCGTAAGTAGAAAACGCCCTTAAGTTTCATTAGGACCCTGCGTGACAGCAACATACAAGACCTTTCTGCCGCATTACACTCTCATTTCCTCTTTTGCTTGGCTTTATCCTTTGGTGTTTAAGAGCCCTTGAACTACAAGGGTCACTAGAGCCCCGTCCACTGCGTAGTTCTAATGCAGAATCTGCAAGGGCAATACGCTGTTACAACGATTTTTGGGTGTTACCAGTACGCTGTGGTTACGTTGTTTAACTTCAGTTATCAGACGAGAACTGGAGTGTCCAGCGCAATACAGCCGCTCCCCCTTTTGCTTGGAATAACTAAAAGACCCGCCTCTATGGCACATGACATAGCGTGCTGGATTACTGCGTCAGTGGCTCCAAGTTCGATACTGGATCGAGTTGGGGCCCGTATGGTGTACGACGTCTTCAAATGAAAGACCCTTCTCTACCGGTACTATGCAACGGGTAGATGATTTTAAAATTCCCAGGTGGAGGAGTTCCGTGGAGTACCTTAATTAATAATGGGCCGACGATAAATGTGCATAAGGGTTTCAGCTTCGGTCGGCAGACGACTGTGCAAAAATATCGTCCAACAGATCGCCCATGTGCCCATTCAGAGGGACGAAGATGGGTACTCGACCTCACTACAGGCAGGAAAAGGGTTAATAGTTGCTTCTTTTGCTTGCAATAACGAATTTCAGAACCTCTCACTGTGTCCTATTCGTCCTGTCCGCAGCCAATTGAACCTTGCATCTCCTCAGGGCCTAGCCGTTTTAGGGGGCCTCATTTCTTTAAGGGCCCAACGTTATTGTCAATCTATTTTCCCGCTATCAGAACCGAGGACGCACGCATGCTCCGTTTAGCTCAAAACCACGTGGGAAGGAGTGTCACGTCAATGATCGGGTCACACATGCGCAGTGTACACACACTCACGCCACGTGAAATCTGTTTTCCCGCGCGAAAATCTTCCACGCATGCGCTGTAGGTTGAATAAGCACGTGTTTTGCCGAATGAATGAACGTTTCAATGGTGATAAATGATTCGGCCTCTTTAAAGTCATTTTTAGTGGGAGAGAAAATTTAAAAAAGTACTTTTTTTTAATTTTTTAAAGTATGATGTCCTGAGGGTTACGAAGATAAATTATAAATGTTAAAAATGATTAATGACTATCAATAGACGACAATTTAGCCTTGTCGGAATGCATTTTGGAAGCACTTCATTTTTTGATAGTTGATCAAAATATAATATAAATATTTGGAATATTTTATTTATAATAATTATTTTTTTTTACATAAATTTTAATAAAAGCATTCTACTGTTTTTAAAAAATAGGTCCATTACAGGAATGCAGGTGGTTGGAAGCAACCGAGGAAGGGGAGACCAAGACAGACGTGGGAGCAGATTGTCCGGTAGGATATGGTAACGTGTTAAGTGGATGGGGACCTGGTGGGAGATAGACGGGAGTAGAGGGCTAGAAAACGCAGACCCTGACGCCCGACCCTGCCACAGGCGGGATAAGGATATGATGATGATATTGTTGCCATTCCACATGTCATTATTTCTTTAGTCCCACGCAATAATCCTAAATTTCTGGTATGCAATTTTATGCACTGATAAACAACTGCAATTTTAAAATTTATAATAATATTTTTTTAATAAAAAAAATTTAAATATGACAAACATTTTATGATTTATTACGGATTAGGAATCGTTAAACGAAGTCATAACTTAATGTAAACACGTTAATTGTAGAAAATTTACCTAATTATTAGTTGAAAATTGCTAAGAGAGAAATTTTTCTTCCAACCATTTTGAAGAGGCTTTAGCAGGGCAGAAATTTCCCCCCAAAGAAAAACTGACCAATGGGGTTTTCTTTTTCACGTCCGCTTCAAACTACACGTGATAACAAATTTGTCCATTGACTTTCAGAGTTGAAAAAAAAATAACTTTTTATAATTAATAATATCATGAAAGTTGTCTTTATATACATCATAAAACTAGCCATCAATAATATATTTTAAATTCTGAACCAAAGGATAAAAAAAAATTATAGCAACTTCCGCCCGAACCACAATCAAAAAAAATCTCGTCCACAAAGGGTTTTTAAAATATGTCGTGATTAAAATTAATAAATATATAAATATAACCATGTCTGCAAGATCATAAATTGGAAATTTATTTTCTAGATAGAAACACTTCTTAAGGACGTTAAAAGGCCAGAGGAATTGAGAAGTGGAGAAGGAGGGGAAGGGGCCAAGGAGAGTACTCTTTATCAAATTTTAACACATCCACGTGTAATTATTGCATCTCTGCCAAACACCGACTACATTTTTTATGCCATAATAAAAATTTTTCAAATGCAGTTACGAAATTAAAAAGAAACATTTAACTATCTCTTTTAATTTGTCGTTTACTTATGTTACCAATTAAACTCGCCCTTTTTATTGGTCCAGTCGAGTAGCCCGATTAACACAACAACGCAGATCGAGCGATCGATCCTTGCTTGCCCGCCTTCAACGTCCCGCAGTTCTACGGTTTCCGATTTTGTTTGTTTGTTGGAGTTTAAGGTCCCGTCAACTACAAGGTCATTAGAGACCCGTCCACTGTATAGTTCTAATGCATATACTGCACAGACACTACACTAATGCGACGATTATTGGGTATTAGCAGGACCCAGCTTTCCCGAGCGACCACCCATGTCAGTACTAACTGGGCTTGCGTTGCTTAACTTCAGTGATCAGACGAGAACTGGTGTGTGCAACGCAACTCGCCGCTCCCACGGTTTCCGATAATTTACAGATGTCGGTTCGATCCTTGGAGAGACACGGAGCGGCCTGTTGCGTTGGACACACCAGTTCTCGTCTGATCACTGAAGTTAAGCAACGCATTGTTTGTTGGTGTTTTAGGGCCCTTCAACTACAAGGTCATTAGAGCCCCGTCCACAGTGTAGTTCTTATGCAGAGACTGCACAGACATTACAATAATGCGACGATTTTTGGGTTTTAGCAGTACCCAGTTTTCCCAAGCGACCACTCATGTCAATACTAACTGGGGTTGCGTTGCTCAACTTCAGTGATCGGACGAGAACTGCTGTGTCCAACGGAATTCGCTGCTCCCTTAAGCAACGCAACCCCAGCTAGCACTAAATGGGTGGCTTCTTGGGAACACTGGGTACTGATATTACCCAAAAATCGTCGCATTAATGTAGTGCCTGTGCAGTCTCTGCGTTAGAATTACGCAGTGGACGGGGCTCTACTGACCTTGTAGTTGAAGGGCCCTAAAACACCAACAAACCAACTAAATTGGAAAGGCAGATGGATAATTTCCTTTAGTCAGAGACATAGAATGAGTCCTCCAATGGGCCCACGACTGGCACTACCAATATTACTACCATCATTATCATTACTAGCCCTTTCCCCGTCTGTCACAGGATTGGGAGCGCATTTTTGCCCCACTGCGACACATGAGCGATCTGCTGGATGGTATTTTGACGCAGTCGGTAATAATCTAATGCTAATATACTCCTATGCTTATTTATGGTCGGCCTATTTTGATTCATTGGGGCATTTTGCCTCCACCGGGCGCCAAGGGGTGAGCTCCTACACCTTTAAATTTTGCCCAACCGACGCTTTGGCTAGAGGGTTGCAACTTTGGTCGGCTCCAGCTGCGGACAAACATCGTCCAAAATATCATCCTGGTGTCCATTCAGAGCGAAAAGATGAGTACCTCACCCTGCCATAGCCGGGACAAGGGTTAGGGCTTGTTGTAAGGTGTGGTGGTGATATCGTACAGAACACATGAAATTTTACTTCCCATCTGATGGAAGTCACACTGGGGGACCTCTTCCTCGTCTGATAGAAGTAAAACTTAACCATGGCCCAGGATCAAACCAGGAACCACTGACTCAGCAGTAGCCAATACACATAAAATGAATTCGGGCTCATCCGCAGGCCTTACGAACGTCCACATACATTCACGTAGAAAGGGTTCCTCCTTTCCGTGGAGTAGTGATATCATATAGTGGCCTACACCACGTAGATTTCACCGGGCCTCCTCTCTGAAACGGGCCCGTCCAACTTTTTGGAAGGAGATGCTCACCGTGACTAGGATTAAACATGTATGTAACCAATGAGCCACAAATTAAACATGTTTCACCTGAGCTAGTTGTGAAATCCTCGGTGGCACAACAGGTAGCCTGCTCGATGTACTGTACTAATGGTTCGAGTTTTGATACTGGATTGAGGTGGGTTGGCTTCTTTGGGGCGAGACGGTAGCGCGGAGTGCGCCTTCCTTCGGATGAGAAGCAAAACCGAGGTCCCTTGTGGTGTGGGATGTCAGTTGCACATCAAAGAACCCTCTCTACTATGCAACGGGTAGATGAGGCAAAATTTCCAGGTGTAGGGGCTCGGTGACGAGCTCCAACGAACAGTAGACGGACGACCCCCTTGTGTCCATCCAGAGGGACAAGATGTGGAACCCGACCCTGCCATAGGCAGGAAAAGGGTTAGTAGTTGCTTTTTTACACATCAGTTAGAAGGAAATCTGTAAAACAAAATGTCCAACAGTAGGACATTGGCGTTGTTAAACGAGTAAATACATGTTAGGTGGCTACCTAACCAAGTTACCTGAAAACAACAAACTATCGGAACTCAGGATCGAACCCAAACACCATGATCCTTAATGACATTGAAAATTCTAATCACATTTTCTGATAAAATTTACGTCCTCTACTCTGAGAGCGTCGGTAGCCAATTAAACAGCCAAATTGGTTCAGGTGAGTTTTATTTCATCAATGAACTCATATCAAAATTTTGATATGTAAATTGGTCACTAGAAGTCTTACCTTCGAGACACCCAGAAGGGAAGTAGAGGGGGAGGGGAGAGCCAAAAAAAAAACGGACACCATATTTATATTAATTTGAAACTTAGTTGAGAGTGAAAGATTTTCACCAATTATCATGGTTTGTTCAGTTAAAAACCTTGTTTCAAACTTATGAAGATAATCAAACTGTCACTATTCTCAACAATTATCAGAAGGACCACCATATTTGAAGATCTCCCCCTTAGTCGAAAACCTTTCCTTTCCCATCAACAAACCGGACATTTTAAAAAAGAATTTCTTGACCCTCTCGTTTACGTCTTATCAAAAGCAACTCGACATTTAACAAAGATTTATGGCCGCCATTCACTCGCTCACTTTGCTAAAGAAGAAGAAGAAACCAACTAGTGACGTCACAGGACTATAGCCAACTATGATTGGCGCGTCGTGCAGCACGTGATCTAAACGTCAGCACCCCATTTCCAATGGTAAATTATCACTAGATCTCTTAAGGCTCAGTTTCATCTTCAGTTCTAACTGCGCAGTTAAAACTGTTGAGAAATGTCTCAAGTTAAAACTGAAGGAGATTTTGCCACACAAACGTAACCAGATCCTCGTGCACCCAACACAGACACCCCGTACACCCCTTACAGACAACCTGCTCCCACGTCTGCTTCGGTCTCCCCCTGCCCCGGGTACTTCCAAACCACCTTAGATTTTAATGGCAATGAACAAAATGAATGTTGAACTGAGCTTTGGCCTGTGAAGTTTAAGTTCATCTGTACAGTTTTAACTGAACAGTTAGAACTGAAGATAAAACTGACCATGTATGGGGGGCCCTTCATACTGCAAATGAACTTCAGGGGGAGATCGCTCCCCCTGGATTTAATCCGGTTATTTAAAGGTTGTTTGTTCTGTTACAATCGACTGACGTGAACAAATGGGAGTGGACAGGGCAGTGTGAGGGAAAGAAGTGGATAGGAGCTCGAGGGAAGGGGTTGACTGGATAGGGTGAGTAGGGGAGTGGACAGAACAGTGAGGGAGTGGGGGCGAGTGGAATCGGCCAGGGTGAGTGGAGGTGAGGACAGGATAATGTGTATAGTAGTGGATAGGGCAGTGTGTCAGGAGAGAGGATAAGGCAGTGTAGGTCTGAGTATTGGACAGGGCAGTATGTGCCAGGAGAGTGGACAGGGCAGTGTAAGTCTGACGAGTGAACAGAGCTTATTAATCTTTCACCAAAACAAGTCATCAACCTCGACCGGGATCGAAACCGCAATCACGTGTCACATGTCAGACGTGCTCCCTTCGCTATTTTTGACTCCACGAGGATGGAAAGGTCCTCATTAGATCAAATTCCAGGTATTATTCCTTTTTCGCCTAGACGGGTGTTTCTGAATCACAGGGGACGCCGCAACATGTTACAACACGGTGCATTTTGCGGGTCGTCGGATCCACATCCTGCAGGTTCAAGGGGTCCTATCAAGTCCTGACTTAGCAGGCACTTTCAGCTCACGGGCTGTCCACATACACCTACTAAACTACCAAAATTCCAGCCAAATACTAAATTTCTTTAAGGAACACTAGGCCACACCGAGCCCGGAGGGGAGAAGGGGGGGTCGTACGTTACCAAGTCAACGGCGCACTTGGGGGAGCAACTGTATTGCGTTGGACACACGAGTTCTCGTCTCATCCCTAAAGTTAAGCAACACAACCCAACTAGTACTAGCATGGGTGACCGTTTGGGAACCCTGGGTACTGCTAATACCCCAAAATCGCAGTAACAACGTAGTGCCTGTACAGACTCTGCTTTAGAACTATGCAGTGGATGGGGGCCTAATGACCATTGTAGTTGAAGGGCCCTAAAACACCAACAAAATGAACAAAAAATCAAGGGGAGCGGCGAATTGCGTTGGACACACCAGTTCTCGTCCGATCACTGAAGTTAAGCAACGCAAGCCCAGTAGCACTGACATGGGTGGCCACTTGGGAAAACTGGGTACTGCTAATACCCAAAAATCGTCACACTGGTGTAGTGTCTGTGCAGTCTCTGCATAAGAACTACACTGTGGGCGGGGCTCTAATGACCTTGCAGTTGAAGGGCCCTAAAACACCAACATACAACAAAAAATCACAGTTAACCTGCCCTGTTTGTGCCTTTTTTTATGAATGGCCCTAAGATTAAGGAAGGCGTCAGAAGATCAAAACGAAATGCTAAAACAAGCTCAAATGTTTTTCAAATGTCGGAAAGAAATGAATTTCAAATATTTCATGAACGTAAATGGGGTCTTGACCATTAAAAAAAATATTTTCAGCGGACAGAAAAAAGGGGGTCAGTCAAAAAATGATGGATTAGATAACACCTACTTAACATGTGAAACAAGTTGTAAAGTGATTAATTTTTAATGTGTTATTACACCGAGATAATTAACTGACTGCTACTGATTACTTTTATAATTAGATTGTCACGTCGTTGCAGTTTCTACTCGGTGTAATCTAGATTTCTGTTAACATTAATTTCTGTCAATTTTCCAACACTGGACATTGCGCCAGTGTCCGTCATACGGTGGGGCGCGACAGACATTTGAGGAACAAGCACCGAAAAAAAAATTACCACAAACTATATATTAATACATAAAACAAATTAAAATTTTTAACTATCACAAAATTTTAATTAAATATCATGAGTTGCCCAAAACTGTCACTCAATTGTCCAACTGTCCAATTTTTGAAGAATTTTTTTTCTCCCGGAAACCATTAACATCACACCTTTCTAATAAAAAAAAACTACTTCCGTCTAGCAGCAACTTCTCACAGCGCAGACTCAGAGCAATTGCATTGTTATCATGCCATTCCATGACGTCAGTGGGCGTTGCAATTCACAACTTGTCCGGTCACTGAACACATTCATTTTGTTGTTTAATGCCGAGGGCGCCAGGGGAGGGAGAGGCAAGCAGACAGGCTGGCCCTTACACCTCGAAATTTACTGTCCTACACATGTATATTTTGCTCCATGTAGAAAGGGTTCTTTTCAGTGCAGTGGTGACATCCTACACCCCCCTCTCCCCACACGCGCGCACGGGACAGCGGTTTTATTATTCTCATTCGGGACAGAAGGACCTCTGGGAGCTACTCTTTTTCTCGCCCGGTAAAGAATGATAAGACTCGAACCTGTATCCACGTACTCAAACTGAAAGGCGCTATCATTTAGCAAACTGAGGTGAGGTACTGAATGGACGGGTTCGACCTTGGTCAAGAAAAAAAAATCTTTTAAATGAAGAGGATCCTCAGAGCCCTTTCTATACCGGAATGAAATACAACGATTAGCTAAAGGTCTTAGATTTGGTGTCCGGCGCTGATATCAGGCATGATTTGGAAGGAGAAGGCAATAAAAAAGGTTAGGTCCTAAGAAGGCGAGAAAAGGGGTTATAAGGTCCGAGGAAGGCTAACGAAAGGTCAGGTTCCGCTCTAGTCAACCATAGAACCTACCTTTAAGTGCTTTTCCGCCCTGAATAAGAAAATAAAGTCGTGATGACATGTAGGACCTGCGACGCCACCACTGCAGGTTAAAGAAGCTACACGACAAAAATTACACGTAAAGATTGGTAAAGTTCCCACACTGTAGTTCACACCTCTTCCGGTTTGGGACAACAAACAAACTTAAATTTCACTTCCTATGATACCTGATTTTGATCGGAATCGAGCTCACACACGGACCGCATTACTTTTAGGGCCCTTCACCTGCATGGTTATTAGAGCCACGTCCACTGGGTAGGTCTAATGCAACGTCTGCACAAACACAACCAGCAGTACCCAGTGTTCCCAAGCGGTCAGTCATGCTAGTACTAGTTGGGGTTGCGTTGCTTAACGTCAGTGATCAGACGAGAACGCAATATAGTAGCTCTCTCATTGCTTGCTTTTCAACTCACAGTACGATAGCATTGTGACAGTATTGATAGCAGGTTCGAATCCGGTTGAAATCAGACGTGGTTTCCAGCCCTGAATTTCTCAAATTAGCACTCAGAGATCGCACTTCCGGTCCCAGAAAGCCTACAAGAGGACTTCAGTGCTTTCAATTTACTCATCGCAACGACAATGCTCACACAGCGTTAACAGCTTCTAACGTGCCCGCATTTCAAAAATTTGCTTTTGTTGTTGGTGTTTAAGGGCCCATCAACTACAAGGTCATTGAGCCCCGTCTACTGCGTAGTTCTGATGCAGAGACTGCACCGACACTACACTAATGGGACAATTTTTGGGTAATAGTGGTACCACGTTTTCCCAAGCGGCCACCCATGTTAGTAGTAACTGGGGTTCCATTGCTTAACTTCAGTGATCAGACGAGAACTGGTGAGAGCGGGAAATTGCGTTGGACACACCAGTTCTCGTCTGATCACTGAAGTGAAGCAAAGCAACCCAAGGTAGTACTGACTTGGGTGACCGCTTGGGAAAGCTGGGCACCGCTAGTATCCAAAACTCGTCGCATTAGTGTAGTGTCTGTGCAGTCCCTGCATCAGAGCTATACAGTGGACGGGGCTCTAACGACCTTGTAGTTGAAGGGCCCTAAAACACCAACAAACAACAACGAGAACCGGTGTGCCCAACGCAATGCGGTTGTTCCTCCAAGAAATTAGCACTTAAAGACGGCTTTTCCGGTCCCAGATAGGAAATCAACCCTATCTTTTCTGCATCAAATGGTCAATACAATGCCCTTTCGTATAGGTCAAAGAACCCCTTTGTAGTAGCAAAAAAAAATCTCTAAAACAATGCCAACGAGTCAATGGATTGGTTAATAAACCAATGTTAACCAATAACAGGCTGTGAAAACTAGACAATTAACTAGTGAAGGGAAAACGGCAAGAGATAATTAGTTAACAAACCAGAGTGGAGAAACGTGACCAATGAAAACAAGAGACGCCATTAAGGTGACCATAGGCGACTAGCATCTAACGAGGAAATTAAATGTATGCTACCAAAAAAAAAATATATACACAGTCAAGTTTTACATAATTAAATTTAAACTATCGGTTACATTATTTAACTAGTAATAATTAAAAGCAATGAAATATATAACTACACACGCCTGACAGTGTGACAACATTCACTTTACATTTATTCAGCAACACCTTTTTTCTGAATCTTTTTTTCGCCCCTTTTGGATAAAATATAAAACCGCATTTTAAATTTTAAAAAATTGTATCTTAACTCTTTAAGTGGTTTTCAATTTCAGTAGAAAAAAAAGAAAGACTTTTTAAAATACTTTATCTAATTTTCATAATTTAAAATTTAAAAAAAAAAATAAGTAGGTGTGTGGATGTGTGTTTGTCAAAATAAAGGTTATCGCCTAGGGTAGCACTGCAGAAAGATAATAATTAGTATGATTTCAGTGAATTACATCGTTAAAATTATTAACATAAATTCTCCATTAAAATTTCGCTTATTCCCTCCAATTGTTGCTAACTTCCCTTCCACATCAAAATATGACAACTTTTTAAAAGAATAATAATAGTAATAATAAAGATAATAAAACTTTTTTCAACAAAAAACAAAATTCGTTATAAATTGCGTCACAAAAAAACAACTCCAAAAGACTTTTCATGGACAAACAACATTAAGTACAGTGTTTTTGACACCAAACGACCAAAGTTAATTCATTTCCCAAATATCACAATTGTTATTTTCATCTGCGCAAACGACGCTCTCTGGTGACGAGTTGTGCATCCTTATGGGGAGCAGCGAATTGCGTTGGACACACCAGTTCTCGTCTGATCACTGAAGTGAAGCAGCGCAACCCCAGCTAGTACTGACATGGGTAGCTGCTTGGGAAAACTGGGTACTGCTAATACCCAAAAATCGTCGCATTAGTTTAGTGTCTGTGCAGTCTCTGCATCAGAACTATGCTGTGGACGGGGCTCTAATGACCTTTGTAGTTGAAGGGCCCTTAAACACCAACAAATCACAACTAATACTCCAGCTGTTTTGACCGCTTGGGAACACTGGGTACTGCTAATACCCAAAAATCGTCGCATTAGTGTAGTGTCTGTGCAGACTGTGCATTAGAACTATGCAGTTGACGGGACTCTAATGACCATTGCAGTTGACGGGACTCTAA
>JAAFCE010004287.1:7887387-7948647 GCA_013389805.1 Trigoniulus corallinus
ATGACAACGATCCGTGGTAATTGCTATGACAACGACGCGTGTTGGCAATCACAATGACAACGACGCGTGTTGGGAATCACCATGACAACCAGGTGTGCCGGAATTGCTATGACAACCCTTGAGTGTTACGAATTTTCCATGTCAACGATACACTTCTGCAGTAGCCATGACGAAGATAACAAAACCGGAAGATGTCAGTCTTTCAGACGTCGCCATCTTCGATATTTGTTGGATATTTGAACATCTGAACCAAATAAAAAAAACATTATTAAAGAAAATTTTCATCTTGGACTCCTCTTTTTTTTAAGAATATAAATTCAGATAACGAAGTGAAAGAGGGGAATATTAACGATTTGGTGAAAGTTTTGCACAGTAATATTATCGAAGGAAGTCTGAAACGTCCCAGGTCATTCAGGACGAAGTCTTCCCAGTTTGAAATTTACAATTGTTATACTTGAGTTTCCAAGAAGATAATTTAAAAAGAAATTCAAAACCTCATCATCAATAATTTTGAAGTTGGGGTGAAGGAAATGAAGATTTTCTTGGAACATTAAAAATCTTAGATTTTAACAATTCATTCACGTGAATGTAGTTACGTATATAAAATATCCCAATCGACATTATCAATTGAATTATTATTATTATTAGCATTCAAAATTTCGTTTTAAAGAGTGCGAAAGACGAAGACACACACAAACCGACAGTTCATAACAGTTAAATTTTTAGTGTAAAAATTATGAGATACTTCCACCTTCTCTAGTCAAGTCTCATTCACAAAATATCCTTTCCGAGCCTTCTTTTTATTATTAAAATACTCACGAAAGTGGAGAGCGGAACCAAATGAAAGGGTCGATAATCAGAAATTCCACTCAACCCTTTTATTTTATTGAAATGAGCACTGAACGCCATCTAAACACAATCCAAAGAAACCTTTATCATCATTTTTATGACACTTATTGCAATGAAAAATTCAACAACGTCGACATATAAAATATGTTAACGAGTTAAGGGGGGAGGGATTTAATAAATTATCAGAAAAATCTCTTCGGCACCTAAATTTTTACCTTCAACATTTTGTACAATCCCCCACAATTTATAATTCTACATTTAAAAAAACCGCTAGTTAAACGTTGTTTTTTTATCAGTGAACGAGAGATAGATATCTTCATTCACGTTAGTCGTCATCAGTATTAAAAGTATCACCCTTTACTTTAGTAAAAAGTTAAAGATGGGTAATTTGAAATTTATTCCTATAGCAGGAATCGAACTCGGGTCATCTGAGATAATAAGACAGAAACAGTACTGTTAGAAATACTCGAAAACATAAAAATTTCGCCTCGTGTACAAGCAATTTGTTTTTAAACTACCCAAATGTGAATTGTTATATACTGTATATAAAAAGGGGGTACAGTATTTTAAATTCAATCGACATTCTTGTGATTAGCTCAAATTTTACACCCATTTTTTTTCTCCATCTATTTTTACATTCAAGTACGCCTATACGCCATTTTGTGAATAAGAGAGAGAGAGATGTCATCTATAATTAAATTCATACATTGAAATAATAATATTCCCGAGGGGTGCATCAGGCTTGGGATGAAGTGTGAGGAAACAAACTTGTCTAAATTTATAATAGTTTCTGATAACATAAATCTTATTTTCACAAGATCTAAGGCGAAACCCGACGAAATACTTTTCACTTTTCTTCAGCTATTATGGATATAATATTTAACACGCTACGTCCGCATGTCGGTCAAGAAAACGTTTCTGAATGGACACCTATTAAAATATTTACGGGAAAACCCAACTTCACGGCTATTTTTATCAGGACGGAACCAACGTCTACCAAAAAATGAAGAAATAATTGTTGAGAAAATAGAGCTGAAATTATACTTACGCCATTTGCAATTAGAATGCTAATCAATCGATATTATCGATACTAGTCAGCCGATCGATTCACTACACCGCCAGTGAAGAGGGAGAAATAAAACCTACCCATTATGGCTTCTATGTATGCCATACGAATTCATTGTTATTTACCCATATGACGCCTGTGGTAGGGTCAGCTCTGAGGGTTCTAACCCTTCACTCCTGCCTATCTCCCACCAGGTCCCCCGTCCACCCCACACACTACCAGGGAGAGGCGAATTGCGTGGGACACACCAGTTCTCGTCTGATCACTGAAGTTAAGCAACGCAACCCCAGTTGGTACTGACAAGGGTGGCCGCTTCGGAAAACCGGGTACCGCTAGTATCCAAAAATCGTCGCATTAGTGTAGTGCTTGTGCATTCCTTGCTTCAGAGCTACACTGTGGACGGCGCTCTAATGACCTTGTAGTTAAAGGGCCCTAAAACACCAACAAACAACAACACACACTACCATATCCTTACGGACAACCTGCTCCCACGTCTGCTTTAGACCGGCTTATTGCGTTGGACACAGCAGTTCTCGTCGGATCACTGAAGTTAAGCAACGCAACCCCAGTTAGTACTGACATGGGTGGCAGCTTGGGAAAGCTGGGTACTGCTAATACCCAAGAATCGTCGCATTGGTGTAGTGTCTGTGCAGTTTCTGCATTAGAACTACGCAGTGGACAAGGCTCGTATGACCTAGTAGTTGAAGGGCCCTAAAACACCAACAAAACAAACACGTCTACTTTGGTCTCCCCCGCCCCGGGTGCTTGCAAACACCTGTATTCCTGTAATGGACGTAACCAGCTCCTACTCCCCTCTGCTCATTACGTGTCCATACCACCTCAATCTACTCTCTCTCTCTCTGGCTACCTCTAATTAACTCCTTCCTAATTCTATCAGCTGTCGACAAGTACCGGATTCATTGTTATTACGATAACAAAAACTATTTTCTCGCCTATGGCAGGGTCAGGTACCTCTCTCTTGTCTCACTGAATGGACACAAAGATGAGAAACTGGACGGCGTTATCCCACAGCTGTCTGCCGACCAAAACTGTAACCCCTATGCTTATTTATCGTCAGTCTTCTGCTCGTTGGGGCACTCCATCGACGCCAAGGGGCGAGGTCTACACCTGGAAATATTGCCTCATCTAGGCCCTACTCCTTGCATTAGCAGAGATGGATTTTTTTACGTACACATGCCATTGTACACCACACGGCATCTCAGTTTTACTTCACATCCGAAGAAAGGTGCACTCGGGGCTTCACTCTCGCCTGAAAGAAACCAGCCCACCTCGTTCTAGTATCGAACCTGGAACCACTGGCGCAGTAAATCGAGTACGCTATCTACTGCGCCACTGAGGTAGATCATTGCTATTACGATCATCATACTGTTATCCCGCCTGTGACAGGGTCGGGTCTGCCAGTTCTAGCCCTCCACTTCAGCTCATCGCCCACCAGGTCCCCGTCCATACCGCACATTACGATATCCTTACGCACAACCTGCTCCGTAGTCTCTGTTGGTCTTCCCCTGCCATTGGTGCTATTAGCACGCGACCGTTGCGAAAGATAAAAGAACGCACTTTTTTGAAAACGCACGTGCAGGCCTCGCTAACCAATCAGAACTATGTGCTTCCGCAGCAAGCATGCCTAAAAGAAACGCCAACCAATCGCAGTTATGTGCTGCGCAACGGCTAATATTTGAAATTTAGAACGAAACGAATAAAGGACGCCATTTTGAGGTTCTTTTGTTTTCACTCTCCGACTGTTGTTATTACCTTTGGCGAAATCCGGTTTTTTTAATAATTCTTTTTCAGTTAAGAAGTACAAATAACTGCTTGAATTAAGCGTGAAAATGCTAGTTTGTTCCTCATCCTTTTTCTACCCGACTTCTAATAGGTGTAGAAACAACTATTTTAGTAAGTATAAGAATGCTTTGAGAGCTGGTCTTGAAGAGGCAGTGCCGCCATTCTCGTAATATGTTTTTTGACGGACAGACAGTTCATCTGCATTTCATTTTATTTGTATTCAGTGTGGTACTCTTAAGAGTTCATAGTCTGCTTCTACTATACCTCCTCCAAGAAAATTAATTAAACTAATAAGACTTTACGTTTTCCAGGCTGACTTACGTACTACAGTATCTGTACTGGCACCACCTATCCATTTGAATATGCAATTTCAATATGGTAAGCTATTTCAACTTGCGAAAAGTATGTATAAATATAGACTTTCTCAAAGAAATTATCCTCAAATTAAAAGCAGTACGTAAGACATAACCATTAAATTATAAAAAAATGGATGCATAATGTTAAAATTGTGCTCGGCGTGACATTTTACAGAGACGAGACAACAAAAGTTGTCTGAATTGAAGTCTATTAATCTGATCACCGTGCCATAATATGGTTAAGAAGTCTAAATCATGTCGAAATATTTTAAAATTTAATCTTTCCTGTTGGAAAACAAATAATCAGTTTCGTATTAATTTACGGAGGCAAAAAATAACGGATTGGAAGCATGGTAATTGAAATTCATGGGTTCGATTCCATCGCTTCTCATTGGAGTTTTTTTCCCCCTCTCTCTTCGATAACAAAGAGAAGAGAGGAAAAATAACAACTGTGTAAGATTATTACAGTTTTCCTATATTTTATTTGCAAAATGTCTAAGAGTTAATATCTTAAACATCTAGTTAAACTGCAAAGCCAATCTAAACCAATTGTGTAAATCATAAATAGCCATTTTTAATCTTTATTTATTATTAATAAACTCTCTCTTTCTGAGGTAGGAAATCTCGCGTGATACAAATTGCAGTCGTAAAATGAGTCTCGTCTGACACTTTATTAAACCACTAAAGCACTTTTTAACCCCCTTTTTTTTCATTGTCGTTAGCCTTTAAATTATAATGTGAACACGAGTAACCAAACGTGAAAAACTACCATTTTACAGCCTTTTCCGGACTTCGTAATTGGGAACGTATGACTTACGAGACAAGCTTTTCTTTTCTGCATTTATAACAAACACAAATTTTTCCGTTAAAAAATATCGTACGAAATTATTAATTATTAATAGTTCAATATTTTTTCTAAGTGTTCAAAATGTTAGATATCTATGTTCAAGTAAAAACCCTTCTCCTTCTCCCCTTCTCCAAAGAAGCAAATTAACTATAAGATTGAGGTCGTGAATTTTTCAGTCAGAAATAAGAAATTGGTAGCAAAGGCATGTCTTTTTTTTAAAAAAAAAAACAATGTCTGAATTAATCATAATAATAATTCAACTATGAATATTCTTAAAGACAATTAAGGGCATTTTAAAACAGACCATGCAGTCGGGTTTCTCTAAATTTAGTAGTCGTACACCCTCCTTCATTTTTTTAACCAGAAAGTGAACACCATCACATGGGCGTTTCCGTTTTAAAAAAAGATATAGTCTTATATACATTTTTTTTTACAAAAATATATTTATTGAGAATGGTAATTATTGAACAAAAAATTTTGGTTTTTTTTACGATCTAGTAATGTGTAGTAGGAATTTTATGGGGTTTCAAAATACGGCATTTTCAATCTATAATTTATCCACCCAATACCCAAGGCTGCGATTTAATGAAGTACTTTTTTTTTTCTTCTGTTCTTTTCTCTCCTCCCCCTCTCTCTTTTCTCTCTCTCCCCCGTAAACCTCAGATTGTGGGGGTGAGTATGATTTCCAGATCTTTCAGACTCATATTTCAAATTTGTTAACGTAACTCTAATATTTCTTTTGATCCTAATTACACTTGGTTTTAGTCAAATAGCATGCAGGTGAGTTCAGTATAGCTCTCTCACTGTCTGGTTTGCTTTGGTTTATTTCGTTATTTAATGACGCTATTTTTTCACTTTTGCAGACCACTACCAGACGTCAGAAGTGAACTCGAGCAAAAAGCAACCCCTAACCGTTTTCCCGCCTATGGCAGGGTCGGGTACCCATCTAGTCCCTCTGAATGGACACAGGGCGATATATTGGTCATAGTTTTTTTTTCTGCAGCCGGTTGCCGGCCAAAGCTGCACCCCTACGCTCATTTATCGTCGGTGTAGTGTTCGTTGGGGGATGCTACCGACCCCAGGCGGCGAGCTCCTACACCTGGAAATTTTGCCTCATCTACCCGTTGCATAGTAGAGAGGGTTCCTTTACGTGCAAGTGTCATCGTACACCCACACGGGACCTCGGTTTTACTTCTCATCCGAAAGAAGGCACACTCGCAGCCTCTCTCTCTCTCTCTCGCCCGAAAGAAGCCCACCTTGGTCCAGTATCGAACCTAGAACTACTGATGCAGTTGCCAAGCGTGCTAACCACTACGCTACCGCGGCGGGTAGGAGTGAACTCGAGCACTGGGAAAAATTGCCTGCCTGTTCCTTTCTAGAAGACGGTCATTTTTTATGTGCGGTGGTGAGTAGTGCAAACTGCACTATAATAAGTCACAACTTTCAGTTCTCAGATGGGACAATTTCATTGCCTCATCTGTTTACCGACATCGGAGGGAAAGCGAGGTCCTGCACCTGAAAATTTTGCCCACCGCTGTTCGACGGCATCATAGAGATACCGGCTGAAAACTTAATGCTGCAACTTCTATGCTTATTAATAGGTTCTTTTCCATCCTGTGGTGACACTGTGCAGGGGCCTATAAATAACACATGCAGAGGGGGTTGTTCTTAAATTTTGGTCACACCTCTATTTCCCTCTCGATTGTAAGGAACAACCCAACTTGTAGGCCACAATCGACCCCGTAATAATTTAACTCGAGATCCAAATCCGTTCAGGGGCGGATCCAGAAGGGGGAGAAATTCAGCAAATGCTCCCCCGTTTAGTGCTTCAATTGGGCGCAACTCATGAGGGACAGTAGAGGACCTATTGTAACTGCCAGCTAGATTCATACTAAAGGATTCTGAATATTTAAAAATATTTAGGGTGCACTTTTTTGAAGTTCTCAACCCGTGATCCATCCCTGGATCCGCCACTGAATCCGTTACACTTCGGACTAGCTCCTACACCTGGGAATTTCGACATTCTACCCGAGTATTGTACTCTCCATGTAGAAAAAATTCTGTTGCGCACATTGATGACGTTGTACACATTCTTACACAGGGCCACAACATTATGTCCGATTCAGCTCAGAAGGTGCACTTGGGGCCTTTTTCACTCCTCCTCTTTTCCTTCGAATGAAGTCCCCAGTGTCGGGGCCAGGATCGAGCCTGCAATCACCAGATGAACATGAGCTGCTGTATTGCGTTGGACAAACCAGTTCTCGTCTGATCACTGAAGTTAAGCAGCGCAACCCCAGCTAGTACTGACATGAGTGGCCGCTTGGGAAAACTGGGTACTGCTAATACCCAAAAATCGTCGCATTAGTGTAGTGTCTGTGCAGTCTCTGCATAAGAACTATGCTGTGGACGGGGCTCTAATGACCTTGTGGTTGAAGGGCCCAAAAACACCAACAAACTGAAGTTAAGCAACGCAACCCCAGCTAGTACTGGCATGGGCGACCACTTGGGGGCACTGGGTACTGCTAATACCTAAATCGTGCCTGTACAGACTCTGCTTTAGAACTACGCAGTGGCCGGGGCTCTAATAGCCGTTGTAGCTGTGGGGCCCTAAAACACCAACACTGGTCAGGATGGATGCTATAGTGTGATGTAGGTGTAGTACAGGTAAAATCAGAACGTTTGTATAGTACCCCTCCCCTCTCTGTCTCTCTCCCGCCAGCCGGCGGCTGCCTATCACCCCTTCCCACCTACGCTTTAAATTTTTTTTCCATATTTTTATCAGTTTATTGTATCAATCAATTAAAAATCTTGTTTAGTAAAAATCTTAACGCGAATCTTAGGTTGAATGCGCATAAAAAGTAGCACACCTTGGAATTTCGGTTACCTTTATTAGTGTCTTTTTTAACAATTGTTTATTATTTTTATTATTCTTAGTGGAACTATGGAGGCCTATACGCGTTCAAGTTGAAAACTGGGGCATTTGGTGGACTTCGAGCCAAAATTGACCACCACAAGGACAACTATGGTATGTATACGCACACACATACGGAAACTTTATCCATAAATTTTTCTTTTATCACATTTTCGCGATAAGATTTATTATTAAAAACGTGTCGCCAATTTGAACGTGGGGGGGGGTCTGTCCCGATCATTAATTAACATCTTTTCACCCCGACAAGGTTAGGCATTAATACAGTAATATTATTATTTCGGGAGCAATAACAGCAATCAATGCTTCTAATCAGGATTTAAGGGTACTTGTTCCAATCTAGCTGCACAGCCCCTCCCCCAAAAATATTGTCCTAAGTTCTACCATGAATATTCTAAAGACGGTTGGGGCGCCTTCTGGACCCACCTCGGCGGCGCCGTGGGTAGCATACTCGGTAACTGCGTCACTGATATTGGTTCGATACTGGATCGGGGGGAGTTGGCTTCTTTCGGGCGAGAGAGAGAGAGAGAAGCCCCAAGTGCGCCTTCCTTCGGATGAGAAGTAAAACCGAGGTCCCGTGTTGGTGTACGATGTCACTTGCACGTAAAAGAACCCTCTCTACTACGCAACGCGTAGATGAGGCAAAATTTCCAGGTGTAGGAGCTCGCTTCCTGGCTTCGGTGGAATTCCCCCAAAATGAACAGTAGACCGACGATAAATAAGCATAGGGATTGCAGCTTTGGTCGGCAACCGGCTGCAGAAAATCTGAAATGGATACCCGACCCTGCCATAGGCGGGAAAGGGTTAGGCGTTGCTTTTGCTTTGGGAACCTTCTGCAGTCAATTGTACACTTGCGAAATTGTACACTTGGCTCTTGAGTTCATGATCGTTGGTTCGATCCTGGATGAGGCGAAGTGGTCTTAGTGTGCTCTCCATCCATTGTGGAGATTAAGATGTCACACCATTGCACGGAACAGAACCCCTTTCTACGTGCAATAAAATATCAGGGTAGAGCGGCAAAATGCCCTGGTATAAGAGTTCGCCTCAGCCCGCCCTTAACAGGAGTGAAAGGTGACCGGACGTTTCGGCATCTATAATCAAATCTTAATTCTGAATTCGGCTCCGCCGGTGGTCGTGAACGAGGTGTCGAGTTCGGCAGACAGACGGACGCACATCGGGGGGAAAAATGTGATTTGACAGGATGATTGGACAAAAGATCGTGGTGCACAGGTTCGCTCCCAGCCAAAGTCAAGTGTATTCAGAGGCGTCGCTAGGGTTGGTGTCACCCCCTCCCTCCGAAAAAGAAAGCCGCTCTGCCTGTTCTGTTCCTTCCGCCTTGGTGTCACCCGTTTTGTCATGGTGCAAGTTGTGTCATCTGGCGCGGCCCGCACCTTCCTAGTGACGCCACTGAGTATATTACCCTGCTTCTTACAAGTTACACGCTTTCCACAAAACGCGGCTGGAGCCTGGTGTGGGGTTCGACCTTCACCTTGTCTCCTTTTCCACCTCCACTAACGTCAGTCACAGGCTGCACCGGTAAGAACTAACTACCAGTATGCTTAGTTCAGGTTCAATTCTGATTGCAGTCAATGGCAGAAATGCTTCTTAGCTTGACCTATAGAGGGTGCCACTAGCTTACAGCCTTAACGAGAGAAACTTGCAAGTCCGACCGGCGATGTTTGATAAGGAAGAAAACATAAATGCAAAATATTTCAAATTTGATTCATATATTTTTTTTTCGAATAATTCTTATAATTTATTTTAAATAATGTGACGTTTCCTTAACGCAGAAACGTATGCTCAGACGTTTGATCCCGTCACGCGGTCCTGTAGCGATAAAGCGCTGCGCTGTGTTTCTGAACGGTAAAAGGGCTCCGAAAGTTCGTTGTCACTCGTTAAAATGAGCTCAACTAAAGCGCTATAGAAAACAGGCATTTATCACGTGACGAAATAGGCGCAACTTTTGCCTTCTCTAAAGCGCCTTTGTAACAGACGTTCTGTTTCCCCGCGTTCTATGAAATCCGTTTGAAACGATCAGCTGCTTATTATTCAAAGTCAACCTCCTAACCCCTTTTCCCGCCTATGGCAGGGTCGGGTACCCATCTTGTCCCTCCGAATGGACACAAGGATGATCTATTGGGCAGTGTTTTTCCGCAGCCAGTTGCCGACCAAAGTTGCAACCCCCCAATGCTTATTTATCGTCTGTCAACTGTTGGTTGGGGCACTTCACCGACGCCGGGGTTGTTGTTGTTTGTTGGGGTTTTAGGGCCCTTTAACTACAAAGGTCATTAGAGCCCCGTTCACAGCATAGTTCTTATGCAACGACTGCACAGACACTACACTAATGCGACGATTTTTGGGTATTAGCAGTACCCAGTTTTCCCAAGCGGCCAATCATGTCAGTACTAGCTGGGGTTGCGCTGCTTAACTTCAGTGATCAGACGAGAACTGGTGTGTCCAACGCAATTCGCCGCTCCCCGACGCCAGAGGGGGGGGGGCGAGTATAGTCAAAATAATAAAATAATTCATGTAAATTTAATATTTGGCCTTCACATTATTAACCTTCCGTCCACAACGTGACGATTTCTGGCACGCACTACAAGGTGGGGTCTGTCATTACCCCAAAAAGACGTTTTGATTTTCAAGGCTTAAATATTGAGATTAAGGGCATTATTATGGATATTGAATTAAATACCATCCATATAAAGCTTTAGATGAAAATAATTTGGAAACATGCTGTAATAATGCTATATTACCCAAGAAGACAAGACGTCATCATCATCATACCCTTATCCCACCTATGACAGGTTTGGAACTGCAGGGTCTAGTCCTCCACTCTTGCCTATCTCCCACCAGGTCCCCATCCACCCCAGACACTACCATATCCTTATGGACATCCTACTCCCATTTCTGCCTTAGTAACCAGTGTTTCTGATCAGCCAACCATGTTGGTACTAACTTGGGTTGCATTGCTTAACCAGATATAAAATACGTTAATTACTTAGGAGACCTGCCAATTCCCCTAGATAGGTAAAGAAAACATCGGAAAACAGGTACTCAAAGGTTGGTTAAGATTGGAGAAAGTGGTACATCTGTGGACACAATTTTGTAGATCTGGGGTTTGCCGAGACCCCACCTTGTGGACGGAAGGTTAAAGTAATAAAGAGTAACATGTGCTACGCGTCAAATTGCAAATCTAAGGACCGTTTTCGAATGTCCATTAAACGTCCATCGTGTTTACAAAGTAATAGGCCTAACTGACAATTATTGTCTATAGGTATTAGGTTCAAAATGACATTTTTGGCAACCGTTTCAAAAAAACAAGTATGCCTTTTAATGGCCGATATAAGGACACGTTTTCCACGATCTAACATGCTTACTATTAGGAATCCTAATATAGATGACCTTGGTTTAGTGAACACCAAAGAAAAAAAAATGTAGTGGGTTAACACCTCAAAACGTATTCACAGTTGAGTGACCAGTAGAATATGAAAGGCAGGTAGGTACAGGTTGCAGAACCCTTCTTTTGTGATGATGTCCCCTTAAGCCAATCTCTCTCTTATGTCCAAACAGGTCAAGAATGTAATCATCGCTTGGACCAAAGACTTGTGGTCGTAATTTATACTCCTTTTTACGCACACACAGAGAGAAAAGTTTGGGACTCTTCCGAAAAACTTCATTCATATCTCGTTTTATTGTTTCACAGGATACTTGTCAATCAGTCATCGCACAATCAGCGCCGGATTTACCATTAGGCTAAGTAAGGTGAAGCCTAGGACCTCAACATTTAGCAGACTTCAAAACTTAAGAATAGGGCTTGAAAAGGGCCTCAAAATTCAAATAGCCTAGGGCCTCTCAATATCTAAATCCGGCACTGCTCACAATCATGAATGACCTCCATGCCACATCTACGGCCCTGGTGAAGAGGAGGAGCACACGAAAAAGAAACAAAAAATGCTGGGCAGTTAGTAGCATATGTCCAGATGGTAAGAATTGACCGTTTTTTTCCACAGTTTTGTTTTTCAGGCCTGCCTGTTATTGGTTTTCATCACTAGGTCTAATGAGTAAACGTGAGAGAAAAAGAGAGAGGAGCTACTCATCCCTCTCGTTTGGTTTTTTTTTTCGGGGTTGCACGAAAGAGGATGGACACACACACAAACGGGATGAAGACAGACACACACATGCGCACAAAAAACATCACACATCACTAAACCAGATGGGGGGTGTAGGTGCCTCTCTCTCGTGGTCTTCATTGTCGTCGTCATCGTTGCAAGACCCCAGGTCACTCTAGAATGTCATGACGGAAGGGTTCAGTCACGCCATGTGGTTCCTCCACCGGATATACCACGCTCCACCCTATTTTTTACTCTCCTCTCTCATTTCTGCTTTACCCTCTCTCGCACTTATCCTAGTCCCCCTTCCCTCTCTTGTTGATTCAAAAATTTGTCAGTTAGCCAAACTAAAAGTCACAACAGTGAAAGGACAGGGGGGGTGCCGAAACGAAGAGGAAGATGAAAAGTTTCAAAATATAGCCTTCAGTGCACTACCATTCCTCTTCCAACCCACCCTTCCCTCTCTTGCCTAAAAGAGGGACGGACACTCCATTGAGAAATAACGAATGAACGAAGACGAGAACCCTGATCTACAGCATTTAAAGGGCTAACAGTAAAAAAAAAAAGGTGAGGACGAAAATGAACTCCTTATTAACCCTACGCAGAATATTTTTGCATCCTTTTTCCTGCCCGAGACCCGTCTTCGACTCACAAACTGCTACCGCTGCTGTTATTTGGGATAAAAATAACAGTAGTTAGATTTTTATAGTTGGGACGAGGGCAAGAAATGGGGGAAAAAACAACAAGTCAGGGGGGAAGAGAAATATGATGTGTGTGTGGTACTTGTCTCCTCCAGTTTTGTTGGTTGACCCTAAGAAGATGTGCGCAGAAGCGAAAGGAAAAAAAAGAATTTGTCGTTCGGTGACTTGGGATCACTCATAAATAGCAGAGACACGTTTTTTTTTTGGTGTGTGTGCTCTTCCTAAGATTTAAGACAATCGCGTTGTAACTCTCACTCCACAACTCAGAAATCAATAAGAAAATGTCTGAATGTCCTTGTGAAGACCATAAACCAGTAAGGAGACTTGTCTTTCGAAAAGTGATGCTGTAGGATTGTCCAATGTTGGCTATAACAGATCTAATCTGTTATTGGGTGGTCGACCGGTCAAGAAGTGGACGTTTAAGCTTTCTCTCTCTTTTTTTTTGTCCTCTCCTTTCCTCTCTCTGTTCTTTTCATAAACCTTTCGTCGTTCACAGCCCACACACGCACACCTCTGATAGGGCTGAGAGGGTAAAATAAATTGAGTTTTAATCCAGTAAATATCAACAACGCTCAGCTTTGCAACAAAGACTCGCAAACTTCTCTTTCGTTTGCGCCTCTAAGTAGAACAGGTCAAAAAATACGTATCCTGACAGTGTTGTTGTTGTTCGTTGGTGTTTTAGGGCCCTTCAACTACAAGGTCATTAGGGCCCCGTCCACTGCGTAATTCAAATGCAGAGACGGCACAGACACTACACTAATGCGATGAGTTTCGGGGATTAACAGTACCCAGTTTTCCCAAGCAGCCACCCATGTCAGTACTAACTGGGATTGCAGTTTGTTTGTTGGTGTTTTAGGGCCCTTCAACTACAAGTTCATTAGAGCCCCGTCCACTGTGTAGTTCTGATGCAGAGACTGCACAGACACTACTTTTGGATACTAGAGGTACCCAGTTTTCCCAAGTGGCCACCCATGTCAGTACTAACTGGGGTTGCACTGCTTAATTTCAGTGATCAGACGAGAACTGGATGTGTCTAACGCAGGGCCGGCGTGATGGGTGTGCGAACAGGGCCCCGCGCATTCGGATTAATGAACTTATTGATAGAAGGGCCCCGCTTCGCATAATTAATTTGCACAGGGTCGCGCAAAATATTGCGCCGGACCTGGTTCAACGCAATAAGCCGCTCCTTCCTGACAATGCTACAGCCTATTTACGGTAATGGCAGAAATGAATGTACCCCACTAGGTAGCGTGCTCAGTAACTGCGTCAGGGGTTCTAGGTTCGATACCGAACAGAGGCGGGTTAGCTTCTTTCGGGCGAGAGAGAGAGAGAGAGAGAGAGACCCCGAGTGAGCCTTCTGTTAAGAAATAAAACCGAGGTCCTGTGTGGTGTACGATGGCATTTGCACGTCAAAGACCCCTCTTTACTATGCAACGGGTAGGTGAGGTAAGATTTACAGGAGTAGGAGCTTGTCCCCCTCTGGTGTCGGAGAGGTGCCCCAACGAACAGTAGACCGACGATAAACAAGCATAGAGGTTGCAGTTTTGGTCGGCAACCGGCTGAAATACGCTGTCCAATATATCACCTGTGTGTCCGATCAGAGGGTTAAGATGGTATCCGACCCTGCCATAGGCGAGAAAAGGTTAGAAGTTGCTTTTGTAGATATGTGATTTTAACTCGATTTTTAGCCCTGTCCTGTATTTCTCTCTGCCAATGGTATTGGCACACGAAATTCGAAACTGAGTCTAAAAGCTTCTTTGTCAATGCTGTTGAACAGAGCGCGGGAGTCGAACTCGTGCCTCTTCGATTTTTACCGGTCTAAACATATATTATTATTATTCTAGGGTACATTTACGTTGAGGTGACTAACACGAAACGGGATGGGATGATGGCCAGTCCGGAAAAGAAAGGACTTAACCTGAGGCCCATGAACTCAAGGCAAGTCCAAGGACAATTCTTTTTTTTAATCTTCTAATTATAGTTTGTATGAATGAAAATGTAAATTCTATATTGCTAATCCTGTTTTCGCAGGCTCTCTGAACACCGTACCCGGGCAAGAATTTACTGACTCCAGGGTCAAGCGCACTACTAGTTGAGTGACCGAAGGAATCTAACAAACAGTCGTTTAATCTTTAACTCTACTGCTTGTGGCCAGTGGCATGATAATCATATGGCGATTTTTCCCTTAAGTTTATTAAGTCACGTAACCTAATTGAAGAGGGTGTTTGCTTCCCGACTCAACGTACACAAGTTCGTCCCCCCGACCGACCGCAATGGGTTTTGTTTCTTGCTTAGGAGGTTGATCTAAATTACACCTTCTTCTCTAAATGTGAGCGTGTGGAAAATTTGGCAACTGAATTAAGTGGCTATGGCGCGTTTGCCTCGCATTCAAAGTATGCAGGTTTTTCCCTGCCCCCCCTCTCTCCTCCTTCTCTGAGGACCACACTTGATTATTTACCTGTGTGACGAGGGAGTGTCCTGGAATGCCACTCCAATCCCCGAACAGGAAGGAGTGGTGTGGTCTCCGTACTAATATATGGTGTCATGTGTTCAATTTGTTTGTTTCGTTGTTGCTTTAGGGCCCTTTAATTACAACGGTCATTAGAGCCCCGTCCACTGCGTAGTTCTAATGCAGAGACGGCACAGACACTACACCAATGCGACGATTTTTGGGTATTAGCGGTACCCAGTGTTCCCAAGAGGTCATCCATGTTAGTACTCGCTGGGATTGCGTTGCTTAACTTCAGTGATCAGATGAGAACACCGGTGTGTTCAACGCGCTCAATGTAGTCAAAAATGGATCTCAAGCACCCATATTGGGGCTAAAACACGCATCCCTTTATCCCCTCTTTAGTGAAGACTGGCCTGAGGATTGCAACTACAGTGAAAACTCTCTAATTGGTACACCCGGGGGACCCAGCCAAAGTGTACCCATAAGAGGGGTAAGTAATAGCCTATGGATGAAAAATCGGTGCCTGAAGAATTTGTACCGATATAAGGGGTGTACCCATAGGATGACGGGAGTGGGGGAATGGGCCCCCAAGTGCTTGATATTTGCTGACGATGTGGGAAAGCTTGCAGAGTCCAATGAGGAGGCCCAAAAGGGCCTACAAGACATCCAGGTAGCAATGGGAAAGGGGGGCCTGAAGGTGAATATGAAAAAGACAGAATACCTAGCTTTTAACTGGAGTGGTCAGGGGCCAGAAGGTGAGGTACGCTCAGGAGATGAGGTGATACCAGCAGTGCAGGAGTTCAGATACTTGGGATCAGTGTTCCAAGGAAATGGGGAAATAGACTCAGATGTGTCTAGTAGGATTAAGGCAGGTTGGCTGAAATGGAGACAGGCAAGTGGAGTCCTGTGTGACCGCCGGGTTCCTATAAAGCTAAAAGGCAAAGTTTACAGAACTGTGGTTAGGCCAGCTATGCTGTATGGCTCAGAGTGTTGGGCTGTGAGGAAGGACCATGAAAGGAGAATGCAGGTGGCTGAGATGCGAATGCTGCGCTTCATGAGTGGGGTGTCACGAGCTGACAGGATCCGAAACGACCATGTTAGAGGGAGTCTGGGGGTGGGAGACATCGCGGAGAAGATGAGGGGAAAACAGATTGAGGTGGTATGGGCATGTGATGCGAAGGGGAGAGGAGGAGCTGGTTAGGTCCACCATGGGACTGCAGGTGGCCGGGAGCGTCAGGGGGAGGGGAAGACCAAAGAGGACGTGGGAGCAGGTGGTACAGAAGGACATGGGTGTGTGTGGGGTGGATGGGGGCCTGGTCAGGGATCGACGGGGGTGGAGGAAAGCCAGAAATCCAGAGGAAATCCAGAAAAGCCTGACCTAGAACCTACGTTGTGATGAATTCAACAACGGGACCTTAAGGTTTGGGACGGCCTATGTCCGATTTGGATTGAACTGAACTCGGCCCCACACTCACAAACACGATGTGAATGCCCAAGCACTCCACCAGCCATGTTAAGTGGGTTATGTTGCCGCAATCACTGCAGGTCATTCGTTTTATTTTTTCCTGGAAAGGAACCCCCGTCCTATCTAACGATTGCTGGTTGGCCGATTAAAGGAATGAAAGATCTATTTAGAGCACATGTTAATTGGATCACAATTTCGTAGCGAGTCACCCGTTTCTATTTAAATTTTATCTGGTTGTAGTGTCCATTTCTTGATGTCCAAAAAAAAGTGTTTTGCAAGATAGGAAAATGCAGGAGAAGAAAGGCGGAAAAGGGAGAATGGCAGGAGGGAGGAGACAGAGAGTTCAGGGATCCCCTCTTTCTTCAAGAAACATGGTTTAGAGCACACTGCACTTCTTCTATCGATTAACGATCAGATCACTGCCCCGCTTGACCACCATTTTCTCCAATGTCCTCTCAATGCCGCCCTTTTTACTCACATTTCTTCTCACTGTCTAACCCCCCCCCCCCCCTCCTTTCTTCCTGGTTCACCACATCTCCCGGTCCCCTTTCATTTATTTGCTCCAGATTTCTTACACCACCACCACCACCACTACTACTACTACTACAGCCCCTCCCCCCTCCGCCCTACCTACACGTTGTCAGTGGAATGTTGCAAGGGTTTCTGGACTATGAGATGGACAATGATAGGGTGACTGCCGCCGCCGTCTCCCTAACCCCTTCAATCACCTCCACAGCCTTCCAACCCTTTTCTATCACCCTTGCGCACAGTTTTGTTTCCACGAAGCAATTCTGCTGACATCGATTATACAGGGGTCCTAAAGCAGAACGAGACTGGTCAATTCACACTGTGAACTCGCACACTCTCGCAGACACTGACCCCCAACCTTTAAGGGATTTTGATGTCACAGATGTGTCCCCTTTTCGCCTATGAATTGGGAAATGGAGAGGTGTAGCGAGGCAGTTGCTTACTGTTTGTTACCCTGTCCAGGGAATTGAGTCCCAGACGCTTTTAATAATGAGACTCATGCACGCACAGTATCATCTCTGGCCATCCCCTTTTTTTCCTCTCCCTCCCCTACTCATGCCGTGTTGTCGTCATCGTCGCCGTCCTCTCCCCTGGAGAAAAAGCTTGCACTTTATATATTTGATGACGAAGGTGGGTCTAGAAATGGATTATTTACAGGGAAACATCGGAAGTGTTGGGGAAAGGGGGTGTCTCAGTGCTACTCTCGGATGTATTGATCGGTGGTGCAACAGTTTCTGTGGTAACAGCAACTTCAGTCATCCATAGGGCTGAGTGACCTTAGTAGTCCAGGTCTTCATAGTTCTCATTTCTTCCCCTCCGCATCCTCTGTCGCCGAGGAAGTGGTCAAACTTTCACCCATCACAGCATTTCGACGTAACCCCGCTTTTGCATCGTTTTGGCATATTAAAGAGGAGACATGACGGACTCCTGCTACCGCCCATGAATGGGTTGCAAATTGTAAAGGGGTAAGTGCAACATATGGGACGCAGACGCCAGGTCTCCTCTGGACATCTGGGCCCGCTTACAATCACGGTCCACTTTCAGGGTGGATCAATAATAGCGTGGTTGTCCGAGTGCGTGGATTCAAATTCGATCCTGGCCGAATTGGTTAGCGAAGTCCTGGAATGGAGAATTGAATTCGGGTTGCCTATGCCCCAGGCGGAAGCCTTAACTCGCCATCTTACCAGCCGGGAACAACATTTGAGGTCCTTGAGAGTGAAAGAAATTTGCCCCGATTATTTTGAAGAATAACAGTCTCCTCAGCCTGGTTTCTGAACTCTGTATCATCTTCATGCCTGGGAAATTCAGGAGCGGCGAATTGCGCAACCCCAGCTAGTACTGACATGGGTGGCCGCTTGGGAAAACTGGGTACTGCTAATACCCCAAAATCGTCGCATTTGTGTAGTGTCTGTGCAGTCTCTGCATAAGAACTATGCTGTGGACGGGGCTCTAATGACCTTTGTAGTTGAAGGGCCCTAAAACCCCAACAAACAACAACAACCCCAGGGAAATTCAGAATCTATCCTGTAGGTATCGGCTGGAATCGATCTCGGATCTTTGAACCATCATGTGTCAGACTGACATTCCTTGCTCTGGAAAGTAAATTTCTCTAGGCTTCCCCCCCTTTTAAACTCACAACTCGTCTTACTTTCCCCCTTTTCCTGCCTTCGTACTGTCGTTCAGAAATACGACCCTAAAACGACCCATAATCTTCTTCTGCTCCCCCCTCTCTAGTGGAAAAGGGGAGAAGGTAGAAAGGAGGCAGGGTAACAGTTGTGAAAAGGACGACGAGAGGGAAATAATAGGTCGTAGGACTAAGGTTCCTCCTGAATACAGCCGCCAGGTTTTTCATGCGTCGCAACCGTTTCGTTCTCCCCTTTATCTTCATGCGTGGCCTATTCCCCTCTGCCAAAATAGGAATGGTACCATCCCACTACGGTTCCGACCCCGACACTCTTTCTCACCCATCCACTTTGTGTTCTGCTCTAAACTATGCGACCCACTAGCTAGTTCTGTCACGCTTCCTCCTCCTCATTTGGCGTTTGTGTTTTTTTTTGCCTTCTAACAATAACGTCCGCCAAACTTGGGACTATGGGGTGTCTTCACCTACTGTCCCGCCATCAGTTATCTACCTCCATCCTGCGGGACCGTAATTCAAAATGGTGAGACAACAGCTGCGTATGCAGAAGATCGATCACGTAAGCAAGCACTTAATGATTGACCCCCGAGCTTTTCCGTTTTTTTTTTCTTGTTTTCTTGGCTCTCTCTTTCTGCTACCCCCTTTTGTCAATCCCCTTTCTTTCTGTGTCCTGCCCTGTTCTCTCTCACCCTTCTTCTCCCCCCCCATTCTTCCATTGCTCAGATATCTGCTGCCCTCTTTCCGCCTCAACAGTCGAGCACTGGGACCTCAGGCTGACGTATCTTTGGATACATTCCTTAGGCTACATCTTTCTTTCTTTCTTCTGCTTTTTTTCTCTTCTGACCTCTTCTCTGTCCCTCTCGTCCTCTCTCCCTCCCTCCCTCTGGCTATCCCGTCCCAATTACCCCCGCCTTCCCTTTCCGGACGTCTCCTATCTTGAGAAAATGGACTTGCAACTAAAATGGAGGGGGTAAAGAATTTACAACGGTTGTCACTTTGCTCAGATAATCGATCTCCTTCCTCCACTCGTCAAGATAAAAAAAAGGGTGGGTATTTTATGAATGAACCTTTATTACCTATGCCCTGTCGCCTAATTTATTGCGTTCTCTCCTCCATGTTCCCTTCCCTTTCCTCCCTCGATCATAACCTTTCCTGATATATTCTACGTGAGCCAGCAGGCCAGGACAACGGGTCTCAATTTGGAGAGGACGGTTGTATGGACGACCCTCAAGTTCTGTTAATGGCATTTATTGCAGAGCAACTGTTTGACCTGTCCACTACTAATATCCTCCCTGTCTCTCTCCGTCCACTCCACCCCACATACCTATGCCACTGACCGGAAATTGTATAGTCGCCAGTGTGGGCAAGTCGTTTCTGAATGACCCTTGGCTAATTCTGTCCGTGACTGAATCACACAGACTGACTGAGACGGATGTAATCATTGTCATCTATGGGCCGTGACCCATATCTGGAGAGTGGGTTCACGAGGTCCTAAATTTCGTGTGTGACATCTCTTGATTATTGCTTTATTTAACGTCGATCTAAAGTTCTGAAGGCCAGTTAACTGATCCTCAGAATTACCGATAGTGGCATTACTTAGGAATACTGTCGATCTGCACATTTCTTAATTCCGCCTACGAAAAGCCCTTTCAGCAACTCCTAACCCATCTCCCGCCTATGGCAGGATCGGGTACCCATCTTGTCCCTCTGAATGGACACAAGGGTCATCTATTGGACAGCTTTTTTCCACAGCCGGTTGCTGACCAAAGCTGCAACCCCCATGCTGATTTATCGCCGGTCTACTGTTCGTTGGGGAATTCCACTGACGCCAGGGGGGGGGGCGAGTTTCTACACCTGGAAATTTTTACCTCATCCACCTGTTGCATAGTAGAGAGGGTTCTTTTACGTGCAAGTGACATCGTACACTACACGGGACCTAGGTTTTACTTCTGATCTGAAGGAAGGCGCAATCGGGGCATCTCTCATACGAAGAGCCCCTTAACGGGTAAAATTGTTTGGTAAGCAATTCTCAGCCGAGTGAATGTTGGTGGCAGCCAGGATTGAACGCGGGACAGGCCACACAGATCAATTTGTCAATTTACGCGGCTATTTCATTTCGATCGGAAACGGTTGGGTTTTTATCCTGCGGTGGTGACATCTTAAGCACCTTAGATCCCATCCAACGGAAGTCACACTAGAGGTCTAGTTCTTGCCGGGGGAGCGGCGAATTGCGTTGGACACACCAGTTCTCGTCTGATCACTGAAGTTAAGCAGCGCAACCCCAGCTACTACTGACATGGGTGGCCGCTTGGGAAACCTGGGTACTGCTAATACCCAAAAATCGTCGCATTAGTGTAGTGTCTGTGCAGTCTCTGCATTAGAACTACGCAGCGAACGGGGCTCTAATGACCTTGTAGTTGAAGGGCCCTAAAACACCAACAAACAACAACAACAACAAGTTCTTGCCAGAAAGAAGGCCCTAACTTTGGTCAGCATCGAACCCTCACTTCACGGATTCAAAATCAAGAATTCTATCACAGAGCCACCAAGGCGGTCTTAACCCCTTCCCAATCATAGAATTTCTCTTCAGTCCCAGGAAATATAACACTGACTTTCAAAAAGTGTTTTAGTTCGAAGGGTAATTGCCAACTTGGCCCCTGCCCCCCCCCCACGCACACACCACAAGAAATACAATCTGATCTTGATCAGTCTCGATCCTGTAATCGCGGATCGAATCGAATTTGAGAGTTCATCCCTTCTACGATGTGTTTATCCCAATTCCAACGTAGACCATGCCCCACCTGGTATCTTACGCCAATGTAACCCTTTAACGGCCCAGAAAATGAACTGAAAAGTTCTCCAAGTGCAAACTGGGCTCTCTGTTCCCTCCAGCCAGGTTTCAGGCCTGGCAAGAAGCCATTCCTAAGAGTTCCAGAAATTAGCCCATTTATCACCTCTTTTTCACGTCATAGTTTTACCTTTTTCCTGTCGCTTGCAGGGTCGGGCACTCACTTGCCCCGTTGGCACCGGAAAAACATGGACGGTATTTTTTAGGAGCTGGCTGCCGACATCACAGACTACAGCACCTGTTTAATGTCGGCCAAATCGACGAGAAGGGGATTTGAACCTATGCACTTGGAAAGCGGAGTGACTGAGACGGACCTATCACCTCCTTCCACGTATTTGAAAACGCAACCTCTTTTTTTCCGCGGAAATGGCTGGTAAGTGCATTGTGAATACTTCCGTTTCTTCATTATCCTACTTTTCGTCCAAGAGGTTCTGTCCCAGCACAGGCGGCTCATTGGCGCAGGCAAACCTAGGCTGCTGCCTAGGGCGGCAAATTTCATAGGGGCGGCCAAATTACAGAGATACTTCCTTGTCATGCAGTCTATCGGTCATTTTAAATGTTCATAGTCCAGGGGTTCCCAAACTTCTGATTGGTGGGGCTTTGAACCTATACACCTGGAAAGCGGAGTGACTGAGACGGACCTATCACCTCCCTCCATGTATTTGAAAACGCAATCTCTCTTTTCCGCGGAAATGGCTAGTAAGTGCTTTGTGAACACTTCCGTTTCTTCATTATCCTACTTTTTACCCGAGTCATTCCTATCCCAGACCTGCACGTCCGAAGGACCCTCCTCCTCAACCTCCACCTAAGACGATGAGACACTAATCGTATTTTGTGAACGACTTCCTCTCATTCTGTTGGTTGCCAAGTAGGAAACGCCTCGACCAGGTGTGACGGTCATTTTGGATTAGTCCTCGCCTTTTTCTCGTCTTCCGCTCTGTTTTTTTTCTCCTCGCTCTTCTCTCACTAGCTGTTTCGTCGGCTATCTGCCTGTCTCCCACACAACCTTTCCCGTCCTGTCACTTTCTCTCTCTCTCTCCCTAATTCCCCTCACCTCCTCCTCTCCTCATTTCCCGCCACTGTCGTCACCACCCGCCACCCTTCTTCTCGACCCTTTGCCTATTTTGACCCGTTCCTCCCTTCTCTTCCTTTCCCTTCTGCCGCCCTTTCTACTTCATCCCTCAACCATCCTCCTCCTCCAGTCACCCCTGACCGCCTTCCCCCTCTTTTTTTTGCCAACCTCTCCTTTCCGCCATCCACCCACACTCCCCTCTCTTTTCACCCCTCCGCCTGTCAAACTCACCCCACAAGAATGTCCGTCGTCGCTTTCGTCGTTGGTCTCTGCCAACGTCATCCGATAGCATATCTGAAAACAGCAGCAGCAACAACAACAAGAGGAAAGTGGCGGCGGCAGCGGCGTCGTCGTCGTCGGCGGCGGCGGAAGGCGACTGCTTAGTCGACGAAGCGGCGCAGGAGAGGGGACGAATGGTCCCCCTCCCCCCGCTTTTTTTCTCCTCTTGGTGTGTGTGTGTGTAATTTTTTTTTTGTTACCCGCTGCTGCTGCCACCACCACCCAATGCTATTTCGCTGAAAATAATGGACTTAACAAAACACGTGCTCTGCCGACCGGGAGGGGTGGCCAATGGGGGCGTGGTCGCTTTGAGGCGGGCGGACAAGCGAACGGGCGTGTGGGGTTTGGGTTACACGCCATAGGGAGGACAAGAAGGGAAAAGCGGAGGGACACTGAAAGAGAGAGAGAGGGTAGGTTAGGGTGGCAACACACAGTAGAAAGAGGGAGAGAGAGAGAGAAAGGAGGGGTGAGGTGACGAAGAGGTCCTACGGTGACGTGAGTTGCTGATCCGTACAAGTGTGCGGCGCCCTGGAGTATACTTGGAAAAGAGAGGCGACGTATAGGGAGGAAGGAGAGAGAGAGGAAAGAGGAGGATAGAGCAAAAGAAGAAGGCAAAGGGCGGATGAGGTGGAGGTGAAAAGGGGAGGGCTTCAGGGGGTCCCCGTAAAGGGGATTTTTTTTCCTCTCTCCCTCACTAGCTCTCTCACTCTCTCTCCCCCTTATCGTGTACATATGCCTCCTCAATGCGCCAGTTCGTCGTCGTCGTCTTAGTCGTCGGCATGCTGTGTGCTCTCCGTGTGTATTTGTGTTGGCGTGAGCGGCCGATGAGTCGTCGTCGTCATCGTCGTCGCAATGCCAAACGGCAGTGCGGTTGAGACCCTCGACATTCGCAGCGGTTCAACTAAGGACCTCGCGCGGTCAGTTTCCAAAATCGCTCCAAAACCAGGATAAAATTATGAATTATTATTTTTCTTTCATGAAACTCTGTCATCGTATTTTGTGATTTGTCGACGTCACTGCTGTCGTCATTTTCGCCAGTTTTATGTTTTTGTGGAACGTTGATTGGAACTTCGTCGTCCCCCTTCCCTCCCAAAATTGGTCCTAATATCGCGTTAGCGTTAACCACGTGCATATTCGCGGCACTCATTTCAGGGTTGCTAAGGAAACGCGTCACGTGGCTATTCTGTTAGAACGTTCACTATTAGAACAGGAAGTGATAGCAAGCACGTGTGTTTTCGCGGGTTCTTTTCGTGGTTGCTAAGGAAAGGCGTCGCTGGTTGTCATTTATTTTCGGGGTCACGTGAATGTTGATGACGTTTTTATTTCTAAAAACTTTTTTTTTTACTCTGCAATGAGAAAGTTTGTCATATTTTTCATTCATGTGAACGACTGTTTATTGATCGCCGCCAGTTTGAAAGAAAACTTACCGCGCTCAAACAGAGGGCGCAATTGGTCATTTTTCTTAAATATAACTTTTCAACAATAATATTTTGAACAACCCCCTCCCCTCTTCCCCGTCCCATCTTCACATCACCACCTTTCACCTCGCTGCACCCCATCCCCCACCATGTGTCCTGTCACAACTTTAAAAGTACTGACGCCGCAGCTTCAATTTTAACAATTTATTATTCGGAAGTGCCACAGTGTGCGTGTTGTTTTAAATAATACTATTTCCGGTCTAGGATTGTGTTGTGGCCCGTGTGTGTGTGCCCCCTTAAGTGTCACGTGTTTATATATATATATTTCGGTAGGTGCAGGGCAGAAGGAGGAAGCGGAGGATGATGATAACGACCACAAGTGCATCACCTCTGGGAATGTCCATCCTACGCCCTGCCGTTGCTCCTGCAGCTCTGCCGTTAGCTGGCGATCGAGAGGTCAGAAGTAGTAGCAGCTCATGTAGCAGACAAATGATGGAATCGAGCACGAGCCCACCGCCGTCGAAACGGGTGGAAGTGTCACGGACGTCGTCCAATCTCAGGCGACTGTGGTACAAGAAAAATGGTGGTAAAGAACAACAACGAATGTCTACTTCTTATTCTAGAAGGTTACTCTATCGGTCCCAACTCAATTCTGCCCTAACCTGGACGTCCCATAACAGATTCTTAAATAACGCGATTGCGGACCAACCAGGTAATTCGGCTACCTCGTCAGTGCTTCAGACGACTACTACTACTACTAACACTACTGATCCGGCGGGATGGACTACAGCTGCCGGCATCTCCGCGGCGGCGGCGGCGACGACGACAACACTGACATCGTCGTGTTCGTCAACGTCCTCGTCGCCTTCTTCTTTGTCGTCGTCGTCGTCATCGTCCTGCAAAAGTAACGACTCGCAAAATGTGACTGCCATTTCCACGTCTTCAGGATCGGCCGTCAGTTCGGATCAGGACGTCCGTGAGTCAGTGGTCAAAGTGGCACCCAAAGGATTGGCGGAAACGGCATCGTCGCCATCCATGGCAGCGGGAGCGACGACGACGACAACAACAACAACAACAACCCTACCTTTCGACATGAGTGTCTATGACGAATATCTAAAACCCACTTATCGGGACGGAGACGCTGTTCTGGAAGTGGAATGTGGCAAGAATCGTGGCCTGTTATATTTGTCCCGACTATGTCAGGGCAGCAAAGGCCCATGCATCTTATATAATGACATGTGGTTGACTCCTAACGAATTTCAGTATGTGAGTGGACGCGAAACGGCCAAGGACTGGAAAAGGTCCATCAGACATCACGGCAAGAGTATGAAACTGTTACTGGCCAAAGGTATCCTGGCTGTCCACCCACCCATTTGTGATTGTGATGGATGTCGGATCAGTTCGCCTGTGGTAAGTGCACACCTACGCTTCCGTTTTCCGTTTATTTTCTATTTTCGCGGGGTTTTATTTGAATTATGACGCGGGGTGTTTTTTGTTTTTTTTTTTTTTTTTTTGGAAAAAATGATATTATGACGATAATACAAACAGCAACTACTAACCCATTTCCGCCTATGACAGGGTCAGATAGGAGGTCGGGTACCCATCTATCCCGCTGAATGGACACATGGGCGATCTATTGGACGGCATTTTGACCCAGCCGGCTGTCAACCAAAGGTACAACTCATATGCTTATTGATCGTCGGCCTACTGTTCGTTGGGACACTCCACCGAGCCCCTACACCTGGAAATTTTGCCTCGTGGCATTGTAGAGAGGGTTCTTTTCCCTGCAAATGTCATCGTCCACATCACACGGTAGGGCACTGGCTTCACTTCCCATCCAACGGAAGGCGTACTCAGGACCTCTCACTCTAGCCCGAAACAAGCCAACCCCACCTCGATCCAGTATCGAACTTGGTACCACTGACACAGTAATCGATCATGCTACCTCCTGCCCCACCGAGGCCGGTGATTAGAATTCTCAGCAAAACTAGAATTTTGTAATGTCAGTAGAAAATTAGACACGTGACTTAAGTCAACCAATGACGGGTAGCTTTCTATACGAACACGTGACGATGCACACTCTTCCCGATTGGATCTCTTCTAGACGTTATCCATTCCTGTTGCATATTAATTAGGCGAGATAATCCCTGTCCAGTTCAAATGGGAAAAGCGGGAATATTTTGCGCTCACAAATTTGACAAGCAGCAACAGTTGTTGTCCGGTAATTTGTGAATGTCTCCTTTGGCTCTAAGGGCGTACGTTAGCGCTGTGTACGTTTTAAGGGTTCTTAGGCCGATTCTAAAACAATAGATGCGTTTTTAGTGAGATCTCACGCGCAAACGAACAAACATGTTCGTCTAATCGTTTTGGAAAACAATAACGAACGTTTGTTATTGTTGGGGGTTCTGAGAACGTTTGATCTAAACACTGTTTGCGATACACAGGTCCACGGTGCACGGGAATCGAACCGCGAGTCTGAACGTTTGTCGGGTGGAGATGGTGAAGCGAACCCTGTTTTAAAACGTTTGCGAACATTTGAAATGGTTCGTACCAAGTGCTTGATGAGCTCTCAACAAAAGCTATTCTTTTTTTATGTATTTTGGTGTGGTCAATCCGTGCTTGTGCGACTGCGCAATGGCGAGTTTTGCCGACCGGAAATGCCAGTGTCATATTGTTAAAAAGTGTCATTGAAGTACGGACAGGAGGGGTAAGGGTAAAGTGGTCAAGCGAGGGTCGAGATAGAATGGTGTGAGAGTCACCGCTAAACCATGACGAAACTATTATTGGGAGGATTCCAGAATAAGATGGAGGAATGGTCAGTCGTCTTTCCTTTTCTTGACTAGTTGCACACTGTGAAGGACCCCCCCCTTCCCCCTGGACTTCTTATCAAATAGGCAGAGGAGGTGGGAGGGAGAGGATGTGGAGAGTGAAGCCGAATTAAGGGGCTAATTTCGAAGTTCAACGGCTGCCTGTAAGACAATGGGTGCATCATTCGACTGACCGCGTCCGAATTGATGCTACTGCTGAGGACTGTTACTACTGGTTTTATTGCCGAAATTTATTGGAATTCGACCTCTTAAAGGCACACGGAGTTGAAGGGCCACTTGACTGCAGAGAAAAGACGAAAAAAAAAATGCTGTATTTTCACAGTACGTTAAGTTGGTCGAATCTAAGATGGCCATGGTGAAGGGGGAGTGGACGACATATCTAATGGTCACTTTGACGCTCTGGGACTGTTGGTGAGTTCAGGGCGGTCCTAGACTGCTGCCTGGAAGTGCTTATGGTTTCACTAACTCCGATACGTCGGAATTTTGCCGACATATGCGAATTTTCCGCGTAACCAAGGCTCTCTTCTGTGAAGCCATGACATCGCACACGGGACCACGGAGTTGCGTCCCATACGATCACAGGTGCACTGCACTCATCAAAGGCCCATTCCTGTCTCACCCTGATGAAGAAGTCAACCACCACGACCAGGTTCGAATCCCCAACCGTGGACTCACGAGTAAAGAAGGCCACCACCAAGGTGGGTGCATGATAACCATAGGCTGGATCAAATCTGAACTCCCAATTCGTGGTTTGAACAAAGGAGTATAAACATGTCCTGCGCTCAGCACATTTGTAGAGATAGTGGTGCTACTAGCTGCTTTGCCAAATTCCTTACACGACCCCTTGCTATTGCGCCCTGTCACTAACGCCACCAACGGAGGCTATCGACAAAGACGTAAATTGCAACCCGAGTTTGTAGCATCCTGTAGGATGTTTCCAATTTTAAGTCCCATCAACGATCCATTATCCAACCGAGGTAGGACAGGGTCAAGGGTCGAGTCTGTGAGTTTCGGCCCTCCCTCCATTCTCACCTATTCCCAAACGGGACCTTCCACCCGCTTCACAGTATAACCTCCGACTTTTGCTTCGGCCTGTTCTTTTAATGCTGTCCTAGTTTGATGGACCACACCTTCTCCTCCATTTCTTATATGACGTCATTAATGCGTTGTCTGCGTAATTTTATGTCCTTCCATTTAGCCATAAAGCCTTTGTCTCCTTTCCATCGGTCACCGCGATCCAGGTTCGATGCTGGGTCGAGGTGCGCTGCGCTGGCTTCCTTCGGGAGAGAACGAAAAAGATATCCCGAGTGCGCCTTCCGTCTGATGGGAAGTCCGGTGTCCTCTCACAGCTCATTTATAAATCGACCGTACCGTGTAGTGTGCGATGGCATTTGTACGTCAGAGAACCCTCTCTACTATGCAACGGGCAGATGGGGCCATTTCCAAGGTGTAGGAGCTCTGTGGCGTGCCCCAACCAACAACAGGTCGACGATCAATAAGCGTAGGGGTTGCAGCTTTGGTCGGCATCCGGCTGCGTGAATTCGGGTTCGGTTGTTGTTGTTTTAGGGCCCTTCAACTACAAGGTCATTAGAACCCCGTCCACAGCATAGTTCTTATGCAAAGACTGCACAGACACCACACTAATGCGACGATTTTTGAGTATTAGCAGTACCCAGTTTTCCTAAGCGGCCACCCATGTCCGTACTAGCTGGGGTTGCGCTGCTTAACTTCAGTGATCAGACGAGAGAACTGGTGTGTGCAACGCAATTCGCCGCTACCTGGCTGCGTCAAAATACCGTCCAAAAGATCGCCCATGTGTTCATTCAGAGGGACAAAGATGGGTACCCGACCCTGCCATAGGCGGGAAGAGGGTTAGTAGTTGCTTTTTTTTCTATTTAACCACAAAGCGTCACTTTCTCCCCCTCAGTTTCAAATGTTTTTCTTTGGTTGAAGCGTCACTTGTTTGTTGTATGATAATTAATCGCGTTGACTTGTCAGTCACCCGACTTTGAGAAACTTGTATGTGTCAAATGAAAATCAAGTGACCACCCATTTGTTCTCGTCAGGTCAGTGTCACGTGGGTGATGAATAATAAGAGCCACCCTGTCTGGCATGCAGGGGGGGAGGTAGAGGAGGAGGGGGATTCACCCGCGGACTGCATCACTGGAGCGTGTAATTGGTTCATTTAATGAAACACTCATTAATTATGTCGCTATTATGACGGCAATTAATATTTCGTGCTGAAATATGGACTTCATTTTGTCCTACAACAGGATACCACTGTTGGTGATAGACTGCGGTGCAATCCCTTGGACACGGGGGAGGGAATGATGACCCGTTACATCGGTTTCAGGTTTTTGTTCAGGTTGAACTTCGCAAAAGTGGCCTTCTGCGCCTGCGCATCCGGTAGAATGATGATGATGAACGGTTCTTCATCCCAGGATATTGATTGAATGAGTGAGGATGACCTCTTGAACGGGCTCAACGTTACACTTGCATTTTCCGTCTTGAAAGGGGTCCTTTGGAGCGCGAGGCATGTCAAAGGTGGGAGCGACTTGTTGCGTTGGACACACCACTGAAGTTCAGCAACGCAACCGCCCCAAGCTGGTAACACTGGATAGTGATCCTGCCCAAAAATAGTAGTACTAGCATAGTGTGTCTAGGCAGACTCTGCATTTGAACTATGCAGTGGACGGGGCTCTAATGACCTATGCAGTTGAAGGGCCCTAAAACACCAACAAATCAATAACGTCAAAGTAGGATTCGAACCTCTGCACACTAATCCGGTCTGAATGAATTCTTGTTCTGATCCCTCTAAAGGCAAAACCCTTTTGTTTGGAATGTAGGCCATTTAAAGGGACCTACCCATGAAGTGTTAAACACTCCTTCAGCGGAGTTGCTTGGACCGGATGTCACGGAGAACACCCCAAGTGCGAAAAAAAATAACACTGTTCCCATTTTGGCTAGGATCGAACCTGCGATCGATGAGCTCAAACGCTGAGAACCAATACCGGATATGGTGGAGAGGATTATTGCGTTGGACACACCAGGTCTCGTCTGATCACTGAAATTAAGCAACGCAACCCCAGCTAGTACTGGCATGGGTGACCGCTTGAGAAAACTGGGTACTGCTAATACCCAATAATCGTCGCTTTAGTGTAGTATTTGTGCAGGCCATGCACTAGAACTATGCAGTTGTTGTTTGTTGGTGTTTTAGGGCCCTTGAACTACAAGGTCATTAGAGCCCCGTCCACAGTGTGGTTCTGATGCAGGGACTGCACAGGCACTACACTAATGCGACGATTTTTGGATACTAGCGGTACCCAGTTTTCCCAAGCGGCTACCCATGTCAGTACTAACTGGGGTTGTGTTGCTTAACTTCAGTGATCAGACGAGAACTGGCGTGTCCAGAGAACTATGCAGTGGATGGGGCTCTAACGACCTTGCCGGTGAAGGGCCCTAAAACACCAATGTACCAAAAAAAACTCCGGATATCGTACATTTTGAATGAGCCCAAAAATTAAATGGCGTACAGAAGAAGAAGTAACTTAGAATTCTGTTCAAATTCTACACGGTTTCTTTCCCTTTGAAAATCCCAGTGGCATTTGTAGTTAAAAGTCAGAAAATTCTATTATTTCGATATGGCGCATCTGCTAAGAGCTGCCTCTACAGAATGGCCTGCAGCACGTGCGTAGAATGCTGTTAAACATCTCTTTAGACATGCGCAGTTCACACCGGCCAACTATTTCCTCTCATAGAATATGGAATTCTATTTTTCATTTCAGTACATGCATAGAATATTGTTGGGGAGCGGCGAATTGCATTGGACACACCAGTTCTCATCTGATCACTGAAGTTAAGCAGCGCAACCCCAGCTAGTACTGACATGGGTGGCCGCTTGGGAAAACTGGGTACTGCTAATACCCAAAAATCGTCGCATTAGTGTAGTGTCTGTGCAGTTTCTGCATAAGAACTATGCTGTGGACGGGGCTCTAATGACCTTTGTAGTTGAAGGGCCCTAAAACACCAACAAACAACAATAGAATATTGTTGACGTTCTAATATTCCAAACAATGAAATTCTATTCTCGCGGTTACTACACATGCGCAGTTCGGTGCTCCAATATGGGACCTTTTTATAGAATAATGAAGTGTTCTATTTCGTAAATTGATTGCCACCATATTTTTTGGGGGAAGAAAAATAACGAGTTTGCTACTGCGCACATTCCAAGTCGAACCTTTGCTGCTTTGTCCCGCGTGGAAAGAGGACATCCGTGATCGGTGTCACGCCAGGAGGTAACAATCATGGCCCTTCTCTGCCCAAAAAAAAAAACTAGGACCTTGCACGAAATCCTAGAATTTACGGGGTCGATTTCCTTTAAACTTTTTTTTGTCTGTTGTCCCTCCACTAGTGGGTTCAGAAGGAGGAGGAGGAGGCCGAGGACCGTTTTTTGTTACCGTTGAAGTAAAGAGAGAGGTAGGGAGGACAGAAGAGTGCCTTCAGAGTTGGAGGTGAAGGGGAGGGTGGCCTAGAGGGACGTCCAACAAAGGGCGAAAGATGTCGTTCGTCGCTGTACACCACCCCCTGCTCCGTCCGTCTCCACCATTGAATTTCAACCAGGTTTTGAGGTCATCGTTGCACTCACCATCACCAACCAGATAAAGGTCGCCGTGGGACTTTTCGGGTGAGGGCAGAGGCAGTGACGTGTTGTTGGCACGACAGAGGCCATTATAGTGAAGGGGACACAGGGAGAGAAAGAGGGAGGAGGGGTGAAAAGTAAACTGAGAAAGAGAGAGGGGGGGGTAGCACGGACTGTGTCCACCGTGAGGAGGGAAGTGCAGGGTCAACTCACATAATGGTCAACTGCGATAACATCGCAGCCCGACGACGAAGGCGACATCCGTGGCGTGGCGGTAATGACGCTCGGGATCATTAAATGCACTTCGCGTTAAAGGTTGTTGTGTTGGTAGTATTCCAGTTTTTACAGGCCTGTTGTTACCAGATATAACCCGAGGAGGGGGGAAAGGGAGGGGAGAGGGGAGAAGAGAGACCGGTGTTGCAAGGGAGGAGGAGAAGAAGGAGGTGACGAAGAGGAGGGAGTGGGAAATGGCGGAGGAGTGTGAGCGAAAAAGCAGGTTTTTGTGTGTGTGTTATTCCGTTGGCGGCAGGGAGTCGCCTCCATCCATCAGATGCCCTTTCCTGTGGGTTGTGCCAAAAGGCCAAATGACGGCCGACAACATCGTCCCCTTATTTCTCCCCTACATTCTCCATCTCCCTCTCTCTCTCTCTCTACTTCATTCGTCATCCTGCCCAACCATCCATTCTCCCCTCACCTCTCTCCCCCCGCCGCCACACTTTCTCTTTCTCTCCGCCTCCATCAGCAGCACCTCATCGATTGCTAGTTTCCGTCATTCGCAGTAGTAGTAGTAGTAGTAGCCTGTCAATGTCCCCCTCCCCCTCCGTCCCCACCCTGGCTATTTTTTTTCTCCTTGCGCCTGGCCGCCGCGACGGTTCCCATGGTGATATGTCAACAATTCGGTCATTGAAGATGGAGGGCACGCACGCATAGAACCGAAGATGTGCACAGCCTGCACATCCATCCATGTGAGGGATGTGAACGAGGATAGGGGGATACCGAGGTGAGGGGTAGAGCAAAAAAAAGGGGGGTTGAGGGTATGATGATGGTTTGGTGGGGGAGGAAGAGGGGACGAAAAGTAGAGATAAGGCTCTGCTTCACTCCCTCTTCTCCTCTTAGGTGTGGTGTGTGTGTAGATGGATGAGCGTATATGAAGGAGGGGGAGACGAGAACGCCGTAAGGGCGGGGGGAGAGGGAGAGGGGAGAGAGAGAGAGTTGACGGGGACGGAAATGTGGAGAATTAACGGCTCCGACATTTGCAGGGTTTTTTTCTTTGTTGTTGTTGTTGTTGCGCCGGCTGCTGTTGCACGCAATGTGTTGGTGGACAATGAAGAAGTGGAGGGGAAGAAGGTGAGGGTGTGGGAGGGACAGTCGGAAATCAGTCGAACGGGTTTCAAACATGGTAGTTGTTGTCCTTGACCTGCCCTATAGTTCGCTCCCAACCCCACCGCCTCACCACACCAACTATCCAAACTTGTAGGGTGGTTTTTCAGGATGGGGGGTGATGTGTTGTCGTGATGTGCAGCAGCATGAGCGGAGAAGGGGATAAAAATGGTGGTCGTGTCAAGAATGATGAAAGCGCTCCAAAAGCGATACCTGATGGCTAGCTCCTTTTTCATCTCCCCACTGCTCCTTGTTCACCCTCTTCCCCCCCCCTCCACCTCTCCACACTAATTTCGGACCCTCATCATTACCACTGTCGCCACCCGTCCCGCACGTCCTGTCGTTTATAGATCGCTGCCGTCTGAAAAATGACGTGTCTTACTCGGAAATTTCTAGCGCAACAAGGTCGAACGCCCTCTTGTTGTCATCCCCAGCACAGTTTCTCATTAGCCGTAGTGGATGTCGCCCATGTCATTTTCGAACGGATCTGAGGTCAGCGACGATAGGGACATTCTCACATTACTGATAACCTACCGACTCTTATTGCAACTCAAGTCACATTTTAACTGTAGGCCTCATTAATTTAACAGGGTAGGGATACGGATACATTTTGTTTCTTAACGGGTTGACCATGTGACCTATGCGATGGGATTTGGGGAGGGGAGGAGCGAATGTTATCCTATTCATAAGAATATTGTTCCGTGCAACACCACGCAGATTGTGGCGAAATTCTTAACCATTCGAAGGGAAATAACGCAGATTCCATATCCGAAATAAAGGGCCGATCTCTTGTCCCAAATAAAGGACTGGTTTTTGCTTCGTTAGTGTTTTAGAGCCCAGCAACTACAACGGTCATTTGAACTCCGTCTACTGAGTAGTTCTAATGCAGAGTCTGCACAGACACGACGCTGTTACGACGATTTTGGGTATTAGCTGTTCCCAGTTGTTGTTGTTGGTTGGTGTTTTAGGGCCCTTCAACTACAAGGTCATTAGAGCCCCGTACACTGTGTAGCTCTGATGCAGGGACTGCACAGACACTACACACTGCGACGAATTTTGGATACTAGCGGTACCTAGTCTTCCCAAACGGCCACCCATATCAGTACTAACTGGGGTTACATTGCTTAACTTCAGTGATCAGACGAGACTGGTGTGTCCAACGCAATTTGCCGCTCCTTAGCTGTTCCCAAGCGGGGTTTCGTTGCTTTGGGGATTTTGCAATTTCTGGTAACGTGGGCATCTCGGGACGAAAGACGAGAAGTAAAATCACAAATAATCGCCCTCCTTTCTCACGTTTATTTATGATTTTCGCGTCCTTATTGTATTGAAGACGACTGGGAAGGACGAGAAGACTTTTTACTTCTCGTCTTTCGTCCCGAGATGCCCACGTTACGAGAAATCGCAAAATCCCTTTTATTTTAGTGATCAGACGAGAACTGGTGTGTCCAACGCAATAAAGAACCACCCCGTGCCAACCCTGACCAACTGTTTGCAGAAGCGTCATGATTGGCACCTCCACTTAGTTAGGCAGCGGTATGACGACTCCACCCAGATCATAAGCTTAATGGTAACGCCCTTAACTCATAACACCATGACTAGGTTCGATCCTGGCTTCTTTCAGGTGACATTTAATAAGCCCGATGTAGGGATGTCTATGATGTCGCCATTGCTCGGAAAACAACGGATTTCTATCCGAGTAAAATATACACAAGCATCTGCAAAATTCCAGGTGTACAGTATAGGAATTCGCCCCTTGGCATCAAAGGAAGTAACCCGCCCTGTCAAAAAGGCAAAAGGGTCGTGTCATTAGATCAGTCGCCGGCTACGCAAAAATACCATCAACACTGTTACCGTAGCAACGGGACAAATTGCCACCCGACCATGCCATAAGCAAAAAAAAAGGAGACGACGATGATGGTCGCAATTTAGTGCAACTATGGACCTTAGATATCACTACTACATGGATAGGATCCTTCAGTCACGGAAATGGGTGCAAGATTAGGCCAGTTTCAGGAATTTATGGACAACCTTTACTCGTATTACGACAGTTGACTAAATAATCAAAAATGCAGGTTTATTAAATTCAACACTCAACTCTAAAGCAATGAAATTAAGCCGTTTAAAATAAACACTGACCAAGAGGATAATGGTAGGAACTGGTCAAGCAATTTGGGCAGTTATTTCGAATCGGGGTGCCAAAAGTATTCCCTCCAACTTGCCCGCTGCTTGTAGTAGCAACACGCGTTTTTTGAGTGAAAGACTCGATTTTTCCTTTAGTAGTTCACTTTGTGTGCAACAGCGGTCAACAGAGGGGAGGTTGGACGACGTGAAAGGCATTTTTTTGGACTACTCTCCACCCTAGCTAACCCCTCCTTCCTCGCACTCTCCCCGAATTTTTCCAAGAATCGTCTCAGCTCTTAGGGTGGCGTTACCAGAAACAAGGACATATGGACGAGCATAAAACAGGGAGGGGTTAAAAGAAGGAAATGTTCCGAATTCAGAAAAGGGGGAGAAAAGCAAACTGGACACCCCAGCAGGAGGGTTTACTGACTGTTTTATTTAACGTCGACTGTCCATCGACGCTGGAAAATGAACGAAGTCCTGCTTTCACACCTGGAAAACGCGAACCTGTTTACTTTTCACGTAGTTTGCGACATTGAACATCTCAGGCTCTTCCTGGGCTGTACGAATTTCGCCTTCACACGTCAGTTTCGGTAGGTGAACTGGTAACATATTTGGGACGTGTGCTCATGGTTGTAGGTTCGACTCTGGCCTTGCCTATAGTTGGTTTCGATTTCGAAAGGAAGCGGAAATCTCTTGAGTGTAAGATGACCCCTTTTCTACAGGGTGTCCAACTTCAGATTCAGGGCCTGTTGACGACTTCTCAGTTTTCGAAGTTATTAACTTCCGTCAAGAGAAGGCCGGAACTTTTCTACACTTTGGGATTGGATTGAATTAGTTTCGTGGGTTGGGGAGTAAGCCAGGCAGCCGTAACAGGACGAACCTTTAGGAGGCTGCCCGCGGGAAATGAGGAGGTAGGTGGAAGGACGAAGGCGAGGGTTAATTTGCAGCACCCAACGTTCTTTACCAACCACCCAAGTTGGTATCGACATGGGCTTGCGCTGCTTAACTTCAGTGATCTCACGGGAACTGGTGTGTCCAACACAACTTCGGGGATTTTACCGATCGAAAAATTCACGTTTCGAGCAAGGGGAACACGGTGTAGGAAGGGTTCTTTGACGTGTGTGGTGCACTATCATACACCCCCCCACAAGACTACGGTTTTACTGCTCAACAGGGGGAGGTCTTTTGGAGGGTTCCCTACCTGCTCTCCTGAAAAAGAATCCATTGAAGTAGGTCAGGATCGATCCAACAACCCGGGGCTCAAGAATCAGGGGCACTGAATCAAGCCTGCGTGATAAGCACCGGGGCAATTTAATACTTCAATAGTAACACTTGTCCAGAATCGAACCTACGCATCACGGACTTGAGACAAACAGTTCCTTCCAAGTGATAAGCCAGCTTCTATTGCGCACGCGCACATTAACGGCGCAGTTCACATCCCCCGGATAAAATAAATGGCTGGTCATCAAAAGTGACGCATGCGCAGTTAGATTTTCGCGAGTCCACTGCACGATTTTAGTGTCGATATTGACCACTGATGGACAAACAATGGCGACGCTTCAGTTCTTTGCCGTCCTTTCATCACAATAACACTTTCCTACACCTCGCCGAAGCTCAGCTCCACCCTACTGCCATTCTGCATGTGCCCCCAACTCCAACTTCCGGTTCTGTTGTGCTTACAGCAGAGAAGAAGGCGTCCTACTTGTTCTACTGGTCACTAATAATCTTTGACCATCTCGTTGTTCCTCCCTCTTTCTAACAGCCTCACTCACTGCAAGGCAGAGGAGGAGTGGCACTACGGAAGGGAAAAGCGGAGCAGGGGGGGTCAGGGGGCTCTACAGATCCCCCCTCCTCAGACATCCTTACCGTCAGAACGACGATGGCAAATTACCCCTGACAATCGCCAGTGTCTGGTAGTGTTCTCCACTCCAATTAATCGATCTTCTGCTAATGATGGTGGAAAAATGAACGGATGGCGGTTGGCGACACACGATGTTGGAGGAGCAAGGAGGAGGTAGAGTTCTGGGGCTCAGGACAAGGCAGGAAGAGAACTCCCCCAACTCCCACCTACCCATCCCTTCTTTACTAACCATTCAACCAATCCCAATTCTGAAACTTCCTTTTGTCTTTCCACACACACACCCTCCCCCTCATCCCTCCATATTGGACTTGAGAGAGACACTGAGCCTCTGGTGCTTTTCCTGTTTCCGCCCACATCGCTTCACTGACCTCACACACACACACTCGCATTGTGTTCTCAGGCGGACGTGAAGGCCTCTCCGCCTCATCCTCCACCCCTTCGCCTCCGTCACCACCCGCCCGCCTGCCCTTTCCTCCCCAGTTTCTTTTGCCAGAGTAGATGATGAACGCATTGGGCATCAACTGAATAACAAGATAATGGTGTTGGCAATGGACATTGGAGCTTTCTTTCTTTCAGGTCCGCACACACACACATACACACACTGACTCTCATTTCCGACTTTTCCTTTGGGGGTAACATGAAACATAGTCTACCCCTTTCTTCTTCTGTCCGCACCCCCCACCCTTGCCCCTGCGCCCATTGCTTTCAGCCCTTCCATTACATTGATTTTTTTTAAGGCGAAAAAAGTCACTTTTCTGTTGTTGCACTACCTATACAAAAAAGTACTTAAGGAAACTAGCTGTTGCTCTTGGATATCAAAAGCTGTCGCTAGAGGTCGTTAGGGGTCGCTGTGGTCAGTGTTTATGACCCTTACGTAAATTGGAGAGATTCGAGTAAGGTTCAGCGTTCCTGGACATGGGCCCGGTTGAAATGCCCCTTCAAGTGATGAACGGTGTGCATGCGATGCCTCCAAGACACCCAAGAGTACTTTTGAACACAACAGGGAAAAATCTACGGATAAGACCCTAAGACCCCGGGCTCGCTCCCCGACGATGCCAATCCCAATCATCCCAAGCCCGTTTTGGAATTCAGGAGTAGTATACAGACCTTCTGTATCCCAGCACCTGACTCGGTAGTTCAGAAGGAGCGTAGTCTACTTCACACTGAGTCTGTTGCTGCAGGTTTGAGCCTGGCGGACGACACCATGACGTCACCACTGTACGAATTTTGTTTGGTTTATTGGTGTTTCAGGGCCCTTCAACTACTAGGTCATTAAAGCCCCGTCCACAGTGTAGTTCTGATGCAGAGACTGCACAGACACTACACTAATGCGACGATTTTTGGGTATTAGCAGTACCCAGTTTTCCCAAACGGCCACCCATGTCAGTACTAGCTGGGGTTGCGCTGCTGAACTTCAGTGATCAGACGAGAACTGGTGTGCCCAACGCAATTCGCCGCTCTTGGTGTTTTAGGGCCCTTCAACTACAATAGTCATTACAGCCCCATCCACTGTGTAGTTCTATTGCAGAGTCTGCACTGACACGCTTTGGGTATTAGCAGTACCCAGTGTTCCCAAGTAGTCACTCATGTCTGTACTAGCTGGGGTTGCGCTGCTTAACTTCAGTGACCAGACGAGAACTGGGGTGTCCGACGCAATACAGCCGCCCACCCCCTCCAGATTGTCATTTGTATACCTGCGGGTTTTGGGAGGAAGTGATTGAAAGGGTTGTGAGAATAACGGTCAGCAGGTAGTCACGTTTGACCATTGTCGGACACCTACTCTTTAATGTTCTTTCAGCCTGTCCACTCATCCGGTACTTGGAGATGTCAGAGGCCGACAAAGGCTTCTAGGTGAGGAGGGGGAACGGGACAATCTAGCTGTGCCTAAAATATTAACATGAACTGTGGGGGTCGCATGATGAGAGCAGGCTCGATCCTGGACGAGGTTATTCTCTGCTGGATGACAGAAGTCAATCCACATCTTTGTATATGCTTAGGAAAAGTGTGAAGCAAACCTTCCGCCCTGCGAATGCAGGAGTTCGCTTCCCGGTCAGAGTTTTGGGCGGACTTCTAGTGGTCCTTTCGAGAACACTCGATCCTCTCCGATTTAAGTAAGGAGCAGAGAGATAAAGGGAGGGCGCAGTTGATGGATCGAGTGGTTAGAGGAAGGTCGAAACAGGAAGGTGGACGGGAAGGGAGGGAGGGAGGGGCTAAACTCCTGGGGTCATTTTTTTTTCTCAGAAACGTGTACTGGAATAACTGTTCGTCGTGCTTAATAGCACTGGTATCTTTCCAGAAGAAAAAGGAGGGCGAGCGAGGGAAGAGTGAATTTTTTTGGAGAGCAATTTTCAAATTTGCTACATTGAAGCTATTTCTTCATGCTCCTCTGGAAGAGAGGGGTTCACTGTCCCGCCCACCATCTTACCCCAGGTAGCGATAGAGGATGAGGTGTAGTTTTACGGGACGGTGTTTTTTTTTTTGATTGAAAGGTTGGAATTCTGTGAGTTAAATCTCTTCGAAGGGTGGCATCAAGTCAGAGAGTCCCATGTGAGAATTGACGAGAGGTGCACATGTGAAGGTAAACCAGAAAAAGGAGGAGGGTGAATCCTTCTTCAAGCGGGACGGAGACTGAGGTCATCAATACGGAATTTTTTGTGACCTCTTCCCTCACGTCCTCTCCTCCCCCTCCTCCTCCTCCTTCTTCTCTGCTCCACCTATAGTCATTTTCGGAAGTAGAAAGAGGGCGAGAAGGAATGAAAATGGGGAGGTGAGAGAGGGAGTAAAGGGTGCCCTTCTTTTTTTTGTCCGGCCCACCAAGTGCAAGAAGACAAAGTGCATGACTCTGCACCAACACGGTATGGATGTCCACACATTCACAATTGAGAGATGAAAGAGGACGAAGAGAGAGGGGTACGACAGATGAAAAGAGCTGGTGAGGGTGTTAGAGGTGATGGGTGAGGTGGTTTCGGAGGAAAAGAGACTAGAAATGGGACGGCTCTAGAGGAAGGGGGAGGAGATAACAACGCAGTTGCAGGAGGGGACCCCAAACTCCACAATGTGACAAGAGATAGGGTGACGTGACGAATTTAGTGTCTTGATTAATAATGGGTTTTTCGGTGGAAGGACGACAGGGTGGCAGTGGTGCGCTAAGAACAGATGAGGAGGGGGGCAAAATGAAACCCTCCGTAGTCGTCTGTCGGCTTTGATGACCCCCCCTTCTCCCCTCTCCCCTCTCTCTCTCCTCTAACACTTCTTTTTAAGGTCCTGAGATTGTAAAGTTCATGGTGCCATGAGCAGTAAGGCAATGACTGTTAAAAGGCAGCCATCCATAAATGGCTCCCGTGAGTCGCCCGCCATCTAACCCCCGCCTAAACCTTCAGGACAACGAACTAACGACCAACGCCCCCTGCCTGCGATCATTAATTGCGCGACCTCTTTTTTGTACTCCCCTTTTCTTCTTCTTCTCCCCTCTTCTTTCTTTGACGTCGCTCTCTCTCTCTTTCCTTCTCTTCCCCCCTTTTACGGAGAGCTGTTTATCGCACCACCGACAATTAGGTTCATCTACAGGAAAAAAAAAAACTGCCCTAACCCCCTCCATTGTACGCACTGAGCAAAAAATGTAGGACGTCGTGACACTGCCTTAAAAGGAGCGTCGTAGGTTTGGATGTTCTTTCTACTTGAAATAATGGGTTCCATAATTCTTCCAACAGTTATATTGACCTCTCATTAGTCCGGATCGAACCTGGAGACACTGAATTCAAAGGGGTACACTACATCCACCCTTCCAGAAACTCAAGAGGAAAACCCGCTCACCATTCGCGTCACAGGAATTGAACCCGGGTCATTTGCACTGCCGTGCGAAACACAGAATCCATCCACCATCTACTGGTGTCAATTTTGCGATGTCTGCCACATTATGCTTAGTTGTACGTTTCTAGTTCGGTGTATGTTCGACTACTAGGATCAGGTGCAATGTATTCTGGATTTCTGGATTAATTTCATGGGTTGGGGAGTTAGCCAAGCAGCCATAACAGGATGAACCCTTAGGAGGCTGCTCGCGGGAGATGAGGAGGTAGGTAGTTAACGTAGGAGCGGGGAACTTTGCAGCACCCAACGTTCTTTACCAACCACCCATGCTGGTACTAACGTGGGCTTGCGCTGCTTAACTTCAATGACCTCAGCAGTGATCTAGCTAGGAAGGTTGCGGAATCGATCCTGTGACACCCCGATGCACATTATTCCATGACTGTGTTACTACTCTATTCTTAAACAAAGTGGGGGGAAGAAAAACCCGACACTAATGTTTCCAGAATGAAATTCGGAGGTCATTACTGGTTTAGTTACCTGGGCATTTTTAAGGGTAAGGGTTCAATTCTGGGGAGACGACGTAAGTCTTGCACGCCATGATAATCGGTTGACCCACATGGAGTCAAATTCTGTCTGACAGTAATGATGCTCTTAAAAGGGTAGTTGGTAGTGGTGGAGGTTGATCGGGGACAGCAGGGGGAGGAAGACAGGGGGAGGGTCTTGTCACGTGATGCGCTTACAGGCCATTTCAGTTCAGTTGCAATTACCAACCACCAGATGACATCTTTCCCACTTTTGCTCCCTTTCCTCTCCCCCCTTCCTCCTCTTGTTAATGAAGAATGCGTCGTCGTCCAGCTGAGAGTAAGGAAAAGGGGCTTTTAACTCTTAGTCCGGGAGACAATAGATAAAATTGATTTGGTCATCTGAGCTGGACATGACAGGCCATCGATACAAACAATCCACTGATTATCGATCAAGCGTCTTGACCGGATTCCAGCTATTGATTCCAGCCAAGGATTTGTGGTGCCAAGGCGATGCTCAGACATACTACTACACATTGGACTATAAATTTAGTAAATTAGGTTCCTCGGCTCTGATAAAGAAGTCATAGGTCACCATGGTGTTCCCTCGTCCTCCTCCCCTTTGGTCAAGCGGCCTAAATTGGCAACCTAGCATTGCACCACTGTACTGTGAGGAAGCTCGTTTCAGGCGTACACTCCAGCACTGTTTGCATCATCGCTCAATAGATGGCGGTAAGAAGTCACAGCGGCACGCGCGCGGGCGGCCCTCGTGACGTCATCAAATTCCTGCTGTTTTTTTTTTTTTTGGTTGCTTTTTTTGCTGTTGTTGTTGTTGTTGTTGTTGTTACTGGACTCTTGACGTCTATTGGCTAATCGCCTAACGACTAGGATATGCGATAATTGTATTGGTCAGAAGGCGTTGGCGTGGCTTATCCAGTGTCCAAACTAAGATTCGCCCTCCTGCCCTCAACTTTAAAATGATGGTCGGCAACGTGAGGGTGCATACCAAAGATCCTCGTATTTTTTGACAGTCCTTAGGGAAGAGGTGCGACCCGCCTCGGTGGCGCAAGAGGTAGCGTGCTCGATTACTGCGCCACTGGTTCCAAGTTCGACATTGGATCAAGGTGGGTTAGCGTCTTTCGGGCGCACGAGAGAGGTCAAGCCGGTGCCCTACAGTGTGGTGTACGATGTCATCTGCACGTCAAAGAACCCTCTACTGCGCAACGGGTAGATAAGACAAAAATTCCCAGGTGTAGGACCTCGTCCCTTGGCGTCGGTGGAGTGCCTCAACAAACAGTAGGCCCACGATAAATAAGTATTGGGATTGTGGCATCGGTCGGCAGCCGGCTGCTTTACAATACCGTCCAAACAGATCGCCCATGGGTCCCAATCCTGAGGAACAAAGATGGGTACCCGACCCTGCAATAGACGGGAAAGGGGTTAGCAGTTGCTTGCTTTATTGCGTAAGGAGGGGGTGTGTGTGAAATAAACACGTAGTACCGAATTTGGAAGGTAAGACGCACCCGTGGACAGATTTTGTCCACTAACTGACCCCACTAAGACGTGTTATGCGAGATTAATATACAGTGCCATTGTCAGTAACATAGGACTAATGAACCGGAAATCACCAAATAGACGGCGACTCTCCCACTATACAGGCGTCCAGAGCTATAGTCCTGCTGCAGGGTCCTTGGACTGGCTTCCTGCTACGTTTGGGAATTTTGCCAGAATTTAACGTATATTTTACTCCGCGTAGAAAAGGGTCTTTTCCGTGCAGAGATGACATCGCGCACACCACAGAAATTACGGCTTTCTTGCGCTTGCGAGTAGCCGAGTACCTGGCAACCAGAATCGAACCTGTAACTACGACGGATTGACTAGTCAAGCACGTAACCACTTGTTTGTTTGTTGTTTTAGGGCCCTTCAACTACAAGGTCATTAGAGCCCCGTCCACAGCATAGTTCTCATGCAGAGACTGCACAGACATTACACTAATGTGACGATTTTTGGTTATCAACAGTACCCAGTTTTCCCAAGCGGCCACCCATGTCAGTACTAGCTGGGGTTGCGCTGCTGAACTTCAGTCATCAGACGAGAACTGGTGCGTGCAACGCAATTCGCCGCTCCCTCACGTAACCACGTAACCACGGAGCCTCCGAAGCGTTCGGCGCGAATAAAAGAAAACCACCTAGGCTTGTTCCGGATCGAATCCCGCGAACTAAAACCTTCAGAATCAAGTACACTACTGGGTTAAGAGAGGCTATCGAGCATGCGCATTCCCTTAACACTTGTCAGCGCACATATTTCAAAAATGGGCGTATTTCGAACGTTGAGCACGTGGACTCTGAAGAAATCACGTGACATATATGGAGCATGCGTTCTTGTACAATATGAAAGCACGTGGTTTCTCTGCACGTGCACTGGCCACGTGGTTTTTCAAAAAAAAAAAAAACGAGGGGGAGGAGGCTTCACTTTGCATTCGTCTGGTGGTCAGACAAACTGAGTTCAACTCCTATCCCTGGCATATCTGACAATATTAAAAATTGCTAAGAATGGAAAACAATCCACGTGTTGACCTTTGACCCTGCTCAGAGTAATTAATAGGTGGTTGACTATTCATTGAATACATCTCTCGTGCCTGTGCTCTTTTTTTCCACTCTTTATTATTACCATAATTGGAAAAAAGGATGTCCGGTTACCCATTTAAAGGGTTAAGTGAAGAAGCCCCGTCCGTGTATTGATTTCAGTGTTAGTCAGGAAGGGGTGGGGGGGGTATAATTAATTAATTGTACCCCTGCAGAAGGGCGCTAATTTAAAATTGCATCGTGCAGGGGGTCTCTCTCTTCTCTTCATCCTTTTGTATTGTCATCTTCAACTTTTCATTGAATTTTAATTACAAAAATTTGGGTAGAGATTTTTTTTTTGATAATTTTAAAAACAGAAGGATCCCTTCTCCGCACCCCCCGGTCCTCTTCCGTACTTTTAATACCTCACCGTGTTGACCTTTTCAACACCTTTATCTTTTTTTTTAATTTAAAACGAAGGGGTGAGGCCAAAGGCATGTGCCGCTATTATTTTTTAATGAAATTTTTGGTGGAAAATAATAATTACAATAATGTAGTTGTTACCTGTATTAAATATTTAGGCTTCTTCTTGTTCCCCTCACCCCTTCCTATTTTTTTCCCCACTTTTTACCCCCACAAATCCAATTTCTGAAAGGGCAGCCTGGGACAGTGGAAAAGGTCAGGGTTTTCATATAAAGATGTTAGCCCTTCAGCCATTCTTAATTAATGAGTTTAAATTAATTAAAAAAAATTTTTTTTTTATCTTTTAGTTTTTCAACTTTTAATTATAGGTGAAATTAAAATGTTGCCTCTTCGATCTCGTCCCATTGGTACCTGTCCCATTCAAACAGAAAGAAAGAGAAAGGGAGGGGGGGGGGGCTAGAGTTCACCTTTTAACAGGACCACCCGCTGCCTAATTCAACACATTGTATAAGGACCTCAAAAAATACACCGTCGTCACCGACACTAATTTTTCCACGTGTATTTTTAGCCTCGTGTCATAAATTCCCATTTGGGACGGTCAGGAAAACATGTCACGATTTTGGTCCTATGTCTTTTTATACCCCTCAAGCAGTCCACTCTAACCTCTCTCTCTCTTTCTTTCTCAAATTCGGCTTCCCAAACTGGGCTAAACTTGCAACATATTGGTTTTTTAACGCCAGGTTCGACTCTGGCCGACAGAGGTCAGAAAGACAGTCGAAAGTAGAAAGGGGACACCGTCGTACCTCTCTCTCTCTCTCTCTTCCCAAATAGGACATAAAGTTGTGGGGACCCTTGTTTTATGCACAGTGCCATCGCTGCTACACGAAAAATGAACCCTTTCTACATCGGGAAAAACATCCAGTATACGTTTCAGTCCGGCGGCAAAATTCTCAGGCTGGAGTTTGACCCGGTCCCCTTTCGACCTCCATAAATGACCTCTAGGCACACAGGGCGATATGAAATACCCTCCCCCAACAACAACAAAAAACCCCGATCGTTAGACGCAATCTTGTTTAGGCCACAGTTTTACTAGTCCTACATCACCATCCTCACTATCATGCGCCTGTGGCAGGGTCAGGTCTGCGAGTTCTGGCCCTCGCCTCTTGCCAGGTCCCCATCCACCCTACGCACTAACATATCTCTTCATACAACCTGTTCCCACGTCTACTTTGGTCTTCCTCTGCTCCGGGTGTTTCCATTAACCTGCACCCCTGTGATGGACCTAAACCATCTCCTCCGCCCTTCTCAAATGGTGAGAGAGCGTTGGGCACACCAGTTCTCGTCTGATCACTGAAGTTAAACATCGCAACCCCAGCTAGTACTGACATGGGTGGCCGCTTGGGAAAACTGGGTACCGCTAATACCCAAAATTCGTCGCATTAGTGTAGTGTCTGTGCAGTCTCTGCATTAGAACTACGCGGTGGACGGGGCTCTAATGACCTTGTAGTTGAAGGGCCCTAAAACACCAACAAACAACAACAACAACTCAAATGGTGATCAGAATTGAACCCAGGTACAGTGGTTCACGCCGACTACACGCTAGCTATCGTCATACCTGGAATGAGTTATATTTGATTTCACCACTAGATGGCGAGAGTGTGTCGCTATCGCGTCGTAATTCGATTTCCCCGAGGGAATATTCACACATTACGTCACCAAAAACCCACGTTTCTTTTTACATCGGTAATTGCGAACATTTTCTCGCCCAATTTGATCTTGTGAATTCTGTCAACAGTAGAACGCGAGGTCTAATTTATACCTGTAGTGGGGGTGGGGGTTTATATCAATCTGTGGTGGAGGATGGAGGGGTTAAGAGAAAATTTACCCCCACGTCCTCAGGTGTTTAAATAGCGTGTTGTATTTAATTAATGTGTGCCTTTTTTTTTACTCTGAGCGCAACAGACTAATGTCCTTCAAGGTGTCATTCAGGAAAAGAACTGCTCCAAAAACCGAGAATTGAACTCGGTGTTCACATGTACCAAGTGAGAGTTCCCACACCTGCGAAGTCTACAAGTTTACGCCCTAGATTTTGCGCCGTATTGAAAGGGTTCCACGCATTGGTGACGTCGACCACATTCCATACATGAGACCAGGGTTTACCTCTTCTCCCCTCCAACCTCTTACTCCAAACAGGCCACACCCGTCTCTACTTACCAGACTCGAACATGGGATTTGTTTGTGTTTTAGGGCCTTTCAACTACAAGGTCATTAGAGCCCCGTCCACAGTGTAGTTCGTATGCAGAGACTTCACTGACACTACACTAATGCGACGATTTTTGGGTATTAGCAGTACCCAGTTTTCCCAATCTGCTTCCCATGTCAGTACTAGCTGAGGTTGTGTTGCTTAACTTCAGTGATCTGACGAAAACTGGTGCGTCCAACACAATGCGCTGCTCACCATCACGGTCTCGGCCAGTATCGGTCCTGCAACCGTGGACTGTCACAATTAAACACACAAAAGCAACTCCTGCCTATGGCAGGGTCGGGTACCCGTCTTGTTTCTCTGAATGGACATAAGGATGGTATATTGGACAGTGTTTTTCCGCAGCCTGCTAAACCCGCCTCGGTGGAGCCGTGGGCAGCATGCGCGGTAACTGTGTCAGTAGGTCTAGAGGTTCGATACTGGACCGAGGTGGGTTGACTTGTTTCGGGCGAGAGAGACGCCCCAAGTGCGCTTTCTTTCGGATGTGAAATAAAACCGAGGTCCCGTGTGGTGTACAGCGGTGTACGAACCCTCTGTTCTATGCAACGGGTAGAGGAGGCAAAATTCCCAGGTGTAGGAGCTCACCCCCTGGCGTCGGTGGAGTGCCCCAATGAACAGTAGACCGACGATAAATAAGCATAGGGGTCGCAGCTTTGGTCGGCAACCGGCTGCGGAAAAACACTGTCCAATAGATCAGGGGTGGCTAACTTTTGTGTGCGTAAGATCGACTTTTTATCATAGGCGTAGTCAAAGTGGGGAGGAGGAAGTTCGATACTGGACCCACCTCGGTTCAGTATCGAACCTAGAGCCACTGACCCAGACCTAGAAACACTGAGCCACTACGTCACCGAGGCGGGTCTTAAGTCAACACATGGGGAGTGATCGACCAAAATTGGCTTCGCGATCGACTTGTTGGCAACCCCTGCAATAGATCACCCTTGTGTCCATTCAGAGGGACAAGATGAGGACCCGACCCTGCCATAGGCGGGAACAGGGTTAGGAGTTGCTTTTGCTTTTTTTTCCAGCCAGTTGTTGACCAAAGCTGCAATCCCTATGCTTATTTATCGTCGGTCTACCGTTCGTTGGGGAACTCCACCTCCACTAACCCCCACGAAGGAGTGAGGGGACGGGCTCCTACACCTGGAAAGTTTTGCCTCAGCTACCCGCTGCATAGTAGAGAGGGTTCTTTTAAGTGGAAATGCCATCGTACACCGCACGGGACCTCGGTTTTACTTCTCATTCGAAGGAAGGCGCACTCGGGGCCTCTCTCTCTCTCTCTCGCCTAAAAGAAGTCAACACACCTCGGTCCGGTATGGAACCTAGAACCACTGACGCAGTTATCGAGCACGCTGCTCACACTGCGCCACTGAGACGGGATCCACAATAAAATACACAGCCACACAAAAATTCCTGGCAACGAATAATGTTGGGCGGGCCGATTGTCGTCGGCGCTGATCGAACGGCTTTGTCGGTAGACTACATTTGCCAGACGGGGAAAGAGAGGGAGAAGGCGACGGGAGGAGTGGAGAGTGGGACTAAGAGGAGGGGTGTGTAAAATAAAAACTCCCGAAAATGTGTCCTTTGGCAAAAGGGTTTGTGCAGGTAAAAATCATTCCTAAATTGTGCAGTTTCATGATTGAACCCAGAGGTAATTGAACTATTAATTCGGTAACAAATCTCCCATATATGCATTGTGATTATGTTTTTTTTTTCTTTTACCGATTGTCGTTTATCAAAACTCCCACCTTGATTGTGTTAAAGCAACATTTTACACGGTGGACCCGTTTACACGCCCCTCCCCCCCTTTCCCAATTCTTTTTGAACGACAACGACGAACGAAGGGGTTGAACGAGGGTTCACATGGCAAAGTGACAGGACACATTTTCAACTAACAGGGGCTACTTTTTATATAAATACTGTTCTCCGGCATTTTCATTTGTAGACGAAAAGGGAGGGGTAACAGACCTCAATATTTAGACCCCCCCTCCTCCTTCTCGTCTCTCCCCCTTTCATCTCGTCATGCCCTTCCTCTTACACCCTTTACCCCCATCGCTGCTACCAAATTTCAAGGTAAATAAAAACAGTTTCTCAGACCAGAAATTTTCAATGGGGCGTGCACCCCAATAGTTTGAACCTTTTATGGCGGCGAAGACACAGACCTCTGCAGATAGGGAGGGAGGGAGGAGTACCCTTAATATATATACACCTCCTCCTTCCTCCTCAACCCTTCTTTTTGCCTTTGTCCCATTCAGGAATCTCAAATGTGTACTCAACCACCCCATTTGTAAACTCGATACTGTTCCTCTCTGATTTGCTCTAGTAGTAATGCACTTGACCTAGAGTTCACAGGGCACAGGTCCAGCCCTGCCCGAGATGGGGAATTCCATCCAGGCCCGCTAAAGGGTAACTTTCTCTTTCTCGATTGGGATATAGAGTTGTCCTGTGCAGGAATGTGCACGACGTCATCACTGCGCCATGGTGTCAGTAAGCACCCTGAAACATTAGCTTGTGTTATGGCTTACAGTTGTGAATGGGTCCCCCTGTGTCTGATGGAAACCAATATTTTTAGACTCAGTCCGTCACTCGGTAGGACCGCGTGAGCCCTTGAACCCCAGAACAATGCTGGTTTTGGGTAGGACTGAAACGCTAAATGAATGTTCAACTTGAAGTGGGGTTGGGCCCTAACGACCACTGAAGTGGGGTTGGGCCCTAATGACCACTGAAGTCGATGGGCCCTAAAACACAAACAAACTTGAAGTGGGGTGTATAATCCCTAACCCATGCCCTCTTTATTGTGTGAAGAATGCCATTCATAAGGTCCGGTACTTGCCATTCATAAGGGTTTCGCTCACCATAGGGCCTGTTTTGTTTACGCTATCCTGTCTGTCCCGTTGCACCCCTCCCTTTTCTCGCCTCTGCGACATGTCTAATTTTCGTTTATCTTATTTGTTGTTGCCCCTCTCTTTTCGGTCCATGCTCTTTTTGCGTCGTCGTCGTCCTCCTCCTTCCAAATATTTCTGTCTTATCCCTTTTCTCACCGTTGTCCCATCCTTAACTCCGCATAGGGTCGCCCTGAATTAGGTTCACCTTTCCCCTTTCCTCATTCAGTTCAAGGTACGTATCTCTGTCCCCTTTCTTAGTTCTGTGTCTCGTCAACTTTTTGCTATGATGCGCTGCTGCTAAAGGTTTTTCAGGCGCCAGAATGCCCTGTCCCAACAACAGACCATCCCAATTTACCCTCTTTTTACGTGAATTAGACGGAGAAGGTCCTCCTACTAGTTTTAAATATCTGCGAGTGAATGACAACACATCCAACAGACAGTATTTACCTTTCCGTCTAGGCCGCACCCGTAAAGTAGGCCAGATATCCTGAGAATAGGTTTTCCCCTTCTCACAGTACCCTGATACACATTTCAGACAGGCCCTACACGTAGACTTTTCTCAAAATGGTTGGGGGCATCCTTCGAAATTCTCCTTTGAATGTTAGCTAACTTGTTAACTGTAGTAACCGAAATATTCCTCTTCCCATTGCGCCACCTAGTGACAAACGTAGTAAGCTCTGAAAATATAGTGCTGCCATTTCTCTTCAGTTGCAAAGATAGTGGTGACCGCTGACCAACAACCAGTGCTGTCGCTAGGGCTGGCGTCACCCGGGTGCGGTGATGCCATGGTGTCACCCCTCTCTCCCGAAAAAGGCCGCTTCTTCTGCTTTGGTGTCGCCCCATATTTTCATGGTGCGAGTGGTGTCACCCGGTGCGGCCCGCACCCAAATAGTGGCGCCACTGCCAACAACGGACAGGTGACCATTGTATGCACCATTTCAGCAGTTGCCCTTCCTCTTTATGCTGCTGATACTGCCCCACCCCCTCCTGGCTCCACCTGAGGACTCATTTTTACCGGGAGCGGCGAATCGCGTTGAACACACCAGTTCTCGTCTGATCACTGAAGTTAAGCAACGCAACCCCAGCTAGTAATGACATGGGTGGCCGCTTGGGAAAACTGGGTACTACGAGTATCCAAAAATCGTCGCATTAGTGTAGTGTCTGTGCAGTCAGTGCATCAGAACTACACTGTGGACGGGGCTCTAATGACCTTGTAGTTGAAGGGCCCTACAACACCTACAAACAACAATCATTTTCACCTTGTGCGTAATTGAACCCACAATCACAACTTCTCCGGTGACCAGTTGACCAATTGAGAAACGAAGGAACGGTACCCCGCACCTCGACTGGTCAATTGCTGCCGTATTTTAGTCGGACGGATGGCGCAAAGATGACGACGGATGTCATCCCACAGATGGCGCAAATAATACTTCTCCAAGAACATCCCAGTCCCGTTCCAAACATCATATACCCAAAACTCGCAAATGCCCATTTCCACACTTCCGCAACTCAAAAGTCAAATTCTGGAACTTTCCACGTGCCCGAAAAACACCACGATTGGGATCGAACCCTGAAGACCTCCAACTTAAAAAAAAACGAATTATTTAGTTTAAAAAAATCTCAGAAATTAATAAATGTTTTAGACTTGGTGTCAAATGAACCCCTCCACCTTCATTCCTACTTTGGGGGGGGGGAATCACTTCTGCCCTCCTCCCTCGTTTCGCCCACTTTTACCCCTCCCTCTCGTTTTCTACAGTCAAACAGAAAGTCAGTGACCGCAACTATAGCCTTTTGAAGCCTTTTTTTTATTATTATTTCTTCACTCCCTTCCTCACCCTTCTTCTACCCACACACTCTCTCCTCCATTCTCTACCCCCCTCCCCCACAATCCTCCTATCCTTTTCTCTCTCACTCGTGAGCTTTCTTCCCCCACCCCCACTTTTCATAAACCCTTTCGTTCTTTATCTCTCTCTGAAATTGTATTGCACTCTGATTATTTCTTTCCCTGCTATCAAAAACTAAATCGAGTCACATCCAAATAATTTGTGTCACATAATTATATAGATTAACAGACGATGCAAAGCAACTACCTCTTCTTTGGAGCCAAAAAAAGAAGAAGAAAAAAATTAGGAGAAGGAGGAGGGGTAAATCACCTTACATGAATGAAGACCTATTTATTTATTTACCCCTTTAACTCTCTCGCTCCTTCTCTTGTTGAAAATTAGTTTCTGAATCCTTTTATTATCAGTCGTATTTACTATAAAAACCAATGTTTATTTTGGACTAACCATTGTCCCCCAATTTCAACTAGCCATTCCCCTTCTCTCCCATTCCTCTTGGACTAGGGATTTTACCTCCATCCTATACTGAAATATATTTTCTGGGACACCCCCTCTCTCCCTGCATATTTCGCCAAATTTTTTATAACAAAAATTTCAATTTAGTATAATTTTCTGAAAAGGTAATATTTCTTATCTATCAAAGATCTGAATGAAAAAAATATATTTTATACTCCATTTTTTTATTTAAACACCGTAGCCCCCCCCCCTCACCTTCCTCCAAAAAAAAGTGTCTTTATTTAGAGTTAAACTATCAAATCCAATTCTAACGCAACAATAACAACTACAACATGCTTTGCCCTCTCTGCTTTTTATCGTTTAAATCAGTTAAGACAATTCAGTAGCGGTCATGTTTGGTTGAATTGTTCATGCTCTTTTTTTTTCTGAACCGTGCTCCTTGTAACACCCCTCATCTCTCCCTCACACACCCCTTTCTGTTGGTATTCTTCTCTCCCTGTCTCAAGCTGTGACCCCTTTGAAACTGACCTTTCACTGAAACACACACACATACACAAAAAAATATTTTGCTAAAATGTAACCTCAGGCACATCTATATAAGATTAGATTACGAAAACCACTATGAATATGTTGACGAGAGCGGCGGCGGCAGCAACAGCGCACCTGGAGGCAAAGGTGTGTACCTGAAGAAGTTCTAAAAGTGTCAGTAACCCTATCTTTTTAACCATTTCCCCAACTGAACAACACCACCCTTCCTCCCTTCTCCACCTTTGCTACTCCCTGGAAATGTCTGTCTTGTCAAGTTCTTCATTTAGTCCCAACCCCATCTTCCCCCTCCTTTCATCCTCTTCAGCCTCCCCTCCCCCTTGCCGCCGCCTTCGTCCAGCCTCTTTCCTCCTGCCCCGAGTACAGAAATGTCGAATTTCAGTTGAATGGGAATGGCCCTTTTGACCTCTGAGAGACTGAGAAGGTTAACAATAGAATAACGACCAAATAATAGTCTTAAGTAAGCAAGGGCACGTGAAAAAGGGGGTAACTGGAGGGCTCCTTCCTAAAATGCAACTCTTTCTTAGTATTACATTGTGATTCTTACGTCACATTAGAACGTCCCCCAAATCCAAGAAATGTCTTACGCATGTTCATAATTACACTCTTCTGTAGCATTTAGAACGTGTCCATGGAGACCCACGAGACGATGTCTCCATAGCAACCATCTAAAATGCACGTGCATTCCAAACTCCGCCCCTTTCCCTTCTTAGATAAACAATCCTATTTGTTTCTATGGAAACAGACAACTGGTTTCCATAGGAATCGGAGTAACCATAACGACAGGTTTCAGAGTCACGCCCCACGTCTTTAAACGACAATCGGAGGTGTAATGATCTTTAGAAACAGGCATGACGTTGCACGTGTAGCTTTGAATTTTCTACTTACGGCACCAATCGAATGAGACGCTTGTAACCATAGCAACGGACATCCATTGCGACAAAGAAAACGCGTTGCTGTCTCCATAACAACGGACATGATGCACGGATGCACGTGCGTTTATAATACAAAGCTAGAACTTTTGCTGATAGAAAAATGATCAGAGTCCCTCCTCCTGAACTATCCGTCCCGTTTCTGGAAGCACAGTGCACTTAGAGGTACCCCGGCGCGCATCTTTTCAAGAAGGATGAGTGAAAGAGGTGGAATCTATATCCTGATTGCTAAAAAGAGAAGGTTGCTGCCCTCCATTTTCAGCTGCTTAGGACCTCTGAGGTAACCCAGAGGTAGTTATACTCCAGATTCGCAACAGGAGGTCACAATATCGTAATCAGGACTTCGATTATTACGATTGTTAATAGTCATTGGCCACCCTCGCTTTTTTTAATAAAAAAAAAACATTCACTGCCTGCAGTACTTGTTACTTTTCACACAGTTGGGAGGTAGGTGGACTACCACTAAGTGGGATACTACTTCAAGTTAGAAATTGAATAAAATTTAAATATATAAGTGATAGACAGACAGAAAGAGGGCAACAGGACCTGTTTTGGTCTATTGAACACCGGCCTCTCTAATTGTGGAGGTAATTTTCCGACGCCAGAGGGCGAGCTCTTATGGAATCTCTACTATATACAATATTATTACTCTCCGTGAAAGAAGGGTTCTCTTCCGTGCTGTGAATGCATCACCACATCCCAAGGGGCCACTATTGTACTTTTCATCAGACTAAAGGTCCACCATTTGGGACTCTCTTCTCTCAAATAGTTTTGACGATTAGGACCTTTCAAGATTTTCATCCATCAATTTATTGCTGATCATATTGCCATTACGAAATAGACATTAGGGTCCATGTGCACTATCGAATTATTCTTGTGTCTCCGAATTGAGGAATTGTCCGTTTAATGGGATCCTTAGTTCTTTAATTTAATTGGGGAGGGAGGTGATTGTCGTTATTACAAGCTAGAGATTTCACCTCACTCACGAGTACCTTGCAAGGACCGGACGGGGTGGAAGACCGAAGGGATACAAATCCATTTGACAGAAAAGACATTTCTGCTGATTTCAGCGCTCATAAGCAGCTGCGCTAACCGCATTGTATCCAATTTCGGATAAATGATGTTGGGTTCAATTAGAAAAGGGCATTCAAAACCAGAAGAATTTCTTCAAACGTTTGCCCCTGGTCGTTTTCCTAAAGTGAAGACCCATCAGAACGTACAATTACATTATCGTCGCTTATTCCGCCTATAGTATGGGGGGGGTCAGGTCTTCGAGTTTTGACCCTCGATTGAATTCAGTTCTAGTCCGCGTCTTCCTACGCCTCGTAGTGTATGCCGTGCCCTATATTTATCTTTGCCTACGTCTACCCGGCCTGCTACCTTGGACCTTGGTCCTAACCAGGTCTTCTTGGCCCCCCTTTTCACAATACGTCCTTACCCAAGTCCTCCATAGCCCTTGTTGCACAGACTCCCACTGCTTTCAGCCTTTCAAAGCCTTTTCCCACTTATGACAGGGTCGGGTGCCCCTTGCTCTCCCATTGGGACACATGAGCGATCTGTTGGACGGTATTTTTACGCTGTCGGCTGACGAACTAACGCTGCAATCCTTTGATTATTTAACGTCCGGCTATTTCCTTCGGTGGGGCACTTTTCAACTACAGACACCATGGTTTGGGGAGGGGCGAGCCCCTACACCTGGCTATTTATTCCACGTAGGAAGGGTTCTTTTCCGAGCAGTGGTGACATCGTACAAACACCACATGGTAGGGCACTGACTTTACTACTTCCCATTCGGGACAAAAGGAGAACTGTGGGTTTTCCTCCCTCTTGCCAGACAAAATCGACCAAGATCGAGCCTGAAATGATGAATGCGGATATACATTCCATAACTGACACGCGGTACCCACGGTGTACGAAAATGTCTAGGATCTACCTTGGTCACCCTCACACTCGGAGCAGGCGCATTTTCTGCTTCACTCGAACTCACGACTCGGTGTGAGACGAAAGAGCAATCAAGTTGCTGGTTACTGGTTGGCGGTTGCTTAACTCAATTGTAATAATAGAAGAGGAGCGAGAGTGGGTCCTAATGGAGGTAGTGTCTAATTTGCCCATCACCTTTTACTCATTATTTTGCAAAAAAAATTCTTTTTGTAAGGAGTTTATGTAAGAAAAATGAGAGAGAAACGTCTCATTTGAATCCTTTTTTAGCCCCCCCTCCCTCCTATTCCGATATAGTCCATTTTGGGGTACCGCCACCTTCAACCCCCCACCACTACCCCTTTCAACTATCACTTTCTGGTGTAGCAACAACACTTTTAGTTCCATAACATACAATTTTTTGGGAGTCCCCCTCCACTTATAATAAGTAACGATTTCAACTGTAAAGAAAGTTTATAAGGTACTTGAAGAAATGAAAGTTTGGAAGAAGAAAAGGGGGGGGTCCGGGGGTGGTGTTAGGGGCACGCCGAAATACTTGACCCTTTTATTATAATAATAGAGTCATTTCAAAGATATGTAGTTGAATTTCGATGCTGAAATTACAATATTTGAAGAGATGTGCTGCTCGTTCGCGTTTGCGCTCGTGCAGAAGAGCATCTTCAAATGTCCATTTGTTAACTGGTCCTGTGACCTCTTCCTCTTCTACCCCCTACTCAAATTAAGGTGAGAAAATTACACTTAATCTTGTGAAGATGAAGGCGGAAAAATATTTCTTTTTTGCACTACAGTTCAGTAGATACGGTTATTCACTTTCACTTCCGCTCTCTTGTCAGCTCTAATATTGTGAATGAACCATCTCATCTAATTTAATTCAAGACTCTTCAAACACCCCTCTCGTCCCTTCTGATCCGTCCTGAGAGGTTGGACTGATGGTTCCTTTTACTCTCTTCTTTCTCTCCCCTCTCCCTCCTCCAAACTCCCTTTCTCATCAAAAATGAAAAATTTCAAATTTTGTAAACAAATCTTTATAATAGCACATCCTTTTCAAATTCTTATGCGTATTGTGAAGCATCGTTTTCAATAGCAGTCGTCTGATGAGGGCTAGCGTCCAATTTCAGACGTTTTAATGCCCCCTACCTGAGAGGGTTAGGTGAGACATGTTCTTTAATTCGGTAGTTGACCGCCGGTGTCTCTAGTCTGAATCTTTTTTTATGCTAGTGGCAGAAATAGATTGTTGTTGTTTGTTGGTGTTTTAGGGCCCTTCAACTACAAGGTCATTAGAGCCCCGTCCACAGCATAGTTCTTATGCAGAGACTGCACAGACACTACACTAATGCGACGATTTTTGGGTATTAGCAGTACCCAGTTTTCCCAAACGGCCACCCATGTCAGTACTAGCTGGGGTTGCGCTGCTTAACTTCAGTGATCAGACGAGAACTGGTGTGTCCAACGCAATTCGCCGCTCCCGGCAGAAATAGAGAAAGAAAGAGAGAGAGAGAGAGAGAGAGAGAGAGATCTGGGCTACTATTTCTCCCTATAGTAGTCTTCGGGGCGATTTTTAAGAGATAGGGCGGGCCGGAGGCCACAAAGATCATTAGGGACCCGTCCACTGCGTGGTAGTTCTAATGCAGAATCTGCACAGACACTACACTGTTAGGACGACTTGGGTATTAGCAGTACCCAGTGTTCCCAAGCGGTCTTTTGCCCTTATTTATTGTCATCATGGTGGGATGGCCATTTACACCCCCACCATGGTGATTAGAGCCCAGAAAGACAATGACCACTGAAGTCGACGGGCTCTAAAACACAAACAAACAACAATCCCAAGCGGTCACCCATGCTAGTACTAGCTGGGGTTGCATGATGACGTTAAGGAGGGGCGGCGGCAGCACCAGCATCTCTTTCATTGTGGCCACGCTTCTGTTTCAATAGAGCGATTATAATAGGGATGACTGACAGCACGGATTATTTTCAAGATGAAAACGTTCCTCGTGTGCGTGTTGCATCCATAGGTTCCTCTTCTTTTTTTTTTTTGGAAATGACTCCCCCCTCTCCCTAACATGGCCTTCCATACTCTCGCCTAAAAATCTGATATAAATAAGCATTCAATAGAAAGCGTAACTTCCTTTTTGTTCGACGTACAATGAATCCAATTTACCACACTGCGTCACCTTGTGTGCTAAAATGTAAACCGGAATTTGCAAGAAGATGGCGGGAACGAGGAAGAAAAAGTTGGGGCTGGGGATGATGAAGGAAACAAAGCCCATTTCCATACAGAGACCCCCACAAATTCAAATAAGAAAAGGGCGGTTTGTTGATTGTATGTTTTTAAAGAAAACCCCAACCGAAAAAGACGTAAATAGAAAATCCATTTTCTACCAATTTTATGCCTAGCATCAATTGACAACGACGACTTCTCTGTACCGGAAGTTGTGAAAAATTGAGTAATAAACAGTTGGAACGTAGCAACAGTCCTTACTAAAATAACATTCATTTCTACCGTCAAAAAATTCGTAGAAAAACTAGCAGATCTTGCGCAAATTATTATAGCAATCAATTTGGTAAATATCAAGAGTCAAACGCTTTAGTAAAATTTAAATGTTTGGCACCAGGCAGCCATTTGCAATGGAAGTGTCTTGAACGCCGTCGTTACTCGATAGAGCGCGCGCTCGTTCCCTCAAGCTCAAGGGCCTTAAGGCCTGAGTTCCTCCTCACCATGTCCCGAAGGCTGCCATTTACTTTCTAACCACCGACAGAACCCTAACAAAGCAACTCCGAATCCTTTTCCCCACCTATGGTAGGGTCGGGTACCCATCTTGTCCCTCTGAATGGACACAAGGGCGTTCTATTGCGCAGTGTTTTTTTTCCGCAGCCGGTTGCCCACTCGGTCGTCGGTCTACTGTTCGTTAGGGAATTCCACCTCCACCAGACGCCAGGAGGGAATGGGAGGCGAGCTCCTAAAACTGGAAATGTTGCCTCATCTACCCGTCGCACAGTAGAGAGGGTTCTTTTACGATGCAAATGAAATGGTACACCACACGGGATCTCGGTTTTACTTCTTATCCGAAGGAAAGCAGACTTGGGGCCTCTCGCCCAAAAGAAGCCAACCCACCTCGGTCTAGGATGGAACCTAGAACACTGACGCAGTTACTGAGCACGCTACCCACTGCGCCACCGAAGCGGGATTAACCAGGGACAGAATGGAAAGCAAATTAAAGCCTTTGACCCATGCCGTTGCCCAAAGTCGACAATCTGCTCCCTGACAACTGGCCAGACACTCGAATCGGCATGTGGGCCATCTGAAGCTAAAGTTCCGTTTTGGCAGGAACGGAAAGGTGTGGGAGCTCGCCTCACCCCTTCCCAGGGGCCTGAATAATGCCAGTGCTGAATTCCCTTCCCCCCTACAAACACACTTTTTCTGCCTGCTAGTTGCGCCTCCTGTCCATCTTCTCTCTCATTGCCTAATATCGCAGTCTTTTAATTAGCATCTTGATGGGATTCCCACGCCCGACCACGCACACACTAGGAAGCCCTCAGATCGCCGCAGGAGCACACCAGGGGGCGCTCAAGGGCGGGACTTGATACCACATATGACTTCCTTCATTTTCCTGTACAGAATCCATTTAACATAAATCCGTGAACGTGTAATTTATACGATCTGTCAACAGCAGCAGCCCCTTCACGAGTCCCCCCCCCGTGACCTTTGCCTTTAGCCCCCCTCCACCCGTCTCCCCATTTCTTCTCCCCTCCTCTCTCACCCGCGGGGTGTCGGTTCCCTACCTTTAGCCATCAACTATAGTACCTTTCCTATGGTGCTACCTTTCGTCCTAGTTGAAAAAAAAAGCTCAACAAAGCCGTTGGTCAAAAGCTCTATTGAATATTATGCTCGTCCTGGAAGGCCATGGTACGCAAGTTCGACTCCAGTCGAAGCAGGTGATAACTTACTTCTCCCGAAACCCTGACACGGAAAACACATTTGGGGAAAGAAAAGAAAGACGGAGAAACCTTCTCTAGACGGAATTCCACGCACTCCCCAAAACTGTCAACATGCCTCACCGTAACCAGTAATGCAAGAAACCAGACTCGGTGTCCGTCTAGAGGGCCGACCGGACCGAGTTCAAATCCCGCCACGTCGTCAACACATTAGGGTGTCCTACACCACCATCGTCATTTTGCTTTTTCCTTCTCTTCCACGCTGATACTTGTCCAGCACATTCAGAAGCTCAATTCAGCAGAGCACGTGACGAAACGGAAGCATGTGCGCTGACCCTTCTCCTCACCCGCCCCGCATGCGCAAACTATTATTTTGAACTTAGTTTTCTTTTTGCAAGTTTGTCTAGAGAGGGATTTTAGACCTGCTTTGATAGGGCAAGAGGTGGCGTACTAGACTGCGTCACTGACTCCAGGTTCGAGGTGCGTTGGCTTCTTTCGAGCGATAGTGCGTCTATTGTCGGAATCGGAAGTAAAGCCAGTGCCCTACCCTGTGGTGTACGACGTCATTTGTACGTCAATAAAACCCTCTCGCCAATGCAACGGGTAGGTGAGACAAAAATCCCAGGTGTAGACTTGACGTCGCGTCGGTGGAGTGCCCCAAAGAACAGTAGGTCGACAATAAATAAACATAAGGGTTGTTGCTTTGGTCGACAGCCGGCAGAGTTAAAGTGCCGTCCAACAGATCGCCCATGTGCCCATTCAGATGGATGACAATGGGTACCCAAACCCATCCATAGGTGCGAAAAGGGTTAGTAGCTTTGCTTTTGTCTTGATAGGGATTTTAAGTAGATGATTTTTAAGGACAAGTGTAGTAGAGGTTAGAGAGCTTTGTTGTGCGGTGGGGAGGCTAAAGGGACCGGGGAACGCGTGATGGTAATGTCAGCGAGGGGTATGAGACGAGGGGGGTCACTAAGGGGAAAGGAGGAGGAGGCCCACAACTAAGCATTGGACAGTAGTTGATGTTGTTTTGCTCATTAAACATCTATTCGTGATGTGCATGTTTCTCTCTCTCTCTCTTTTTTTTTGGCAGATTTCATCTCTTTAAAATGTTGGTTGGGGCGTTTTTCGGTGGTGGAGAGGAGGATGTAATTTTTTTTTTGGTAGTACTCAAGCGAAAGAGAGAGAGGAGAGACAAAGAGATTGGGTACTCATATTTGTTACATGTCTGTGGTGATAAGGGTAATACAGGAAGCTTCAAAGTTGAAAAAATTATTTAAGTAATTGTGTGGGTTTTTCAAAATCGTGAGTTGAATTGGTGGAAATCGTAGGACGACGTGTACACCTTGAAAACTCAACAGTTGAATATTCACTCACAGCTTTCAAAACTTCACGAAAAATATACAACATTTCAGTCTGCAAATAACACACACAAAAAATGACGGATCCTTTTATTAAATCTACCTTGTCTCTCTCTCTCTCCCTTTCGCGCCCCACCTGTCCGAAATTCCTCTCCCCTTGCCCCTACCACTGCCATCTCTTCACCTGCCTTCTCAACCAAGGAAAACGAAACATTCAAGCAGTAGGAGTAGGAGGCATCTTTGGATAACAGTCAGTAGCAGCAGGTTCGATTCTGGTCTAGGCAGACGTGGCTTCTTCATCGGCGGAGGGGAAATGTAGCCCTTCGGGCAAATTCGCAAGTCCCGGTTGAGAATGTGTACGATATCAAAACGGATTAGACCGGGAAAGAGAGAGAAGAGGGTGAGACAGAGGCAGAGGAGAGACAGAGGCAGAGGAGAGACAGAGGCAGAGGAGAGACAGAGGCAGAGGAGAGACAGAGGCAGAGGAGAGACAGAGGCAGAGGAGAGACAGAGGCAGAGGAGAGACAGAGGCAGAGGAGAGACAGAGGCAGAGGAGACAGAGAGAGAACGGAGAGACAGAGAGAGAACGGAGAGACAGAG
>JAAFCE010004287.1:7948657-7968840 GCA_013389805.1 Trigoniulus corallinus
AACGGAGAGACAGAGAGAGAACGGAGAGACAGAGAGAGAACGGAGAGGCAGAGAGAGAGAGAGAAAAGAGAGGCAGAGAAAGGATAGTGAACGAGAAAGGAATGGGGAGAGGGAGAAAGGAGTGAGGATGAGAAGGGAGGGGGGAGAGAGAGAAAGAAAGAAGTCAGGGAGAAGGGAGAGCGAAGGATAGAAGGGAAGAGAGAGAGGAGACAATGAGGGAGAGAGGAGACAATGAGGGAGAAAGGAGAATCAGAGAAAGAGAGAGGGTAAGAAAGGAGAGAGGGGGTGAGACGGGAGTAGAGATAGGTGGAGAGAAGGTGAGAAGAGACAACGGGGAAGAGAGTGGGGGATAGGAGGAATTAGAAAGGAAAGGAAGAGATAGGACGAAAGAGAATTGGGGAAAGATAACGGAGAGAGATGGTGAGAAGGGAGAGGGAGAGAGAGAGAGAGAGAGAGAAGGAGAGGGTAGTGTGAGAGGAGGGAGGAGAAAGAAGAATCAGGTTGAGGAGAGACGGCGAGAGACTCGAGATGCCCTTATGAGAAACTTCAAGTAAAACTCGCGTGCAGCGACTGGTTACGATGCAAAGAAAGAGGAACCCTTCCTACGAAAAGTGAAATTACCAAACAGATTCGGCAATTGTGTTTGGGTAGGAGCTCGTCCACCTCCTGGTATCGGTAAATTAAACTCAGTGATGGAGTGGCCGACTTTACATAACCGGACAAGCAATTGAAAGAGGCTCATGTAGGTGTCTCATTTTCTGCGCAAGTGGATGAAGTGCCTTTCATTCACACCTCACTTTCTAACCCCTCCTCTTCCCACCATCCCTTTCTTCTACCTACCTTGTACCCTACCTGCCAAATTTTTGAATAACCCTGCAGTACTATTTCGTTTGCCACAACTACATACAGTATTGTGTGGTTGAAATTCTTGTTATGAAAGTGGAGGGTGGAGATGACGGCGGTATGTGCCCCTTTTTTTCCTCCTAAAATTAAGTTCATTATAAAATTACAAATTACATTCGACGTGCACCACGTGATTATGGTTGAAATTTTGACGCATATTTTTTGGGGGGAAAAATATGCAATGTTTCATTATTATTATTATTATTATTTGAAGAAAAAAAAGGAGATGCATCTTCAAAACTCATTTAACTGTTTAAAAATGGTGGGTGTTTGTTGTTGTTGGGTTTTGTTTGTTATCATCCTTCATTTCTGCCAAAAATATTTTTTTGTCCCGCCAAGTATCGTTAAGAAAGATTTCTTTTGAATATCTTTTCAAGTCAGTTGTGGTGTCAAAAACATTTCAATACAGTTCAACTTTTTATCTGCATCTAATTTTTCTTCTTCTTTTCACGCCATCGATCCCTGCCCCCTCCCCTCCACTTTTGCGTAATATTTCAAAAACTTTTAGACTGATCCTCACACACACACCAAAACGATGAATGGCCCTTTCAAAATAACGTAGTTTTCTAATCAAACTTATGTTCTGGAGAAAACATTATGATGACCACAACCCATGATGATGGGTATTTAGTAGTTATTTCATTTGTTTTCCTTGAAATATTTCTTTCTGAAAACTTCAACTAATTTTCAGTTAGTTACAATATATAGCCTCCCCTCCCCTCTTCATAATTTGTAATTCCCCCTTCCCCAATTTTTCATCCGAAATATGTTTTTCTTTTTGAATTCAGCATACAGCGAATCTCCCATTTATTTCGTTAATCATATACCTTAATGGCGTTCATTATTCGTCCGAATTTCTGCCAATAATCACTTTTTATCTCATCCCCCCTCTCACCTTTCCGAAATTCAATCTGAAAGGGGGCGGGGGACATGGTACACACCCTCACTCACGCAGTAGGCGCTCTACATCCCATCCTACTGAAGGCCGGCGGCACTACTGGGTTTCCTTCCTGTCGTTCTAGTTTCTTTCCGGGAGATAGATCAAAGGCCCTTGGTGAGGGTTACAGGCTTATATACCTATATAGGCCAGTGAAGGGGGACGAAGCAGAGGTTGGTGAGGGCTGGGCACTCCCCAGTGTGTCCAACGCAACTTGGATGCAACTTTGCTGATTGGGACGGGACAGCCGATGCCATGTGGCACAGTGCCGTCAGAAAAATTAGAATATGTCGGGAAGACATTTTAGGCCAGGCTAGAGTAGGAGGTTCATTCCAGGGCAGGCAGACATGGTGGTGGAAGGCCGTCATCAAACAAAAGACGGCTGCATTCCACAGGTGGAGTGAGATAGGAGACCTGAAGTCTAGAATGCACTATAAGCAGGCCAAGACCACAGCTAGGAGTAACACTGCCTTTGCCAAATGCCAGAAGTATGAGGCCCTCTATGATCAGTTAGAGACAAAAGAAGGGGAGAGAGAAGCTTTTAAACTGGCCATTGCTAGAGGTAGGGCAGCTAAACCTATACCCCGAGCCATAACAGTGAAGGAAAGCAAAGGCAAGGTCCTGTATCCTCCTTCTGGGGTAAAGAGGAGGTGGGAATAGTATTTCCACAGCTTCTTGAATGATGCGGTGAGAGAGCGCGACGTTGACACCAGTTCTACTACTTCTGGGGTGGTGGACAGGGTAACGGCGGAGGGAGTGTGTCCCCACTGCGACACAAGCGATCTGTCAGACGGCGTTTCGATGCAGCCGGTCTGCAAACGTAATGCTTCACTGCCAATGCCAATTTGTCGTCGGTCCTTAGTTAAACGTCCTTAGGTCCTTAGGCAGGACGGGGCAACGTCAGACGACAAACTTAACCCGAAACCTATGTTCCTAAAACCACGTGTAGGGGAAGTAGACTTGACGCGTTGCCATGGAAGTGACTGTCAAAAGGTCGTATCACGTGCCAAAGAAATAAGTCGCTCTTTTGTGATTGGTCCAAAATTAAAACTTGCGTCACTCTGGGTCTTACCACGGGGCGTAATTCTTTTTTAATGGACGCGTTGTCATAGAGACTACGTCATGCTTCTGATCACGGACCATTTACACGTGGTTCCAACGCCATTCAAATGGGCGCGTTGCCATAGAGATAAAGCGTGATGCTTCTATATTTCACGTACCATTTACACGTGGTGCAATCCCATTCAAATGAACGCGTTGCCACGGAAACAACGTGATGCTTCTGTATGACCATTCCCACGTGGTGCAATGCCATTCAAATAGACGCGTTGCCATAGAGACAAACGTGATGCTTCGGATCACGTACCATACACACGTGGTGCAAGGCCATTTAAATGGACGCGTTACTATGGAAACAATGTGGTGTTTCGGTCTCAGATACCACTTGCACGTGATTTCCTGGATACCTCCAGAATTCTAGACCAGTCAGACTAGTAAAACTCGTGACGTCACGGCACAACTATGCAGTGGGGCAATTCACGCCACGCTCGACAACGTCATTTTACAGCCCCCTTTCACCCATTTATTCAACAATCCATTCAAGTGACGACATACGTTTATTTATGTTATGAAATATAACAGTGTTAATGATCGGAGAAACAGTCCGCTATGAAATTTAATGGGCAGATGACGTGACTATCAACAATTTCGGTTCAATTAGGCGCCATGTTTTTCCTGTAGCGCAGAGGACTAACCCCTTTTTTCCTATGAAAAAGCAAGAATTTGAAAAGATTCCCGTCTCGACAACCTAGTTATACATGTCTGAGTGATTATCATTTTACGTTTTCTCATAAAATGGGGGTGTTTTTTGCGTCTGTATACCCCAGAAAAATGTTAATGGAAAGCAGATCTTGCTACAGAACCGGGTTCGGAATTGTTGACGCGGTACCCGAGGGGTTTTATGAAAAATGACCCGTAAAAACGGGGCATTTAATTTTCCATTTACCCGTAGAAGTGACCATTAATTACACACTTTGACAGCTGCGTGTCCGCCTCCTTTTTAAGTTGCCAGACATTTTCTGCATCCCATGACGTCATCGCAAGAACGCTACCATTTGTATTTCTTTTTTTTTTCACCGACCAGTTGTGGCTGACAGTGACACCCAGAGACCAAATTCGCTACTAGTTGCGCTATCAGAATCAATTGTTGTCATCGTTTCTATGACAAATTCTCAACGACCGTCCCAATACGTGATGTGAACCAATCACGTTGTTTGTTTGTTGGTGTTTTGGGGCCCTCAACTACAAGGTCATTACAGCCCCGTCCACTGTGTAGTTCTGATGCACTGACTGCACAGACACTACACTAATGCGACGACTTTTCGATACTAGCGGTACCCCGTTTTCCCAAGCGGCCACCCATGTCAGTACAAGCTGGAGTTGCGCTGCTTAACTTCAGTGATCAGACGGGAACTGGTGTGTCCAACGCAATTCGCCGCTCCCTTGAACCAATCACTTCTTTTTTGTTTCGTTGGCGTTTTAAGGCCCTTCAACTACAAGATCATTAGAGCCCCGTCAACTACTTAGTGCAGAGACTGAACAGACACTACACTAATGCGACGATTATTGGGTTTAGCAGTACCCAGCTTTCCCAAGCGACCACCCATGTCAGTACTAGCTGGGGTTGCGTTGCTTAACTTCAATGATGAGACGAGAATTAGTGTGTCCAACGCAATAAGCCGCTCCCTTGAACCAATCATGCGATACTTCGACCATCGCGCAGACTTCTAAAACAAGACTACAGTATTACCCTGGCAACACAACATGCACCCCAAATTGCACCAAATTGCACAAATTGCACCCAGGGACTCGTAATAAAGCCGCCGAAGTGGGGGAGACTAAAAACACGTGCTCAACCAATTATACCTAGCAGAGCACGATCACGTGACTGTTTCAATATGGCTATCGTCGTTGTTGTGGCAACGCGTCTTTGGTCCCAAAGCACGTGCTTGGACAGGATTCAATCACGTGTTAGTTCATTTCACGAGTTACAGAGGCTATCGCTTATCACGAAATGGAAATGCCATATTTTGACTGTTAACTAGCCGAAATTAGACGTCTGTTTACTACTAATAACTGGCGGGTGGAAGGGGTTTTAAGAATTAATGACGTTATTATAAGAGGTTGGCCCGGCCATTTTATTTCTGATTCCATCGTTTTTTTAATGTATAATTATAATGATGTCGATCGCATCCATGTCGGTCGACGCTATCACGAAAAATACGTTCAATCGTCTGATCATCGACCGTTTAATCTTTAACTCGCGGCTCTCAAATTCGTGAACTTTCGATAATCGCCCCTTTCAATCAGCGTGACACTCATTCAAATGTCTATTTTTGTTCTCTCCCCATTTGCCAAAAAATCAAAGTAATGACGCTCCTACTTTTTAATGGGCCATTATTATCTATTGGCTAGTGGTCAGCAAACGTGCAGACTATGCAGACTGAAAGTTGATCGAGATCTTTATTTCAGTAGCTAAAGGGTCATTTGAGTAATAATCTTATATATCCTATTAGGAAAGACCATCACCTCTCCAAACATATTTTTAAGAAATGTAGGACCATCTCTGGGTTCTAAGCTGCAGCAGGAAGGGGGCGGGTCAACTCCGTAGGTGTCCCCTACGTCAGAAGTGACATGCCTGAAAAAAATATCCTCCGTCTCGACCAAGACTGAAAACACAAGGGGTCATAAATTCAAAGTCTAGGGAGAGGGGTCCTGTGATAGCCAGTCTCGGTGCCTAAGATAGAGTGCTTGATTCCTGAGTCTGCAGGTGCAGGCTCAATCCTAGCTGAGAAGGCGGATGATTCCTTTCACATCATGGGGGACTCCCCTCCCCAAGTGCACTATCTTCCTTTCGGATTAGGAAGCAGTAAAGCCGTTGTAGACCTGTGTGGTGCGGACGAGTAGGTAACCTCATGCTCGTCAAAAAAACCCTTTCTACACGGAATGTAGATCGATGACAAAAATGCCCATAGGGACGTCTTCCACTTTTTGGCGTCGGTAAATTACCTCTCAGAGATAGGGAGGCCAGCGTGAAAAATCGAAATTCACCATTTGGAGGAAGGGATTTGGTTTGTTGGTGTTTTAGGGCCCTTCAACTACCAGGTCATTAGAGCCCCGTCCACAGCATAGTTCTAATGCAGAGACTTCACAAACACTACACTAATGCGACGATTTTTGGGTATTAGCAGTACCCAGTTTTCCCAAGCAGCCACTCATATCAGTACAAACTGGGGTTGCGTGGCTTAACTTCAGTGATCAGACGAGAACTGGTGTGTCCAGCGCAATAAGCCACTCCCTTTCGAGAAAGGGGGTAGATCCTGCCTCGGTAACTACCGAATTAGCGGTTCCAAGTTTGATGCTGGACCGAAACTGATCTTCGGAGTGCCCTTTCCGTCGGACGGGAAGTAAAGTGGGTGTCCTACCTCGTTGTGTGTATGATGTCACCACTGAGCCGAGAAGAACCCTTACTACATGGAGAATGAAATAAATATACGCGTAGTTCGGCAAAATTTTCAGGTTTAGGAACCCACCCCCTAGGCAGTGGCGTCGCTAGGGTTGGGGTCTCCCGCTGCGGTGACGCCATGGTGTCACCCCCCCCCCCCCCCGTCTCCTGAAAAAAGTCGCTTCTTCTACTTTGGTGTCACCCCCATTTGTCATGGTTCGAGTGATGTCACCCAGTGCGGCCCGCACCCACCTAGTGACGCCACTGCCCCTAGGGACGGACGGTCTCGGAATAGTACTCCCAACGAATCAAAATAGGCCAACAATCAATAACCATAGGGATTGCATCGATAAGATGGCAGCCGGCTGCGTGAAAATAGCGTCCAACAGATCGCTCATGTGCCCCAATGGGACAAAAATGGGCGCTCAACCCTGCCATAGGCGTAAAAAGGGGGGGTTAGGAATGATGATGATGACCAGTTAGAGAGGACAACATGGGCCTAAATAAGCAGCTTAAATTCAGCCAACATATTTAAAATTCTACATAGTTTCATTATGAATAATGTGCAGCATGTTTTCTGGGGTAAAAAAAATGCCAGTGTTGCCAGATCAGTTTTTGTTTTACACTTGTCACCCTGTAACAAGAGCAATGGACTGTTGCAGCAACAACACCAACTGAGTCATGTGGAATTATAACATTTTACAAATGTTTAAATCTGGCAAAGACGAGTAGGTAGGACGAAGAGAGGAGGAGGGGGGACCACAAAAAAGGAAGAAGAGGGGGAGAGCAGCGGAAATGTGTGTGCGCCTTTGACAGGGGAAAGGTTATCACATGTCAATGTCATTTGGCGCAGTATTTCCGGAATGTGAACAGGTGTGATGAGGTGACTCTTAATATTATAACCCCTCCCCCCTCTACCTAAAGGGAATCGACCTGATCCTCATTATTCTTCTCCTCCACCTGAACTATTTCAACCCCTTTGTTCCATACCCCTCTCCCCCACCTTGCCCCACGTATATTTATATATCCTCCCCCGCTATTTTATCACGTTGTCAAAGGGGGAGCAGATAAAAAAAAATGACAAAAGCATTTTGACAATCATGGGCCAATCCTCTCTCTCTGCGGCACTGCCATCACAGCGCCGTCACACCATGGACCAGTTGCCTGCAGAAGGGTGACGAGACAGGACAAGAGGTGGAGGAACCAGGAGGAGTGTGTGAGAAGGCGAAAAAAAAGAGGTGTGTAAAGGGAGAAGGGGACGGGCAATGAGAAAGAATAAAACGAGGGAATTTTTCCAAGCAGGACAACTCATGCCTGACCCACGACCAACTTTTTTTTTGTGGTGGTCATTTTTTTTGGTACCCAAATTCTTGTCAACCTCCTCCTCCACCCCTTCACCTTCCTCTCTCCCAACTTCTATTATTATTATGATTATTATGAGACTAAAATTATATTTTTTTTTAATCAACTCTACCACATTCCAGCGCGCCAAGGCCGACTTCTTATTTGTTCACATTTCATGCATAATGAGTCTTTGTCAATGGTCGGCACGGCCGAATGGACGAATGGACACCGGATATGGGGGTGACTTTTTTTAATATATGTTACAATTGGGGTGCGGTGGTGGTGTGGGTGTTTGACTTCTGCAACAAACAATTTTTTTTTTTGGTTTGAAATATTAAAAAAATACGTTCATTTGATATAAAAAAAAATAATTCGGAAAGGTATGATGTATTAAAATGCAGAGTTGGAAGAGGTGTTGAGGAGGTGGAGGAGGACCAACTATCCTAAGAACCAATCTCCATGTCACGTCCGGGACAGGAAGTAGTTTGGTAGTATGTCTAATGAGATTGACAACTTGCAGATGACATTTTTAATTTTTTTTTACCTTTGAGTACAAGCTATCCTTCTTCTCAACCTACAAACTGGACAAAGGATGGAGAAGGGGAGAGGATAGCTGCAAACGGACAGAGTACAGTCCTGGAGGCTTTAACCGGTAGAGAGGACATGCGCATGCCCTCTTCAGAGGTCAAAGTACGCAGGTTCATTCCTGACTGAGATCGGGGTGGTTATCTCGTTTCGATAAAGGAGAGACCTGAAGTTGTCCCTGTCGTCATATATTCATATCTAGGACGTAAAAGCAGAGGTTTAGTGAGTGTGGTCAAGGGTGGGCGGTGCCTCAAACCAAAATAAAATGTTCTACTGCGCATGTGTGACAGGTAGAAATATTTATCTGAATATTACACTGCGAGAAATGATGGTATGAATACTAGATACAACTGCCGACAATAATTCGTCTTAATACTGACTAACGAAAAGGGACCTGTGCGTAGTCCATAGAAATAAGGCAGGAGGGTCTTAAAGATCTTAAAAGTCCTTTTCTCTCAGCCCAGATTATGGCCTCTTCACTGAGATCATTACTTGTACAACAGGCATGTTTTCCTTTCAAAAATGCAACAAGTGACCTGAATCCTAGAGGTAGCCAACCTAGAAATAAGGTAAAAGTCCTAAAGAATTTCACAATTTCTGGGGCACACTCAACAAGCGTTCACGCATGCGCGCAGAAAAATGTTATAACAAGCACATATGCAGTCGACTCTTCGGCAAAAAGATGCAGCAGTTTGAATGCTAATAAGTAACTTTGTACAGCAGCTAACTGTCCGATAAATTGTTTCATGTGTGACCGAGGAGGGGAGGAGACCCGCATCGGTGGCACAGGAGGTAGCGTGCTCCATTACTGAGTCACTGCTTCCAGGTTCGATACTGGATCAAGGTGGATTGGCTTCTCTTTCTGACAGGGAGCGACTTATTGAGTTGGACACACCAGTATTTGTCCGATCACTGAAGTTAAGCAACTCAACCCCAGCTAGTACTAACATGGCTGGCCGCTTGGGAAAATTGGGTACTGCTAATACCCAAAAATCGTTGCATTAGTATAGTGTCTCTGGCAGTCGCTGCACTAGAACTATGCAGCGGATGGGGCTCAAATGACCTTGTAGTTGAAGGGCCCTAAAACACCAACGAAGCAAAAAAAAACAACTTTCTGGCAAAAGAGAGGTTCTGAATATGCCTTCTGTCGGATGGGAAGTCAAGTCAGTGCCCTACCGTGTGGAGCACGATGTCATATTCCCAGGGATAGGAAGTCCCCATGGCGTCGATAGTGTCCCAACGAACAGCAGACTGACGATAAATAAGCATAGGGGTTGCAACTTTGGCTGGCAGCCGGCTGTGCCAAAATACCGACTAACAGATCGTCCACGTATCCATTCAGAGGGACAAAGATGGGTACCCGACCCTGCCATAGGCGGGAAAAGGATTAGTAGCTGATAGGTGCTTGGTTTTGTATGACGGTGGAAGAGGCGTACGCATGGTTTCATTGAAATCAAAGGTGTGAACACGTGTATTATTAAAAGGCAGCTGTTAACAAAGCCGTAGTCATAGATACTAGTCATCAAGCTGTAGCCAAGGCAACAGGCTCATTACGTCACACATCTCCAAGCACGATAGCCCTAAACATCAGCGATTTCACATGAAAAACACGTGCGTTGAAGGACGGCATCCATTAACAACGCGGTAACCATGACAACAGGCCCATTACGTCACATACTCTACAAATACGATAGCCACAAGCTGACAACATTCTTACAGCAAAACACGTGCGTTCCAGTGCAGCCGCCATTAGCAACGCGGTAACCATGGATACACACGACTCATCCAGTTGTCACCATGGCGACCTCGTTATCATCTTTCCAGAAGCTGCTCCACATGCATACAACAGTTTGAGGCCAGAATTTAGCGTTTCAGACTCGAGATAGGATCAGTTAGTTATTCAATCGAAGCTGATAACTGAGTGTAAAAGTGTCATATTTTAGATCTTAGTCATATCTGTACTTCTCACCTGGTTGGCGATGCGTTCAAACCCAGAGAAAAATGGAGACGGAAGGGGGGAACGGAGGAGAGGGGAGAAAGCGAGAGAGTGGAGACGGACAACGTCCACAAAATCAGTCATTGGTCATGGGAAAAACAGTGGGGAGGAGGACACTAGTTACAATTGGTTCCCAAAAAAATCTTTCTATTCTGAAAAAAGAAATCCTTTCCTCTCCTCCTCCATCTCTTCTTTGCCTTACCACCTTCTTCACAGCCCCGCTGCGTGTTTCTGGGCTTCCGCCTCTCTCTCTCTCTCTCTCTCTCTCCTGTGTTTTATTTTATTTTTTTTTTATTTTATTTTCATGTTATTGTCAATCCTTCCACGTCATGTTGACAAAAAGGCAACATCTTTTATTCTGTAGGTGATATCTCCTTTTTTCTCTGCTCGTCTTTAAGATTTTCTTCTTCTTTTCATGTCCGAAACAAAACCAAGTGATTAAGCAACAACTATTGGGTATTCAAACACATAAAAATGTGACAAAGAAATTTTAAGTTTAGAAAAAAAAAAGAGAGGGAGGGAAAGATGCTGGAGAGCAAAGGGGTATTGAGACACACCGAACAGGACCAGGGGTACTACTCTAACTTACTATCCCCCTCCACCCAAAAAAAACGAGATCAAGCACCACGCTGAATCTCACAGCATGTCCACTGCATATTATAAAGAAGTTAAGCGAAAAAAATATTTTCTCTTCAAGTGTTTGTTGGTACAATTCCGTGCTCGTGTGAAGCAGGATGGGTGTGAGATATTCAAGACGAGAGAGACAGAGAGAGGTGGAGAGAGGGGTACCTGTTGTGATTCACCATCCACCTACCCCATTAGTTGAAAGGAGGAGGGCAGTTACTACTCCTTTTGTCACACTACAATATCCTTATTACAACAACTGCCTTTAGGATAACGTTAACTCTTTAAAGACAAACTCGGTTTGTAAACATGTCTTCTTTCCTTTTTGTTTCTTCACCAAAATGTGTTTTTTTTTTCGGCTAAGGGTAGCGGTGGTGTAGGGCGCCCCCCGCCCCATCCCAATTTCATGCCATTCCTACCATTTGTTTGTTGGTCTTTTTAGTTATTTAACATTCTCTCAACTCTTAAGGTTATTTAACAGCGCCAGGAAGAAGAATCTCTTTCATCTACCTACGAATTGAAGGCTATGTGCACCTATATATAATTTCTCGATGTAGAAAGGGTATTTTTCGGGCAAGGGATCATCATTTACTCCCCATGTAGGACGACAGACCCTCTTCAGACCCCCTTCATCATTTGCCCGTGAAAATCTCGAGCAGACCCTTCACAAGTGAACTGCCAAAGACATGCCTTTCCTTTTCGGACCCCTGGGTCCCAGGTCCTTCTTGTTGTACATCACTGCAATACTGAATTTATTTAAATGGGAGCCCACGGAGGAGGCCCCACGTTTCCTCGTTCTTGACGTGCGAGCACATGGTTGAAGGTTCGACCCTGGCCAAAGTAGGCGGCTCTTTCAGGTAAGTCACAGTACGCCTTCCGTCCCAGACGGGAATAAAATCCGTGGTTCTGCATGGTGATCGTGTGATGCGATCAACATGCAAAGGTTGGCAAAAAGCATTTCAGGGCTGGAACCTTACTCTGACCATGGCGTCGGTAAATAACCCCCCCCCCCTCCATCTACTTTCTTATTAATTATATTCGATTTTGCCCCATTCTGGGGCAGGGCGGTAACTAGGGCGTGGCGAAGAAGGAGGCCGCTACGGGCGCAAAATGTTTAAGTTTCTTGTCATTATTGGGTTACGGGCAAGTGGAAGTTAGACACTTGCCACAGGCGCTTCATACCCCCCGTTACGGCTCTGTTCTGGGGTATGGGCCAGGTATCAGTGGCCTCCCTGTCACGTTTGAGCTACCTAAAGAGCTTTTTCTGTCATGAGACCTAAAACTATCTTCTATATCACCTCCTTCTTGCTTCGCGAGTCCTGTTTCCTGGTCTCTGAACAAATTCTTCTCTTGTCCCATGTCAGACAGGGAATTTCATGGGCAAGGGGGGGGGGAGAGGCAACTATTCGAGTCTAAGACGGAGTCCCCGCGCTCAGAAGACCAGGGGTTCTGAATAACCCTTCAGCAATGTATCAACTTTTTCTCCTGAGGCTCCGTCAGACATTCAGCCAGCCTTGACTAGGACGACTATCCTCTGTCCTGCGGCCCACCCCTCCCCTGAAATTAGAATATTGGTCCTTTGGGGCTTCTGTACACAAGAGGGGGAGTCACAAATAGCCATAATAACCGCTGCAGTAGCAACAACAACATCAACAAACAAGTTCAAGAGTCATTGGCCCTCTTCACGCATTGGCGTCAAGTGCTCATTTTCTTGTTACCGTCCGCCACAGATGGCGCATTGCATTATTTCTGCAACTGACTTGCTACTACGCTGGTCCTCCTCCTCCTTCTTACACACCCTTGCACCCTTTAGCCGAATTGAAAGAAGTAGGAGAGGGAAGGGAAAAAAATATATCCCCATAGTTATTGTAATAATTTTAAATAATTGCCATTGCACCTGGCACGTAACCTCATTCGTGATGCAAACTAATGAAGGGAGGAGAAGTGATTTCGACATTTTCCAAAAAAAGAAAATGGATGCCCACTCATGTTACTCGCTCCTTGTCCCAACTACTATTATTATCATCTACTAACTATCTAACTAACTAGTATTACTAGGAGGGAGGAAGGAAGTGGGGAGGTAGAAGGGCAGACAGGTAACGTGAATTATATCCCTTTTCTCGCGCTCTCTTTCTTCTTAAATTACGATCACTATCTCCATTTCATCATGTCCAAACTTATGACCACTCCAAATCTAGTTATCAAAAATTCGGTAATTAAGCAGCAAATTTTCACCTTGGTTATCATCGTCATCAAGATAATACGTCATTCCCAATTTCGATATTCTAAATATAACAAGATGACCTTCAGAATGACCACCGTCTGTCTCCGTCGGGGGCTCAGTGGATTACCACTCGTAAAGTCCATGGTTGCAGGTTCGATTCCGGCTTGTGTCCGTTTGTTTCTTTCGTTGGTGTTTTAGAGCCCTTCAACTACAAAGGTCATTAGAGTCCCGTCCACTGCGTAGTTCTAATGCAGAGTCTGCAGAGACTAAGTACCCATGCTAGTACTAGCTGGGGTTGCGTTGCTCAAATTCAATGATCAGACGAGAACTGGTGTGTCCAACGCAATACAGCCGCTCGTCAAAAGTCCGGGAAAGGCCCGAAGTACACCTTTCATCCCTGGTGGAGAGTAAAGACTGTTGACTCCCTCCTCCTCACCATGGGGACGAGTGTACGATGTCATCACTGCCCAGGAAAGTTTTGAAATAACCCCGTTGGGCCCTAATGACCTCTGTAGTCGATGGGCACTAAAACACAAACAATCAATCAACCCGCCCTGCGGTCAAGGGTTGCAACATTAGGCTGGCAGTGGGTTGCGTAAGGGCCGCCATACACGATCGCTCCATTTGGATGAAAGCCATTTGGATGGCGTCCGAATGGATGACGTCCAAAAATCAGCACATACACGATCACTCCATGCTGTTCACGCCATTTTGTTTTCAGTTTAGTGTAAGTTCTGGTGTGAACAGCATGGATTAAGAACCATTGCTACTTTTGGTGGCCGGGTAACCATGTTGTCCCTCTTAATAGACACAAGGGCGGCATTTTGGTCATTGTTTTTCCGCAGCCACAGCAGTCTGTGACCCCTATACCAGTGGTGGCGAACCTGTGACCCACCGTGCAATTTTAAGTGACCCACCCGAACGTGATTCATATCTAGTTTATCGTGTGTGGGTTGAACGGGGACCTGGAGGTTAGAACCCATAGATCCGACCCAGCCACAGGTAGGATAAGGGCATTATGATGATGTTCTCTATTTGCTACTTTAATAAACTAATATATTCATTATTAATAATAATTTTTTATTCATAAAATTAAATAGTGATTGCAACTGACCCGCGGACAACTTTTTGCTTTTTTTTTTTGTGTTATTGTGCCCGTCTCAAAAAAAAGGTTCGCCACCACTGCCCTATGCTTATTTATCATCAGTCTACTGCAGTGGTCTTTAGACTTTGTCGACTCACGGAACCCTTAGAACTACAGTGAAACCTCTCTAATTGGTACACCTGGGGTACCCAGCCAAATTGTACCTATCAGAGGGGTGTACCCGTAAGAGGGGTAGTAATAGCCTATAGATGAAAAATCGGTACCTGAAGAATTTGTACCGATATAAGAGGTGTACCCTTTAGAGGGGTGTACCCATAGAGAGGTTTCACTGCATAACATATTTTGGGGGAACCCCATCTCCATTTTATAAAGTATATCTTGCCGCTGCTAACGAATTTTCATTTGGACTCGTGGAACCCCCAGAGTTGTATTGCGGAACCCTGGGATTCCGTGGAACACAGTTTGAAGACCGCTGGTCTACTGTTTGTCTTTCTGGGGAATTCCACCAACACCAGGGGGCGAGCGCCTACACCTGGAAATTTTGCCTCATCTACCCGTCACATAGTAGAGGGGGTGCGGTCGAGCTGGGTTGGACACACCAGTTCTCGTCAGATCATTGAAGTTAAGCAGTGCAAGCCCAATTAGTACCAACATGGGTGGTTGGTAGTGAACGTTGGGTGCTTCTAATTTCCACCTCCTACATCCCCTACACCTACCTCCTCCTCACCCGTGAGCAGCCTCCTTAGGGTTCGGCCTGTTATGGCTGCATGGCTTACTCCCCAAACCCTGAGCATAACATAATTTTACGTGCAAGTGACATCATACACCACTCAGGTCCTCTCTCGCCTCCATTTCTCAGCTAACCATCTCTCAGGTCTTCCATTTATCAGTTGTCACTCCTGGTGGCAGGGCATACTTCCACCACGTTTTTGCCACACACGGTCAGTTGGCATGATGGAGTGATGGAGCGATCATGTGGATTTTGGCTTGACCAAAAATCCAACCAAGCTCATCACGCCACGTCGTCCACTTCAGTTTCCCCACACATGATGCGATTTGGATTGACACCATGCCATTTGGACAGATGGAGCGATCGTGTATGGAGGCCTTAACAGTTCCGCTACCAACGGGACAAATGCAAGAGAGAGGGGATACTCGGACCTTGCCCTTGGCGAAAATAGGGTTAAGAAATAGTCACAATCAAACTTTTCTCCCAAAATTAAGTAAAAAAAGATAATAAATGAGGTTGGAACTGACCAATACATTGCACTCAGAAACAGTTGCGACACTGAATAAAAGATGAAGGAAGACAGAGAGATATGTCTAACGGCGCGCATTCCGCATACGCAATGACCAATCGAAATTCTGCCTTAACCGTCGCCATCATTAAATTAAAATTAACTATTGCACCCATTTTTTACTCCTCCTAATTTATTATAGTGTAAAACAACCTCTTCCCCTCTTTTAAAATCCCTAACTAAGTCATTATGATGATGGCCACGACAGGTATTAAAGGGGGAGGGGGGTGAGGGAAATGTCACAATTATCTCCGAAATTAATATCTCAAAATGACCACCAACAACATATTTCAAAAATGACGGACCAGGTCAGTAGTAGTGGTGGTCAACAATGCCAAAATCCGCTTCTCATTTTTCAGTTATCAGGTCTGAAGAAGGGTTAATTAGTGTACTTCGGAGGATAAAATTCGTCATGTTTTCCGCGTTAGAAAGGGTCCATGTACTGATCCTAAAAGGGAACCTTCCTCCCATCAACATCCAGGGATAGGATCGAACCGACGACCACCAGCTGCAGAGTCAAGAACGTCTCCATTTGATCCACTGCCAGCTTGGTTATTTAACGGCAGCTTAACTATTTCTGGAGAGGTCATTTACCGACTACCGATGTGGTGGCTTACCTCTACACCTGGAAATTTTACCTTGCACTGCGGTGTCATGGTACACCCCCTCAAACCGATCAACACCGAACTTTACTTCCTATTAAGGACCAAAGGCACACCCAGTGGAGGATCCAGGATTTTCACCAGGGGGGGGGTTGAGCCATTACAGGGGGGTTGAGCTAAAGCTCGCATATATTATGCGAATACGTTTATATGTGCATGGGGGGGGGGTTGCAACCCCAAAAACCCCATCCTGGATCCGCGCGTGGGCACACCGTTGGACACATCAGTTCTCGTGAGATCACTGAAGTTAAGCAGCGCAAGGCCACGTTAGTACCAACATGGCTGGTTGGCAAGGAACGTTGGGTGCTGCAAATCTCCCCTCTCCTACGTCCTCAACACCTCCCTCCTCATCTCCCGTGAGCAGCCTCCTAAGGGTTCGTCCTGTTATGGCTGCTTGGCTTACTCCCCAACCCATGAAATTAATCCAGCATCCAGCAGCAGTCACCCATGCTAGTACTAGCTGGGGTTGCGTTGCTTAACTTCGCGATCAAACGAGAACTGGTGTATCCAACGCAATACAGCCGCTCCTGTGGTGACAGAGATAGCGTGCTTGGCTCGGGTGTGTCGAGAGCTGCAGGTTCAATCCCGACCGAGGGTAAAATGTTTTCTTTCGACTATGGACGGAAGCCCGAAGTGCGAAACTTACCGTCCCGTATGGGAACTGTCAACTTGGTGTGCACGATGCCGCTACGCAGGAGAGGAAAAAAAAGGCCCACGGAAATGAAACGTAGATAAAAACTTCAAGGTGCAGAGCCTCGTCGTCCTTTCTCATTGGTAACTTAAGTCACTTTCAGGCTTTCGTTAAATTTGTCAAACATTTATCAGGAAAAAAGGCCCCCTTCTAGCATCCGCTGGGCATCACTTGAGGACTCCTACCCTTTGATAGAGCCGGGTATAAAGGGAGCCCGTTTTTTTTGCCCACCAGGTCGGTCAGTATCGAACACGCAATCATTAATACAGAAGTCAATCACGCTATTATACGAGGAATAGAGAGGGTGTGGGGGTTGTGGGTCATGGACGTTGTTTAATGGAGCAGTTTTTGTGTGGAAAAAAATGGTCAACGTTTAATATTTAAGAAGCTATTTCGATTTTTTTTTTGAAAAAATATCAACAATAACAAAACGGTGGTCAGTTTGAGAAAATGAAATCCCGCAGAAAAAAAAGATAAGAAGAGGGCAAGGAGACTGTTGTTACACGTACAAATAACAACAACACGTAGGCGGCGTAACATTTGCATAATTTGATCACCAAAAAACACCCCAATTTTTTTGTTACCGAATTTTTTTGCAAGAGGTCATCTGCCCCTATTAGCTCTTCTGCCAGTCAACTTGTTACCAGTTCGAAATTGACCAAACAACACACACAGAGGTAGTTAGTTAAGTAGCAGATTTAAGAGTTCATTGGATTGGACAAAATAATCGATTGACCATCTCTTTCTGTGTCTATGGTCAGTTGGAAGGAGACAGGGAGGGAAGGGAAGGAAGGTAGGTGCGAACAATCGTTCAAAATGAACTAGTGCAAAAAAGCAGTGGCTTTTTTTCCCTCCATGGTCTTGCTGAGTTGACCACTGCATTGATGATGGCCAACAACAAATTTGAAGTCATTGCCACACACACACACACAAATGGACAACAAAAAAAACCTAGTCACCACATTGATTGAAGCTCCATTTACAATTCAGTGGTTGCATTGTAACCCCTTTTGTCCCTACCTCTCCCCCTCTCCCCGATCTCTGCTCTGTCATTAAAAATAAACCCTTTTAGCATCAAGTTAAAAAAAAAAATAATTGATTTGATTCTATATATGAACTAATGTCCAGTTTACAAACAAAAACTGGTCAATTACATCTTTCCATTCAGATACTGGGGGAAAAAAATGCTCAAGAGCCTCACTAGAATTTTAAAGCGAGCATTGTCACCGTCCTTTATGGGCAGCCCATTCATATTGATGGGGTTTTTTCCTTCTATTGAATTCCTATCACTTCTGCCTAGGGTGCAATTCATCAAACCCGGTGGCGGACAGTAAGGAATGGAAAAGAGCCCTGTAAAGGGCCAGTTTATAAGAGTGACGTCCCACTTCAACCCTAGAGGGTGGAGATGACCACCGTCTCACTCCTCAGTAAGGGCAACTATGCGAAACAAAAAAAAAAGAAATCGCCAGCCCAGACAGAGAAACGAACCTGCATGAATCACGTGCGCTACCCACTCAAAATTCAACTATAAAAACTAAATTCCGCACTTAAATAAGTAGCATCACCATTCCTAAGCCGCTTTTCCGTCTAGCGCAGGGCCAGATGCCCAGTTATCCTGTAGGTACCAGGGACACACTTATCGGAACGAATTGGCGGAACAGCGTTTTGTGGAGCCCAACACAGCCATTACCTCGTTAACGTCAGCTTAGGGCAGTTTCTTTCGCCAACCCGTTGGAAGGGGGAAGGTGTAGGGCGACTTCCTACACCTGGGAATTCCGCTAGTTCTACACGTATAATGTACTCCTTATCGAAAGGGGTACTTCCCAATGCAGGAAGTCAAGGCACTTTACATTGAGATGGCGTACTTGGGGGAAGTTGTCTGACTTCCTCTCTCCCCTAAGGTTGCTTGCACCCTCTAACCAGGAGTCAAGCGCTCTGCCCACTGAGCTACCGAGGCGAGTAATTTCAATCACACTATAAAAATTGGACCTCTGCTCTGAAAGAGTTATTAAAGAGACATCATAAATTTGGCCCTATGATGAAAGGGTTAGAAGGAGACCATAATAAATTTGGGAGGAGACCAGTAGGAGCTTTTTTAACCTCTTTTCCACCAGACGAATGAACAATGTTTTACCCTGAAAAAAAAAAAACAATAAAAACTTGAGGACGAAAAAAAAACACACTTGTCTCAACCAGAATTGAACCAGGAATCGACAAGCGACACGCACACCATCAATTCAGCCATCCCCCAAACAAGAGTTAAGGCAGGTATATCCCGAGGCGCCACCTTGCCCTTCCGGTTCCCATCTACCGTATAAAGTAGTAATTAAATGTACTCTTGATAAAATAATTACATCATATTTACTGCGCATAAATAAAATGTGCCAGCAGCCGAGTGACCACAACCTCCATGGCGTTTTCTTTCCCACCTCTCATGCATCCAATTATGGATGAATCTAGTGGTCAAAAATGTTACCTTACATTCCAGGAGATGGCGAGAAAGGGGTGAAAATAAAAGGGTGTTGTAGCAATACCTTCTGAAAATAACTATGTCAGTCCACGCCACACTGCTGGTCTAATGTCAAATCGATAAGTATGGAGAGGTTGTGAGCAAAGTCAAGCAGAAAAAGGCAAGAGGGAGAAGGAAGAGGAGGAGGTAGTGGACACTATCACTAACGACTGCTGAATTTCATGGATAAAAAAAAATAACGAAAACGGGGAAAGGGGGAGTGGAAGAGAGCTTCACCTCTGTCATGTACAACTTGAACAGAAGAGAATCATTTCCGCATCTTAGTCCATACCGCCTCATCTTTCGTCTTGTACTTTGAGGAGCCTTTCCGACATTTTCTCCTCTCTCCCCTCCTGTCCAGTTTTTAACTCATTCTCTCTCTCCCTACCTCCCTCTTGCCTTGGTAGTAAACAACTTGCAACAGCAGTTGAGTAGCTCTCATCGGTTTTTTATCATCATCATCATCATCCTCATTATATCGCGCAGTTTTCAGCAGCAGTAGTCGCTATGTGTGAGTGGTTACTAATGTTGATTTTCCACTTGTTGTCAGAAGGACTGACCTCTGCACTCCAAGCAGCTGTATATTGCACTATTCAATGTCCAATTCTCAGATTTGAGCCAGGAAAGGGAAAGAATGAAAGAGAGGAAGGGAGAGAACCAGAGAGAGAGAGCCAAGGGGGGGAGAGAGAGCCAAGGGGGGGACAGAGAGCCAAGGGGGGGCAGAGCCAAGGGGGGCAGAGCCAAGGGGGGGCAGAGAGCCAAGGGGGGAGAGAGCCAAGGGGGGAGAGAGAGCCAAGGGGG
>JAAFCE010004287.1:7969240-8016333 GCA_013389805.1 Trigoniulus corallinus
GAGAGAGAGAGCCAAGGGGAGAGAGAGAGCCAAGGGGAGAGAGAGAGCCAAGGAGAGAGCCAAGGGGAGAGAGACAGCCAAGGGGGGAGAGACAGCCAAGGGGAGAGAGAGCCAAGGGGAGAGAGAGCCAAGGGGGAGAGAGAGCCAGAGAGGGAGAGATAGCGAAGGGAAGAGAGGCATGAAGAGGGAGAAAGGGACGGAGAACCTTGTCGAGAGGAACAGATTTTGTTGTCGTTTGTTGCTGTTTTAGGGCCCTTCAACTACAAGGTCATTACAGCCCCGTCCACAGTGCAGTTCTGATGCAGGGACTGCACAGACACTACACTAATACGACGATTTTTGGATACTAGCGGTGCCCAGTTTTCCCAAGCGGCCACCCATGTCAGTACTAACTTGGGTTGCGTTGCTTAACTTCAGTGACCAGACGAGAGCTGGTGTGTGCAACGCAATTTGCCGCTCCAGAACAGAGGAACAGAGAGCCAGCGAGAGAGGGACAGAGCCAGAGAGAAGGAGACAGAGAGAGCCAAGGGGATAGAACACCAGGGAGAGAGAGGGTCTAGCAGGGTCAGGTGTCCGTTTTTGCTCCATTGAAACACACCAGCTATCTGTTAGACGGCATTTTGATGCAGCCGGTTGCCAATTTAATGCTGTAACTCCTACGCTTATTGTCGTCGGCCTATCTTGATACGTTGGCAGGGCACTGATCCTAGGGAAGAGGGGCGAGCTTCCCCACCTGGAAATTAAAGAGAAGTGCACATCCAATCCACCCCCATATCGAAAGGGTTTAGTGTGACATCGAACCAACCAGACTCGAATCTATACCACGCGAGTTCAGCTGTCAACAGCCTGGCAATAAGGAGGCGTTTGACTTCCCGTCCCTACCTATGTTGACGGGGAGATGAGAGAAGGGAGGGGAATAGAGGGAAAGGGGTAACCATATCAAAACCAGCTGCCAGAAACGAACCTGAACATCCCTTGAACTCAAAGAGTCAAGAGCACGCTTCTTCCAATAATTGATTTGCGATCCTCTTTGGTGGTGGCGGTGATCTGAATGCGAGCAGACAACAACAACCTCTATTTGTTCTAATGGTGTTCCTCCTCCTCTTACACCACCACCAGGCCAAAAAAAATCTGCTGTCCATCCAACAGTTCTGACATGGCGGTGACTAGTTCATGGCGACAGTAGTAAGTCTCTGAAAGGAGGTGTGAGGGAGGGAGGGAAAGTCAGAAAACTAAGAGAGAGAAAAATTAGAGGCAACCAACTCCTGAAGAGGAAAGGGAGTAAGAAAGAAAGAGTAAAAAAAAAAAAAAAAAAAAAAAAACAGAAAGAGAGAGAGAGGCATGTTTGCCAAACGTTTCACATTGTTGAGTCGCAAAGCTGCTGACCTCGAGTCATTGCAGAGAGGCTTTTGGAAGTGCTCCGGTGAACTGCAAAACTCCAAAGTCAGCAGCAGCAAGCAACAACAGCAGCAGCAACGGCAGCAGCAGCAGCAGTCATCAGCCTTTTGTCCGCGAGTGGGCGCGTGTGTGTTTGTGTATTTCTTTGTGTGCGAGCTGCTACCAGCTAAAAAAAACAAAAGGCACCATCACCACCATTCCTCAAGAAACTCACACAAAGAGTACAGAGAGCAAGAGAGAGACATAATCGGCATTTTGAGTATCATCCGAGAAAAAAAACCTGGCAACATCTTTAAGAGATTTATGACGTCAACACATCCTTTTCTCTCTCTCTCTTTCTTCTTAGAGTCGTCCGTCTTCCGCATCCGGTGTTGTTTTTTCTTTCCCCCTTAACTCTTCTTACTGCGCCACCACGTGTACCGTAAATTTTAGAGGGCACCACTAGTGGCATCTTTCTGAAGATACCTCCACTGCACAGCAAATTGAGTGAGGGCCTTGTGTGGGCTGCTTTTTTTTTTCTTAAGTGCCCTCATCCTCCTGCTCTTCCTCTTCCTGAAATCGGATGCTTTCAAGTCACCATCGTATACGTCACCTTGGCACTTCTTCTCTGTCGTGAATTCGGCTTTTTTTTTTACCCTCCTCATGTTTGTCAAGGATTTTAATTAGCTGTGTGTGTGAGTTGATTAACGTTGCAAAATAATAATAACAACAACAATCAGGTTATACTCAGCCGGTGTGCAAACGTGATGACTTTCCTGTAGTAGGAGGGTGCCTCCAGAGGTACTACTGCTGGACACTACGTCAAACATTTCAATCATATTTTTTTGGATTATTTATCGTACCATTCTCGCACATTGTGGCAAATGTCCATCGTCACGTTTTGGCTCCTGTGGTGTAGATCTCAAGTGATATACTGCTGTAGAGTTTGATGGTTTCGAGGACGTAGTGAACGACTGTCCCTTCGTGGTTGTCCTCCTCCTCCACCACCACCACCACCCCCCTCCTCCCGCTCTTCATCTTCTTGTAAGTCCGTTCAAATAAGTTATCGTTAGAAGGAATTTTGAATTGTGTCACATTTTTAGTTTCTTACGTCCGACTCACGTTGAGGGTCCTTGCTTGCTCTCTTAAAATCTCCCACTTCGACGTGGTCACTTCTTCTCTTCGGAGAGACACTCCCTCCTCGGACTTCAGTGTCGTCGCTGTCGTCATCAACGCTGTCTTCTTACTGACCTCGTCTCAAACGGAATGAATTCATCGTCCAACCTTGTTGTTTTTGTGTCGTGTGTCTTTCTTGAAAAATTAATTTTCATTTGAAGATCTGTCGGGGTGCGTCTGTGTATGTGCATACATCTGTGTGACATGTTTTTTATAGTGCGAGTTCAAAACTGACCATCAACATCTCACACTGCTACTGGTCAATCAGAGTTATATCTACCCCAATCTCGATTATATTTCTTTCTCCAATGTGTGTTTGTACACCGATTAAGATTCAACATGGAGAATTAAGTGATTTTTAAACCTGACTCTGGCTGGTCAAGACAAAAATAGCAGTTTTCACGACAGGCCAGTAAAACGGACAGGTAAATTTGTCTCTACTTTATTTCAAGAGGCCACTTCACACCTTCCTTACGATTTCTGAATCTCAATGTCATGTGTGGGGAGAGGGAATGATATCGGGGAGTGAAGGGAAAGAGGTTGTAGGTCTGACCCGCTGCCACAGGCCGCATAAGGGTGTTATGATGATGATGAATCAAATGCCCTTTTAATGGAGAGTCCCCCTCTTCCTCTACCTTCAGAGAGGTACTCTGCTACATTTTACATATTTTTTAACAGACGTTTTACAATATTTTTTTAAATTACTGGATAGAGAGAACGAGGTCCGCCTACTCACCTTCTCTTTCAACCCTCCTTCACCAAAATAAATAAATACACTGTCTTCGTCATTTCAATGCCAAATTTGTATTTGGGTGTTTTGCCAAGGACGTCTTGACACCGTTTTGTTTCAAAATGATTCCTGCCATTTTACCTCTGACCTATTTGATAACTATTATTACTATTTTAGATCCTAGATATATATTTTTTTTACGATATTATTATTAAATGACAATCATAACCGTTTATGTCTGATTGAAATGCCACCCACCATCTATGGCCAGTAGTATTTTTTAATTGAAAATTCCACTTGGTGTATGATGGACTGTATATAGTCATCAAATGCTTGTTATTGCGCGTTGTTTTATTTTGGGTGGTGACCAGTGTTTCTTTGGTGTAAGAAAAGTTGCTTGCTTTCTTAACTGTTCCCTCCCCTCTTTTTTTAAAACTACCCTTTTTAAAAAATCTAACCTTGCATTATTATTATTATTATGGTTTAAGGTTATCGGTGGTGGGTGATAACATTCAACATGACATGGCAGTCAGTCTAACAGCTAAATATATTTCTAAGTCGTAGATTTATTGACATAAATTTTTCCTTCAGTGACATGACCTACACCCTAAAACTACCGACTTGAACTACATTTATATTTCATTTAACTAGTGATTGGCCCATTTTAAAAATTATTATTATTGATAATATTCGCTTTATTCTTTCTTTTTGTTTCTCCCCCCCCTCTCCCTTAATGACCAGCTTATCAACTATTTTTAACTCGTTTTTCTTCGGTAAAAATGACAACATTTTCTTGCCTGGTTACGCTTGCTTGAAACAGATAATCTAACTTCCTTGCTTCATTAACGATGTAAGGTGGCTGGAGTTAAAAAAGTGGACAAAAATTTGACTTTTTTCGTCTCTGTAATTACCGTTTGTGAATATCGCCGCGACACCATTTTGAATTCGAATGTCTCAGAGAGAATAGAACATCTGTTAACCGTCAAATTTGAATTAGCCACGTGAGCGCACGCGCGTCGGTTCCATTGATGATTCCCTCTAATCGCAAGTCGAGTGCCACACAGCTTTTAGTCCACTAAGCACGCGCAATGCAAACACCAATCACAGAAGTGCGTGCCACACACATTCTAACGGCATAACAACCCCTTGCCTCGCGGTCTACCTGTCCATTAAGTATTATTTAAATATGTCAATTTCGGCGTTGGTCAACGTGATTATTTACCCTTTTATCTCTTGCCTACCTGCGCTGCCAACGACCTTTTACAAAAATATTATCTTCTCAAATGTTCATAATAAACTGAAGAAATGGTTCTTAAAATTCAAATTTTCAAGAGGGACTCACCCAAAATACGAAATTCCGTTTTGAATTTCTTCAATTTCAGATTCTGATTCGGGACCTCAGGATGTGTTTACGAAAAGGAATTTTTCCGGGGGGGGGGGGGGGGTGTTATTGTGTACCTCAGATGTCAGTATGTTATGCCAACGGGTTGGGGTGTCGGCCAAGCAGCCATGACGGGTCGGCAAATTGCGTTGGACACACCAGTTCTCGTCTGATCACTGAAGTTAACCAACGCAACCCCATCTAGTACTGACCTGGGTGGCCGCTTGAGAAAAGTAGGTAGTGTCTGCATTAGAATTACGCAGTGGACGGGGTTCTAATGGCCTTGTGGTTGAAGGGCCCTTAAACGCCAACAAAAATAACAGGCCGAACCCTAAGAAGGCTGCTCGCGGTTGAAAGGAAGACAGGAGTGGGGGATTGTTGTTTCTTTATTAGGGCCCATCAACTAAACGGTCATTAGAGCCCCGTCCACTGTGTAGTTCTGATGCAGAGACTGCACAGACAATACACTAATGTGACAATTTTTGGATACTAGCGGTACCCAGTTTTCCCAAGCGGCCACCCATGTCAGTACTAACTGGGGTACTAATTGATCAGACGAGAACTGGTGTGTCCAACTCAATTTGCCGCTCCCCGAAAATTAGCAGCACCCAATGTCGGCACTAACCTGGGTTACGTGGCTCAACTTCAGCGATGGGACGAGAACTGCTGTGTCCAACGTAACTCAGCCGCTCAGGTCTCTTTTTTAGGTTATATTCCATGTGGTCAATTGCAAGCCGTTGAGGCATGCAGGAAAATTCGAAATTCGTTACAGGGCAGTACCACATGGATGAGTGCCCACGAGCCCGAAAATGACCCGAGATACTTAATAAAAATAGAAAATGAACGAGTTCACTCTTTTACAATTGGTCCCAAATTGAGAGTAACATCCGTCAAAGATATTGCGTGGGGGTGGGGGGAAGAAAAAGAGAGGGAAGGCGGCACCGCCAGGAATTGAACCCAGTTTTCTTACTTCGCGAATATCAAGTCCTTTCCTTCATTCGCTGGGGGAGGGGGAGCAGAAGCTGGCGACTCTCAAAGACAAATGACCCCAAAAAATGTACACAAAATAATCAACGGCCTTAATCTTAAGGACAATTTTGGTCCTTAATTAACTTGATATCCGATCCCTTTCGCTCCACCTCTTATAAACAGGCTGAAATAGAATGGGCGGAAAAAAATTCGATAGGGCCGATCGAGTGGCGAACCCACACATCTAGCGCTTCTAATAGAAGCCCCTGGCCTCCACTAACGTCTAATTCTTAATAAAATATTGTCAAAATGTTTAGATCGTTGAAGCTCGTAATTTGTGAAGGAGCCCTTTTCAACAGGGTCCTTACCTCCATGAGCCCCAAAATCTGTACAGAAAGGGAAGAGAAATCTTATTTGATTTTCAACGCGATAATTCTGCCATTTTACGAGGACCAAAGAGATAAAAAAAAAAGACTATCTTGCGTATAGATGGCGCTGATAAGTGGATTTTTCTTGACCTTTCAACTGCAATTCTGAAGCCCACCTACTGCAGGGTTCAGCCCAATTTCAATTTTTCTGCTACTGGTACAAAGCCCTTTGTTTACTAACAGCATTTTCTGCTAGAAAAACGCCTGTGGAGTCCCTCGGGGCCACACGGTCCGATATAGAAATGATTTTTCTGCTGTTTATAGGCTGGTAAAATCATAAAATTTCCCAGTGGACATCATCATGGCTGGCTGATGCGAATTGAGAACAGGCCCCAGAGGGTGCTCGCTCGAAAGAAAACTCAAATTATCGACATAAATTACAATATCCTTTTACTTGTTGGAAAAAAAAATTCTCATACATTTTTAAAATGGCGTTCAAATGACGCATGTGACGTCACACCCGGTGCCCGACAAGTATTCCCAGATTGCGGAGGGCTCAAGGCTCGATCCCTCGATGAGACCTAGGATTCTTTTGTCGGGCGCTGGTTTGTGCTCCTTCCATTGAACGCGCAGGACAGCCACGTTCGTCATGCACTTGCGCATAAAATACCCCCTTCAACACGGAAGTGACCATTCGTATCAGGCACCCCTTTCAATACGGAAATGTCCTGTGCAGGTCAATAGTGTTTAGAGTCAGTTGTACTCAGTCCGTGGTTACAGAAATTCATAACGTGGTGGTACCTGAACACTTTCGGATCAACGTCATGTTCGTGGGGAGAGGAGGAGGAGGAGGGAGTATGATGCTACCTCTGCTGGGAGGAATGGAGCCCTGGCACCTCACCCGCTCAGAACAAGAGGTACAGATCTATTAATTGGCTATTGAACACCAGATTGCATGCTTCCTGTCAGTGTATAGGTACCAAAGGGCAGGGTGAGGAGTGACCTCTTACAGTTGTGTGGTTCCAGTCCGCGCGCAAAGGGGTCTTATTGGTACATATGCCTCATTTGGTACAAAGGTGCAGTTTGGGACTTCTCTCCGACTGAAAGGAAGCAACTCGTTTGGGTCAGGATCGAACCTGCTGCTATGGACGTTGCCACTGAAAGGAAATGGGAGCAGCAAATTGCGTTGGACACACCAGTTCTCGTCTGATCACTGAAGTTAAGCAACGCAACCCCAGTTAGTACCGACAGGGGTGGCCGCTTGGGAAAGCTGGGTGCCGCTAGTAGCCAAAAATCGTCGCAGTAGTGTAGTGTCTGTGCAGTCCCTGCATCAGAACTACACAATGGACGGGGCTCTAATGACCTTGTAGTTGAAGGGCCCTAAAACACCAACAAACAAACAAGCTGAAAGGAAACAAGAGGGTAGAATCAGTACCACATTTAACTTCGTTCTCAAAGGGTTATTTTCCAGGTAGGGCGACATCGTGTACCCTCAATGCGAGGCAACGGCTGCTTTACTTCCCCCTTCCCTATCCAGGAACGGAAATCGCAATTAGGACAATAGGCTCTTTATCTGGGCTCACGAAAGAAGTCGAGCTGGTGTATAGCGGGGGTTAAACGCTCAGTCTGGCATCAGTTCAGTCCATGACTGTGGTCAGAATGACGCCAGACTGATTGTATAACACGATGACTGACAGACTGATGGAATGGATTGACGGATTTTTAAATTTTTTGATAATTTTCGTCAGTCTGTGTGTGACTGACGTCAGATTGATCGTATGAGCGCCTTTCATCAGTCTGGTGTCAGTCACTGCATTGGACAGCAATGGAGACACATGCGTTTTAACCCCTCCCCAGTCTCTGGGACTAAGTGCTGGATTTACAACTATGCTCAGTAGGCTGAAGCCTATGGTCTCAACATTTAGCAGGCTTCAAAACTTAAGAAACGGGATTGAGAAAGGCCTGAAAATTGAAATAGCCTAGGGCTTCTCAATATCTAAATCCGGCACTGCCTGCAACAATGCCTGTACAACTGTTGGACCCAGAGAAAGACTTATACGAGTACAATACATGTGAAACAATATGTGGGAGGGCTCCCTTCTGTTTTGGGCAAAAGCTGGGTCACTGGAGAAGAAACAGAGGATAGCAAAGATCACAGGTGGAGAGGAGGGCTGTGGGGATCAAGTGGAGGACATCAGGCATGTGATACTGGCATGTGCAGTGCTGGATCACTGCAGGGGAGGGTTGTGGAACCACCACATTGGAAGAGGTTCAGGGGTGGTGGGTGTTGGGATGGAGCGGCTGGAATGGGTGAAAAAGGCAAAGGTGTTGTCTGGGTGCTGGTGGAGATCAAGGCTTTTGGGTCTAGCATGAAAAATCTCACTAGCAAGGTATCTTCTTCATGCATGTATTTTGCTTTGTCAAAAATACCTTCACCCCAGTTGGGGCATTGACAGGGTGGAGTAATTGCTGCATTGCTCCCCATACGGATCTGCCCCTGGTCCAACGTTGCCTTTTACCACTTGTTGCTAAACCTATTATAATTGTAATACTGTACAAGCTTTTTCCTTATTGCAATCCATCGTTTCTTTTGTGCAATCAGGGTTTCTGAGGAGACTAGATGGTCAGTCTGACTGATGGTGTAATGCCATCCATCAATCCATCAGTTTGGCATCAGTCTATTCTTGATCAAGATCATGGACTGAACTGATGCCAGACTGAGCGTGTAACCCCCGCTTATTGCATTGGACACACCAGTTCTTGTCTGATCACTGACGTTCAGCAACGCAACTCCAGCTAGTACTAGCATGGGTGACCGCTTCGGAACACTGGGCACTACTAATACTCCAACATCGTACTAACAGCGTAGTGTCTGTGCAGACTCTGCGTTAGAACTACGCAGTGGACGGGGCTCTAATGACCGTTGTAGTTTAAGGGCCCTAAAACACCAACGGAAAAAGAAAAGAACGAAAGAAGTCACCCATCTAGGACACAATCGAACCTGTGTCCAAGGCCTCAACCTTTGCACAACGGTACATTAGATAAGGGCAAGTCATAATGTGTGGGAGAAGCTCAATCCATTACAGGAAGTGCTACATTCAAAAATGCTGCCTGTCAAAAAAGATTTCTAGAATTGCTGAGCAAAGGTACGTCCAAAACCCTTTTTTGGATGCAGTAACCGCTACTGCCACAAGAATCTCAAAATTTCGAGTTAGAGATGAATTTCGAAAATGATCAAAAACACAGGTGTACAAGGTGATACCAAAAGTTTGAGTAGGGCAAAAAATGCTAGGAGAACTCCATGGCAAGTAAAAGCCAGGAAATGTCAGGGAGTAGTCAGGAAAAGGAAAATTATAGTGGGGAACTTTTTCCGCACATTCCTCATACAGTCACGAAATTCCATGGTAAAAATCAAAAATCCAACGATTTGCGAATTGCCCTCATCACGAAATGTCCACCCCAGTTGAAGATGACTAATACTCCCATTGCAGTTGGCGAGCTTCACACGCCCCTCTCCCCCAACCCTGAACTGCCTTTTGACCATCTTGATTTTCTTGAGACTCCATCAAACCACCAACCGGCCCAGGACTAACTCTAGTATCACTCAACTCTCTATATCCATTGACAAACCAACTCCTAACCCTTTTCCCGCCTATGGCAGAGTCGGGTACCCATCTTGTCCCTCTGGATGGACACACGGGCGATATATTGATCAGCGTTTATCCACAGCCGGTAGCCGACCAAAGCTGCAAGCGTATGCTTATTTATCGTCGGTCTACTGTTCGTTGGGGTACTCCACCGACGCCAGAGGGGGGGGGCGAGCTCCTACACCTGGAAATTTTGCCTCATCTACCCGTTGCGTAGTAGAGAGGGTTCTTTTACGATGCAAATGACATGGTACACGACACGGGACCTCGGTTCCACTTCTCATCCGAAGGAAAGCGCACTCGGGGCATCTCTCTCGTCGAAAAGAAGCCAACCCACCTCGGTCCAGCATCGAACCTAGAACTGCTGACGCAGTTGCCGAGCATGCCAACCACCACGCCACGCCACTTATGTACCCCACATGGAGCCAGGACATTACTTCCATACACGCGTTCCCCATCTACACATATTCCGCGTAGAAAGGGCCCGTTTTCCAGTCCCGTCGTTCAGTTATGAACTCGTACATATTCTCATACGGGACACCATTTTCCATTTGGGACGAAAGGCTTCATTCCGTCTTGCACGAGTAAGAAACCACTACTCCGGCCAGGAACGAACCTGGCATCCACAGGGACTCTCTTAAAGGAGCTTAATATTTCAGACCACCGGAAGTAATGGATGTGGAAAGAGAGAGATGGGGGGGGGCTTTCTTCCCGTTATTCTGCCACATTCTGATACGGGACAGCATTTCCTCACTTTATTCTTCCACTCAGTTTGGGCCGGTAACGAACCTGGCATCCTGAAGTAATGGATGTGGAAAGAGAGAGAGACAGAGAGGGGGGCGGCTCTCTTGATGTTATACTGCCACATTCTGATACGGGACAGTTTGGGCCGGTAACGAACCTGGCATCTAGGTATTTCAGACTATTTAAAATCGGGGATGGGGTAAGAGAGAGTGAAAAAGAGTAACTTCCTCTTATTTTGCCAGTCACATTACGCTGAAGTTGTGCCATCGCGTGCGCGTGTGCGTAGTGCATCCAAAAAAGGGGACATTTTCGTCTTCTTTAGTTGGCATGTCAAAAATTTATGAGCCACACTCACTATTTAAACATCAAACATCTCTATTTAACACACAATAATGACTTGACCCAGGTCATCTCTCCTACCTCTAAAATGTTGTAAAATGTGCCATACCGACTTGTTTCTCTTTTTTTTTTTTTACCTTTATTTCGGAAGGGGAAGGGGGAAGGATGTTTATTTTGTGTTTTTATCTTTAAAATGAGTGAGTGAGTACATATTATTTCAATGTTAAGACTTCTGTTTTAAACTTTTTTTTGACTAAAACTCGTTTGCTACTGAAGAGGGTGGTTTTTAGACACATGCAAAAAAAAAAAAAAGATGGCGGTCTGTTTCAAGATGTCGACGATGACCATTGTCGACTTCTTCAGAATATAAAATATTTTTTAGAGAATCTTATATTAATTTCGTGTTTTTATGACAGTGACTGACATTTTTCTCTGTTTGAAATGACCCATTCATCTTGGTCAGACATTTTTTAATAGTTTTCTTGTCTTCTTCGCACAATAGCCACTCCAAGTTGTTTTGCTTTTTTCATTTCCGTTTCTTATATTTTGTCTTACAACTTTAAGATAACACGTTATTAATTTTATCTGATTGATAACAATCACATTGATGTTGTTGCTGATACCAGTTTGTTGTCTTATTTCCTTCAAAATGGCGCATTGTTTCTTCTTGTGAGGCCCGGTTTCCCGCCAAAAAAAAGAGATTCTGAGATTTCGTAGAATATCCTAGGAGAGCGGATGGGCATGACCCTGACTCTTGTTCCATTGTAGTTAGTGCGCAAAAGGTCACACACCATGCAATATTATAACCAACAAAGCATTAATTTACCTGCCAAAAATTCCTTTTTGGTTATGTAATGCGGTCTTGGAACAGTGGGTTTGTTGTCGTTTTAGGGCCCTTCAACTACAAGGTCATTAGAGCCCCGTCCACAGCATAGTTCTTATGCAGAAACTGCACAGACACTACACTAATGCAACGATTTTTAGGTATTAGCAGTACCCAGTTTTCCCAAGCGGCCACCCATGTCAGTACTAGCTGGGGTTGCGCTGCTGAACTTCAGTGATCAGACGAGAACTGGTGTGTCCAACGCAATTCGCCGCTCCCTGGAACAGTGGGGGTAGGCCGGCATACTCCCACACAGACAATTCAGCCAATATTTCCTGTGGGCTCCAGACGCCCGGCTGGGGTGCCCCCAGGCACAGCATGTTCATTGGACTCGCAGACCCGACCCTGCCACAGGCGGGATAAGGGGGGTGATGATGATGATGATGATGATGACCCTAGGAGAGGGGAAGGAGTGTAAAAATGCAGTTATTTTTTCCCCTGTGTACTAGTGCTAACGTCATGTGTACCTTGTGGTGGAAGGCTGGGGCATGTTTGTCTACAACTAATAGCATGGAAGGCCACTTGGGAACTCTCTTCTTCCTTCGTTGGTGTTTTAGGGGACAACTCACCCAATATTTCCTGCGGGTTCCAGACTCCTGGCTGGGGCGCCCCCAGTCACAGCATGTTCAGTGGGCCCACACACCCGACCTTGCCACAGGTGAGATAACGGTATGATGATGATGATGATGGTGTTTTAGGGCCATTCAACTATAAGGTCATTAGAGCCCCGTCCACTTAGTGGTTCTAATGCAGAGACCGCATACAGGGGGAACACGGCTGTATTGCGTTGGACACCCCAGCTCTCGTCTGATCACTGAAGTTAAGCAACGCAACACCAGCTAGAACTAGCATGCGTGGCCACTAGGGAAAACTAGGTACTGCTAATACCCAAAGACCGTCGTATTAGTGTAGTTTCTGTGCAGGCTCTGCATTAGAACTAAATTGGACGGGGCTGTAATGACCTTGTAGTTGAAAGGCCCTAAAGCACCAACAAACAGCAACAACATCAAAAAGAGGGTCAACTAATTTCCGGGTTGCAGTCGGTTACGTAAGACTACAGTCAAACAGTCTCCATCCCAACGGGACCCACACAGGCTCATCTCAGCATGGAACCACGGTTTTAATTCCCAACAGAGAAAATGGCCATCCTCCCCCTACGTCGGGGCTCGAGCCTGAACTAGCAACTATGAACTTATACGAGTCAGTCCACTCTGCCACCGAGCCTCATGATGCCCGTGATGCCCCCTCCACACATTACAGCAAATTGGGGCCGACCCCATAAAGGGGTAAAAGGCGGTCTGTGAGTACTGCATTCTGTTTGTCTTACATACCCTAACCCTTTTCATCACCTCCAACCATATTTTGGGGTGCAGGCGGACAGCCCTTTACTGCATTCTTCTCCTAAATTTCACAGGTGTGAACTTAGTAATAAATAAGTCGTCCCCCCCCCCCGCCTCCCATCAACCAGCATCGAACTTCAGGCCCAACACTCAGGACGACATAATCCAAATTAAATCGAGCATTTTTGAGCAGCAGATTAATCAAGGCAGTGTAACCAGACACGAGTTCACTATTTTCCTCGTTTGATCTGAAGTTTAGTGTAGGAATCGATTAAAGGAGGGAGAGAGAGGATTTAAGAGAAGAGGAAAAAGTGAGGGAGGGGGTCAGATACTGGACTGCACTAAGGTTATTTGGACCCAATCGATTATAAGCTCAAATAGTATTTTATAGGATTTGTTATCTGAAAAAAAAAGAAACGAGAGAATTTGTGTGTGTCTATATTTGGTTTTCTGTCAACATAATAAAGTATGTGAGGGCGAGAGAGGACAGGATTAAATGAAACGATTGACTAAAATCATGACCGATCACACTTCAATATCGATCACCTTCAAAAGGCCGAATTGAAATAGGTCACTTTTGTACAATTATCAATGTCTGTCACATGTTCATGCGTGTGCTTCCAGCCTGAAATTTGGCCCTCTCGGTTAATGTGGCGTAAAAGGCAGCATTTTTTTCTTTTGAGTGGAGAAATGGTTGGCGTGGAAATTGCTAATGGCCGCACCGAAAATTGCAACAGGAAAAAAAAAATGACCTTTATTTTAAAAATTTGACTCATTTTGTTCATTAACTTCGACCTGTCAGGCTCCTAAAAGGCCAGTGGCCAACACCAGGATGAAGCTGAGCTTGGTGACCTCATTTTCAACATATCATTCCCGCTTAGAAAAGTTTACGCCTCGGTATTGCAGTGGGTACCGTGCTCGGTAACTGCGTCACTGGTTTTAGGTTCGATACTGGCCGACAAGGTGGAACGAGATGCCCCGAGAGCATTTTCTTTCGGATGAGAAATAACTCGAGGTCCCGTGTGGCATACGAACCTCCTTGTACGTAAAAGAACCTCCTCTACAATGGTTGCTTGCTTGTTGGTGTTTTAGGGCCCTTCAACTAGAAGGTCATTAGAGCCCCATCCACAGTGTAGTTCTTATGCAGAGACTGCACAGACATTACACAAGTGCGACGATTTTTGGGTATTAGCAATGCCCACTTTCTGCAAGCGGCCACCCATGTCAGTACTAGCTGGGGTTGTGTTGCTTAACTTCAGTGATCAGACGAGAACTGGTGTGTCCAACACAATTCGCCGCTCCCTCTCCCTCTACAATGGTAGATGAGGCAAAATTCCCAGGTGTAGGCAGCTCGCCCCCTGACGTCGGTGGAATTCCCCAACGAACAGTAGACCGACAATCAATAATCATAGGGGTTGCAGCTTTGGTCGGCAACCGGCTGCGGATAACACACTGCCCAATAAATCACTCTTGCGTCCATTCAGAGGGACAAGATAGGTATTGACTCTGCCATAGGCGGGAAAAGGGTTCCTTTACATGCAATGTTAATCGTCTAGAGCTCTCAAACAGGTCAAATGCTTTACTTCCCTTCTGCTATCCTACAAAAGGAAAAGGCAGCCCTCTGAAATATCCCTCTGCCTCTCAACAAGAAAACTTGCAAGTCGACCACAGCATCGAACCTGTGAACCACCTCAGTCACTCAATCGGCAGCCCGATAGCTCTTGACCTCATGTCTGATGGAACGGACGGTGGACTCACAAGACCAAGGATCGAGCCACATCATATAATTTAGCGCAAACCTTAGCAAGGATCGAAGCTGCGCACCATCAGGGCACTTGACTCTTGACCTCACGTCTAGTAGAATTCAATCCGGACAGTGGACTGCTGAGCTGAAAAGAAGCAATGCGCCAGGTCCGAGCCGTGGATTCACAAGTCAACCACTGAGGGGTCTCTAATGACCTTGTAGTTGACGGGACCTTAAACTCCAACAAACAACAACAACTCAACCACTGAGCCAAACCTTAAACAGCATCGAACCTGTAACCACTGAATCACCTTAATAGGAATCTTCAGGGCCGAGACCGTTAAGGAACAATTAACAGCCGGCAGGAAGTGACCGCTAAAAATGTGTTCGTTCCAATTCTCTCCTTCCAAATTTCAGACTGAAATGTTTGCACTTTTTAAAGGAATTTTCCTTCCACCCCCTTCTGCTCTCATTTGGGGGCTAGAGAGGGTTAGAAGAGGTTAGAGAGGGCGTCCATCCTGTAACCTCACACTAATGGGATGACCATGTCACCTCATACCAATTGCTGTTAGAAAATTATTTCAGGAAGGGGGAAGAGAACAATTAATGTATATACCCTCTTAACGTACAGGTATACACTCTCTTAACCCTCAGCGAACAAGGGGGGGAAAAAGGGGTTCACAGGTAACACAGGTAAAACAACAACAAGAAAAAACAGTTTTTAAACCATAAAATTTAGGCACCAACACGAAATTGACTTATTTGTGTAAAAATCATATTTTTCCCACACTCGGTGGTTTTACAAGAATGAACACATACCAGAGAGAAAAAAAGGATTATTCTCTCACACACAAAGGTGCAATTGCTAACTACCTGTACAGGTAAGAGTAGTTAACATGTATGACCACACACACGTTATATTCTTTCTCTCTCTGTGGGCCACAAGACAGGATAAGAACAACAAAAAAACATGTGCACGGCCAAAAACTTAATTTTCGAGAAAACTTACTCATAAATTGTTTAATGGTTCATTTAACCCTTCATTTTCAAAACAAAGAACTCGCTGAAAAGTTTAATTAATGGTCAAGAAATCGGTGTCTGTGGCTTCCATTATCCTCACCTGCAAATCAATGCCAAACCCTTTGATTCCCATTCCTTCTCATCAACGTCACTAATTTCGACTCAAGCGATGACCTCTAACGTCCTGTTCTCAAATACTGCCCCTCTGTCAGGAGCACCCAGGGCACCCAGCCACTGGACCTAACCCGCCCGGGAGCGGCTCCATTGCGTTGGACACACCACTTCTCGTCTGATCGCCGAGGGTGAAGCAGCGCAACCCCAGCTAGCACTGGCAGGGGTGACCGTTTGGGAACACTGGGTTCTTCTCATACCCAAAAATCGTCCTAACAGCGTAATGCCTGTGCAGGCCCTGCATTAGAACTGTGCATTGGACTGGGCTGTAATGACCTTTGTAGTTGAAGGGTCCTAAAACCCCAACGAAACAAGAAACTAATTGGGCCCATGACCTCGGCTTGAAATGGCAGTCTGTAAAACCCAGAACCCCTTCAATACAAACTCGGAATAGCCCCACCCACAAAATCTAACGCGGCGCTTGACACCTCGCTCGCATCTGATTCTCGACTGCTGCCCTCCTTTTGGTTGTTGTCATTTGTTGGTGTTTTAGGGCCCTTCAACTACAAGATCATTAGAGCCCCGTCCACAGCATAGTTCTTAGGCAGAAACTGCACAGACACTACACTAATGCAACGATTTTTGGGTATAAGCAGTACCCAGTTTTCCCAAGCGGCCACCCATGTCAGTACTAGCTGGGCTTGCGCTGCTTAACTTCAGTGATCAGACGAGAACTGGTGTGTCCAACGCAATTCGCCGCTCCCTCTCCTTATGGTGTACGTACTCTAATGGCACACTCCTGCCTCTTGGCCTAACTGACCCAGGAACCTCGGAGCTTGAAAACGGTAACCTGACAACCTCTCTGCAGACTTCCAACCATTTCTAGCCACTTGGGAATAGGTCCTAAGGAGGATGGGCACCTGCGCCTGGAGCATCTATAACGAATATTCTACAATTCCAATATTAAAGTTTGGGGGGGGGGATGGGGACAGTCTTCCCACTAAAGGAGTATTCAGGTGTAGTGGTGGAATTGCACACACCACCATACGGCGACAGTTGGTGCCACTTGGAGATCGATCCTCTTGCCCCTTTCTGTCTCCCTCCAAAATAACAGTGGGGGCTAAAAGTTGCACATCACGTCCAGCACCTCTCTCTCATGGATCTACGATTACACCTTCCCGCCAGTGTCCTGTTTGTTGATGACTTGGCTATTTAACATCGCAGTGCGTGCCTGACAGCGAGCACCTGTCCTTCAATCACCGGAGATCGAACGTGTGCACATCATCATAATCATCATCCCATCAATCTGGGTGCGCAGCTGCGTCAACAACTCAGCCGATGTTCAGCCGGCGCGCACACAACAAAAACCCTTTTCAAATAGGCGCATGCGTAGATGAAAAAATTTGAAAAAAAAGAACGCCGGTCGCCATTGTTGCGTTCTATTTCTTCTGTACAAGCCGTTGACTTCAACCGTTATTCTCTCGCCGTCTCCTCTCTTAATATTTTAGTCCTTATTTGTCAGGTAATTCATTTTTAATATTATTCGTAACGCAAATTTATATTAAAGCCGCGCCATCATAGAACATTTTTTAGACAAATTTAGCGATTTGGGGGAAAGAAGATCACAACTTTTAGAATACGGCCGACATCTTTGAACGAAAGACGAACCTGCCTCTTGTTGGTCCTTTTTTTCACCCTTTAATATCAGCTTTCTGTGTGAAAATGTTGCCATTTCAACTCAGTGAATTGCGATCGTGAAGTGATTTCACGAATTTCTGTGGTTCTAGTATTGTTTGAGTGAATGTTAGGTATGCCAGACTTGTACAACACAACAGCCATTCGAATCTTATGGACTGTGTAGTAAGTACACCAGCATCGTGAGTACTAACTAATCTGATGCGACTTTTGACAGCTTTTTTTTTTCTTTCAGAGGGGGAAGAGAGGTGTTAAGTCATTCGTGAGGCTGCCAACAGACAGACAGCCTTTTTTTTATTTCAAGGGGGATATTTTTTAATTTTGAATAATGAGATTTCACGCCATAATCCTCTCGTATTCATCTCTATCGGAAATATCTGCCCACGATGAGGTTCATCACATTATTATATCTACATGCATCATGCAGAGGTTAACAATCGTGAAACTATGCAAACTCTTTACAAAAATTTTTATTCCTGCCCTCCGACCTCCCCTTTTCAACTGAAGGAGTTAAAAGTTAAGCCGTTTCCCTCAACCGAAAAGTTTTGAACCATGGGCTGGCTACAACCAAAAAACTAAGTGGAAGAAATTCCACATTTAATACTTAATGAATTGTCACGTTTGCTGTCAACATACGTATAATTTGAGGGAGTTAAATATTGTCTAATGAATTATGAAGACTTTCCTTTTGATGTTGGCAACATAAAATGTATATAGGCCTACCACTTCGGATAATATTTCGCATTTCACTATTAATGACGATCATGTAATGACGACCGACGACAATGGTCAGTTTAAAAAGAAACGGACCGTTTCACATTACTGATGAGTGAGTGTGTCTTTCAAGGAACTTTAATTTTTAGTAAAAAAAAATTTTCATGTCTAAGGAGGAACAAAAGAATTTTTACATTGCCTTGGAAATTCAAATGGTTAAAGAGATTAATTCACTGTCTTATTTTTTTATACGTATGTCTATAATCTATTTGCAGAACCGATGTCGTTTAGCTGAAAAACGTCTGGCTTCCATTTCACCATTTCATTTGCCGCCGTCGTCCTCCTCCTCATCATCCGGACTTGAGGATCATAATCGTCCCCAACATCAAGATATCAACGGCGGCAATGCTGGACAATTGAAATCAGCAACTCCGAAAGGGAGTCCTTCAGTCGACTGCCCACAAACTATGGATTCTTCGAGTAAGAAAAAGACAGAGCAGCATATTAGACAAAGGTAAGAACGAGACGACGACTTAATTGAAAAAAAAAATGATGTACATTTCCAGTTAATAGATAGTACTTGAGTGTATTAAGAAATATTTGTTAATTTAAATTTGATACACCATCGTTATCATCACCATCATCATCATCATAACCTTATCCTGCAAGTTATATAGCTCTTCCCACACATCACCCAACAACTCTTAACTCTACATTCCTAAGTGTGTTTTAGTGTCACCTCTTTCACACTTTTAATACTTTTCACCTTCATAACCTTTTGTTTCAACCAGTGCCTTTTCAGGAACCACAACTTTCTCCTCCTACTTATTTTACCTTCCCTAGTCACTTCACTCATGCACCCTCAAAATACACACCTCTGTCACATGCACCCCGGTTATTCTGGCTCCTTTGCTCTACTCCACCATGATTCTCAAAGTGATATTTCTTATACAGAATAATGATAATAAATTCCTAACCCTCTGTTTTTCATAAGGTTCGGTACCCTTTCCACAAGCTTCGGTACCAGCGACATATTGGCGAATTGTTGGACGGTATTTTTCGTAGCCGGCTAAGCCTTTGTGTAATTAGCGTCTGCCTTGACGCCTTCTTTCTAAAGACTATCACAAGACGAGTTCCTACTCCTGGGAATTTTGCTGAACTACATGTAGTACAGTACTTACATTTTACTTTTCTGTAGTAAGGGTTCTTTTCCGTGCAGTGGTGACATCGTATACACCACATGCGACCCAATGAATCCATCGTTACAAGTGTTTCATCTGTTGTTCTGTGGATTGGGATAGGGTGGAGATCAGTTAAATTAACCAGGTATAGGTCTCTGGCGTCATTAAATTGCACTCAGAAGCACGTCCAATGTACAATACCCAAAACATCGTCACATTTGTGTAGTGTCTGTGCAGTCTCTGCATAAGAACTACATTGTGGACGGGGCTCTAATGACCTTGTAGTTAAAGGGCCCTAAAACACCAACAAACAAGGGAGCGGCGACTTGCGTTGGACACACCAGTTCTCGTCTGATCACTGAAGTTAAGCAGTGCAATCCCAGCTAGTACTGACATGGGTGCCCGCTTAGGAAAACTGGGTACCGCTAGTATCCAAAAATCGTCGCATTAGTGTAGTGTCTGTGCAGATTCTGCATCAGAACTACACAGTGGACGGGGTTCTAATGACCTTGTAGTTGAAGGGCCCTAACACACCAACAAACAATCGCTACGAAAACAAAACGTGAGCTCATGAAATTCGGATGGCTTCTTTCTAGTCCATAACCTACACCCGAATAACCATTTCGAAGCGGAAATTTAAAGATCAGAAAAATTCCCCTATTTTTCAAAATGTTTGAGGATCGAATCCAGGTTCCCACTGACTAGAGTAATCGAAGACAGAATCTCGAGTAGGAGATTTTATTGTCGATTTAAAAGATGACATCCCGATTAAAATAAAATCGAGTTTTTTCTCCCTTTCCTCCAGTCATACAGATGATGTTTCCTGTTAGATGGAGTATTTTAGTCGACTTCCGGTTTTTTTTGTGTGTGTCATGGGCCAAAAGAATGCTTAATCATAGTTCACTCTATAGTTTTGTCTGGCATCGTTCCCATTTGAAATGTTAAGCTGTGGGTCGTTTTTTCCCCCTCAGAGTTATTGGATGAGTGAACCATATTACAATAGGTCGTTTTGCAGACCCTTGGAAGTCCACGGTGGCAGACCCCCCCCTTTCCCCCCTCTCCTTCACCGTGTCCTCCCTCTCTGTGATTGGACAGAATCATTCTTGGAGATATTTAATCCCACCAAGCAGGCTTCTGTATAAATAGCAATTACATAGGCGTTGGAATGATGATATGTTCGGTCAGACCTTATCTTGACAGACCTTGTAACTCTGGTGGTGGTAGTGGTGGCAAAATATTAGAGGCTTCCAGTGGCAAGAAGCCAAAGGTGGTGGTGATGGTGTTAGCGGAAGGAGGGTGTTGTATTGCCTGGGGTCCTGTCCTCGCCAATGCTCCATCTTCATCCAAAAGCTGAGGATTGCAAAGAACTGGCTTGTGTTTAGCAGAAGAAGAAAAAAAAGTACAACAGTAGAAAAAGGCGAAGATGGCACCGAGCTTTTCTTTTCTCTGTCATTCCTAATAACAGGATACGAAAGGTTAGAGGTCATTCGACACCCATTTGGGCGCCGACAAAGATTCTTTCTGCGGAGGCTATTTAAGAAGTAGGCCAATCATATCCTTGGAAAGGATACAGATGCTCTCTCCAAAAGGAGTTTGCTAGTTGTTTTCTTTACAACAGTAAGTAGGTGTCGAAAATATGTCGCCCAAAGAAACAGGAAGAGCTCCTCTGAGCACCACCACATGTAACGTGTCCAGAGACTTGTTCCCCACCCTGAGTGCATCAGAACTACAATTTGTGCCTTTTCAGAGACGAAATGATGCAGAATGCCCCTGTCATTACACTCAATAGCAGAGATGTTATTTTGGTAACTGCTAAGGCCTGTCTGATACTCGTTAAGATTCTCGGATTGAGGGGCTCAAGGGCTTCGCTCTGACTAAGGAAGTCCTATATTAGTCAGCAACCTTCAGAAACCTCCACATTTTCTTAAAAAAACAGGACCTTACGTCGTCACAGGTCCTTTTACTTCTGAACCTTGAAGATTACAGACTCCGGAATTCTAGACAGAGATCATAATCACCATCATTCCTAACCTTTTTCTTACCTATGGCTGAGTCGGGTGCCCATTTATTGTCCCATTGGAATGCGAACCATTTGTTGGTGGTGTTTAGTATATCTACGCAGCCGGCTACGGACCTCAGGCCACAACTTTCGGATTATTGAAAATCGGCCTTACTTCTTAGTTTGGGGCACTTTTTGAGCTCACGGAGGGCAGCTGACATGTCTCGCATAGGACAACAAGCACACCTTGGCCACCCTCTCACCAGTAAGATATCATTTACGTCGGATGGGATCGAACCTGTTGTGTGGGGCGATGTCATCACTGAGTGGAAAGAGCGGTGAATTGCGTTGGACACACCAGTGTTTGTCCGATCACTGAAGTTAAGCAACGCAAGTCCAGCTAGTACTGACATGGGTGGCCGCTTGGAAACACTGAGTACTGCTAATACCCAAAAATCGTCGCATTAGTGTAGTGTCTGTGCAGTCTCTGCATTGGAACTACGCAGTGGGCGGGGCTCTAATGACCTTGTAGTTGAAGGGCCCTAAAACACCAAACAACAACTGAGTGGAAAGGACCGACCCCCCTTTCTATATCTAACTGGTAGTTCGACAAAGGTCCCAGATGTAGGTCGGGTTGCATCTTTCAAGAGGAGAAGGAAATGAGTTAGAGCTGTGGCGCCGGTTGTCATCCACTGCATGTCTTGGAACATTTTTGTTTTACGAGGAAAGCAAACAAGAACTAGGAGAGGAAGGGGGGGACATGTGATGGAACCTGCTCTACACGGAAAAGGCATGAACTGTAATTAATTTTGGATTTCCTACAAGTTTCAAAATCGCTTTTAAAATTCGTGATAATAATATTTAGCGTTTTTAAAAGGTTTGATAGGCAGATGAAGGGTCGGTTCGCCCTACCCTCCCTCGGTCCGCCGAGTCGTGATGTCAAAGGTCATGCGTTGTTACTACTTCCGCCGACGTCGTCATTGTGAAGTCTATTTCAAACCTGCTGTCTTGTATAAACACAATCAATGGCTGGTTTTTTGTTGTTGTTGTTGCTTTTGTTACATAAACTTCAGTTTTAAAATTTTCAACTTTTTTTTTTATCTCAAATCTGTCAAAAAAATTCAACTCTTATTCAGCAGAAATGTTGATAGTAATTATAAATCCACGATTTGTAAACAACAATTTACATATTGTTTGTTTTGGCTACAATGTTGACGGTTAGGGGGGGGGGGGAAAAGGGAGGCTAGGTTTAATTTTTTTATGTATTAAATACAATCCTTTTTTATAAGGAAAAGGGTATAAAAAAAATGGTCTCCCTCACTCCTATTGCGCCGTGTCACCTCTTTCCCCTCTGCCGCGCCCCAACTCCAAAACTATAAATAATATTATTTTTTTTCATCCTCACCGTCTCCACCTCCTCCTCAACCCTTTGGATATTTGTGGTTTTTCTTTTGCAGCATATTTTTCATATAAAATATGAAGCAGGTGATTTATTTGCAAATTTTTTTTCCCAAATTTCTTTTTTTAAAAAAAGTAATATCAATCACTTCGCAATATCTTTCTATAAATCTTCTTGAATGATGATACGAAAATTGGATGACACAAAACTGGAAGGGAAAAAAAGAGGTGAATGTATTTTCCCCGCCACCTATACCTGTATTGTTGCGGAGGACGAAAAGATTGGACCACCAATGCCCCTTTTCTCTCTCTCTCTCTTCACCCCTTCTGCACCATCGTCTCCTCATTCATCCTTTTCCTCCCTCATCATCGTCAGACATTAATTTTTCTTCTTCTTTTTTTCCTTATTAAAAAATGTCTTCTCCATTTTCTTACATATATATAAATAACTTCCGCAATTTGTACGGCTAAGGGGCGTGCTAATTACTTGAAATTGATGCCACGATCTGCTGCTGCATGTCTGAAAACGTGTGTTCAATTCCCAATTTGACCAACGCTAACTGAAGAATGTTGTCCCCTCTCCCTACCCTTCTTTCTACATGTTCTGAACCCATTAATCACACACACACACACACTGCACTTGCATCATCCCTCCGGGTCTTCCGCGTGGACTCACCAGATCCCAATGTCCAGAATTAGTAGAGAGCCCAGGATGTCCAGTGTCTATAGGTCTCAGGCCCGCCCCTCCCGCTCGTTTACTGATGGCTGGTGCGGGGTAAAATTAAACATTACTCCTGTTTTAGTCCGGATTCCGATGACAGGGGACAGGCCTCTTACACCTGGGAATTTTACCATCCTGCACACTACGTCCTACGCTCTTTTACATGCAGGTGACATCGTACCCCCCCCCCCCCCCCCCCCCCCCCCCCCCCCTCCCGCCCGCGGCACCCCCCCCCCCCCCCCCCCCCAACCGCTAGGGTTGAACTCTGCATCGTGAAATCACCAAGGTTTATGGTTTCTGGGCAGGTGAACGACCGGTTTTCAGACTCTTGACTAGTCCAGAATGACTACTTCCCGTAGGCAGCCGTCCCCTCCGTTTACTACTGGCCAGTGGGACGCAACAATATGTTAGCACTGCTTCATTGCCAGGGCACCTCCTTCACACCTGTTCTTCCGCAAGGACTCTTCAGATCCGAATGTCCAACAGTAGTGGACTTCCATGGCCCCTCCCTGTTAACTCTTGATCAGTGAGAGGTCCGGCGTTCCAGTCTAGGACACGGAGCGAGCGCCTACACCTGGGCAGGGCCGTAACGAGGGCGTGGCGAAGAAGGCGGCCGCCACGGGCGCAACTGGGTTTGCGGCCCAAAATGTTTAAGTTTTTTGTCATTATTGCGTTATGGGCAAGCAAAAGTTAGACACTTGCCATAGGCGCTTCATACCCTCGTTACGGCACTGCACCTGGGAATTGAGCCTTTCTACACGTACATTTTATTCAGCGTTGTAAGGGCTTATTACATGCAGGCGACACTGTGGATTGTACACCAGCCGTACCATTTCCCATCAGGGATCAAAGGCTTATTTAGGACTTCCCTCTTCACGCCCAAGCAAGCCTGCCCTCTTGCACTGAACTCTGCACCATGAACTAACCAGGGTATGAAAAATTGCTGTTTTATTAAACGCCGGGTTTCCCAACCTTGACTGGAGTCTGCAGGCACCAGGCTGGCAGACTGGAAATTTGCCATCGTACATTGTCTTTTCCGCGTAGAAAGAGTTCTGACATCGCGCACGCCAAACGGGCCTTAATCCTCCGTCCACTTCCTGAAGGGAGGGGGATTTCCTCACCTTTTCTGATCCAATATAAAGCAGCCATGTAGTTAAACACTCAATGATAAAGGGGGTAACAACCTAGGAAAAAAGAGGGGTTGAAGTCGCCCCACCTTAACCTCTTTAACTCTTTCTCCTTTGGGGCACTGTCTAAGGTCCAGTAAGATGACTCCTAAAAATTAATCTATTTTCAGACATATAGGTAAAAATTTCGCATGTATTGAGGACTCGAGTAACATTTGCATTTTGATTATTTGCTGAAACTTCGTGTTAAGTTCTGCCCCACCCTCCTCCCTCAACCCCTTCGTCTCCATTTGACCCCTTTCCTGCGCCTTAACAACTTTAACGAAAAGTAGTTAGTTTACCGTGCCCTAATCGGTTTTTACAAAGTTGTCTTTTTTTTAACAGATATTTTCACGAAGAAAAACATGGTTTACGATATAAACAAGTCTAGTATTTTATGCTAAAAGAGTAATAACATATATTTTCCTCGGAGGGGGAATATTTTTTCGGCTGTTGTTGTTTTTGATATTTTTAAATCGTTGGGTGTGGGTCCAGTGCTCACCAGGGGGTCGCTTGAGAAGATGTGTTTTTTAAACCACCACTTGGCAACTACCGTCCGAAAACAACATCAACAACAACAAAAAAATGACATGGAAGGAAATTCATTCATACATTTTCAGATCCTGACAAATTCTGCTCGTCAATTTCTTTCGTCTGTTCATGGGACCAGAGCCGGCGCAAAGGTGTACAGCGTCCCTAGGCCAGGGAGCGGCGAATTGCATTGGACACACCACTTCTCGTCTGATCACTCAAGTTAAGCAGCGCAACCCCAGCTAGTACTGACATGGGTAGCCGCTTGGAAAAACTGGGTACTGCTAATACCCAAAAATCGTCGCATTAGTATTGTGTTTGTGCAGTCTCTGCATAAGAACTATGCTGTGGACGGGGCTCTAATGCCCTTGTAGTTGAAGGGCCCTAAAACACCAACAAACAAAGCCCCTAGGCCAATTCTTCAGCTTGCGCCTTACTACAGGATTAAAACAAAAAAGAAATTGGGTTCATTTCGTTACGCAAAGCGAACCCTACTCGCCGTTAGATGGTACCTACTGTACTGTAGCCTAGAGTCGAATCTGCATGGGACACATCAATACCAGACTCGAACCTGCGTACACTGAGCTCAATACCACAGTGCATTATATCGGATACCAAGTAGTGTGCCTAGCCACCCTAATGCAGCATTTAATTTACACCGACGGTAAGGGAAATGAAGGGCGCGAGCTCCTGCACCTGGGATATAGTGTGGTGACATCGCCCTACGGTTTCGCTTCCCACATTCGGGCGGAAGGTACACTTGGGATAACCCTCGCTGTAGCGTAGTCAACAAGACACTCACCTCGGCCGCGATGCAATCTGGGAATCACGGATCCAAAATAGTGCACCTATCGCCAAATGGAGTCCAAAAATCGTGACCCCGTAAGGTGTGTACGATGTCACCGATGCACCGAAAAACCCCTTTACTACCTGGAATACAATAAATGTGTAGTTCGGCAAACTTTCCGGATGTAGGAGCTCTCCCCCGTGGTACCGGTGCCCTCCCAAAGACTTCAAATAGGCAGGATATACGGGGTTGCAATATTAAGGTGACAGCCGGCTGTGTCAAAATACCGTTCAACACATCGCTCTTGTACCCCAATGGTACAAAAATGGGTATCTCTGGCCCTACCATAGGCGGAGACAGGGTTAATGATGATAATGATATCTCACCCTTTCGTGCCATTTCATCTACAGAATCCTTTACGCGTACGTTGTTTTACGTATGTGCGGAAAGGGTTGTTTGACCTTTAGTGTTTACCCTTTAGTTCTTGCCTATGACAACTGGGCTCGAACCCAAATACCACCAACCTAAAAATGTACAGTGGAAATCGTCAATACATCGGCAATAATTAGTTGTAAGGGTTTCTTTTAACTGAAGTTTTTGGTGAGGGGGATGAGGAGATGGAAGGAGATGTGAAAGGTCAGTTGCACGGGATGTTCTTGTCCGATATTTTAAGAATGAACCAGAGCGGAAGGTGGTGGACGGAGGAAGGGGGGAGGAAGGAGAAGGAGGTGGACCGATAAGGTGATAAAATAGGTTTTGGCTAAAGAGTTGCGAAGTTCACGCCTGTTAACCGATTTGCAGATGATTGGCATATGATATGTTGGTTAACTGGTTTTTAATCAGGTGCTCGGTTTCGTTTATTGCTTCTGTAACGTTTGTGTGTGCGTGGGTCAACTTCAATTTTCTGTAAACAAAGCAAATGACCTTTCCATAAATAGAAGAAAAAAATTCTCTACGGTGTCTCTCGTTCGTGTCAGACTCATCAGTTCTCTAACTAGACCACTGACAGCTGAGGAGGGGAGCATTTCCACACCATCAACAATCGCACGTTCGATTCCAAGTCGAGGCGATCATCATCATTTTTAGTTGTTCGCCAGTAACTTTCGAGTGCTTCGGAACAATTTTTGTGCGTTCGTGAGCAATTTTCGTTATTTCTTTTCTTGAGATATTCGACCTGCGTCGGTGGTGCAATAAAAGTAGCGTGCTCGATTTATTGCGCCAGTGGTTCTAAGTTCGATACTGGATCGCGGTGGGTTGACTTCTTTCGGGCGAGAGACAAGCCCCGAGTGCACCTTCCTTCGAGCGAGAAGTCAAACCGAGGTCCCGTGTGGTGCACGATGGCATTTGCACGTCAAAGAACCCTCTCTACTATGCAACGGGTAGATAAGGTAGAACTCTCAGGTGTAGGAGCTCGCCCCCCCCCCCGGGGTCGCTGGAGTGCCCCAACGAAAAGTAAACCGGCGAGAAATATGCATAGAGGTTAAAAACACCGTCCAATATGTCACCCTTTTGTCCATTCAGGGGATGCCCAACCCTGCTAAGGGCGGGACAGGGGTTAGGAGTTGGTTTTCTTGAGATGTTTATGTTCGTTTTTTTTTTATAATTTCAGTCCAGAACCAGAAAAAAAGCGAGAAAGTCGACGACTGACCAGTATTATTGACCAACTCATAAGTAACAAATCTAAAAGTTTGAACAACAGCAAGGAGTCCAAACTGACCACCACAGTCACCACCACAACACGAACCATTGGTTCCTCGGATGCCACTCTAGAAAATGGAAATTCGGGTAAGAATATCAAATTACTCATATTATGCTATAATAAATACTCAATTCGTGCGCACACGATGGCTTGGGCACTTGCGAAGGAAACCAATGATCCCGAGTTCAAACCCCAAGCTGTGGAGATATTCATGTAGTGGTGATTCTACTCTAGGACTCTATAAAGAGAATTGGTATATAATGTGTGCCCAAAAGAAAAAAAAGGGGGCGGCGGGACAATAAACAAATAACAGAATCGGCGTCCACTGGACACCCCGTCGTCCACGAAGTTATGACGTCACAACCGCAGAATTTCAATGGCATTGTTCGGATGTCACCTATCAACTTCGATTTCTGGTCGTTGCCTCCTGTTACGCCCTTGTTTCCAATTTAGGGGATTTCAGTTGCCTATTAACGGATCGACCTAATTCCTGGCGTTCCTCCTCCTCCTCTCTCTCTCCCTCTCCCTACACCCCGCACTCCACACTCCACGCCCCTACAACTCCTAAAAGTCGTCCACCGGCCATTTAGTTCCTTTTTCAACACCCCTGAAATCGGTGAGACAGAAGTTCGGGGAGAATTCCAACAATACCTTTAGTGTAAAGGGGTACGGGCCCGGAAATGATCTTGTTGCGGATCGAAAAAAATCGTCAAATTAACAAACATACTCCCAAAATACGCATTGGTAGACAATAGTCAATTTCGGGGCTTAAAGAGGGAGGGGGATATAATTTCCCCTACCCCAAGGGGGTGCATCTATTGTCACTGGATGAAAAAATAGAACTTTTCTACTGCGAAAAAAAAGTGGCTCGGGTCGAACCCGAATGCCACTAACTTAAACATGCATTCAAAGTGCGCTGCTGTGAGGATCGCCTTAGGCAAGGCGCAAAATGAAACGCAGGTGGCGAAGGTGACGCAGGGTGTAGCACCCCTGCGAAATTCTGCTAGCAGGCAATCACCGCACATTGAATCGCAGTTTTTCACCATACCTGCTTCGCACCGCTTTTTGTTATTGTCACCCCAACTTCACGCAGGAAACTGCGCTCCGCAGGGCCACGTGGCGCAGGCACTAAGTCATGTCACCCTGAGACTTAACATGCGCAACTACATACTATCATGTGAGCCACAAATTTATAGTGAGTCACCCTGCGTCACCTGCGGAGACTGCGTCTCATTTTGCGCTGGGCCTTAAAAGAGGGCCAATGAACCCTTTCCTACATGGACAAATGCACTGATTTCCATAATATCCAGATAATGCCTACGGCTTGGTTAGGTTTGAATATTGACCAGTGGCCGGCCTATGACGTCATTCACCGACGGTGGGATAAGAAGGTGAGTGGCGAGTACTTGCGCGTACTTCGTCCCTTGTGGTGGTGTGCACACAGGAGGGGGCCTTACTCTCGTATTCATCCCAGGCCAGGATTGAACCTGCGCACCACGAGAACGCAACGGAAGACAAAGTAGTTAGTTCAGTTAGAAATAATAAAGGTTAATTACAAGTTTTAATTTGGGATATTGCCCCTTAAACAGTTTGTTAGGCAGGTTTATTCAGTACCCATCGCTGCCCCCTCCTCCTCCACATTTTCATTAGGGGTTTTTTTTTCTTGTTGTTGTGGCCCAAATTGTAAAAAACAACCACACTTCCGGAATAGTTAACGCAAAATAGTAAACGTTACACGGCTGTTAGTTAAGAGGAGGGTCATTCGCTAAATGCATTGTTCAAAAGCTCTTTGCCTATTACAGACATTTCTTGTATGTTTTGGTGTTGTGTGCGGAGATTAGGTCGCTGGTTTTTTTTTTGCCTATGTGTATTTTGGTGAAGGGTGGAGTGGGGCGTGAACTACCCTTTTTTCTATGAGGTATGCGTGTGTGATAAACCCACCCTTTCCCGTTTGTTCCTCCCTCCCTCCCCCAGTTTTAGTGACCTGAGTCGGTCAGCAGCATGTAATACTAATATTTGGACGACGAGTGTCTCTACAATGAAGAAGTGCATATATAGTTTTTCATGTCTCTATTTTTCTGTTTTGTATATATACAAAGAGGAATTTAGGCGTGTCGGTCCCCCTCCTCCCCTGTCTTACCCCGTCGTCCCGTTTTCGTACGGGCCCCCCCCAAATAACTCCTCACTCAATCTACTACAACAACAACTAACTGTTATGAGGAAGTAAAATAGGTAAGAGCATCTATCTCATCCAACATCCTTTTGTGAGGTGAAAGACGGCGGAATGAAGGGTGAACCAGAACGGGCTGGACCGATCAGACCTCTAAAAAAAAAAGGGGGGGCCAAAAAATAGCGAGAAAAAAATAGATACCGGATGGAGTAAAAAAGACGAAGAAAAAAAATATATATATTACTTAAGTAGTAACTTGTGTCGTGGGACAGTGATTATTATTTACTTGCAAGTCAAATAACTTTATGATGCGAACGAAATGATAAACAGGTCGGACCTACCACCACCTGTCTTCGACCCCCTCTCCCCTCCTTTACCAAAAATTTGGTAGTCACGACTGTTAAAGTTAATTCTTCGTCCCTGTCCCCCTCCTCCCCCTTTGCCTCTATCTCTCTCGTTCCTCTTTCCCATCCCTGCCATTTAAGATCATCGCTACTACCTCGCTCTCACTGGGCACCTGTTGAACAAATTGGAGGTAATTGATATGCAGGGCAAGGTGAGGTCAAAGGTTGGAAATGAAGAGGTCTCTTCTACTTCGCCTTGTCTGAAACAGACGTGAATTTCTGCCGTGGTGGTCACTACTCCTCCCTCCTCTTCACCCAGACGAATCTTACGGTCATAAGGTGCTAACAAACCACTCTTGTGATATGGCGATAGGGGGGCGAAGGGGGAGTTTCCAGGGGCCCTGTCTACTATCCAACTACGTCAACAACTGACATAAATAATCTTAAAATTGACAAAAAAAAAGAGGTGGAGGGGGACCGGGAGAGATAGAGAGAAGAAAAAACATGATGGAAATGGCATCCCTAAGTTGGCACATTGTTCACTGCTTGTTTTCACGCAGTATGTTCAATGTTTACACCCAAGTATCGTCTTCCTGACAAGTGTTTCGATGTGGGGGCAGTAAGGGGAAGTCAGGGCAACAAGACAAGGGGGAGGGGGGTATAATAAGCAACAGGTACGAGGGGAAAATCAAGAGAGAGGAGGGAGAATGTGGGATGAGACAACCCTTGGATCTCTCGATGAAGCAGTGGGTGTCGCGTCCTACTAGGGAATCCAAGAGCTGGAGTCCTTACCTAGGACATAGCCCCTGCCTTTTTTGACCATATCGCAGCAGATTAAAGCGGGGATAGGAACTTCCTCCATTGGGACATTTTGAGGATTCCCGGTGTCGTTTTCGTGTAGGAAGGGTGTTTTTCCGTGGACCGTTCTCTTGAATTGAGCCCGAATGCCAGTAATGTGTGCTGTCGCCTGTCCCGGTTGAGACGAACGAAGCTCCAAGTGTTACTTTGATTCCGTCCCGGATAGGAAGCCCTTTCTAAAGGGAAAATCCTAAGCAATGGCAGGGTACGAGCCATCACACATCATTCAGATGGACCGTATAACCGCTTGCGGAATCTGCGAACCATGAGGTCAAGGGTCACAGCACCGTACCAATTGAGTTTCGCAGGCTGGTGCGACACTGCGTTAAGAGTTACGAAAGGTTAACTCGTTTGTCCACCACCACCACCACCCCTTACTTAACTAATTTAATTAACTTGTGGTTAGGCACTAACACGTCCGGCTACCAGAAGGTATTAATTAGGTTCCGTTAAGTCACTAATTTTTTTTGGGAGGGGTCGTCCGAATACAACAGTTGCTACTTCATAGTCTTCTCCTGCACAGGAAGCACCACATCTCAACTCGGTTATTAACAAGGTTGTAAGTCTCCTTTATAGTGGCTGGACAAATACTGGCCAGTCCTCTCCCTCACACTTCCACCCTCTCCCCCTTCTCTCTCTGTCCACACCCAATTTTTTGGAAGCAACTCTTTCCCATCCCCCAATACCTTCGGATTACTAACCTGCTAAAGTATCTGGACTGTAAAAATGCAAATTTTAACATAGCTTTTGTTGTTGTTATTTAGAGTTTTCCTTATTCCTGTAAAAGAAGGGGCGGGGGCAGGGGAGACAGAATATTACAATTTCGGAAGTACCCAGTTATGATCCCTTGTGACCTTTCTCTGCGCACGTCAGGCGGCGGCCATTTTGCTGGCATTTTTAGGCAGATCCGTTGTCTGTTAGTGTCCTTCAAGGTATATGGACATTTCTTATGTGTTCACTGATGCGCTCGTTGATTGGTTATTTCCAGTTCCAAAAAATATTGGGCCCTATTTTTTTGGGAGAGAGAGAGAGGAGCGAAGGGTAATCATCATCTCCCAACAAATACATCATCTCTGCCATTTACATACGTTCAGTTGACATTTTGCAGATGGGTACAAATACCAATCACAGGGGAGAAGGAAGAGGTTTTCTTGACACAAAACAGGCCAAAAAAAAAACTTCAATACGCGATGGGGATGTAGATTTTTGCAAACCGCCAATAAAAAAAATGTGAAAGGAGGGGTCCTATGCAAGCACCTCCATCCTGCGTCGCCGTCATTTGTCACAGGACAATATCCCTTCCTTCCCGAAAATTGATTTGATACGAAGATTTTTATCTACGATGGAGAGCGACGGCGACCCTGCCGTCTTTGTACCGTCAATGTAGCCTACCATCAAATCGTTCACCCCTTTCTTTTAGTTTTTTTTTTTGACTCAATAGCCGTGGAGGGGGTTGTTGTGTTTAAATTGGTTATTACGAGATTCGATCCCGACTTATGTTCATTCATTCCCTCTGATTGTGAGCCTCGCCCTCAATCCTGAAAAGAACCAGGGATTGAACCTACAGTTGTCAATTTCTGTGTCTAAAGGCGAGCTATCGATGCCAGAGCAAAAGCGAGGAGGAGAGAGAGGGAGAAGCGAGCGACGTCCTAAAAATGAATCAGCCCATGCCCCACATTTAGGGAGTACTGTGGTAAAGTCGCACGTCCCGCCTTCATTTGTCCTTCAGCCATAGAGGCACCTTAGCTTCCGTCCGTCTCAGCGGGAGTACGAGGAAAAAAAGCAGTCGCAATCGGCAGTGGCTGGAATCGATCCTGCACACCAAAGCAGAAGACAATTTCCCATACTTGGAAATTTGGGCGATGTACACATACAGTATAGTTTACTTTCCGCGTAGAAAGGGTTTTCCGCGCAGTGATGACACTTTACGCGGAATTCCAAATTTACTCTCCAATCAGGACGGAAAGGTGCGAACTCCTACATCTGGAATTTTTTCCGATCCATGCGTCTCCTTTAGAGCGCGTGACACGTCATCTAGAAACGGATGGCCTCCTTCCATCCTCGGACCAGGATAAAACTGTACCGACGGACTCGTTTCGTTGCCACCGACACTAGGGGTCGTGTGTTCAACGCCTGCTGTAGAACTTATGTCGCCCCAGACAAAAAGACAAAGTGCCGCCCCGGACAAAAAGACATATTGCCGTCCCGGACAAAAGGACAAATTGCCGCCCCTTGAAGCAGCGCTCTGTTGTCACACTTACAGCCAAAATGGCGCCCCAGACAAATGTCCGGTTTGTCCCACTCTTAGAGCGGTCGCTGGTGTTTGTTGTTGTTTGTTTGTTGGTGATTTAGGGCCCTTCAACTACAAGGTCATTAGAGCCCCGTCCACAGTGTAGTTCTCATGCAGAGACTGCACAGACACTACACTAATGCGACGATTTTCGGATACTAGCGGTACCCAGTATTCCCAAGCGGCCACCCATGTCAGTACTAGCTGGGGTTCTGTTACTGTAGTGATCAGACGAGAACTGGTGTGTCCAACGTAATTCGCCGCTCCCCGGGCCCTGGTGTGTGTTCCGATTGTGCACTCGTCTCTTTCCCCCAGCGGCAAGCATCACTATCGAGTATCGAATGAAAATGTACCATTCCCGAAATCAACTCACATAAAAGGTCGAAAGCACAGGACACCGCAAACATAAAGAAGGTGGGGGACGAGGGCCACAGTTCGGTCCTCCCTCTAACCCTTCCTTTCAGCGACACTTGGTGATTGTCCGCGCAACCTTTCTTCAGAAATGCTGATGATGTTGTTAAATGGGCGATTTATATATCTCCCCTTTCCGCACCCCTTTTCATCACCGTCAAAAGGGTAAACACTACAAAAGTTAGGCATACACTCTCTTACAGTTCCGTCCAGGACCCCCTTCCCCCCACTGGCATCAGTATCCCCCTCCTATACTCTCCTCTTCTGTATTTCCTTATCGGATGTGCCATAATAAAATTTTATAGCACGCCATGCTGTTATGTAAACCCTATATACATACTTGCAACAACAACAACAACAACAAAAATTCATATTTTGTGTTGATGGATCCATCCTTGCCAACCTTAGCCGTCCATTTATTTCCTTACCCCCCTGTCCACTGCTTCCTCCTCCAACATTTTTTTTCTTCTTCGCGCCCCCCCCCCCCCCCCGGTATAGCAAGCCTGTCTACATGCATTTCTTATTGCCCTTCACATGCCCTTTTCTAGGCTATTTACGCATGTCTCTATTCAATATGAAAAAATAGGTTTCTTATATGTATATATATGGAATATTCGTCATTTGGGATGAGTGTGTTCCTCCTTCTCGTCCCTCGTCTTCGCCTCTGCACGCACCCCTCCCCAAATCTTCTGGCTCCCCCGAGAGAAACTGAGAAGCTTTGGGGCAGATTACTTCTGTGTTGCTAACTCTGAATAGGGGAATTTGAAAGAATAACATGGATAGTTGAAAATGTCGACTGAGAGAAGAGAAAGGGTGGTTGTCGTCTGGGACCAGAGAAAGAGGGGGTGGGCGGTGAGGGTTAGTGGGAGCGGAAACTGAAAATATTTAGGCAAAAAAGTATCGATTTATCATTTTTCCTACCTTCACAGTACTGTCACTAGCACCTCTACCATGCAATATTAACCGCCCGTGTCTTTCCCCTTTCCTATTCTCCATCTAACAATCATCAGTCCCCCCCCCGTTCTCTGTCCCCATACCCTAAAACTTCGTCGCCTGATTGCATTTACTGCATACACTTATTATGGTAGGGGAGGGCAATTTTTGGTGAACGGCTCTTGTCTGTCAGTGACCAATGGAGATGTCCTCATCCACCCATCTCTACTCTTCCTCTCCCCTCCAATTTACCCCCCTCAAGAGTCCCGAACGACATCAACGACTGGAGGGGGAAAAAAAGGAGTATAACGCCGTGGTCATCATCCTGTTTTTGGGGAGTCACTTCTGCAGAGTTACCCCCCCCCTTCCCTTTCCTGTTTCCCTTTTACATGGTCTCCTTTGCGGTTTATGTTTTTTTTTTCGGGAGAGGGTCATTTTGATGTCTAAGGATATAGTGTGTGTGGTTACGATTTTCAATCAAATGCCATTGTGTCCCGTTCAAGGCAGAGAGCACAGTGCAATGGTAAGGGAGGGGGGCTTATATAAATTTGGGAGAGCAGAGAGGGATAAAGTTATGCGTTTTTATACCACCGTTTATGTCTCAGACACCTTTTCGCCCGAAAGCTTGAATTATTTTCAGTGGTAAATATCAAAATATTTTCTCTTCTGCCCTCACCCCCCAACTCTTGCCACACCGTCTCACATTTGTGCTAGGGCCATTCTTAGGGCAACTCCACCATCAACTGTTATTATTCGCAGAATGCAAATAACAATCCATAAACTGAGAGAGCCAATATTCAAAGCAGAAATGCGGAATAGAGATATGTGGTATTTCTTTAAGAGAGAGAGAAAGACACACACAGGACCTCTTGCTACCCCCCTCCCTTTCTCCTGCTACTCCCTTGCCCATCATCTCCTTCACCCCATCCTCTCTCTTTTTCCGTCCAGTTATGCCTTCAATTTCCGTCAGAGGAACTCATGGAACTGAAGCACCGGGCATCCGTATGCAACAAAATGGCTTTAGTGATTCAGTTGACAGTAAATTTGCCTCTTGGATGCTGGATTGCTGGATTCATTTCATGGGTTTAGGAGTAAGCCAAGCAGCCATAACAGGACGAACCCTTAGGAGGCTGCTTGCGGGAGATGAGGAGGCAGGTGTAGAGGACATAGGAGAGGGGAAATTTGCAGCACCCAACGTTCTTTACCAACCACCCATGTTGGTATTAACCGTGGGCTTGCGCTGCTTAACTTCAGTGATCTCACGGGAACTGGTGTGTCCAACGCAACTTGGCTGCGCAACTCTCTTGGCAACACTCTTGAGTAGAAAGTACGGTAGTTCGCGTCCGGAACTGACATCCGTATCCTCCTCCTAAAGTTGGAAACCCCCTTTGGGTGGTAGTCAGACAACACAACCCCTGCCCATGACTACGAGCATCTGATGGTGGATGAATATAAGAGTTCATAGTACGTGAATTTCAGCTTGGCCCAGGCACAGAGCCAAGGTCCCGGCCTGTGTTCATAGAATCCTGAATCAAGGTATACCGATGTTTTAGTGAGAATGAGGGCCTATAAATCAGGACCAGGGCCAAAGAGGTGGTATGGTACGATCCTAGTGCCACCGTCCCAACAGCAGTAGGGACGCAGCGAAAATTCTGTCTTAAACCTGCGCCCCACTTGAAATGTCGAATATCGCAAACTTGTTAATCAAGGGAAGAGGCGAACTCCTGCCCCTTGAAAGGTCCTGCACCTTAGGATCCCGGAAGAAGTCCCTGGCTAATAAGGAATCATTACAGGAGCCTATGAGCTCAAGAGTCAAGCACACTACCAGAATCATTCTCCACCCCGGGGAGATCCCGGCAGCAACCAGCCTGCAAATACCTGATGTGAGAGTTAACGAAAGGTAATACACCTTCTTTAACCAGGTAATGCCTTCACCAAGCATCAAACCCGTCCCCTCCGCAATGTGAACAACGGGAAAAGAAAACGGAAAACGGCTGGAATCGAACCCTCCAGGGCCAAGAGATCTCGAATTGGGCAGGTTTTACTCTTCTTTCCTCTGCTTCTGGCGATCCGTCCGTCTCACTCAGCATTCTCCTGACATGTAAGAGACCTAAGTTCAATTCCCTGCTGTGAAGTCGATGGTGCTACTACCATCCCTCCTCTTCCTGATTGACACCCACATGGACAGGTAGTCTCCCTCCACCTTTTTTTTGGGGGGGGGAAGGGGTGCTAATATTGACAACGGGGTGACGTAGCTGTTTATTATTGTCGAGGATGAACCTATCTAAAAGGGTTTAAAATCATTTCTTCTTCTTTTCTTTATTTAATTGACATCATATATTAATTATAATTCTTGCTTGTTGTTTTTGGTTGGATTTGGGGAGGGGTGGAAGGGCATTTGATAACTCCTTGAGTACTGAATTTCAATGAACGTTTTCTTTGGGGGGAGGGGGGGGAACAAAAAAATATGTCAGATATGATTTTAAAATGCTTAGTACTTTCCACAGCCAAACGCAAGTTGAATTTTAAAATTTTAATCTCTCTCCTTGTAGAGAGGAGAGAAAAAAAAGAGGACCTCTCTAAGGTAGGGTGAGGAGCGGGGAGGGGAGAACGAGACAGAAAACGAGGAGGGGTGTGGACCAAATTAAAGATGGGAGTTTAAAAAAATATTTATATATTGTTTCCATGATGCACACCATGAAATTGCAATTTAATCAAAGGGGTGAAATATCTTTTTTTATTATTATCTTCCTTATTGTATCCTCTCTCAAATGTATGGAGACAGTATAAGAATTGTTTACAACAACATCTTAGAGAAAACAAGCAACAAAGCCAGCACCCCGACCTCCTCCTCTCCGTTTTTTTTTGTCTTACAATAACGAAGGAGAGGAAGAAAGAAAAAATATTTACGACATCATTATCTGTAAATTAAAGGGTTATCACCATCTTCGTTAGTGACCTACATTTACAGATTGAGGAATTACGAAACTATTTTCTTGCACAGTTCATCTTCTCAAGTGATTTAATATCCCCATAAATTCAATTTACGGACGGGATCTGTATCTTGATGAGCTCTTCTTCCCTAACCCTCAAGTCCTGGCCTTCCCCGCCCTCTCTCACCCCTTCCCCCTCTTTGGTTCATTAGTTGGCTATCAAGTATAAAGTTAAAAACACCGATGCCAGGGGAGGCGGCGAGCTCCTTCTCACACCTGGAAATTCAACTAACCGATCTCAACACATCATGGCTTAGAAAGGTGGGGGGGGGGGGGGGGGGGGGGGGTTCCAGGATCTTCCAGGATCTAGAGGCGTAGAAAGGGCTACGAGACCCAGAAAGGATTGCTGGGCGAAGTGTGACTGTTTTACATATAGCCCAGATAAGTCCACAGCCCCCTGAAGGGCAAGGTTTACAAAACGGTCGCTAGGCCTGCTTTGCTGTATGGCTCAGAGTGTTGGGCAGTCAGGGTTGTTGTTTGTTGGTGTTTAAGGTCCCGTCAACTACAAGGTCATTAGAGACCCGTCCACTGCATAGTTCTAATGCATATGCTGCACAGACACTACACTAATGCGACGATAATTGGGTATTAGCAGTACCCAGCTTCCCCGAGCGACCACCCATGTCAGCGCTAACTGGACTTGCGTTGCTTAACTTCAGTGATCAGACGAGAACTGGTGTGTCCAACGCAACTCGCCGCTCCCCGGGCAGTCAGGAAGAACCATGAAAGGAGAATGCAAGTGGCAGAGATGCGAATGCTGCGCTACACGACTGGGGTGTCACGAGCTGATAGTCAGGAATGATTACGTCAGGGACAACTTGGGGGTGGGAGACATCGCGTAAAAGATGAGGCAGAGGCGGTTGAGGTGGTATGGGCATGTGATGAGGAGAGAGCAGGAGGAGCTGATAAGGTCCATTATGGGCTTGCACGTGATCGGGGGCACCAGGGGTAGGGGAAGACCAAAACGGACATGGGAGCAGGTGTTGCTGAGGGACATGGAGACGTGCGGGGTGGAGGGAGACTTGGTGGGGGATAGGCGCGAGTGGAGGATAAGAACCCGCAGACCCAACCCCGCCGTGGGGGGCGGAGGAGGGTAAGATGATGATGAAGTCCACAGCCCTCTGTTCCCCCTTTACCTCCCCGTTGTTTAAGTCTACACCAGCGGTGGCGAACCTTTTTTTTAAAGACGGGTCACAATGAGACGAAAGAAAACCAAAATGTTGTCCGCGGGTCAGGTGCAAGCACTATTTAATTTTATGAATAAAAAAATTATGTTTTATAATGAATAAATTAGTACATTAAAGCAGCAAATAGAGAACGTCATCATAATACCCTTATCCCGCCTGTGGTAGGGACTGGTCTACACGCTATTTAAGGCCCGGTGCACACATCCGATTTTTGCTCGTGCGGGTGCCGCAGCGACGCCGCTGTACACATTTGGCAACTGCTAGGCCCCGCGCAAAATGAGACTCAGTCTCCGCAGGTGACGCAGGGTGACTCATTATAAATTTCTGTGGCTCACATGGTAGTAAGTAGTTGCGCATGTTAAGTCGCAGGGTGACGTGACTCAGTGCCTGCGCCACGTGACCCTGCGGAGCGCAGTGCCAATGCCGCAGTTTCCTGTGTGAAGTTGGCGTGACAATAACAAAAAGCGGTGCGAAGCAGAGAAGTTCTCTTGTTATTTGATGCAAGTATGGTGACAAACTGCGATTCAATGTGCGGTGATTGCCTGCTAGCAGAATTTCGCAGGGCTGCTACACCCTGCGTCGCCCAGGGTCCCATTTTGCGCCTTGCCTTACAGAAGGCTGCGCCCTCTTTGCCTACGAAATCGCATAACAGAGAAACCGCACTTACGATATCGACGGATGTGTGCAGCACTCAATAGGCCAAGAGGTACGCGATCGAATGTGCGGGTGCGGCGCCGTTACGGTTCGGTAAGGTACTCAACTCCGATATGCGGAGCCGCAGCGGCGCCGGAGGCACTCCCCCATTGCAATTAATGTACCCCATGCCATAATTACGATGCCGCATGAGTAAACATCGGATGTGTGCACCGGGCCTATATGTTTCTGCGTTTCATAATCCCTTTCTTCCACCCTAAGTCAACCTGTCACTGGTGCTGACCCAGGTTGCTCAGTCCTAACGTGCCAGACCTTTAGCGTATGGACGGTGTTTCAATCCTGAGTCCAAAACTGGGGGGAGGGTGGGTCCTTTATCGGTCGACATGATTTGAAAGTCCCAAATGCGCCATCCTTCCTGGTAAAAAGTAGTCGATTTACTATCTTCTCATGGGATAGGGTGTGCAGACAGGACTCGGTCTGCAAGAAGTGTGACCCACATTTAGAAGAGCCCTTTCTACACGGAAAATGCTTAAGAGTGGCAAAATTTTCCAATTTTAACGGGCTGTGGCCCCCTGTCTCTTCCTCACCGTCGGTAAATGGACTTCTGTATGCCTTGCTGAATCTCCAGTTGTGTGGCGACACATATGAGAGCCTGTGGTGGTGGTGGTGGTTCCAATTTTGGGATCCTTGTAGACTTGTGACGTCGGTTGTACTGCTGAGTACACACATACTGGCGGCTTTCTGCCTTTTCGGACTTTGAATTCGGACCGCGGTCAGTTTTTAGCTGTTGACCCATTGTTGGGTTGAGAACTTACAACTGTGGCTAGGTAGTTGCATCAACAAATTAAAGACCCGGATGTTGGGACAGGAAACTGAAGAAAACGGGAGGAGGAGTAGGGTGCTGACTGGGTGGTCAGTCACGGGCCAATCGTGTTGTTTTCGTGTCAGCCCGTGGTCATCACTCAAAACGGGACGTCACGCCACTACATTTGCCTTCTGATGTGAATGACATTTTTTTGAATGCAACTTGTATTTCAACGCCTCGTCGTTCATCGATTTGGAGCGCTGAAAGGACGGATTATTTCCTTTTCCGGTTCAACATCACCCCCCCCATCCTTCACCCCCTCCACTACCGGTTTTTTAACTGGTTCTACTAGCTAATGGATTGTAGATGGATCTTCACTCAACCTCTCTCTACTCTCTGTTCCGTGTCCATTTTCTACCGGAAACAGCCGCTCCCTAAGCTTAAAAACGACAAATGTCGGCTTGGTAGGTCAAGCGGTAGCGTGTATGCATTTAAAGCTCATTGTACGAGAGTTCGTGCCTCAGCAGAGTTAGTGAGGTCTTTGTTGCGTCAAGTGATGTTCCATCCCCAGCTAGTACTGATATGGGTGGTCGCTTGGGAAAACTGGGTGCTGCTAATACCCAAAAATCGTCGCAGTAGTGTCTGTGCAGTCTCTGTATAAGAACTATGCTGTGGACGGGGCTCTAATGACCTTGTAGTTGAAGGGCCCTAAAACACTAACAGAACGAAAAAAAAAAACAGCTCAGTTGGTCACCGCTCCCCTCTCCTAACAGTTTGGTACACAATGTCACTTCGGCGCGGGTTTTGTTCTGCACAATCGATATTCGACACCATCCAGAAAGATAGCTATGCATTGCGTCCAACGGGAGAAGGACCGGGACGCTTAGAAGCCCTATTTGGCCGAAAGCCATATGGAGGGGGGGGAGGAAATGAAAGTAGAAATTTGGTCAAAAGCAGCAATTACACTGGACATGAACTTCATTTTTAAGTCATCTGATAAGGGTTATTCATAAAATGCGGAATTCCGGGTTTTCAAAGGATTTTTTTGTTCTTCACTCTATTGGTATGGTAACCAAGTAACACCAGCCCCATCCACAGGGCGTCGCTTGTCGGTACCTCTGCAGTAGAGACCTGGACAGGTGAAAGCGAGTGCACTGTTCCTGGCAACAGGGAGAGGAACCTCAACTACGCCTTCTGTGTCCCGGTTAGGAAGTAAGTTCGTGGTTTCACATCCAACTGCACGACAAAACCCTTCTCTACGCGGAAAGGAAAATCTACCTATGAATCCCCAACATTCCAAGGTGCACAGCTCGCCCCCTCTACTACTCATGGCATCAGTAAATTACCGAGCTCCGACCAGGATCGAACCTGTGGAGGATTGTGCAGATATCCGTTGTCGCCGGACGGTGTAATTCCGTGGTTGACGTAAAACGGCACTGACAGCGACAATGGTAACTGCGGCGCAGAGCAGGAGAGATAAGGAGCGTTGTAGCGGCCGCCGGCTGTGTAATGGAGGAGGTCTCTCCCACGATATTATTTCATCGTGGTATAAATGAAAAGTCCATGACCCTTATTGACCCCTGAAGTGTAGAGAGGTCATCATAACTCATCACCACTAGATATGGGCGTTCGTGATTGGCCTTTAATGTCAAGGAGAAACCACTGAGCGGCAGTCGCACTTCCTGTGCCGGCTCCGAACCGTCTGTTTTTGTCAGAGATGGTACCTCCTTCAGACTGGTCAGGTCGAGCTTGAGATTATTAGACACCGTCCTTCCAAATCGTGTTTTCTTCATCTTAATATTTTTTTTTCTTACGTTGTACTTGACAGAGGTGGAAAAAGACCGGGGATGGGGAGGGAGAGAAGACCTACTGGTGAGCCGTGAGAAAGAAAAGAGGGATTTTATTGTGGGGGTGAAACAGCTAAACCAGTAGCTTTGTTATTTAAGTTAACAGGAAGGGGGGGGTGTTGGATCCCGCCTCGGTGGCGCATAGTAGGTAGCGTGCTCGGTAACTGCGTCACTGGTTCTAGGATCGATCCTGGAACGAGGTGGGTTGGTTGGCTTCTTTCAGACGAGAGAGCAGCCCCGAGAGCGCACTAACGTTGGGATTAACTCGTGATTTATTCTCCCAGTTACAATTTGGTGCGAGGAGAAAGGTTGCACTGATACGCTGTTTTGTGAACATCCCTTCATTTGGTTCCTAAGGAGAGGGCCTTAAGGTGCCTCACGTGTTCGCCTGAAATCTCTACTTCCGGTTCAGAAAAGATGTCGACTACCGAAAACAGCGGTGTGACAATAGCGATATCTCTCATCCTCAGTGAACGTGTACTGTACTTGTTGCGATATATTGCTTGTTGCTTATCGTTTGTATGCTCCAATGTTCTAGCCTGCGCTTGCGCCGCGGGCTAGAAATTTTTTTCGCGAGCCGACGACGAATTACGAGACAGGAGGTGAAAAGGAATGGAAGCAGGGTCTCATCTGAGCGTCCTCTGGTGCCAGGGACGTGACATTTGACCGGGGCGATCTTACCACGGAGAGCGACGCACACAGTCGGTGGTGAGATAAGGTCACCAAGAGGTCAACGTTGATGGGATTCGGAATTTGTGCAGGCAACAATAAGCCTTCGAAAGGAGCATCTTCACACAATAGGTCGGTCATATAACTAAATTTTTTTTTCCTCTCCGAGCGTGTTTATGCGATGATGAGATGAAAGGTCACAGGTCAATTTCTTGATCCGCTTTCTTCTCCATATCTCTCATGTCCCTTGACCTATGACCTAACATGGTGAGAGACGGAAAATGCCGAAAGAGGGCAAGGACACGACGAGTCAACGTAGTCCAGAGTGGCGTGAAAGGGTGAACGGATAATGAGATATTGATAGCGTCTTTAAGATGTCGAGGGCAAGGGGTTAGAAGGTTAGAGGACAAAGTTTGCAAGGTCATTTTGTGCAAGCCCCCCCCCCTCATACGCACTACTAACCCCCCTTTTTCAACCTTCAGGACCACTTAGAGGTTTACTGCTGTTAAATAACCATTGCTAATAGTAGTTAATTGGTAATGAACAACTGCATTCACATTCGTCTGCATCGTCTCAATTCGTGGGGTAGGCCGGTATCCCCCCACAGTAGGGTGCACCAGTCAGAGTATGTTCAGATAGACGAGAGTGGAGGACTAGAGCCCGCAGACCCGACCCTGCCACAGGCGGGCTAAGAGTATTGTAATGATGATAGCGAACAACTGCATTCACATGCCCTTGCACAGTAGATTCATGGGGGTATAATTGGTGGATCAGTTGTTTTAGGGATACGGGATCGAACCCTAGACTAACCAACTCAAAATACATGTGTATGTTCTGACTGGGACATTTTTGACGAATTGTGAAAAAAACTGCTGGTCTTGGCCGATCAGACCCGAACCTACTCGCCATGAGCTCAACAATCCAACGCGCCCTTCAGCTGCGGGGGTCATGCCCGGATCAGATCACATACCTATATGAAGGAAGGAGAGGCCTCACCCCAAGGATCGAACCTCATCATCATGACAGCAGAAATGCAGTCCAATTCTCGCGCGCGTTGAGCTCTGACTTCACGCAACTTTGACGTCTCCTGGCTGTGAGTCGGCGAGTTCAAGCCCTTACGACTATTGTTGGGGCGAGGCGGGGGGGGGGGGTTACGAGTTCGATGGGAGCAACGAATTGCGTTGGGCACACCTGTTCTCGTCTGATTACTGAAGTTAAGCAGCGCAACCCCAGCTAGTACTGACGTGGGTGGCCGCTTGGAAAAACTGGGTACTGCTAATACCCAAAATCGTCGCATTAGTGTAGTGTCTGTGCAGTCTCTGCATAAGAACTATGCTGTGGACGGGACTCTAATGACCTTTGGAGTTGAAGGGCCCTAAACACTAACAAACAATACGAGTTCGATTCCTGGAGGGGGTTAAGAATTCGTTTTGTGATGGAGGGCAGGTTACTAGTTCGACTTGTGGGGAGGATCAACCAGGGTTTCCAATTCTATTTCTGACTTAATGTGTATCATACATGCTGCAGAGGTGAGAGTTCGAGTCTCAGGGCCACTGTGAATGTGGGTGTGGGACGGGCGGGAGCGAGAAGGGATGGGAGCGGCTGTATTGCGATGGACACATCAGTTGTCGTCTCAGTACTGAAGTTAAGCAACGCATCCCCAGATAATATTAACACGGGTGGCCACTTGGGAAAACTGGGTACCGCTAGTATCCGAAGATCGTCGCATTAGCGTAGTGTCTGTGCAGTTCCTGCATTAAGACTAGGCAGTGGACGGGGCTCTAATGACCTTGTAGTTGAAGGGCCCTTAAGCACCAACAAAACAAAAAAAGAGAAGGGATACCAGACTCCTTGAACCCGCCACCTAGCGGCCCTCCTGCGAACTGCCGTTCCATTTACCCTGCACCCTTCGGATGGGTGACGCAAGCCACTTCATTTCCTGTTCTATTCTTTCTATTCTAATGGTGTTCTTAAGCTTATGTCACCACCAAGTTGGTAGGCGTGGTGCTCCTAATAAAGTCCTTAAAAAGTAATGACAATTGAAGTCCAAGCACGTGATTTGCATTGTGTACGTGTCTGTGTGGGTCGTTCCAATAATATCAGGAGAAAGAAAGAGAAAAAAAGATCGTTAGTTTTTATAGCACATAGTGTCAAGCTCATGACCCGCCCTACATAATTTAGGTTAGATCCACCCCTCTGTCTCTCTTTTTATTTTAATGATTTAAAATCTCGTCGCAGGTGTACTTTTCATCGTAGTTACAATAATAATAATACGATCTTTAAAAAAAAAAGATATTTCACGGATTTAAATTAAATGATAGATTTTATATAAATTATTTTTTTTCACCCTTTAGAATTTGAATTTGTTTGCATTGTGTTGTTTCGAGGTTGGCCCAGCCAACACTCATTGAAACGGATCAAGTTTTTTTTTTTTTTGGTGTGCATGTTGTCTTTTCCTCCTCTCGGACTACCTCTTTCCGACCTCCCCCTCCCCTCGCTTGTGGTATAGTTATTTTTTTTTTCATTAAAAATAAAAGAAAAGTCAGGTGGAGTATTTCAATCCGAGCAATTCCTTGACCCCCCTTAAAGGTCAACAATGTAAAAAAAAAAAAAAGTTGCATATGAGGTCATGTCCTTGACTGAAAAGCAAGGTTGAATTTGTGATTTCCATGCGCAGCAGATAACAAGTTGAGCGCCCACCGCTGAGTTGCTGCTGCTGTTCTCTTCTGAAGGACCTGAATTTCCTAAATGCTCATCATTATTAACGTCGTCGGGCCGACCGACCGGACCCATACCCTCCCCCCTCCTTCATTCCCTACCGTGATTGCGGACCTGTATCAACCCTTCAATTTCCTCACCATATTTCAATTCAAGAAATTTGCAAAGTTGGTGACGACGCGTCCGGTTGGGTGGCGAACTCGAGTCCAACGGTAGGGTGTATGAATTCTTGAGTTCGTGTTCGTGGGGGGGTTCGACTCTTACCAGTCTGATGCGACTCCTGAATTAATCATTACACGGTTCCATTCTGGTGCCCGAAGTGAGTGAAGGGTTCTTTCGGACGGGAGGAAAAAAGTTCCAAAGTTCACTCCGCCATCTATGCCTACCCCGAATGGGGACCAAAGCCGTCAGGACTGTTACTAAGGATCACCCCAAGGATCGCCCTTGTTGCACATACGAGAAACCCATTCAAGACGTAAAAAAAGAGCCCTTTAACCCTTTCTAACCATGACTAATAGTTCAGCGTAAACTACTAAGAAACACCTGGGGGGGGGAATTGTTGGTCAGTAGTTTAGGAACTGTGACCATATACAAGTCATCCTCATCATCTCCAACCCTTTACCTGCCTATGACAGGGTCATTCTGGTTATGGACGAGCTGCTGACGGGAGTAGGAGAATGGGCCCCTCAGCGCATGGTATTTGCCGACGATAGGCCTATTGGAAAACTTAGTGACTCCAGAAAACAAGTAGAGAAGGGCCTAAACGATGTTAGAGGAGCGACAGAAAAGGGAGGGCTAAAGACAAACATGAAGAAGACACAGTATTTAGGCTTTCAATTGGGAAGGACAGAAAAATAATGGTGACGTACTCTCGAGGGGCGAATAGGTGAAGAAGGTGCAAGAGGTAAAGTACTTAGGATCAGTGTTCCAAAGCAATAGGGAGATAAGACTCGGATGTTGTGACCCATAGAATCAATGCGGGATGGTTGAAGTTTAGACCGGTAAGTGGAGACCTGTGTGATAGGAGGGTCCCAATCAAATTGAAGGGGAAGTTTTACCGGGCAGTGGTTCGGCCACAGGTATGTTACATGGATCAGAGTGTTGGGCAGTGAGGAAATGGCTCTCTGATACCTCTGATATCCTCTTTCCTTGACTACTTTGCTCTTCTCACTTGAAAGTCTGCTAACCTAGGTTCTGGGCAATCAGTTGGACGGTATTTTGACGCAGCCGGCTGCCGACCAAAGCTGCAACCCCTTTGCCCATTTATCATCGGCCTGCAATTCGTTTGGGACACCCCACCAAGCTCCTACGACCAGGAATTTGGCCGCATCCACTCTCGTTGCCAGTAGAGAGCGTTCCTTGACGGGCAAAGCTTTACCTCCTACCCAGCTTGACTTCCTATCCGACGGAAGGCGCACGGGACCGGCCTGCCTCTCTCTCTCTCCCTCTCCTCTGCCCCTCTCCTCTCTCTCCTCTGCCCCTCTCCTCTCTCTC
>JAAFCE010004287.1:8016733-8112115 GCA_013389805.1 Trigoniulus corallinus
CCTCTCTCCTCTGCCCCTCTCCTCTCTCTCTCCTCTGCCCCTCTCCTCTCTCTCCTCTCTCTCTCCTCTGCCCCTCTCCTCTCTCTGTCTATCCCGAAAGAAGCCAAACCATTTCGATCCAGTATCGAACCTGGAAAACGACTGTCGCAGTAGTCGCGGGAGCGGCAGTATTGCGTTGTCCGATCACTAAAGTTAAGCAACTCAACCTCAGCTAGTACTAGCATGGGTGACCACTTGGGAACATTGGGTACTGCTAATACCCAAATTGTTGCAACGGCGTAGTGTCTGTGCAGACTCTGCATTAGAAGAACTACGCAGTGGACGGGGCTCTAATGACCACTGTAGTTGAAGAGCCCTAAAACACCAGCGAAAGAAACAAAGCTACCTCTGCGCCACCGAGGCGGGTTTGTGACCATACAAGTCAAGGAAACGACATTTTTCTTGACGTTGTTTGCTGAATGTCTGCCTACAATTGTGTGCGTGTTTTTTTGTTTGAAATTCAAAGACACAACATAAATGGACAAGGTTATGACACGTCAAGAGCAGAAGAAGAAGAAAAAAAAAGGCTGGCATTTAATCGATTATTATATAGTAGCATAGGTGAAATGCAGATGATGAAAGCTAAGTGATTATCTCTAAGGAAAGGTAGATGTAGGCGAGGTGCTCACAGGGGCGGGGGAAGGTGGGAATTTCTCGTTGTCGGCACATCTAAGGTGGCACTTGAATGCCAAGGTTAATTTTTTTTTTTTGGCATGAAAAGAGATTTACAAAAAAAAAATTATATATATGCATTTTATTTAGTCATGTTTCTACAGCAGCACATACACAATAAAAGTAGATGATACGCCACAGGAATAAAAATGACACCTGATATTTGCACTAAAATTACGAGGGGGGGTAAAGGGGACTGCAAGATGGTGTGCCTCTAGAAGGACGGGCCGGGGTTCTCAAGCTTATCCTGGAGCCCTCTAGAGATAAAACGTCACACACACACACCCCACCATCTTCTTTCAATTTTTCCAACCCCTCCCCAACTTTTGAAATGAATAAACTGTGGATTCACAAATTACGGTGCTCTACTCGCCCCAAATGAATATAATAGGCCTAATTGTAATACACAATGACATCTGTTTAATAACTAACTCGTCTCCCTCACCTCTTGTTCCTCTGCTTTTTTTTTACACCCTGTCATTTACGTATTTACCTGTCTTCTTTTTGTTATATGTGCAACTCCCCCCCATTCCTCCTCCAGCTCAGGGGGCTCCCCAACACCTTGGGTCAAAATTTTCTATTTTTTTGCACTTCCTTTTGTACTAAATAATGAAATAATCTTGTCTGTAGGATTTTCAAGGACTCTTCACTAAGTGCGTGTGCGTTTGAAGGGATTGAAAGGGGTCAGAGAAAGAGAGGGAGAGGAACATCCCAGATGAGGATTTTCGTGCACTGTTCGCCCCTACCACTTCTTCTTCCTCCTCCGGGACATTTCATTTCAGGGTCGTCTTCAGCGCAATTTCCAACGACAAGTATGAAATTTCACCCGGTTTCCCGAAACACGTAACAGAGCACGCATATACCCTTCAGCCATGTCACCTGCTCTGTCCTCGAACCCTGAACACTCCCCACCCTCCCACCCCGCTCTGCCCTTACAAATAGGACAGAACTTGACAATCTAACGATGGATAACTAGTACAATTCTTCATATCCGGTCTCTACCAGATTCCAGTGTTCAGGTGAGACTGCTGACACAGTGTCCCCCCTTCCCCTCCTACGCCGAACATAAGACGACTCGATGACTTGTTATGGTAGGACTGATCTCGAGACCAGCAATTGCCTATCCTAAAGACCATTTATTGCTGTTCCAGGATGTGTACAATGGCACCATTACAATGAAAAGAACCCCTTCTTTAAGGACTACAATCAGTTCTAAGTTCTAGGATCGAACATCCCGTTAGTGGTTTATAGGTTCGATACTAGACCGAGGTGGGTTGGCACGATGGCGTGTGGACGCATAACAATCCTCCCTACTATTCAACGGGTAGGTGAGGCAAACTTTCCAGGGGTAGAACTCCCCAGTCGGTGGAGTGCCCCAACAAACAGTAGACCGACGGACGATAAATAGGCGTAAGGGTTGCAGCTTTGGACGGCAACCGGCTGCGGAAGAACACTGTTGTTGGTGTTTTAGGGCCCTTCAACTACAAGGTCATTAGAGCCCCGTCCACAGCATAGAAACTGCACAGACACTACACTAATGCAACGATTTTTTTGGGTATTAGCAGTACCCAGCTTTCCCAAGCGGCCACCCATGTCAGTACTAGCTGGGGTTGCGTTGCTTAACTTCAGTGGTCGGATGAGAACTGGTGTGTCCAACGCAATTCGCTGCTCCTCTAATTTATCACCCTTGTGTCCATTCTGTGGAGGGACAAGATGGGTACCTGACCCTGCCATAGGCGAGAAATGGGCTTGGAGTTGCTTTCCGTGATGTAGGATCTTGCTCTCCCCCTTTGTCATCGGTAAGTAATCCTCCAGCAACAGAGATGCTGACGTTCAATAATCCAACTAGACACATTCGGTCAGAATCGATCCGGTGTTCAGAAATTGGCGAGAAAGGTACGCTAAGCTACCGAGCTACCTAGTGACACACAGTACACCTATGGAGAAAATGGATGGCGGCGAGCTACTGCTACAGCAACTTCATAAATTTGCTACACTGAATAGTAGTTTTGGAAAGTCTGTATATTTACGAAAGGGTTACACACACACATGTGTCCGACTTTTAAGCAGAATAATGTGATTTTTTTTTTTATTTACTCATGAAGTTTCCAAGGTTTTCTTTGTAGAAGCCTCTCTTTTTTTTCTCAGGTGTTTTTATTACTCATTATTTAAATATGTATATCATGTTTTCAAAGTTGTTATTGTTGTTGCTAGTGACAAGTTGATAAAAGGGTTACTCTTGCCGTGTGTGCATGTGCGTGCGGTGGCATTTTAGTTTTTGAGATAGTGTGACCTTGCGTCAAAGGTTCAGGTCCCCCTTCCCTCCTCCTTCTCCTTTTCTTGATTGAAAAAAAAAATTGGCGTTGTTCTTTCCCCAACTTGGAAGAAAAGACTGACTGACCTCTCCTATGCGCAATTCATCGTGACACTACATCAAACTGAATAGCCCAGTCAACCTCAGTAGCTCTGTTAAAGTGAGCGCTTTCCTGTTGAGCTCCAGAGCCGTGCAGGTTCGCCTGCGACCCCAAGAAGCGAGCTTTTGACATACACTTGATCGGCGCTGCACCTGTATTTCACTCCCTGTTGTAGAAAGGACTCAGCCCGCCTCGGTTGACAAATCGCAGAGGTCACCTTTTCTACATGGAGAGTAAAATGCACGTGTATTTCGGCAAAGTTCCCAGGTGCCCGGGCGTCGGTGTCGGAAAACTACCCTGCCAACGAATCAAAATAAGTGTAGGAGCTACAACATTAGACTGGCAGTCGGCTGCGTCGAAATGGCGTTCAACAGGTCACTCGTGTGTCCCGAAAGAGACAAAAAAATGGGCACTTCCACCCTACTACAGGTTGGAAAAGGGTCAGTCGTGAATGTACTCTTAGAGGGACTATTGTCATCGTTAACGTCTTTACACCCTTCCCATACGGGACAGAAACACGTAGCCAGGGAGTGGTCAAGGCCGCAGCTTTACTCTCCCTCTTGCCGAAAAGAAATCACCTGCCTCGGGCCAGAATTGAATCATTGACTCACCATCCTAGCATGTAACCAGTGTTAACCAAAAGTCAATTAAAGGAACCCAAATTGTCGCAGGTGGAGTGAATTGGGGACTCGACGCATGCTCTCTCTTTCTCGCCCTGTTTTCAGCAGGCTGAAGCGACAGGAAGTCTGTGGGTCCCTGGCCTACCCAGTAACCTCCGAGTTGCGTCACGTTGAAGGTCTCCTCCAGTTGTCATTCCCATCAAAATGCTGTTTGTCTCTAAACCTCTAATTATTTATTCGGATTGTTAATTACCATCCTGTTTAAGACTAGTCAAAATAGTAGAAAGGTGTTTTTCGTGTCATCTTTACCTGGGGAGTGTCCCAAATACAGAAATGGACACTGGTTGTCGACTGGGAGAGGGAGACGAAAAGTTTCTTTCCCATTCACGTTAAAACTTAGCCTACATCATTTTTACTCCTCCCCTTCCTCCTCCTTCTCATCCCTCCCTGTCCAATTCTTTTTTTCTATCTCACCCTCTCTTCTAACCCTTCCTTACCCCTCTCCTCTGCCCATGACAGATATTCAACTCATTGGTTGATTTTTTTTTCATCGATTTAAAGTCTTATAATTGGCAACTTTGTTGGAATACTAATTAAGCAACTAGAAATGTATCCGTAGGCCATCTTTTCTCATCTCGGTAATTAATCGTATCTCATAGATATATTTTTTTCGTGTGTGTTTCTTGTTTTTGGACCTTCAGAAAAATTTGGCTAGTTTAAAGGAAAGCAATCTGCACCATCACCGTCACTACTACCACCACCCTAAACACAAACAACCGTCGAACCGTGTATAATTTTCTGCAGCATAAAAAAATGCTAATGTACGTGACTATTTTTTTTACACAGATCTGTAGAGTGTGGGTTCGTCTCTCAGTGTGATGGTGCTACTGTATACTCCTTTGTTTGTAGAGCAACGTGATACAGAAATTAATGAGGGTGAAGGGGGTCAAGGTAGTTGCGATTGGTTATTTTTATCGCATTTATCGTCGTTTTTCCTTGCTTGCGGTGATGAGGAAATGCTCAGATTCTATGTCCTAAAGCAAATACTAAAGTGATAGTGGACCTACTCGAAGCACACCACAGAGAGACAGACGGGGCTAAGAGAGGGAGAACGGAGAGAGGGAAACGTAGAAAGAGATAGGCAGAGAGAGGGAGTCGCAGAGAGCGGAAGATGGAGGGAGACGGCAAGAGACAGAGGGAGTTAGAGGGAGACAGAGTTTGTTTGTTGGTGTTTTAGAGCCCTTCAACTTCAAGGTCATTAGAGCCCCACCCACAGTATAGTTCTGATGCAGAGACTGCACAGACACTACACTAATGCAACGATTGTTGGATACTAGCGGTACCCAGTTATCCAAAGCGGCCACCCATGTCAGTGCTAGCTGGGGTTGCGTTGTTCAACTTCAGTGATCGGACGAGAACTGGTGTGTCCAACGCAATTCGTCACTCCCGGGAGGCAGAGTGAGAGGGATGCATAGAGAGACAGGGACAGGGAGAGACAGAGACAGGGACAGGGAGAGACAGAGACAGGGAGAGAGGGATACCGGGAGAGAGGGATACAGGGAGAGAGGGATACAGGGAGAGAGGGATACAGGGAGAGAGGGAGAGAGGGGTACAGGGAGAGAGGGATACAGGGAGAGACAGAGAGAGGGAGAGAGAGACGGGGCTAAAATGATTTGCCTGAGACTTCTGTTGACCTACTCGCCTACTCCGCCACCACGCAGGTGAGGAAGCAGCAATTTTACATGCAGTGGTGTTTTCATAAATTCCCTGACTGGGGGGGGGGATTGATGCGTTATCCTCCGTATCCGAAACAATAAGCGACCAGCCGCCTTGGCCGAAACCGAACCGTATGTTCTTATGAGTCAAGCTAGACCGCTGTCGGAACCAACAATTGGGGAGGAGGGGTTGTCACCCGAAAGACAACAAACACTTAAAATAACAAAAAATTTCAATATGGAACCTCGCCCCTTCCTTCCACCTCCTGCCCTACTGACATCAGCTGGTGTGGACATTTCAGAGGCTCGAGCCACATAGCGTACAAGTAAGGGACAGGGTGTGTTAAGGAAGCCATTAACCTTTCAAAATTACGACGGTCTTCTTGTTGGTAGGCCGAACTTTAACCCTACCGATGCCTTATAGTGGGTACACCTCTGCTTGCCTGCCTCCGTCTGATATACTTATTTTTATGATTGTCCTGGGGCAGTTCCAAAAATAAGTTCACGCGTTCTGATGAAAATAATGGACGTCAGCAGCATTTCATCTTTTTCCTTACATCTAGCTGATGGTTCATCATCGTAAAACAAGCTAGTTTTGGGACTGCAGGGTATGGGATGGGATGTTAGTGTTTTTTTTGTACCTCTTTTTGGCTAAGTAGAATTAGGTAGGGGGCAAAAAAAGGAGAGAGGGGTAGGAGGACATACGAAGAGAGAGAGAGAGAGAAAAAAAAAGGATGAGGAAGAGGATGTAAATGGTTGATAAGAAGTTAATCTTTAGGTCCCGTTTGTCTTCATCTTTCCCCTCCTCGTCCGTCCCACACCTTACCTTGCCCTCACATCCCGTACACCACCCCATCCTATATACATACACTTTAGCCCCTCCTCCCTCTACACGTCTCCCCCTTGGCGCTTTCTGCCATGTTGTTGCTACTAAAAAAATGATGTAAGAATTGCACCTGAAGGATAATGAATGGTTGGCAGATTTAATATAACACACATAACGAGAGACGTGTATATGCGCGCAGGCATTTCAACTGCCCTTTCGCAAGGAATTAAAACTGACCCCTGCCACACCCTAGGTTTCAGTAATGCAAGGTCCCTGGACGCGCCACACCACACTCTCTCTCTCTCTCTCATTAGTAGCAAGAGTGAAATTTCGGTTGTTTGCCTGGCTTTGCAGTAATAAAAATATATCTAAGTGGCACCCTGGCAACGACACAGTCGCCATCAACCATTTCCACCTCCTTCTCCTCCTCCCCTTCTCCCTTCGCACGGTCGACTCCACCCCAATTCTTGTCTCTAACCTCACCCGTCATTGTAACACCTTCCACTGCCGTCTCTCCTTTTTTCCCCTCCCCTCCCTCTTGAACCCATTTTCTTGACCCTTACCTGCACACACCCATTTCGTCCGGATACAATAATTGAATACATAACTTTTCTTAATGACACCAACAAAGTTGTATTTCAAAGACATGTTGCATTCAGGATCAGAAAATTGCGTCCCTCAGGATTCCGTCCTCTTAAGGGGTCTGTCAGTGAATAGGTGACCTCTCCTTCCTCTTCCTCCTCTTCACCAACGCAACTCCGAACCCCTTTTCCCGTCTATGGCAGGGTGGGGTACCCATCTTGTACCTCTGAATGGACACGAGGGCGATATATTGGTCATAGTTTTTCGCAGCCGGTTGCCGACCAAAGCTGCAACCCCTATGCTTATTTATCGTCGGTCTACTGTTCATTTTTGGGGAATTCCACGGAAGCCAGGGGGCGAGCTCCTACACCTGGAAATTTTGCCTCATCTACCCGTTGCGTAGTAGAGAGGGTTCTTTGACGTGCAAGTGATATCGTACACCAACAGCGGGACTTCGGTTTTACTTCTCATCCGAAAGAAGACGCACTCGCGGCCTCGCTCTCGCCTTAAAGAAACCAACCCACCTCGGTTCAGTATCGAACCTAGAACTACTGACGCAGTTGCCGAGCGTGCTAACCACTACGTCACCGAGGCGAGTTCCTGGAAGGTTCCTGGCGGGTTCCGAGGCAGACTCCTCTTCACCCGCCTGCTTTAATAGGCAAAGGATTTTTATCTAGTGTTTACCCCCCTTCTATCCCCTTCTTTATCCCCCTTTATCCCCTTATTCCCTTATCCCCTTTATCCCCTTATCCCCTTTATTAGAGTGGTTCACTGCGTCTGCTAACCTGCTGTTTTTAGCTCGTGTTAGGGCATACAGTTTTCCAGCGCTCATGACAGAGGTTCGATCCTGGATTCTGACCTTGCAGACGTCTATCTACAACATGCCTTTTCAAACTAAGGTGATGGAGGCGATTTTGATTTATTTATCGTCCGCCACCCTGCTCCTGAGGGCAATTTGCTGGCGCTAGGGTGTGGCAAGCTACTACACTTGCAATGGGCCAAGCACAAAGATCCTAACCCTGAGTCTAGAACCCGGCCATGAGCAAAGAACCTAATCTACAAGAGCAGGATTTTTCGTGCAGAAGAGGCTGATTGAAATGCCATTTTGGTTTGGTTCAGTAGGGCTTTTAACGTTGACCTCTCCTAACCAACGTAAATTAGAGAGAGACGGTGACCTCTTGCAGTATTTTTTCGGGGTTTCCCACTCTTCATTTTTTTTCCGTGCGGTGGGGCGACACCTAGTTTACTGTGGGTCGAAAGGGTTCTTTACCGTGTGGCAGGGTGGCTTCGGATGCACCTTCACGCGGGACCACGGCTTTATTTCCCATCCATCGCAAAGTGCCCATGGGACTTTCGTCCTTGTTGCTCGAATCGCGCCCCTATCCTTGGTCAGCATCGAACCAGCATCCTCGCATTCAAAACGATGCACGCTGGTGCTAAACCACCGGAATGTGGATAACAACACAAGGCACGAAGAGGCGAAAAGGCGAAACACTGGAGGGGTAGGGGTACATAGTAAGTCATCGTTAGGACCCATCAAGAAACAGCACTGCAATATTTTGACTTATCAAAACATCCACACACACTCACACCTCCATGGCTAATCGTGTTCTTGTTTTTATCTCTAGTGGCATTAAATTAGTTTGTTGACCGTCCCATCCAGAGTTTTGGTGCCGTGTCTGGACCCCTCTGCCCTCCCTTACTCTTTCTCTTTCTACCCCCTCTCTCTTATAGTTCCAAATTTTATACATGGGCTTTTGTCTGCAGAAAGTGGCTGATAAAAGGGATGACGACTATGATGAGAGATCTGTAGGCGTACGGAGAGGGGGGATGGGTCAAGGAGATACCCACCAAACACTTTTTTTTCAGTAGGGGTGCAACGCCACTCTAAAGTACTTGACACAATCACAAAGTGGACTAAATTTCGTGGTGGGGTCTTACGCTATGACTGCTGATTGGTGGGTCATCACGAAAGGGTCAACAATTTAAATGCTACTTATTGGAACCATCTCCTCCCACCCCTGTCCCATCCGTCGTCAATAGGACGACTATATTCTATAACTTTTTTATATAATTTGCGTGAAATTTCATTTCCATTTTTGCTCCCACCCCTCACTTTTTTTTCGTTAATTCATGTACCTCAGCCCCTCGAATCTGCTCCACCCTTCCCACTCCAATCCTCACTCTTTCCTCTTAGTCCGAGACTCTTTGGTCACGACGATTTAAACCCGTTCACGTTTTAGGCCATTGTTGAGCCTTAAAAGCAACGGGGGGTGATAAGGTGAAGTGAGGGAAGGGCGGAGGAAGGAGGGGGTCCTGCTATATCAGGAAGGGTTGAGGGGGGGCCATACTAAATGACCATCACCATAATATATATATGTGACCTCTTTTAATAGTTTTCATTTAGGTTTAGCATTAAATACATTTAACCCTTTTGCGTTCACCATCTCATCACATGCACCACCGACAAAGTCACAGGAAATGAAAGCTATTATTTTGGGCAATAGGAAATGATGCCATTGTGGACCTCACGCTGCTCCTGTAGGACGGTGGACAATGTGATTTTTTTTGAGGATGATAGAAAAGGGTAGGGGGCGAAATCAACAGTTCATGATTAGCCCCCACTCCATTGAATGATGCCCGCACCATGTCCTTAACTCATCGACGAAGTCGCCAAAATGAATATTAAAAGATAGCCCCCCTCCCCTCCTGAAATTGTTATTATTGCCCCGTTTCAGGAATGTAGTCCAATTGACTTGAGACGTCAAGTACTTCACGGCCCATTCAGCTACTTTGATTATTTAAGATTCTTTGCAACCCCCCCCCCCCCGCTCTCTCTCCTATATTCATACCCACGCCGATATAGTCCAAAAAATGGCCCACCCACACCACACACCCACGTTGCTGTACCTAATTAAGTCAACACCTCCACCCTCCACAGATTTTCGCATTGCGGAATCTCTCTTCGTCTTATAATTTGTTCCTTTTTTGCCGTTTCAGGAGCAGACGAACCACTGAATTGTCACAAAAATTTGGAAGGTCCTAAGACCAGCGCCGCCACCTCTGAAACTAACAGCATCTTGAAGAATTCGACAGAGTCCTCTTCTGTCAACAAACACCCTTCTGCAGCAGACGGCAGCACTGGGCCATTTGTCTCAACATCACCCACTGCCAAAATTTTGAACGGCAGCTCTCCTCGTCACTCCAGGAAAGGTAGGACCCGACTTGTCCTTCTTTACGTCTCAATTCAACGGAACGGGAAGGATAGAAGGTTAGGGAATTGAACTGAATGTTCAACAGCATCACGAGCAGGAAGAAATCATTAGCTTCGTACCTGGGGAATCGAACCTGACTCTACGAATTCTGGAAAGGAAGCCAAAAGGAAAAATCACCCAATTTCTACCCTCCCTCAATTTGTGATATTCAGTGCTCAGCACCGCTTCCGAATGCCTCTAAAATTCGGGCAGCCATCAACATCCCGCTTAGGAAACATTTCCAAATGTTCGTAATAACACTGTTGAACAACGCGCGCCCTCGGGCTTGTGAGCATTACTTCGTACTGCGAATGTAACTGAAGCCTCATGGTAGGGAATGGCGTCTCACCAAACCATGCTCGAAAGCCTAAAAAACGGCAAGCATTCTTTGATGTTCTTGCAATAACTGAAGTGCAAAAGAGCGGGGGATTCGTGCGCTCGTGACATCCCCACCAAACCGCCTAAAACAGCAGACACTCCTAAATATTCAGCACAGACGAGCGTTTTATGCGAAATCGGGTTTGCGAACATTCTTTAACATTCTCAATGCCTTAGAGCAGTTGGTGAAGACAGCGGCTAATTTAAGTGGCTTTAAGACTGCGGTTCCACTGATGGATTGCTATTCTAGTGGAGAGAAATCCCCTGAAGTGGGAGCTGGCGTAGGTGGTGGGTACTTTGCCTTGTCCTTGGCACTTCCTTTAAAGGGCCTTTTTTGGCTGACAGCAGAGATTCCGAACGATCTTTAAAGAAATATGAGGTACATTAGCGAGCAAGACAGAGACATGATTTTGGTTGACAGGTGACTGGGTTGAGCGTGGGTCACCTCATAGTTGAATTATAACCATGACTACGCGCACCAATGTTGGGCGTCAGGGGTTGCGGTAAGGGGTTATATTTTATTAGAATTTCGGGGGCCATGGTCTCACTCCTCTAATGAAAAACGCACACACACACACACCTGTTTATCACATATTTATGAATGCATTTCGTCGGTGTGTGTCCTATCTCCGTACCCCATCTATATGGGACAGAAGAAAATAAATCTATGCACAACTGTGTCGTGTGTCAATGTCAAATGCCAACGCGAATATCAATTTTCAGCAGGAACATTTTCACACTAAAATACCCTCCCCCATCTCTCTCTGTACCTTTCCACTGCCCCATGTGCCAACACACCCTCCTCTTACAACACCCTTAAAGACAATATGATTTTGGTTTGGAAAAAAATCATGAATTATTGACCGAGGTAAGAAACCGGGTCATAAGAGTGTGAACCCCCCCTCCTCACCTGAAATTGTCGAAAATATGTGGGCACGGTGATTTATTGACCTTTCGCCACCCCTTGTCCTCCTCCGCTCTGAGAAAAACGTGGTCTTGTACAGTACTATTCGTTGGCCCTTGTTTGTACGCAGGACACGCCATACCAGGGGTACCGACTAAAAGTCTGTCATTATCTAGGGTTCCGGTCTGGTTCCCCCCTCTCCGCCACATTAGGAGGTGGCCTCAACGCCCTTGATGTCCCAACTGAAATGCGGTCGGCAGATGCCCCATAAAGAAATACCAAAAACAATTTTTTGCGTATGCCTGCCCTAACCTTGATGCCCAAAAAAATGACCTCTTTTTTTCTTTCGTAGAAAAGCTTTTTTTTTTACTAAATTCTTCTTTAAAAAGTGGTAGAGGGAGGGCTTGTTACCCTCCGTCGTTTTTGACCCCAAATTTTTGTAATGGTCAGTTGCTCGTACTCAAGACGTGTCATCTGTTTTTTTCACCAGGGTTAATTGGAGAGGGTGTGAGGCAGAAGGAAAGGAGGAGGGGAGGACCATTAGTGAAGTAAGTACGGCACGCGATCAAGTCCCACACCAAAAAAATTTATTGAGTATACTCGCCCCTATGAATGTCCCTAGGACTTTTTTTTTCTTCCTCGAAATTAGGATTTCACCTGAAATATGTTTCTGCACCCCTTCTCTGACTCTTCACTTTTTTTTCGTTGATCTCTTCACCAATTGCCCGCCCCACTGCGAGGGGTGCATTGTGCCAACACCTTGCTTAGGGCACACAGGTCAATTACAATGATTGGACGACTCTAGGGACTCGAGTTCTGAACTGTTATTAGTGTTGGTATTATTTAGAATTTCGTCAACGTCTGTGCCCTCATGTAGCGCCCCCTCTCTCCCCCTTCACCCCATCCAAATAATTTTAGGGCACGTTGTGTGTGTGGGCGCAGAGTTAAGATCAGATGCCACAAGAGATAATAAGCCCATTGTATTTTTCTCGGTAAATAATCTTTTCTTGGGCCCCCCCCCCCCCTCGTTGTCTCCATCTTCTTCCTCATTTCTGCATGCCATATGGCCTCCTCCTCCTCCTGCCCTACCTTCGTACCTTGAACCAGACTCCTCCTCAAAACCCTTTCTGTAATGACCCAGTTTGTCCGACGCTGCAGGCCCTAAAAAGAGTCAAGGTCTTCAAAGAATTCAGTTATAACAAGAAGAACACTACCAAACATTCGTGACACCCAAATTGACTCTTGATTCTTGAAGACTGAAGCTAAAGGGGCTTTTAAGGGCTGAAGGGCCATGATTTCGTCTCTTCCTCTCCTTGCGTATTCTAGCTCCATTGAAGGAGATATCGCGTGAAAGGGCATGTCGTATTTGAGTCAGTAGAGTAGGATGGGCTTCCAAGGGCACCTAGATGATGTGGAGGAAAAAGGCGGGAACCTAGACAGCCCTGCGATGTAGAAAAGCAGGAGTAAAGCGGGAGTAAAACTCTAGGACCTAGACATTTCTTTTCCGTCTTGATAGGGCTCCTTTACTTGGGGGGGGGGAGTTACACAGTATAAATCACAAGGGAACAACCGTCTTTGCTTCCACCCCCCCCATCCTTCACGTCCATCTGAAATTGAAAGACCCACTCATTTCGACCAGGATCCAATCTGCAGGCCACGAGCTCAGGGTCTTGAGTACGCACCGAGGTCCAATGCCATATGCCTGTGATAGACTCTGTGAACTGGAGCTGCACTGCACTGTTTCGAAACCATTATTCTTTCACCCCATGGTGAAGAGCCAATGGGGTTCTCTGAAGGTCATTCTAATTGAAAATCGCGGACTACAATCTACAGGATCGAACCTGAAGCCCCAGGTGATATTCGGAGACGGCCAATTGTTGTTGTTTGAGGGCCCTTCAACTACAAGGTCATTAGAGTCCCGTCCACTGTGTAGTTCTGATGCAGGGACTGCACAGACACTACACTAATGCGACGATTTTTGGATACTAGCGGCCACCCATGTCAGTACTAACTGCGGTTGCGTTGCTTAACTTCAGCGATCAGACGAAAACTGGTGTGTCCAACGCAATTTGCAGCTGCCGGAGATGGCCAAAGTATGGTAGTTTAACTCAGCTCTGTACCAGAGTCCCTCCATTGGGAACTTCCTGGTCAACACAGGTTCGATCCCGGGCAGCACTGACAGTTCCACTTTATGAATATTATAAATCCCTTCACCATTTTGCTATGTAAAAAAGGGGGGTCTTCGACGTGAACAAGGGGGGGGGGGGCATTGGACACCCCCACACCTAAAACAATAGAAATTTTCAACCATTTAACGATTGTTTGAAAATTTACATAAAAATTCGTAGTATAATAATAATACTACTAAAATGAGGCGAGGGAGGGGTGGTAATGCCAAAATATGTAATAAAAAACTTGAGGAAGAGAGGGGTGTGGGGGAGGGTGAAGATGGGGCGCCGATTCGTAAACTACGTACATGTCTTCCCATCCACCACCTTCCATTACCATCAATGTATTCACTTCCTATGTCGCAATTTACCTTTTTTTCCTTTAATTGATTATTGTCCTGTAGGAAAATAGCAGAGCTGCCCCGGTTGGTTGAACCCACTGTCCTCCTCCTCCTCCTTCTTGTAGGAGTCATCCGAAATTCGCCTTAGCCCCTCGTTAGCCATTTTGTTGTCTGAATGGGGCGGATTCACAAATTTCAATCATCACAAATGGCAGAAGAGAAAAACTATTTGTTGTAATGTCTGTGTGTATGTGTTTTCGGGATTTTTATAATATGGTGGGGCCATTTCTTTCTTTTTTTTTTTTTTTTGGAAAAAAAAATTGGTTTCAAGGCTTGGTTACCTTCAAAATAATCTGCTCTGCATTTTGGGGTGAGGTGAAACAGTGACGAGAAGTTAGAAGGGGGGTACCAAGTTGAAGACGAGGAGAGAAGGAAGGGCAACCAGAAAGAGAGGTGTTTTTAGCTTTCTCCCATTGCATTACCTGGTTACTTGTGGGTGAACGCGCGCGCACACACACACACACCCGCCCTGTCGTCATTTGGCAATGACCCCAAACAGGGTGGGACCTGAGTGGCCTGCGGTAAGGTGTAACCAAGGTCATGGCCGTGATATGGTTCACCCCACATGTGAATTTTGCACCATTACCACCAGTCACCTCCATAACTATTACTACTACTATACCCCCACAGACCACTGTCTCGTATCCCCCCACCTTTCATTTTCCTCATAACTCCTTCTGTTTCTTACCACCTTATATCCCTGAGTGGACCCCCCCTTCTCCTCCCTCCATACACCACTTCTCGTTCAACCGTCCCACAAATGACACGCCTTGGTCGCTCTTGAAATCTCTCTCTCCACATACGGTTTCGACCAATGAGAAAATATTTACGGGTGTTACACGGGATCATCACCTCCCACCACCACCACCTTCTTTAGGTGTCCTAACTCTTCCCCCTCTCCCCATTGACAAAAATATTAATGGCCCCCCCCCCCCCCCCATTGTTTTATCCATTCTTATTACCTCGTTATGGGACATTTGCATTAGAGTGCGAAGATTTAGGGGCATGGGACCTTCTCGAATGAAAGACAGACTTTCAGCTGCTTAGTGCTGAATGCTAGTGAACAACGTCGAGGGATGTCAACATAGGCGCGAATATGCAAACTTCTTGGGGGTGGACTACGTTGCTTCTCTCGTCGTACTATTTGGGCTTTTTCATGCGGGCTAATGGTGCACGCGACAGCTATCCAAATTCCTGGTCTCAATAGGCAATACTACGTGACTCTGGGTCAGTTCATTAGAGACCCATCCACTGCATAATTCTAATGCATAGACTGCACAGACACTACACTAATGTGACGATTTTTGGGTATTAGCAGTACCCAGTTTTCCAGAGCTCCCCCTCCTCCAAAATAAAGATCAGCTCATTCGACTAGGATCGAACCTACGGTCATCAAAACCTCAATAACTCGGGACGCGCTGTCAGTTGATGTGAAAATTTAGACCGTAAAAGCAGAAAGGAATTCTTATTCCTACTTGGGACGGACCACACAGGAGTGTGTGTGTACGTCTTCTTCATCGTTCCAGTCCGAACGAAACCATGTGAAACTCGACTGCGTTTCGATTGTTTGTTGGTGTTTTAGGGCCCTTCAAATACAAGGTCATTAGAGCCCCGTCCACAGCATAGTTCTTATGCAAAGACTGCACAGACACTACACTAATGCGACGATTTTTGGGTATTAGCAATACCCAATTTTCCCAAGCGGCCACCCATGTTAGTACTAGCTGGAGTTACGCTGCTTAACTTCAGTAAGCAGACGAGAACTAGTGTGTCCAACGCAATTCCCTGCAACGCAATTCACAATCTGAAACAATCACTACTGACCTAGGCCGGGATGACGAGAGATGGACCTCTGTTAAGCTCATGGGTATTCTTTTCCATCTGTGGCCGGCAAGCCCCCCTCCCCCTACCTTGGACCCTTTAGCTAGAAATACAGCAACATTGCTTCCTCCTGCCCTCCTATACGATATCATTTTTAATTCCCCGCCGACAAAATCTGCCCTCCTCTGTCGACAACCCTTTATCTCTTCTCTGAATTTCACACACTCTTTCCCCCCCCCCCTCTGCCCCCCTTTCTCTTGGTACCCCCTCCCCCCCCCCCCTCTGCAACTCCTTTTTTTTAATAGATTAATTTTGCCTTTTTTTCTAGATTACCTCAAAGCCGAAAAAGAAAATTTTTTGGTGTGTGTGTTGGTCACCTATTAAAAAAGGACCCCCGAAAAAAAAAAACTTCTTAAGAGATAAGACGGAGATAAATTTCAGATGTTGTCTCCTTAAAGAAAAAGGGACTTATTTTTACATCTTAAAAAATTAATAACCGTAATTAATTTCTTATTGTTGGTTGGAGGAAGGAATGAAAGAAGGGGGGCCAGAAAAAAAGGACGACATATATCTGGCCATCTTTGTTTTTGTTGATGGGAGGGGAAGAGGACCTCTGGCGAGTACACAATATGGCGGAGGTAGGCATTGAGGAAAGAATAACAACGAAAAAAAAAAAAGATACACACCAGGATAAAGAGAGAGAGGGAGAGACAAGGACCTGCCGAGAGAGGGCTCGGGATGAAAATTAAATTTTTATTACCACAGGAGCAAACAAAAAATAATAAGTTTTATTTGCAAGTCACAGACCTTTCCAAAAATAAAAAGCACCAACAGCAGTACTTCTCTAAGCCTATTATTGACTGTTATTTTGATAATAGCATATCGTTGGTTCACCCCCACCACCGGTCCTCTAAACCTTTCTCTCTGTGCCCCCCCTTTCTTGCCTCCATCAGCCTCACACCACCACAACTTCTCCTCCCAAACTTTCGACTTCATCCAGGCTTCCACCACCAAGTCCCTTCTACGCTTGCGTGGGAATTCAAGACAGCAGGCTGACTGGCCAGCGGGCCAACAGGGGAGAGGGGGGAGAGAGGCCCCATTGTATGAGAGCGAGAGTGAGAGGTAGGTCTACTGCTTTTATCCTTCTTACACGGCTAAAAATGTGAAGCAGCATGTTGTTCGGTTGAATGACGAGATGGGAGGTCGCAGCTCTGCAGGTGGCGCTTTTGGCGGTGAGGAGACCGACATGGGACAGGAAAGACTCAAAAGAAGAGGAAGAGCGCCCTGTACATAGCAGTCGGTAGGACGGCTTGCTTCTAACCCATTTAGCTCACGAGAAGGCCATTGACCGATTCTAGGTGCAGATCGAGGGATGGAAGGCACGTCTCTACCCTGATGTTTGTTGGTGTTTTAGGGCCCTTCAACTACAAGGTCATTAGAGCCCCGTCCACAGCATAGAAACTGCACAGACACTACATTAATGCGACGATTTTTGGGTATTAGCAGCACCCAGTTTTCCCAAGCGCCCACCCATGTTAGTACTAGCTGGGATTGCGCTGCTTAACTCCAGTGATGACCGCTCCCTCTCTAACCCTGAGAAATTTAGCAATATGCACATTTCCTTTCCGTGTATAAAGGGGTGGGCGAGTTCTGTTTGATCCGTCTTGGCGTCTCAGTCGGTGGCGTGCCCCACTCCTCAGTAGTTGCAGTTTGGGAGTCTGATCGAAGTAGACCCATGAAACCGAAGCAAAGCGGGGGCCCCATGCGCCCCTCCCGTGTCCTACCGTGTGCGTCAGAGTGGCCGAATACAACTCTTTCTAAACGGAAAGTAAAATACATTCATAGAGTGGCAAAAATTTGCACGTGTAAGGCCGTGGCGACGGTCGCCAGAACAGAAGATATCTTCCTCGTTGGTGGGAACACCGCCATTGTCCTCGAGTCGGGATCGAACCTTTGCCGTTCATCTGTTTCACGATTCACTTAACCCCCACCATAACCGCGCCATAACCATAGCCCACTCCATGTTTTAATCACCTTCCCCCTCATTACCGTGAGGAGCCTCGGCCCTGTCACTAACGCGAAGTAACCTAGTGTCTATAACACAGCTGCCGAAAGCAACTCCAAACACTTTTCCCGCCTATGGCAGGGTCCGGTACCCATCTTGTCCCTCTGAATGGACACAAAGGTGATCTATTAGCCAGTGTATTTCTGCCGCCGGTTGCCTGCTTATTTATCGTCGGTCTACTGTTCGTTGGCGAATTCCACTGACCCCAGGGGGGGGGCGTGCTCCTACACCTGGAAAATTTTGCCTCATCTACCCGTTGCATAGCAGAGAGGGTTCTTTGACGCGCAAATGTCATCGCGTACACCACACGGGACCTCGGTTTTACTTGTCGTCCGAAAGAAGTCAACTGCCACCTCCGTCTAGTATCGAACTTAGAACCACTGACGCAATTACTGGGCACGCTACCCACTGAGCCACCGATGTGGGGGGGAGAGCGGAGAATTGCGTTGGACATCAGTTCTCGTCTTATCATTGAAGTTAAGCAGCGCAACCTCAGCTAGTACTGACATGGGTGGCCGCAAGGGAAAACTGGGTACTGCTCGTCGTATTAGTGTAGTGTCTGTGCAGTCTCTGCATTAGAACTATGCTGTGGACGGGGCTCTAATGACCTTTGTAGTTGAAGGGCCCTAAAACACCAACAAACAACAACCGATGTCGGGGCCAGGATTAATTACCATTAACTGCCATCCAGGATTAATCGTGCGATAGTCCCTCCTTATCGTAAACCGAAATATATGAACGGGGGACGGATGACAACGTCGACTTTGAGATATCGCGGCCGGACTTGCAGCCGCCAGGAGTTGAACCTCAGTCACTCGCTCCCACACCTTTGAACGCTGCTTATATAATCGTTACTGTTGCTGCATCTTGTTTATTTATCACCTTTCCATCTCCTTTCCGCTTTCCCCCCTCCCGGGGTGGCCCACCAATTTCTACCCGACTCTTACAATTCTGCTTGATGCCGCCCAAATGTACCCCTCACTCGCTTCCGCCCGCCGCCACCGCCATCCCTCCACCTCCTCAACCACCTCATCCAACAGTCACATTTCATTTCTTATTACACGATGGGTTGTGACCTTTATCTAAATGTTTCGTGACCCAACCCTAAAAGCCAGCATTTTTTGTTGCTGTTGTTATTATTTGTGGCCTGTGAACCGCTGCGAGCACAGTCACCACCTACGCTTCCACACCTGCGCAGGCGCAATCATTCTTCTCCTCCTCCCCCCCTCTCCAACAGGCCGTGCCGGCACCTCAAGAGCATTTTGAAGACTGGTAATGCATTTGAGCAAACAAAAAATACCAACTGGTGTTGGACTCTCCCTTTCTCTCCCCCCTTCCGTTGCAGTCATAGTCTTCTGTCAAAAAAGGACCTCTCTGGTCAAGGTTTCTTTTCAAACCGTTTTGTCCTTAACCCTTTCAACGACTTTTTAAATTTGCAGTCTGCCAATGTCACAGAGGGGGTGTGGAATGACCGCGAGCGGGGTTCGGCTCCCACCTCGTACAAATGGCTCACATTGTCCTTGCTACTAGAGTCAAGGCTAAGCTGTTCTTGACAGCGCCGTGGATTTTCATATTAACCCTTTTCCCTAATCCGAGTACAAAGAGGTCCATGACTCGCACGTGATCATCAGTGTACTCGCCCCACGCCACTGAGCTACTGTATCATGAGATGACCCCCGTTGCGCCTCTGCCAGGATAGCGCGTGCCAGAGCCTGCTGAATTCCATGTGTGCAAGTGTCAGGCCCCATCCAATCCTCGACGGAAGTTTTCTTCTGGGATGGAGGAATTTCTTCCCTCTTACTCGAAAAGACCACGACCACCACCTCCAGCTTCTGCCAGGATCGAACCTGCAATCACGGAATCAAGAACCAAGCAGGTTCCCTGTCAGTCACCGTAACAGGAATTCCATCGAGTTAAGATATAGTGTGTCATGGTCCGGTTCGAGGAGGGTATGTCACCCATAACGCAAAAGGAACACTTTTTTACGTGGGACACAGAATGCGTAGATGTTAGTCACACACCCCCTCCCTCCATTCTTTCTATCCTCCCAACCCCACAGTGCCTTTGTCAGAGGGCCTTGGAAGGCCGAATCTAGCACACTGCCCGAGCACACCTACAACTCTTCTCTCTCCGGCACACAAGCTACGAATCTGGGTTTCCGGTTTTTTGTTCTGTTGAATATTCAGATATTCCATGTTCGAGGAATTAGATTAGGATCGAACCCGCACCCACCTGACTAAGGCGGAATAGATATCCCTGACCTCAAAATATGGTGCAAAGGGAAAATTTCGTAGGCACGCGTCTATTATTTCCAGTCCTTGATAAAATAAATCTTTTAGATCAAAACCACATGGTAACATCCTGTCCACGGGAACAAATGACAGAAAGTCATTGACCCTGACATGGATTTGAACCGCCGACAGCGACCTGTCTGAATGGTGTTCCTTCGATGACAGTTGTTCCCATTCTTAAAAATGCAAACCCGGCAGACTGTGACCACCCAGACTTCAACGTGACAGCAACAAAAAAGTGGTTCATACACTACGAAGAAGGTCGGCGAATTCCTCACTCCAAAGTCCGTTTGAGATTTGAACCCCCGCATCTCGCCCCGTCTCCCCTACCGGGGAGGAGGCAGCAGCTTTTTTTCAGTTTCCCCGAAATAATCACAAAAGTGTACGAAAAGGAAGACCGTGGCATAATGACGACCGGAACGGGATTTGAACCACTATGAAAAAAAAGCCTTTAATGTAACAATGCCGAGTTTGAGTCTGAAGGTGACCATTTCACTTTCTCCCTCCTCAAGACATAGTTGATGCCATTTATTGCTTTGATGGACCTGTGTGGGCGATTTACCGCCCTCCCCCACTCTGTCAAGGGTCACGGCCTGAGTGCAACTCCCTATTGGGGAGCGGAGAATTGCGTTGGACACACCAGTTCTCGTCTGATCACTGAAGTTAAGCAGCGCCACCCCAGCTAGTACTAACATGGGTGGCCGCTTGGGAAAACTGGGTACTGCTAATGCCCAAAAATCGTCGCATTAGTGTAGTGTCTGTGCAGTCTCTCCATAACTATGCTGTGGACGGGGCTCTAATTACCTTGTAGTTGAAGGGCTCTAAAACACTGTGCAACAACACCAACGAACAAACTCACCCTAGTGACATTTACTCTGGATCAGGATCGAACTAGTGTCGACAATTCGTGCATTCGTTCCCCTCTCCTCCCTCTGTTCCCTCTCCAGCCTTCCACCATCACTCCCGCTCCACCCGTCACCGCTTGGGTGGTCACACCAGTTCTCGTCTGATCACTGAAGTTAAACAACGCAACCCCAAACTACTACCGGCATGGGTGGTTGGTTGGCAACACTGGGTACTGCTAAAACCCAACATCGTCGTAACAGCGTGGTGCCTGTGCAGACTCTGCACATTAGAACTATGCAGTGGCCAGTTAGAACCCGCTGCACCCTGGACATGATCCCATTCATGCGATGGCCAGTTATCTGGTAGTTTAGCTACCCCTTTGTTGCGTATCTAAACATTGACAAACATCAGGACAGCAACTATAAAGCAACATGTTGTAAAGAAAGGGGTTGATATGGGGACCAGGTTCCCCTCTAATAAACGAATGTCTCTGTTGGGGAGAGGGGGAGGGGGGAGGAGGACCAGTAGGGGAGAGGGGCGGACGAGGTTAAGCAAACATGCCAAGCCGGGACAAGGACTTCTGAACACACACTGACTAATCATTTCAACAGAAATGGCTAATTCTTTACAAGGTAGTTGTTTCTGACAGATTTTTTCGTATTCTTCCTCTTCGAGAGGCGAAGCGGAGACGGGGCACAGGGGGAGAGGTGTTATTTGGCCCCCCTCCGTTCCCAAAGTGGAAGGCGAGAAGTATGTAGGTAGACAGACTATACTGCTGACAGAGGAGAGGAGTCCACCTTGACACGCCTGTAAACTCATCTCAGTCTTGTTTTTTTGACAGTCTAGAGATTCTGAAGTCTCAAGGTGGCCGACAATGTGTGTCCACACCTCACCCAAACCTGTCAGTTTTGATGGCACACAGCAGGGTAGTTTCCACTTCCTCTTTGGTGCTCACGGGCTCGAGCCTGACTGAGGGTGGCGGCTCTTTCTTTTCTGACCAGGGGGCAGAGAGTGCCCCACTATTCCATGTCGAATGCCCTGAATGTAAAGCCGGTCATTAAAGCATTTTATGAGTCCTAGGCTAGAAGGAAGGAAGGGTTTCAGGCCCAAAGGTTAGTATGAGTCCTTAAGATGGATGATCTTTAACGTTCCTCAGATGGGGTATCCCTCCTACTGCAGGGTCAGAAGCCCATTTTTGTACCTTTAGGACACACGAGTGATCTGTCGAATGCTACCTTGACGCAGCCGGCTGCCAACTTAATGCTAAAACCTCTATGCTGATTGATTGATGGCCTGTTTGGATTCGTTGGGGCACTTTTTCTGCACCGACGACAGGGGGAAGGCGAGCTCCTACACCTCGAAATGTTGCCGAAATATTCTTCTATTTCGGAGCGGCTGTATTGTGTTGGACCCACCACTTCTCGTCTGATCCCTGAAGTTAAGCAACGCAACCCCAGGTAGTAACTACTGGCATGGGTGACCGCTTGGGAATCGTAACGGCGTGGTGTCTGTGCAGACTCTGCATTAGAACTACGCTGTCGACGGGGTTCTAATGACCTTCGTAGTTGAAGGGCCCTAAAACACCAACGGCTCTTTTCCGTGCAGCGGTGACATCCCACTTTACTTCCCATCTGAAAGCACACTGGCGGCGTCTCTCCCTCTCTCTCGCCCTGAAAAGAAACCAAACCACCTCAGTTCAGGATCAAACCTGCAACCACTGAACCACCGACGATGGGGCTGACGCCCCAACATTAAAAATGGAGGATCTTGGAGAACACCTACCTCTACTATTCGTGTAATCCATCGCCATTCACCACTTTATTTACAGACAACCCCTTTTTGATGCGGAAATGTGTAGGTAGGGAAACATTGCTCCAGACGAGGACCTCTTCTCTCATCCCTGTCCCGTCCCATTCTGCTTGTTGCCTGCTAATAACTTATAAGTTCTGAAGGCCGACGTGCAGTAGGCGGGGACGGTATCAAGTATCTATATTTGGGAAAGGGCACAAGTTGACTAAAAAGGACGGAAGTAGTAGTGAGTGCTGAAATATGTGAAGCGAGGCCGAAGGAAGGGGGTAAATTGAGTACCACCGTGACCCTTCAAGTGCACTTGTTACCCTCTCCTCAATTTCTCCATACAAGGAATAGAACTTGTTAAGTTATTCACGAAGGAAATGCAAATATTATTTCGTGGTTCATTAACTCTTAAATGATAGTTAAGGAGCTGTTTTCTTCTTGTTAGGGAAAGGGTTGGGGGGGGGGTTTCCTTAAAATATTTTAAGGACTATTGGAGCGTAAGGGTGCAAGAGGAAGGTCCCGAGTAAGAACGAGTAGAGGGGGAAGAAGCGTGGACCCTTTCTGCTTCCCTTTGATTTCGGATTTTTCCCAAACTGCTCCCACATTGAGATTCAAGATTGACATAGCCGTGTGGCAGCGTCCTAGCCCTGTGTCAAACCTGTCTACTAATAATCAGTGACTGCGGGTTCAATTCTATCTTCGCCCAATACGGGTTCAAGTTTACCCTAGCTGACCACGGGTTCAATTCCGTCCTAGCCGACTAGGGTTTCAATTAAAACTTATAATAATGCGTGTTTTCGGCCTCCCTCCATCTTCTCCCGCTTGGTCCACCTCGGGGTCGATCTCAGTCCTCAGGATCATGCACTCGACAATCCTTGAATGCAGGTTCAATCCTGACTGCGGTGACTTCTTTTGTGGCAGCGAAACAGAGTGAAGTTGTAGAAAACGGTGTGTGTGGGGGGGAAGGTTTCGACCGGAATTGAACCCTCGTCAACCTGTTTCACGTTGCTGACTCGTTTCATCGCCACAGTACGACTATGGCGACATTCGCACGCGGGCCAAATCTATCCTACTCCTTTAAATAGACCCTAGGGGCCTTCTGAAATTGAGGTATTTCACACGTACTATGTGCAAATTAGGGGAGGTGTATGTCCTCCTCGAATGGGAATTTCAAGATGACCCTCAAGTGGACGTCCCTCTTTTCACCTCATTGAGTGGTTCTCATGTCCAGATCATCATGAAGTCGTGAATATCAGATTTTTTTTTCTTCTTAATTTTTTTCTTCACCCCTACGGAATCTCTTCGTCCATGTCATCATCATCATCACCATCATCATTATTACCACTTCCGTTTTTTTCTCATAGTCAATTTTCAGCTGGTCACGCGGGAACCAGTCACAGGTCTCTCCCCCCCCTAATCGTGACCCCCTTCCCTCCTCATCAACTCAGTGTGGTTTTAGGTTGACTTCACTGTTGGAATCTCGGTGTGTGTGTGTATTTATATACACATACAGCGTGCACAGACTGGATACCATTTAATTATCAACTTTTGGTGCACGTCTCATGCCTCGACCTCTAACCCTGTTGAAAATCGACTTTTCGTGGTTAAGGTCACCTCCGGTTGCAATATTTCACCTTAAACGCTCAGCTTAACGTCGCCGTTTGACGCCATATCGATGCTGTTAAACAGCATTAGTTCTGCTTAGGGGTTACGCACGGCAGATGCCGCCCCGCATACGGACGTTAAAGGCGGTTGTTTCCTGCACAGGATAGGCCACGGTGCAAAACGCAAATTAAAATAAATAAGAACCAACCCCACCCCATCCCCCAAATCTGCCTGCGGCCAACAAAAGCGCCTAAGGCTTACGTTTGCCTAAAACCTGCCCTACCATACTTCTTTACCCGTTAAGACGAAAGGTTACTCTCAAGGGGCACATTCGATCGGATAGTGTCCTAAGTCGACCTATCCTACTCCTGCACCACAAAGGACCGAGGGACCCAGCAGAACGGAGGAGCGAGTGGGACGAGCACCTACACCTTGTCTCCATGTTGTGAAGGGTTACCCAGGGTGTTAAATGACATCGTTGATGACACCTTCTCACTTGCGGAACGAAAGGCCCCCTCCTTGGCACCTCCGCTGGATCGAGGAGCCTAATCCTCAAGGCACTTTAGGCCTTCCAAAACGGAATTAGGACGGAAATGGTTCACCTACCAAGTATCAGCTTACCCGATAACAAGTGAGCTAGCTCTGTGAGCCTTTGATGAAAAGTAAAGCCCTACCGTGTAGTTCAAACGATGTCGCCACTGTACGGAAAAGAACTCTCTTTACTATGCAACGGGTAGATGAGGCCAAATTCCCAGGTGTAACAGCTCGGTGGAGCGCCCCAACGAATAGTACGCCGACAACAAATAAGCACAGGGGGGCAGCTTTGGTCAGCAGCCGGCTGCGTCAAAATACCGTCCAACAGATAGTCGTGTTGTTGTTGTTTTAGGGCCCTCCAACTACAAAGGTCATTAGAGCCCCGTCCACAGCATAGGACCCGCAGACCCGACCCTGTGGCAGACGGGGATAAAAGGGTATAATGATGACGATGGTGTTTTAGGGCCCTTCAACTACAAGGTCATTAGAGCCCTGTCCACAGCATAGTTCTTATGCAGAGACTGTACAGACACTACACGAATGCGGCGATTTTTGGGTATTAGCAGTAGCCAGATTTCCCAAGCGGTCACCCATGTCAGTACTAGCTGGGGTTGCGCTGCTTAACTTCAGTGATCAGACGAGAACTGGTGTGTCCAACGCAATTCGCCGCTCAACCAGATTGTCCATGTGTCCGTTCAGACAGACAGCGATGGGTACCTGACCCTGCCCTAGGCGGGGACTTTAAAGGGTTAGTACTTGCTTACTTATAGTTATTATCATCTCTGTGTAGTAATATTATTTTTTGCTTTGAAGAAAGGGTTAAGAAAGGCTGATGATGAAGATTATGATGATGATGTTTGCGATATTATTATCATCATCATCATCATCATCATTTTCCACGTAAATCTCAATGTAATATATTAGTTTTTCGCATTTGACACGACTACAGAGGATTATCACCCTTTTTTGAGGGCATCAAAGGGTGGAGATGGGGAGTGGTTGCACTCGAGGATGCATTTGACCGTAAAATACATATTTTTTTTTCGTACTTTTTATCAGTGTGAGAGAGCCAGAGATGTTCTTTTTTTCTGAAAGACAGAAAAGAAGACCAAAAATTCATAAGGAAGAACCCCCCTCCCCCTCAACCTTTCGACGTGCATTGACTTTTTGAGGACAATAAGCCGGCCATTTTGTTTTGGTTGAAGTTGAAGTTGGCTTTCGGGACGCAGAATGTGAAATCTTTACCCCTTATTTCAGTTCATTAAACTTGGTTCTTGAGCTCACATCGTGCACAGGTTCGATCCCAAACTTTAAACGCATCATCATCATCCTCATTCCAACCCCTTTCATTCCCTCCTCCTGCCAATGACAGACAGGGTCGAGTGTACATTTGTCGCGTAGAGGTATACTAAGATCGCACGTGCGAACTGAACTGTTGGACGGTATTCGGACGTAGTGTTGACTACCGACACGTTTGTAAACAAAGATCACAAACATTCGTCTCCACAAAGTAATTAAAACACTGGCGAACGTTTTGTCGCGCAAAGGTATACTAAGAACGCACGTGCGAACTGAACTGTTGGATGGTATTCGGACGTACTGTAGTTCACTGCCGACACGTTTGTGAACAAAGATCACAAGTAGTTAAAACACTGGCGAACGTTTCCAAATGCGCGAGTGCCATCCGCACTAAGAATGCCTCAAGTTTGCGAGTACAAGTACAAACGGTCTTTTGTGTCCCAACACAAACACGCACACCTTTTCAAACGTCTTCAAACGCTCGTTCGTTCATGCTGGCGGGCACCATTTATACCAAAGCGCATCAAATTTAACAACAAATCCAACAAACACTTTTAGAATCCCCCCAATACAGCAACTGAGACACTAGCAGACATTTCCAAACGTATGTTCGTTCATTCGTGCGTTCCGTTTATACCACAAACACAGTCAAGTTTGTGGACAAATGCAGCAAGCATTCTTTGATGCCCACCACTGAAAACACATGCATACGCTTGTTCGTTCATACACTCGAGACGCCCTAACCCAATTGGCGAACAATTTCCAAGTGCATACTTGTACGGTGCCGCCTCTACACCGAGAACACATCGAGTTTGTGAACAAAGATAGCACTCTGTTAGGTTCCAACACGACAAACGCTTGTTCGTTCATGTGCTCGGGACGTCAACACCACAAGCGAATCATCGGAGCTGCAGGAAATGTTTGCAAATGATATTCACAAACTCGACGTGACTTTGGTGGACTCAGTCACGGCCACGTACGCACGAATGGGAATCGCTCAGTAAAAAAAACGTTTGCAACAAATGTTTACTTTGCTTTACAATTTTTTTGCTCGGGTAGAAGAAGATATTCACATCTTTGACCCGCCTCGGTGGCGCAGGAGGTAGTGTGCTCCATTACCGTCACTGGACCGAAGTAGGTTGGCTTCTTTCGGGCGAAAGAGAGGTCCCGAGTGCGCCGAGTTGCCCTACCGTGTGGTGTGTACGACGTCATATGCACCCTCAAAGAACCCCCTCTCTACCATGAACGAGTAACAAAGCAACTTCTAACCCTTTTCCCTTCTATATTTACGTAGCCGGCTACCGACCAAAGATGCAACCCCTCTGCTTATTTATCGTCGCTCCCGTGCTCGTTCGGAACTCCACCGGCGCCACGAGGGCCAGCTCCTACACCCGGAAATTGTGCCTCCTCTTCCCGTTGCATAGTAGAGAGGGTTCTTTCACGTGCAAATGCCATCGTACACCACACGGGACGTCGGTTGTACTTCCCATCCGAAAAGAAGGCACACTCGGGGCTTCTCTCTCGCCCGAAAGAAGCCAGCCGACCTCGGTCCAGTATCGAAGTTGTTGTTTGTTGGTGTTTTAGGGCCCTTGAACTACAAAGGTCATTAGAGCGCCGTCCACAGCATAGTTCTTATGCAGAGACTGCACAGACACTACGCAAATGCGACGATTTTTGGGTATTAGCAGTACCCAGTTTTCCCAAGCGGCCACCCATGTCAGTACTAGCTGGAGTTGCACTGTTTAACTTCAGTAATCAGACGAGAACTGGTGTGTCTAAAACGCAATTTGCCGCTCCCCCCAGTATCGAACCTAGAACCACTGACGCCGTTACCGAACTCGCAACCCACTGCGCCACCCCGGCTGGATCCATGCAACGGGTAGATGAGACAAAATTCCCAGGTGTAGGAGCTCGCCCCAACGAGCCGTAGGCCAATGATTAATACGTTTTGCAGCGTTGGTCGGCGGCCGCGCTACGTAAAACGACCGTCCAACAGGCCGCCAATGTGTTCATCCAGAGGAACAAAGATGGGTACCCGACCCTACCATAGGTGGGAAATGGGCTCGTAGCAACTTCTCGAGGATAGCCACATCTTTAGACGGCGGTTTCGATCTCCTGCCAGTGTGTTGCGTGACGTCAGGCCGGACTCCTTGCGTTCAGACAAAGTGAACGATTGAGTGAGAGAAAGGGTTTCGTGTACAAAGATGACGACGAAGGGGGACTGTTGGCCCACCATAGTAGTATATCCTGCTGAAGGTGTTTCCGTAAAGTTGTCAAATCACAAGGGGGTGCGGGTGGAAGAAAGAGGGGGGTGGTCCAACAGAGGGATGAAGTTGGGAGTTGGAGGAGGAGACTGAGTGATGACTAGGGAAGCAGTCAGCCAGCCCATGAAGAGGCAAGAGTGGAAAAGTGCAACACCTTTTTCAACGCCAGTTTGTGCCAAATAGCAGACAAAACAGAGGATTCACATCATAAATTTGAGACACATCACAAGTGGAACAACGCCCAATAAGCCAGAGAGGGACAAAGGGGAGAATTAAGGGTGGACCAGAATATATCAGGTGTGGAGCAACAGAACCCCCCCTCCCCTCCTCTCCCTTTCCGAAAAAAAACTAGATTTTGATTCTGTAGAAGCCCTCGGTAATAAATAGATCAAGGATTTTTTAAAGGCAATGCTTGACGATGACGACACACCAACACAACTTGTGCACCCTGTTCACATCCCAAACGCACGAAAACCCTTTTTTTCTGTCCTCCAGCACCACGTCCTTTTTTGGGGGCCCCCCAATCCCAATAATTAGCTAAAATAATCGGTCTGAAATACACACACCTCTGACATTGTGTCTTTTAACCGACTCTCAATCCCCCTCCTCTCCCCCCAAAAAATAAGCGCTTTTTTAAAGGTTTCCACAGCATGGACTTGAAGAGAGGTCAAGGAGAGGTCATTCTGATAAGGATAATAGTAAAATTTCGGGATAAATTTCGGCAACCTGATAAAGAGTAGATATTATCAACAAGCCATGATAAAATAATTGTAAATGGGTTTAGTAGGACCAACCCTTCATCTAGTTCAAGAGTAGCATCTACTTGTCTCCACTCCTACAGAAGGGGCGGGGGAGAGGACAGAACTTGAACTGGGGATGACCTATAGGTCAGGTTATTTGTTTATTTTACACCGGCCTCTCTATTGCCAAAAATAACTTGCTTCGCATTCCCCCCTCCATATTTTAATTTCCGTCCAAAAAAGGTTTTATTCCGTGCTGCAGTGTGATAACACAGCGACAAGGCTTTATTGCCGGAAGGCGAACTTTGGCCTTTTCCTCACTTCCAAAGGGAGCCACTCGGGTCCCAGAGCGACCTGTCCCAGATCGAAATAAGCAAAATGTCCTAGGTGTGTAGGACAACTTGCTTACCCTTTCCCTTTCCTCTGGGGGGGGGGGGTCAGTGCGCAAAATTACTCCAGTCCTTCTCGGTTGAAAGATATGAATCTAAGCAGGGGTTGTGTGTGGGACATGCGAGGTGCTGCTCAAATTTTGGACGGTGGACGTAGAAAGCACATTGAAGCCATTTTCAGGTTGATTTGAATGAGATTGGAACGCGGATGGGGGTGCGAGAAAGGCAGGTAGAGGAGGGTGACCGTGTAGGTACCCAAAAGGGTGATGAGAAGAAAAATTATATTTAATCTGAAAAATTTGTTAACAGATGCCGAAAAAAAAAAAGCCCACCCCTTATCCAAAAAATAAAATTCCTAAGGCAAATGCTCTCTTTTCGTATTTTTATAACTGTACGTTGAAATGTAATTTTTTTTTTTTTTTTTGGTGTTAAAAAATCTTTTTTGGAGACTTCTAACAAAAAAAGGGGGTCGTCATCATGGATGCAAACAGCCTTCAGAAGGTCACATGGGCGTTGACCACCACCTGGGTCCTACCTGTTATATTATCATAATCTCAGTTTACATTATTGCCGCGTGGTGTGTCGCTGTTGCATGTCCGGAAGTCGATTAACATATTCCAATGTCGGACGAAACAGGTTGAATTGTAGATATATATTTTTTCCTCCTCCCTTTTGGCCCTCTCTTCTCCCCCTCCTTTGGATCGAGTGACAATGATACCAAATGGTGCGAGGTGGAGGAGGAAGCCAAAGGGGTGCTACTGATGGGTGAGGGAGGGGGAACCAACAAGAAGTTGTATTTTTATGACTCAGATACACTCACAGAGAGAGACTTAACCGGTTCTGGTAGTTTGGTGGCTGATATATCAGAAGTGAGATGTCAAGGTTAATATTGGAGTTAACCCTTTTTTACTTCTTCATTTTGGGGAGAGAAGGAGAGAGAGAGAGAGGGGGAGGGACAAAGTTGACCCTCCTACTCTTTCACCTCTTCCCGTCCTTCTACAGAATGTCTCCCAGAATCGACCGGTCAGTCAATCAAATTTTCATTACCTTCACTTCTCCACTATCAGCTTCTGTACCTCAGATGATAGCGCCCCGTTGTCGTAGGATCTCCAACTCGTAGGTTCGATCCTGATAAGGTTGTTGAAGGTAATTTAAGGGCGCCAGCAGAGAAATGGCGAGTTTTATAACTGGCTTGGGACGGCTGCATTGAGTTGGACACACCAGTTCTCATCCGACCACTGACGTTAAGCAACGCTTGGGAACCTGAGTACCGCTAATAGCCAAAAATCGTCGCATCAGTGAAGTGTCTGTGCAGTCTTTGCATTTGCACTACGCAGTGGACGGGGCTCTAATGACCATCGTAGGTGAAGGGCCCTAAAACACCAGAATCAAACCGGGATAACGAGTACATGCCATCAATCGTCTTGGAATCGATCCTATACCCGGGCTGTTGGCTTCTGCTTCTTTCGAGCGAGAGGCCGCCCCCATTGCGCCTGCCTCCAATCTAATGGCTCCCTAAAGCCGTTGTTGTTGTTGTTGTTTGTTGGTGTTTTAGGGCCCTTCAACTACAAAGGTCATTAGAGCCCCGTCCACTGCATAGACTGCTCAGAAACTACGCTAATGCGACGATTTTTGGGCATTAGCAGTACCCAGTTTTCCCAAGCGGCCACCTGTGTCAGTACTAGCTGGGGTTGCTCTGCTTAACTTCAGGGATCAGACGAGAACTGGTGTGCCCAACACAATTCGCCGCTCCCGGCTGCGTCGACATACCGTCCAGTAAATCGCGCTCGCAGGTGCTCCAAGAGGACAAAAATGGACACCCGACTCTGCCGGGGAAATGATGGAACCCTGTCATGCATTAACCGGCCAACAAAGTAACTAATCCGACCACTTCGCTGTCGTGGCGCTAGGGGAGATGAGATATAAAAAAAAAAGTTGTTGGTTTTTTGTGGCGGTTCCTCGAAAAGAGGGGCGGCGGTGCAGGGGTACACTAAAAAGAGAGGACGGCTGCTTGTTGGCAGGTCACCAGTTTTTAATTTAGAGGATGTCTACTATTTTTATCAGGTTAAAATATGCAAGGTTATCGGAGAGTGTGGCACGCCTTTGCTTCCAAAAGGTTATCACGGTGGAGTCTCTTACTCCTTCTCCCTCTCAATACTGTATGGGTGTTGTACGCAAAGGGTGAAGGGTGTCGTGGGGGGGGGGCAGGTGAGAAAGGGACTGGTTCCAATAACTGCCCCGGCTCCCCTTCTGCTTCGAAACTATCAAATAATAATTAATGTCGAGGAAATTCTTACCTATTCCAAAATAGAGGGCACAACATGGGCGTGTGTTGTGTGCGTGGACGGCAGAGGAGTGGGTCGAAGGGTTCCCCCCTCCCCTCCACTTCTAACCCTTTGCCCTTTCCGAAATATTTTCACTAGAAATTCACTGAAATAAATTGTTAATCAACAGTACGTGATTGTGATTTTTACATCAGCTTAAAGGAGAGAGAGAGAGAAGGGACTGTGACGTGTAGGAGTCATTCGGATGAAAACGGTTAAGACGTAGTACGGACAGGATTGGATCGAGAAGGGGAGGAAACGGTAATTCGATGGAATTTCATCTGCTTCATCCCCCCCCCCTCCATCCCCTCAAATCATCAAAACCCTTTGCTGAAGATGATGGTCACTAGAAGGAGGGAGATCATTTCGGGAAGGGAAGGGGGACGTTCAAAAAAGAAAAGAAATTCTGCCTTTAATGGGTTAATTGCGTGCATATGGCGCCTCATAACTGTTTCTTGATCAAATTTTATATCAAATTTATTATTTGAGAGGGCGTGGAACTCCACTGTTGCTGAAACTCTATCTCCCTCCCTTCTCCCCCCCTCCGTCTCCACCCACACCCAGGCTCACCAACAAGGTTCAACCCTCCTCCATTTCCCCCACCGGTTTGAAAGGTGCTTGGTGGAACCACTATAAAGTTGGATTATTTATATAATTTCGACCAGCCAAAGTCCCAAGAATCACGTTTCATTCAAGTACACCGGTGTCCATCATGATCTTTAAACTTGCACACATTTGCGCAGGAAAGAAAGAGGAGGGACGTCGAATCCTTTTTTTTTTTTCGGGAACCCCTCCCCCCACTCGCCTTTCCCCTTTCAAATATCTCCATTATCTTTACTCTGCCACAATCATCAAAAAATGCAACGGGTCACTTGTCTGTACTAGGATCATTTCAGGTCTCCAGACATCGCATTTGTCTAGAATTAGGAGTTTATTTACAGGTTAATGGGCGGTTTTTCTACAGAACAAGCCATTTCTACACCCCTCTCTCTCTCTCTCTTTTTCGGCCAGCACCCGTCCCCCCTCGTCACAGATCCTTCCTTTGATGCTAACCCCTTTACTTCTTATTCTACCTCTTCCAATGTTCAAAGATTGCCCAAATATCCGTCCAACGTTTTAGTCAGTGCCTCTGTCTGAATTACCACCGCTGATAGGGAGGACGGGCGAAGAAGGGGGGGGGGGCTACTCCTATTTTTTGGCATCGGCTCATTTGCTTTGAAGGTTCCTTACGGAGAATAGGGCAAAGCAACACACCAAAAGGAGTGGGATACAGAATTTGTAACCCTAACAGGCTTATTTTATTTTATGTAAAAGAAATAATTGGGTTATTTATTCTGTCGGAATCGAACCCAAGTCGCGACCTCGCAGCAGTTCACGCAGTGCGCACCACGTGAGTCACTTAACGTAGGGCCTACAAGTGTCCTCCTCACCGACTGTGTGGCACACGAGGATGTAACGGGTGAGCCTGTTTGGACCATTCCTATAACCCTACCCTAAATCGGCTCCCTTAAAAGACGGCACCCACTGCCGCATACTGGACTGTCAATATCGGCCTAGGACATGACTTAACAATGCATCGCCTGTAAAATCGTACCTTTCAAGGGCAAGCCAATTATTTGTGAGACACGCTGTAGAGTGTGAAAGCCATCTTTGAGTCATTCATGAATTACGATCACACAACAGCGCAAAGGGGTGAGCGATCTGTTTGGCTATATTACTACAAGAGTAGGGCGTTGGTTTGTTTCTGATCAAAATTGAATATCCCTTTTGGAGGGCCGTAGAGGAGTCGAGGGGTGGGAAGGAAGAAGGACCGGGAATAAAGCAAGTGGAGATTTAAGGCTAGCCTCACACTGGAGCCGACTCTGTGCGACTCCGACTACGCACGACTGACGTGGCGGCCAGTTGCGTTTTTCTCTACCCGTCTCTAGCCAACTGTTTTACTTGGCTGAATGCAGCCTGCTGGGGAAGCGACACCCCAGGCTGACAAAGAAGGCTGAAATGGGGAATTGAAATATACCTGAAAAGTGTATCATCATCACAATACCCTTATCCCTCCTGCTGCAGGGTCGGGGCTGCGGGTTCTAACCCTCCCACCATGTCCCCGACCACTCTGCACACACACACACACACTACCACGTCCTCAGGTAGCCTACTACCTGCTCCCACGTCTGCTTTGGTCCTTCCCTGCCCCGGGACCCGGAGTGCAGCCAACAACCTGCATCCCAGTAATAGCCCTAGGGAACTCCTCCTCCCCCTCATCACATACCCATATCACAACTTTTACAAGCAAAATGTCCATGCGTTATAGCAAGAAAAAGCCACGCACGTTGCACAAAGTCGGACGAAAAATCCCAACCAGATGGGATCTAATCGCAAGTCGGAAACGTACGTGCGTAGTCGGACGATTGAGTCGCCGCCAAAGTGAGAAGATGCATTAGGAAACAAAGGGTTGGGATCGTTCGTGCGTAGTCGGCTCCAGTCTGAGACTAGCCTAATTCGGCTGCATACGATTGACCTCTGATGAGTGGTGGCCCATGAGAAATGTGCACGCAGCGAGACCAACCGTCAAAACCTTAACGGACTGGTAGCAAATCAAATTTAACACCACCTCTTGCCGGCGAGTCACACTTCATATTTGGGCTGCTCGTTCTCACTCCATTATTCGCATTATGCGAGTTGTTTGTTTGTTGGTGTTTTAGGGCCCTTCAACTACAAGGTCATTAGAGCCCCATCCACTGTGTAGTTCTGATGCAGAGACTGCACAGACACTATACTAATGCGACGATTTTCGGATACTGGCGGTACCCAGTTTTCCAAAGCGGCCACCCCTGTCAGTACTATCAGACGAGAACTGGTGTGTCCAACGCAACTTGACGCTCCCGCACTATGCGAGAGAAAAGGGCTAAAAACTCCTTGCCAGAGACTTACGTCGACGTCAGGGGCTAACCTAGGAATTCTCAATACTTCCCATTTCTTTTCCATGTTGCAACGGGTTTTTTTGACCCGCACCATAGGTAGCGTGTTCGACTTAATGTACCAGTGGTTCCAGGTTCGATACTGGATCGAGGTGGGTTGGCTTCGTTCGGGCGCGAGTGAGAAACCCCGAGTGCGCCTTCCTTCGGATGAGAAGTAAAACCGAGATACCGTGTGGTGTACCGATGCCATTTGCACACAAAAAGAACCCTCTCTAAATGTAACGGGTAGAGGAAGAAAAATTTCCAGGTTTGAGAGATCGCAACCCTGACGTCGATGGAGTGCCTCAACGAACAGTAGACCGACGATCAAATAAACATAGGGGGTTCCAGGGGTTTCCTGCCTCAGGCGGGAAAAGGGTTAGGAGTTGCTTCGCTGCAAGGGGTTCTTTTGCGCAACGCTGCCGTCTCAAGATATTCAAATGGGTAGGTCATCGGCCTGCAACGGAATCGAACTTACATCCTCGAACTTCTCCAAAGCTTGTTTGCAAATTCGATCTTTGCATCATTCGGCTCTTCTTCGTCACCTTAGCAAGACAAGAGGGCCTCCGTTCAGCATGACGCCATCCGGAATTGAACTCGCCACCATGATCTCATGATAAAAGTATGTTCCACACTGAGCCATCAGAAATACGTCTTTCTGTAATTCAATGTCCGAACTATGCAACAACGTCAAAGAGCAGTCGTTATTTCGAATGACTTTTGAATAGCAATTGACCACACGAATGACCTCCTCACAACCTCTTCCTCTCACCTTCACCTTCTCATCTTGTCCTGCTGCCTCCTCCTTTTCTTCCTGACCCCTCCCCTTCTGCCCCACACACTCTGCTTTCCCTTATTCCAATCCTCTCATCCATGCTGTTAAACATTGTTGTCCAAACTTTCAAGCATACACGCAAAAAAAAAAAAAAGACTAGAGGTGATTGAACCTCATGACCCGTTAGATGGACACTTGATTGACCTATCTTCTCCCCTTCTTTTCACACCTCCCAAACAATCAACCCTATCTCGTTTGTTTCGTGATCACCTCATGAGGTTATGTAGTGGGGTGTAGAAGGTTCGATCCCGGGCTCACCGTTGAGGTATCGTCATCACGTTGCCAACAAACAATTTCTGAGGTTCATCGACCTTAAACCAGGGTCAAATCTGCGGTCATCATCAGTTCACTAGCTAAAGCTACTATAAGTTACCAGAACTGGTGTAAGAAGAGGACACAGTCGGAAAGGATTAGGGAGCGGCTGTCTTGCGTTGGACACACAACTTCTCTTCTGATCACTGAAGTTACGCAACTGTGCAGACTCCGGATTAGAACTACGCAGTGGACGGGGCTCGAATGACAGCTTGTAGTTGAAGTGCCCTAGAACACCAACGAAAAGGGTTAAAAGTGTTTGGGACCAGAGAGGAGGATGAGGGAGTGAGAAAATGAGAGGGAGGATAGATCCTGCCTCAATTCCACGTAGCTTCAGCAGCTCACAAGCCACTGTAAGTGCAGCCCCTAATAGAACCATGATAGTGTACCTCTAGAAAGGGTTCAGAGTGGTCAAGTTTGTTTGTTTGTTGGTCGTTTAGGGCCCTTCAACTACAAGGTCATTAGAGCCCCGTCCACCGTGTAGTTCTGATGCAGGGACTGCACAGACACCACACTTATGCGACGATTTTTGGATACTAGCGGTACCCAGATTTCCCAAGCGGTCACCCATGTCAGTACTAACTGGGGTTGCGTTGCTTAAATTCAGTGATGAGACGAGAACTGGTGTGTCCAACGCAACTCGCCGCTCCCTCAGAGTGGTCAGACCACCACCAGAATGGAGACGAAGAAGAGGGCGGGGAAGAAGTTCGCTGTTTTTTTTGCACTAAATTAAAACAACCGGCTTAGTTCTGACTATTAAAATAACTCTTGTAGTCCTTTATTTGTTTTCCCAGGCAAACAGATCAGTGCCAGAGTATCAACCAGTTTGAGTGGCGCAAGACTTTTTACATCATCTTCCTCCTCCTCATCAACATCCCCATCTTCGTCTTCAAAGGGTTTGAGTAGCAGCATCGCGATTTCTACCACCGGCAACAGCCCTCCAACGGTAACAACAGCCTGTATCACCACTCCCAATAGCAACGGCAGCAAAAAGTGCGTTGCCAGAGTTGCTGGTGCTGCTGGTGCTTCTTCTTCTTCTTCCTCATCTCGTCTTCTGGACGTTGAAATTAAAGAGGAGAAAACAACAGCCAACTACCACCACCACCACAGCCGCGAGAGGTCGCCACACTCGCCAGCTTCATCTTCATCGTCATCATCATCATCATCGTCGTCACCGACCTCGTCAGCAACAGCAGCCGCCGCAGCAACAACATCAACAACGGCAGCAGCATTCCCGCTGCTGTTGCCACAGCCTCTGTCTCTTGGCTTTTCGCTTGCCGCCGCCGTGTCGGAACCTCCAGGTGTTTGTGACATACAACCACTACCGCTTCCGGCTGTTGTTGCCGCTACCGTCCCATCTGGTGAGGCCCATCAGCAACTACCACATTCGGTTGCCGTCCACCAAGGAGGAGGACTTCAGCACCATCTCTACCATCACCACCACCATCATCATTCTGCTGCACCACATCAACAACAACAACAATACGGTCGACTCCACTCGTCGCCGCTGTCGACATCCCGTCGCAGAAGCCCGTCTACGCCGCTATCATTTGGCCCTCCTCTTCCTCCTCCACCTGTTCCTCAACATCAGCATCCCAGGACAGGCTGCTCCAATAGCAGCAGGGATTTGGCTATGCCAGCCGATACCCTGGTCGTCGTCGATCCGGCCAAAATCAAAACGGAGCGTCTGAGTCCTCCGATCACCTCTTTCGAATCGTCGCCGTCGGCATCACCGTCGCCGACTGCTGCCAGATCGCCCGCGTCCTCCACGTCGTCCGCCAGACTGGCCGGAATTACCGCAGCCTCCCATCCCAAACACCCGTCGGCTTTCCCGAGTACGCCTCCGCCACCACCTTCGCCGGCTCCCACGCCTTCCACACCCGGATTCGATCGCTTCTCACCCGCGTCCCTGGGATCATGCACCGGGACTCCCATCCTGAAACAAATGGAGCAAATGATGACCAGGAATTACAGTGATTTCATGAGGAGTTTGGCGGCCAAGTACAACAACAGTAATCCATCTGAAAGGTAGGACCTCTTGCATTTATCGTCTCTGTACCGTAGACATTTTGGGGGAGAGGGGGAAGGGACGGGACGAGGGTCCGATAACTGCGCCTATGGGGCCGGTCAGTATAATACGATATGAGTTGGAGACATTACGCAGAAAAGACGAGCAGAGGGCAGAAGGAAGCGCTGGTTAGGTCCATCACAGGGATACCGGAACAAACGAATTGGAAGAGGGAGGTAGCTGTAGGACAAGGGCAGCATGACATGCTACTGTGTGGGGGTGAACGGAAGCCTACCACGACACCCTGTGAATAGGCGGGTTAAAAGTATGATGCGAATTTGGGATGATGCATGGTGGCCTCTGACTTCTACCTTCACCTATGCCCTATTAGCACTTCTTGCCCAATGCGTTGTGCTGTGGTGGACCTGTATGTCTTCACCGAAACAGACATGGGTTTATCTTCAACACCTGTCTCTCTTTTCGCCCATCAGAACACCCTTTTGGTCAGGACTCCACACGAAGACAGACCAGGTTGTCAGTGACAGCTTCTATACTTCAAAGGTTTAAATTGGTCCTTCATTTCAACGGGGTGGAGCCCTTCGAATTTAACCGTCATGTGTAACCCTTTCCATGTCTTCGACCTTTGACACCGCATTGTGAATAAGGGCCTCATCTGTCGTGTCCCCATTTAGAATTTTAATTCTGTAGTCATTTTTTTCCTCTTCTGATTGACCGCCGTCATTCTGCTTGTCCTCACTACGTAAAAGGACCCAACAAGACCCAATCATCATTCCGGGCATACCAAAAATAAGTAGTCAGTGAAGGGTTACGGGAACGTGCAAGAAGATGGGGACATTTTAAACGTCAAACAGAACCATATCTTCGCTACTTATTTGACTGAGGTAGTAGGACCCATCAGAGGAACCCAGTACGATCGGCTCAACCCCACGTGACGGCAATGAGACATGGTGTGAGGTGTACATGACAGAACCGGATCTCGACTAACATTCAGGCTGTTAACTGAAACTGTAACCGCTTCAGAGGCAAAACCACACCTCTATACGGAGCTACAGACGACGAACGGCACCGGAAACGAGAATACCAGTTGCTATACAGGGTCCCAAGGTGGGTTCTTTCTATTTGATCACGAGAAAGAGACCATTGAATCACTACAACAGCAGAAAAAGTTACATTTGCACGCTGGCCTAGCAAAGAACCTTACGCGTAGGACCGGAAACGTCTTGTGGACACACCAGTTCTCGTCTGATTACTGAAGTTAAGCAACGCAACCCCAGCCAGTACTGACATGGGTGGCTGCTTGAAAACACTAGGTACCACTAATACCCAAAAATCGTCGCATTAGTGTAGTGTCTGTGCAGTCTGCATTAGAACTATGCAGTGGACGGGGCTCTAATGGCCTTGTAGTTGACGGGTCCTAAAACACCAACAAATGGAAACACCTTGTTGCGTAACAGACCGGAAACAGCTAACACAACACCTGGCCCTAAAGTATTTTACCGCACTAACCCAGGAGTAAATTCTACAATCTAACCGTAATAATATTGCCATCAACTGTCCAATGTATGACGAAAGGAGTGAGTTCGAATCCCGTACAATGTTACCGGTCCCCTTTCTCCTGTCCGAATAAAGTTCGGCTTCTACTGCTAAAATGCCATTTACCGACGTCAGGGGTACGACGACCTCTCCCACACCTACCGGTAACAATTTTGCCAATTGACCTACACGTGTATTTTAATCGCCGTGTAGTAAGGGTTCGTTTTCTTAGTGCAGTGTAGTGGCGACATCACACGGCAGGGACACCGACCTTACAAATCATTCGACATCAAAGTCACATTTCGGATCTGCCCCTTTCTCTCTCCCGCTTTCGTCCATCACCCACCTTATGCCAGAATGGATCCTGATATCCGGAATTCACCCAGTCAAACACGCCACCGTAACCGCTTCTCCAGTCTGAAAAGTGGTGATGGTGACATCAAAACCCCCTCTAAACGTCCCATCAGCAGATTATGTCAAATTAGATTAAACTTTAGTGGCCGCGGATAGGAAGAGGGAGGTAGAGGAGGGGGAGAGGATCGGCTATTGACCAGACGGCATCTGTCAAACCAAAACCATTCCCTTTTTTTTTGCACAGATGACTATCATAGGACTCACCCCACCCTCCTCCTCCAACTCACCAAATTTAGGCGAGACCCTGTAGAGAGCGCATCCGTTTGTGTGCCCCCGGTCGTCAAGAGGCACCGCGATATATAACCACGGGTTGTTGCTCCAGTTTAGGACACATTAAAAATGTTTCTCTTGTCCCTTGCGTCATCCGGTCCACACAAATACACAGATACAGGATGATGGATGGTCTTTGTCTAATGTCACGAGAGGGTGGTTATCTATTTTGTTTTCGGATGTGCCTATGAAGAGGTGGAGGGAGGGGTGTGTGTGTGTAAAAGGTGTAGAGGGGGGGGGGAGAGGAAGAGGACGAGGGACGAGTCTTTGCTGTCTGCTGTGCTTTTTGTGTGTATGTAGCAGTAGCATTATTTTGTTAATAATACCGACTGAGGTTAGTCACAGGTAATTAATGTTATGGTAGGTCATTATGGAGAATCGATTTACTTTGGGCGTAAAGGGGAGGAAGAGTAAAAAGAGAAGAAGAGGTCGTGAGGTCAAGTATTGAATTTAGAGTTTTGATGTGTCCCTGCAAAAGGAGAAAGAACCTTCCTGTGGAGGAGCCAAAAAAATAGACCTTTCTGTTCTCTCTCTTTCTCTGCCTCTCCATCTCTGCCCTCCTCTGTCTCTCTGCCCCCTTCTATCTCTCTGCTCCTCTCTCTGTCTCTGCTCCCTGTCTCTCTCTGCCCCCTCAGTCTGCCCCCTGTCTCTCCGACTCTGCCCCTCTCTCTGTCTCTCTGCCCCCTGTCTCTCTGTCTCTGCTCCCTGTCTCTCTTTCTGCCCCCTCTCTTATCTCTCTGCCCCCTCTGTCTCTCTGACTCTGCCCCCCCTCTGTCTCTACCCCCTGTCTCTCTGTCTCTGCTCCCTGTCTCTCTCTGCCCCTCTATCTCCCTGCCCCCTCTCTCCCCTTGACCCCGTAAGTCTTATCTTCGTGTCTCTCTATGTCCAGTTTTGCGACTTGTGTGACAACCTCCCCAACTACGTGGCCGGCCTTCAAGGTTGAGTAAATTTAGCCCTTGTATTGTAATCACAGAGCCGCCATGTTGCCACCCTCCTCTCTCTCTCTCTCTCTCTCTCTCATTTTTGTCCTTTTTTTATATTAAAAAACAGATACGTAATTGTCTTGGTAGGTCGCGCAGCTGTGTCAAAGCACCCCCTCGACAAAAAAGCTCTCATTCTTGATCCTTTTGTCTGTCTTATTATTTAAAGGAGCAAGCAATAAAAAAAAAATAAATTTATTTCTTATTCCGCCGCCATCATTGTTCGGAGGCACCTTCATTATGCTTAAAAATAAGTAACCCATTTCTCTCTCTGTGTCTCATTCTTTATTTAGGTGTTGGTCATTTGTTGACCTTATACTCGCACCTTCTTTTTTTTTAGTCCGTCTTTGCCACAAGGAAATGTCCACCGCATAAGGTCCCTTGTGGACACATTTCGCGCGTCCACACGAGCGCGCGCGCACCTCTGCTGACCAAATTCAATGTGGTTGATGGACGTAATATGCGGACAAACTCGTTTGTCATCACACGCCAATTCTGGCTGTCCCACACTTCCCTGAGCCAATTTCCGTCATTATAATTGTTTTGCTCAAATGTCTTTTATCTGTCGTCTTCATCTTGCGACATCATTACACTTGATTCAATTTGCATAGAAATGGCGACAAGAAAAAATTATTGTTATTATTCCGTTTTCCTTCCAGATAAATCTCCAAAAAATTATCTATTACACCCGAAAAAAAACAACGTGATTTAATCAGTTTTTCTTTCGGCTAATGTTAACAACAGTACCCGACTTGGTGGCGCAGGAGGTAGCGTGCTCGATTACTACGTCAATGGTCCCAGGCTCGATACTGGATCGAGGTGGGTTGGCTTCTTTCGGACGAAAGAGAGAGAGAGGGGGGAAGGATTACGAGTGGATGGGAAGTCAAACCGAGGTCCCGTGCGGTGTACAATGCCATTGACACGCCAAAGAACCCTCTCTACTATACAACGGGGTAGATCACGGGCGAAATTCCGAGGTACACGAGGTCGGTCGCCTGTAAGTGTATTGCATTGGACACACCAGTTCTCGTCTGATCACTCAAGTTAAGCCATGGAACTCCAGCTAGTACTAACATGGGTGGCCGCTTGTGAAAACTGGGTACCGCCAATAACCCGCATTAGTGTAGTGTCTGTGCAGTTCCGGCACTAGAACTACGCCGTGGACGGGGCTCTAATGACCTTGGTGTTGAAGGGCCTTTAAATACCAACAATAAACCAGAGCTCGGTGGAGTACCCCGACGACGGTGGTATGCGCGATATCACCACTGCACGGCAAAGAACCCTTGCTACACGGAGAATGAAATAAAAGTGTAGCGTTGCATTTTCATGTAGGGGCTCAACCCCCCCCCCCCCCCCGTCTTCGGTTGGTGGTGTTTTAGGGCCCCTCAACTACAGGGTCATTCCCGTCTTCGGTGGAGTGCCCCAACGAACAGTAGGCCGACTATCAGTAAGCATAAAGGTTGTAGTTTTGGCCGGCAGCAGGCTGCGGAAAAATACCGTCCTGTAGATCGCCTATGTGTCCATTTAGAGGGACGCAGGTGGGTACTCGACCGTGCCATAGGCAAAAAAAGGAGTCGGTAGTTTCTTGCTTATTTTAACCAGAGTCGCCATTTTTGTGAATGACAGTTCTAAACCCAGCATGGCTCACGTGCCAATGACGTCATGTTCAAACTCTGACTAAATTGAAAAGCTTACAATGTGGGTTGCCATGGAGCTCGCTTAGGTACACGTTACCTTGGATACCGTTTATGTTTCTTTTCACGCCTCCTCCCTCCATCTTGTTCTTCTGTAGAACAAACGAACATATCCTCGGTAAATATTTGCATGTGAGTCCTTGTTGTTCGTAAACAAAAGCCTCCACCAACTACGGCGCAAAATGTTTGAAGATGTTCGTGAATGCTAAGAAAAAAAAACCGCTTGCAGGCTCAATCCATTTTTAGGGAACACATTTCACAAGTTCACAAACAGGCAGTTATCCAACGCTTATACCAAAATGTTCCAATCGCTCTGTGAAAATCAACAGCGCTCGTTGTGTTTTTATAAGTTTGTGCACGAATTTGGAGACGTCGTCGTTTGCTAAACAGGTCCAAAGCTCCATTCGCAGTACGCAAGACAAATCGAAAACAAATGATGTTCACGAATCGAAACGAATTCGTGAACGTTTGTTAGGTAGAGACGTTGGAGCTCTTGAACAATGAAAAATGGTTTGTGAATGTTTGAAGACGATTATTTTGTTCGCCTTACCACATCAAATAATTCACTGCTAACCAATGCATCCAGAAAATAGAGGCGAAGAACCTGTCTTCACCTAAGAACATTTAGCGAACGTTTGTTTGTCTTCTTTCCGCTCTGCGAATGTTACCGGCGCCTAAATAACAAACGCGATGTCTTCGCCAAACGTCCTCAAGAAATCCCGAAAACCACAAGCATTCGTTGATGTACGCGCAAAGTTTGGAACAACGGGAAATGATTTTCGTTGACTAATTTCTCGGAGCATTCGGAAGCGTTTTACGAGCTCAACAAAAGTTCAACGCTCTTAACAACGGCCCTAACCTACACAGGGTCCAAGTCCAAAGTTACACTTCATCTAGTCACAAAGTCGAACGCCTTGCCCATCACAAATGCGAGCCAGCTGCCTAATGTCCAGTACGAAATGTTCAGCTCAAAAGTTGTAAAACCTAGCCACCCTGAGTGACCATTCCTTTGATAGAAAATAGCCCTTTTGACTACCTTCTGTCCTTTTCGTCCTCTGTGTACCTACCTTCCTCTAGCCTCGAAACCACATCTGTAAAATTAGCATGACCCAAATCGAGCTCCTAACTCGTTGACTCCACTATTACCTCTAAAGCCTACTGGTCAGCAAATAGTCTTCAGTGGTCAAGTAACGAGAGAAACGTTAGAATATGCAGACGGAGAGAGCAGGCCACGCGAAACGAGTACACATGCAGGGTGTGTCCCGTAACTACTCAACAGGCTGACACCTGCAGACATTGATGACGATGAAGGTGGTGGGGGTGATGGCACCCACCTTCTCATCATGAATTATTCCAGCGTCGATTTCCTAAACTGGCCACACACCTCACCACTCATACAATTCGTTAGGCGGTCGGTCAGCAGATAGGTCGCATGGCAACTGTGCCACTGGTCAGTGACGTCTCCATCAGCAATCACAAGGACATTAGTGCAATGAAAACTGCCGAAAATTGACCCTCTCTTCACAAATTCCCCACCTAACCTTTCATTTCTATACCCTGAAAAGTCCATCTGCTTACTTCTTGACCATAGGCCTATTTAACGTTAGCGTCCGACGACGAGGAGGGGGCAACTAGAACTTCTTACTAAATATAGAAAGGGTTGTGTCCCGTACTCGCATCGTACACATCCTTACGCAAGACTAGGGCTTCCCTCTCTCTTGTCCAAAAAAGGACCAAGTACTCCCTCGGCCAGAGGCAGAACCTGTCATTCTGAGCTTATCACTCAAAAGGGTTACCAATGGGCCACCGCGGCGATCTTTTAAAAATCAGCAAAGCAATAAAGTGTCCCATTCCCGTTTGGGACGTTTCAAAATTTGGCATTTTAGTAATTCGGCGAATAAAGGCGCATGCGCATATGTAAGAATGACTATATCTCTCATCTTTCAAGCGGACGAGAGGCCTGAAATGTGTCGCCGAAATTGTCACATCGGACCCGTGCGCGTACCCGTGGTCCATCAACGGGCCGATCCAGTGGCTTCATTAACCCTTTAAGCACTCTAATACAGTATCGCAAAAAGCTTAATGAGACGAAAGCAACGACAGCAGCAGCATAATAACCTACATCTGACTGGTTGGGGTGTGTCACTTCCGGGTCAGTTCGAGGATAACCAAACGAAGAGCAGAAAGAGAGGTAGAGGAAGGTGAGGGGGGGGACCAAAAAACACACCTGGGGTTCAATTTTGGTGTAAAAAAAACAACAATCAATTAATCGCCCTGTTGAAAATCTCACGCGAACGGATTTGTCAATGTCCATCACCTGGTAAACCACTACCCCTCATTACTATTTCAGCTTGCCCCCCCCTCTATCTTCCACCTTTCCTCTTACGGGACTGCCCCACCTGTCCCTTAACCCCTTCCTCATCCGTCACCCTCTTTTCACTGTCCCGTACAACAAGGGTTGGAGGGAGAATTTCGGATGAGGATAAAATTGTGTTACCATATATCCATCTACCCACCGTCACACTTTTCGCAAATCTTTTTCTCACCCGCCCCTCCTTCGACGAAGGGGGGGGGTGATGGTCGAAATGCTCCTCAACCCCTCACCCTCTCCCCACCCCAGAAAGAAAAAAAGTTAAAAAAAATAGATAATTACAATGATGGGTAGTCGTCTCATGAACACGTAGTGGGGACCCTTTACTACCACCACCTCACTCACAACCACCACCACCAAAACAGTGTGAGGTGGGGCAGGCGGGAAAGGGTTGAGGAGGAGGGCGATATTTTTTATAGGTTCAGGTGAGGTTAATCGTGGCTGAATTTTGAAATTCATCTTCTCTTTATATATATATATATATTTATTTAGGATTTTTTTCCCCTTCTAGCACCGTGGGTCACGTAACGGGTCCTCCTGGCACATTTTAATTGTGCCATTTAACAAATGATTTACTGGATAATTCATCTTGTAATCATATTACAGCTAATCCATTATCCAGGTGTGTGTAGTACAATAATGCGCATGTCTTGGGAGAGGGGGGGAGAGAAGGAGGAAGGGAGGAAGGACCTACGGCGAGCGCCCTCTACCTGTCAAGTCACGACTAATTATCGTTTCATTGCCTTCAGAGAATAAATCAATGGCGTCCCAATTTGAAATGACGACCCTGCCTGACTTCCGCTCGGGAAAGAAAAAAATCAAATTCCAGTTAGACGACCATGTGCGATAAACTATCGTAGCAATAATGCCTTATTCCAATTAAGGATGTCGTGCGACATCTTTTTGCATGTCGGAACGGAATGTTCCAAAATCTCGCGCAACCTATCGGCTGACGCCTTATCGACGGCTGACGGCTTATCGGCTGACTTATCGGCGCGCAACTCGTCTCCTACACCTAGGAATTTTGATCCTCTACACATTTTATTCCCTGCCTAAAATGGGAACCACGTTCACTGCCAAGTTCGAATGCAGAGACTCCACAGACACCACGCTAATGCGACGATTTTTGGGTATTAGCGGTACCCGGTTTTCCCAAGCAGCCACCCATGTCAGTGCGAACTGGGGTTACGTTGCTTAACTTCAGTGATCAGACGAGATCATGGTGTGCCCAACGCAATAAGCCGCTCCCCTGAACCGAGGTGGGCTAGCTTCTTTCGGGCGAGAGAGAGAGAAGCCTCGAGTGCGTCTTCCGTCGGAAGTGAAATAAACCTATGGTCCACTGTGGCGTACAATGTCATTTGCACGTCAAAGAACCCACCCTGCTATGGAACGGGTAGATGAGGCAACATTCCCAGGCCTAGGAGCTCGCCCCAAGCAGGCGATAAATAAGTACAGGGGGGGGGGGTGGCCAGCTTTGATCGGCAGTCGGCTGCGTCAAATATATACCGTCCAATACATTTTCCATGAGTCCATGCAGAGGGACAAGAATGGGTACCCTACCCTGCCATAGGCGAGAAAAGGGTTAGCAGTTGCTTTTTTTCCTGTTGGCTAGAAAGGGAGGACCCGCCTCAGCGGCGCTCTGCATTATTGCCACAGTGGTTCTAGGTTCGACCCAGTGCCTCGAACGAGTGATAGGTCCCACGTCGAATGGAAAGTTAAGCCGTGGCCCTCCCAAGGGGTGTCACCACTGCAAAAAACGTGTGACGGTTCGCCACCCCCTGGCATCGGTGGAAGAAAGCGAATCAAACTAGGCCGGTGACGGTTCATGTGTCCCAATGGGCACCCAATTCCTGGCACAGACGGGCAAAGGGTTATTCATAATGTTGATGTCCAGAAAGGGTTATTTTCCGTGCAGTTAGGCGATATCGTCCACGTCACGCGGTGTCACAGCTACCCCCCTCATCCAGACTGGAAGAAGACCGAGGGTCACTTGAGGGGTCCCTCTCCTTTTCTCTCTCCCGGTTAAATCCCAGGGCGAACCTGAAATCAAACACGCTAGCATCACAGAGCGAGTGAGATGGGGCATTTAAATACCTGTGATGGGCCTACAGTCGGTACACGACCCTACACATTATTAATTGGGGTCTTCACACATGGGCATTGCTGGCGACGACGCCACGCCCCTACACCACTTTCAAAAGCCTCCTCCGAAAAGAAAAATCCAGGATCGAACTAGTGGTCACATGAGCTTTTGTACTGTGCCGAAAAGAGCGAGATATGGAAAAAAAAAAAAAGGTGAAGAGGATAGGCTGGCCAAGTAGAAGGGTAAGAGGGGCGGAACAGGGTAAACAAGCCCGACCTGTAGTAAGGTGATATAGGGCTTAAATCCGCCCTAAATCACCACCCCGTGAGTTATTACAATCCTAATGGGATATTGAATATTGGAAAATGGCGCATGTTGGCCCATCTCGAGCAGCAGGTGCAGAGCAAATAATGAGTCCATGACGTCACTGTCGGCCGGTCTGAGGGTGGGCCCGACCGCCGCCGTATTACTTTTTTTTTCAGCATTAGCTTCTCCACCCCTACCGCAGGCATACCACAGCCAATCTACTACTCTTTGCCTACTCCTCTTCCCTCTATCCCCCACCCCTTGTGGGGTGGAGGGGACGAGGGCGATGGGAAGGGGAGCAGAGGGTTCCTTTCACAGTCCACATTTGACCATTTTCTTAACGCTTTTTCCTGTCTGAGCACCGTCGAGAAACCGCTGGGTTAGTTAACCCCATGCTGGGAACTTTAATTGGTGATCCTCTTGTTATTTTCTTTAGAGATTTTTTTTTCGTCTTTCTAAACAAAAAAATACTCAAAAGCAGAACCTCCCCGGTCCTCCTAAAACAACCCTATTCTGACCCCCATCTACCCTTCTCCCAATTTTTTTTACAGGTCCTCGTAACTCAAAAGTCGTCACCATCTTGTAGAGTTGCTCTGAAACAACATAGCATCGCATCCCCATCATCTTCTCGCACCCTCCCCTTTCCCTTTTTTTCCTCTCAACCCGGTGTTGGCTCCTAAAAATGCCCCCCCCTCTGCCCCTTCCCGTCCTTTCGTCCTCTCATTATTTCAATAAGAAACAATGAAATTCTTAGAAACCACAGGTTTATTAAAAGTCCTGCCTTGGAATCACATCGTCTACTCCTCTTTACCTCATCTGACAGGCGCAGGGGGTCAAAAAGTTGCCCCCAACCTTTATCACGTTCTCCTTTCTCACCTGCGGAATTATTGACTGACACACTTCACTCCACCTGGGTAGGTTCAAACTAATTATTGATTAATACGGACATCCCATGAGGGGTCATCCGCACATGATGTGCGTAATTTTAGTTAAGAGGGCGAAGTCTTGCACATGCAAAGGTGACACTGTCCGCCCCTCCCCCAAACGGCAGATACCGGCTTTCAATTAAATGGCACATAAGGATTTCTTGCACCTCTCAAGGCCGGAAAAAATCGAATATTTCCAGAAAAAGATCGTTCGTTGAGGTTTCTTTGATGTTTTAGGGCCCTTCAACTGCAAAGGTCATTAGAGTCCCGTCCCCTGCGCAGTTCTAATGCAGAGTCTGTGTAGGCACTACGCTGTTACGACGATTTGGTTATTAGCAGTACCCAGTACTCCCAAGCGATCACCCATGCTAGCACTATCTCTGGTTGCGTCGCTTAACTCCAGTGATCGAGCGAGAACTGGTGCGTCCAACTCATTACAGCCCCCCCCCCCCCCCGCAAACCGGAGCTTGCACCTGGGATCACAGGTAGTTAAAATATCATTCGGCACGGGTCCGGAGATCACCCTCAGCTCGGTGGTGGACAATGAAAAATGAACAACCAACGATATACTTCAACGAGAGTCGAACCTGTGATCACACGCTTACTACGTAATTACGCTACCAACCACTCTCTTTTCTTAGATCACAAATGTCCAACCCCCTAGACACCGTAAGCAGGTGTCTAGGGGGTTGGGTGTGCGCATTCTTTTTTTCCAAAAATCTTCACGCTTGTTGGCTCGCTTCCTCGTCGGATTACCCATAATTACTTTCAATGTCAGGTAGGATTTGGAGAGGTAGGGGATGAGATGGAGGTAGTTGTAAATATTGAGGTCAAAGGGCACTGCACTCTTGCCACCGTGCCCTTTGAGGAATGTTCGTCTGCCGACGTGGGAATAGTGGAGGTGTTTGCCAAATCGTTTCTCTTTCTGTGTGTGTGTGTGTGTGTGTGTGGCGACGACCCACACCTCTCCCCTTCTTCCTCCACCCTCAGTGCACACCCTCACACTCCACCCTCCCTCCCTCTTATCTCATCAGCCGAATTCATTATTAAATCATAATCTTACTTGGGATCCTTGTTCGAAAAGTCGAGTAAAAGTAGCAGAAAATGGGGAAAGGGACGAGCTGGGTCCCCTGACCAGGGGTAGGACAGGGCGATGGGGCAGGAGAGGCGGGGAGTAAAAGTAGCACTAGATGGCATACCTAATTAAGGATTTAATAAGAAATGTTGGGGGGGGGGTGAAGTGAGAGGGTGAGGGAGGTGAGAGGTCCCATCATCTATCCCATCATAATGTAATAGAGGGAGGAATGAGGATTCCTCATTTTTCTACGCACTTAGGAAAAAAAGAAACAGGCCGTCACAGTTCTCATACTTTCCTCTCGCTGGGGGTGACTTACCCCTCCCCTCCCCCTTCTTTAGTCTTTTCTCTCCTCACTTGCTCACCACCGAAAAAAAAATGATGATGCCTCCTGGAGGTCATCTCCCGGGCAAACCTTTTCATACTTTGTTTGCTTTCGTAACCCTTCTTAACTTCTCATTTGTCATACCAACAGACTTCCGAAGAAGCTGCCTGCCTGCCTGCTGCTGCCGCCGCCGCCTGCTTTCACAAAAGATCCTCCCGCCAAATAAATTCTGAGAGCTCGTATAAAAATTTCACACAGACAAAAAAACCGAGAGAGAGAGAGAAAACCTAAATTTCGGGTATTTACTTTGACCTTTCCCCCTTTCTTTCCAAGTCGCTGCTACTTTCCCAATCCCTTCTCCCTCTCTACTCGCCACATTCAACTGTTAACTAAAAATTACTCGTGACAGAATGGGGACGACCCGCTTCGGTGGCGCAGGAGGTAGCGTGTCGAATATTGCGTCAGGGGTTCCACGTTCGAGGTGGGATGGCATTCTTTAGGGGCGAGTGCACCTCCTGTCGGATGGGAAGTAAAGCCGGTGCCCTACCGTTTGTTGGTGTTTTAGGGCCCTTCAACTACAAGGTCATTAGAGCCCCGTCCACTGTGTAGTTCTGATGCAGGGACTGCACAGACACTACACTAATGCGCCGATTTTTGGATACTACCGGTACCCAGTTTTTCCAAGCGGCCACCCATGTTAGTACTAACTGGGGCTGCGTTGCTTAACTTCAGTGATCAGACGACAACTGGTGTGTCCAACGCAACTTGCCGCTCTGCCCTACCGTGTGATGTGTACGATTTCATTTGCAACCCAAGGAACCCTCTCTACAATGAGTGAAACAGGCGCTCGCCCCCCTGGAGTCGATGGAGTGCCCCAACGAGGACAGTAGTAAAGCCACTCCTAACCCGCCACTCCTAGGCCGGCGACAAACAAGCATTGGAGGAGGCAGCTTTGGTCGGCAGCCGGCTGCGTCAAAATTTCGCCCATGTGTCCATCCAGAGGGACAAAGACCCTACCGACCCTACCATAGGCAAGAAAAAATTTAGTAGGTGCTTGCTTTTGACAGAATGGGGACATTGGGCTACATGCCCTTTAACAGAGTCTGAAAGGCGACGTCGTGGTGTTCTCTACAAGTACAATTCCTGCAGGGATCGAGACATCCTACCTATTTTTGCACGTGCTGATTGTCTGCCCTTTAGTGGGCCCGTGTTCTCTTACTAGAATCCCGGCACGTGCCGATGGCACATAAAGGTTACATTCTTTCCTTTTCCACGCGGTCTCCACCTCGTTCAGTAGCTCAGTTGCTTAGCTGTGTCTCTTTAGAATTCAAAGTGTGCAGGATCGATTCTGACGGCGGTTGGCTAGTCTCATGCAAGTAGACAGGAAGGAAACCTTTCTTCCCATTCCCAGTAGGGATTTAACTCCGGTGCTCACCTTATCAGGTGCAGAATGCTGCCTCTTCATAAGGAACCCTTTGATGTGGAATCGTGTGCATAGGCAGAATTCCCAGGTGTAAGTGCTCTAAATAATCTCAATGTCCTGACATCTCTCTAAACCGTGAAATTTTTTAAACAGGCGTCGTTACCCTCAATATCTCTTTGTTGCCAACCGCCTGAACCGTTGGCCGTGATCCACAGTTTCCCGTCAAGCGAATCCCCGGAAACATCTTATTTACAAAAGTGCAACGCCCCGACATAACTGTACTCGTTAACACCGTCCCACATCCGACATCAGGGAGCTTGTGTCGCATCTCAGAAGACATTTTATTTTAAAGACTATTTCGACTTCCGGTCTGTATGTAGGTAGAAAAGGAGGAGGCTTTACCACGGTCTTGGTTAAGGGGCACAACAAACCAATTCGTTAATTCTCCACCTTATATATGTTAGCCCTTCAAGCCACAAAACTTCCAGACCAGGTTCGAGGAACCTAGCAGCATGTCCCCCCCTTCGAGCCCACCTCTATCCTATCAGAACTATCCAGCATCCCATTCACGGCTCAACGAAATACAATTGAAGCTGAATGAGCGGTACACGTCCCGTGAGAGAGGAATTGCAAAGATGAGAAATGGTTCCTAAGTCATCTTACCCCATTGGGGGTCCCTGTCTGTAGTTTTGTGCCAAAGGGAGAGAGGGAGCCGTCCCCAGCTGGGGTCAAGTGCCAGTGTAAATCATAAAACGTGAGCCAACCCGCTAAGCAATGTTATGTATGGTAGAAAAAAAAACATTTAATCCATTTCCCATTCCTACAACACCCTTAGATTCTCACAGCACAAACACACTGGAAGCAAAAAAAGGCTTTCGAGCAAAGGGCAATAACGTGTCCTTTGGACAAAAGTGGCATGCAACACAGAGCAAGAGTTGCAAGATCTTGCGGCACGGATTTGATCTCAGATGGCCTTCACGAGTGGAATGTAGTATCTTATTTTTATAGTCATCCACTCTTTCGCCCCTCTTTGGTCCCCCTGCCTTCAAGAAGCGCGTCACCGCGCTGTCGCCAGAGTGCATCCTACACGATTTATTGAATGATGATATATCGTTGACTTATTGGACCCTGAGGGTAACTAAAGGGCAGCTCCTCGCCTCTACCGACCATCAAACATCTGGATACATTTTCCGTGCAGAAAGGGGTTTGTGACATGCAGTGGGAACGTGGATGTCATCACACAATAGCCAGTCCCGTCTTAAAGCAGGGACCCTCTTGGCACTTGCCTGGGGGGCCCCATGCTAAGCTGTGGACGTCCAGTGACCATTTACATATTATTCCTATGAGTGGCTGTCGTAGTAGTCCCAGCACACTGCTTTGCGAAAGAGCCCATAATGCTGTTAAGACGGCACTGCCGGCAGTCGACCTCCACCAGAAAACCTTGAACCCTTGGATGCAGGTTCGACCCTGTGACGTCCAGAAGTCTTCATTACACGGAACCTTTACTTTTCTTGCCCTACTTTCCCTGGAGCCGTGTTTTTGTGGATTATCACTCCCACTTTCTAGTTAGGGCCTTACAGAAACTACTCGTAAACTTCCCCTGTCTGTATGTATAACAAGCGTTTTTCGGGGAGACCTACAAGTTCTGCCGCTGCCCTGCGGTCAGCTTTTTGAACCTACACTGTCCATATTTAGCACATATTAGTGCCGATGTCATTTTGTCAATAGTCACTTAATGTTTTCCCTGTTGTTTCTTTCTCTGTCACGTGCCTGGGACCGACATGCAGTTATTCGCAAATCAATGGATTTATGAGAAATTTCGATGGACGATTCCCGTTCAAGACTGGAACACCGCCGCTGACAGGCCTTGGCAGCAAAGACGACGGCAATCGCAAGAACGAAAATCACAGTGCTCCGCCAGTGCTCGGTGATCAGCAAAGGGCCGCTCTGGTGAACCCTCTACGAGTGATGGATCTCAGTTCCACGCAGGCCCTCATCAATATGATGCGCAGTGCTAGTGCCCACAGTGCTTCCCACTTGGAAAATTATCTGCGAGGGACCCTCAAACGTCCATTCGGATTAGACGTCGAAAACCGCGCCGACCCCTTGGACCTGACGGTGAGTACCGCCAACAAAAAACTGAGGACTGACAGCAGATCGCTCCTGGATTCGCCCTCGTCGTTGAACGCTCGTTTTCACGGTGCCGCGGTTGCTGCCGGTGGCAAATCTATGCGCGATTTCCACGACCTGTTCGGTTCCTTCAAGAGTGACTCCGAAGGAAGTGACGTCGGTTCGGATGCGGCCGCCTCGCCCAAATCCGTCAACAGCAATAGTAGACTGTGGTCCACATCGTCCTCTCTCTTGCAAGACACTCTCAAACAGCCGCTGTCGCCTGCGACTGGGGGTGGGGGTGGTGGTGGCGGCGGCGGCGGTGACTCGTCGTCGCCCAGCCCCAACAAGAATGGCCCCATTTCGGACACAAGCGGTGGCAGTAGTGTGCCTCATCAACAACACCCTTGTCTGTCAACGTGCGCCGACAGATCTTGCGCTGACAATTCCGAGGCTGGGACCATTGCCAAATGGAGCGTCGAGGACGTGTGCAAATTTGTGGCGTCCATCGACACCTGTGCCGAATATGTGGAGGTAAGACATTCTTCTTCAGATATTTGTTTTTCTTCAACCTCGGTCTAGATGACCTCATTTGCGACTTTACAGCGTTCGGACGGTCACTTTGGTACCTCCTCTCCCACCTTTCCAATTGAAACCCTAATCCGGCGACGGGGCGGATGAGCGCGCCTTTCGAAACGTAGAATCTGAGCATGCGCTCTCGTAGTCACAAGTATTTCTATATTCTAATTGCATGCCCACTTTCTGACGTGGGCTATTCAACTGGTGGCTCACGGGCCAAATCTAACCCACATAGGCCTAGCAAGCAGCCCACGAATCATTGCCGAAAAAGGGAAATTTTTACCGTATTAATGACCTTTCTTAGCTGGGGCTCGAACCTCTGGTCCGTGACGAACACCAGCTTCTACATTTTGGCCCCTGACTAACTGTCACTGCCAATGACATTACAGTGAGGTGGGAAGGGGTGTGGTAGAGAGGAAGACAGCGAATGGGAAGGGAAGCCGTTTTGTATTTTCAAAATAGCGAACACGTGCTTTAGAGCACGTGGAGGAGGAAGCCGTAACCTTAGAAACAGTTCCCCACGCTATAACCATGGAAACATCACCTTCTCATTCTCCATAAATGAATGGAAGTCGAGTCACATACAGATTTGGAATATTGGCGGCACGTAGAAGGAAGAGGAGACACCCCACGTGGACGTGGTAACCATAGTTACTGGCTCCCGAAGCCACAACCATGGCAACCCGGCTCCATTGCATGTGAACAGTTGCTCTTTCGACGTTTAAAGAATAAGGGATGCGAAGTTCCCTTAAGAATTCGAGCACGTGCGCTGGCTGTGGACGAAACATGGATTATGTTACTAGGCAATTGAATTGTTGGTTCTGAGATCGCTTCCAGGTAGCAGTTATTCCCCCCCGCTCTTCATAGAACCCTTGATGGGGCATGTGTTTTCAGGACTGAGTAAAGAGACAGTTATGAAGGTGCCCATCTAGTAAGCAGGATGACCACAATTTATATTTGACTACTCGCTTTCACTACTCTCTCTCTCTCTCTCTCTCCCTCCCTCTGGATGTAATCACCTCCCCCCTCTACACCGAGGTCAGGGTTATTAACATGACTTACTTTTTTGACTTCACAAGAATTTCAATGTCTTACAAAAGCCAAACACACACACAAAAAAAGAAAACGCAGACAGCCCCTCCTTTATCCCCCACTTCCCCTTTTCCTCCCTCCACAATGTGCAGAAGGACAACATGGGGCAAGATACTAGCAGAGGGAGTGGGGTGGGAAATTAGGGAGAGAAATGGGCAAGGACAAAATAACTTGTAAATCCTCTTGTTCGTGACAGAACTACCTCAGATTTTTTATCAGTAATTTTTATTATCTAGTTTAGTCACACACACCAGCCAAAGAAACCTTTAAAAAATATTTTCTCTCTCTGTACGCATGCGCAAATTAAGTAAGGGGGTTTCCTTTCGACCATCGGTGGAGCAGAAATGAGAGATTTAATGCCATTTGTCTTTTCTTCATCTATTGTTATGTTGTTGTTGATTTTTTTTATTTTCAAACGGAAAGAATTCACAACTTGGCACTTGTCTGCCCTTTGTCTTTTGCTCTTAAGGGCATTTTTTTTATATTCAATTCTTGGCATTTCTTACCAGAATTTATTGGTCTCTACCGAAATTAATTATTGAATCGCAATCGTCCCACCAAGTTGAAGACCAATTAAAAAGTAGACACACTAATGACCTCCTAAGGTGGTTATCGTTCACGTTGCCAAAGTCGCATACCACAAATTTTGCAACAGGGTGTTGTTGCTTCGATCCCCACTGAAGGCCACCAGCAGGGTCCTTTCTACGCGACACACTTCCTTTTACGCCCACCATTACGCACGTCATCACAAAATCACCGTCTTCAATTCCGTCCGAGGAGAGTTGCTTCTTCCGAAAGCAAAGAAAAGTACACCTCCCCCCACAAGTGTCCTTTCCTTCCATTCCGAATCGGAAGTGGCGCAGGTGCGACTGTATCGCGTTGCACACACCAGTTCTCGTCCTGATCACTGAAGTTAAGCAAAGCAACCCCAGCTAGTACTGGCGTGGGTGACCACTTGCGAACACTGGGTACTGCTAATACCAAAAAATCGTCGTAACAGCGTAGTGTGTCTATGCAGTCTCTGCATTAGAACTACGCAGTAGACTGGGCTCCAATGACCTTTGTAGATGAAGGGCCCTAAAACACCAACAAAAAAACGGAAGTTGCGCCTTATGCTCTGCGTCAAATGCGCAGAAAGAAGATGCACGCAGTTCGGCAAAATATCCAGGTGTATGTAGAAGCGGTTCGTTCCCTCCTCCCTGGCGCCGGTGTCGGAAAAGTGCCCTCCCAACGAATGAAAGAGGCCGAAGTTAAAAAAAAAAAACCTAGGGGATGCGTTAAAAAATTCCACCCTGTGTCCCAGTGGGACAGTGCCAGAGGTAGGAGATGCGTCGGAAGGAAGGTCGGCTTAAGAGGAGGGGGGGGGGGGGCACGAAAGAATATGACAATCCCGGGTCATTTCCCACTGAGTTCCATACCACCCACCGTGTGTATGTGTGCGGCCATAGTCGTTCCCCGCGCATGTGCAAGTAGAAGGACGATCAGACTCGAAGACAGCATACAAACAGTGAGCAAAAAGGTCTTTGTACTGAAGATATGCCAGTGACCACGGGTCATTTGACCTGGTCAGTCACGCTATCCCAAGCCCTACTTCAAGTTTATTTTTCTCCTCCCGTTTGTATTTCTTTCATTTCAAACCTTAAAAAAAACTTGCACCTGGTGATAAAGACAATAGGGAATGGGAGGGGCCAATTCACGGGGTGAACAGGCACCTGTCAGGGGTGAAGGTGGACTATTGTCGTATCTATCAAGTTAACGGCCATTTTTTTTCCTCAGACATTTAAAAGGCTAACAAACAGGTTCATCAAGAGAAGGAAAGGGGTGAATCGAAGACGACTGGTTCCTCACTCCTTAAATTGTTGGCTAATCAGAGCGCGGTCATCAAAGAGGTTGGACAACACCCTACTTTTTACCACCTTTTACCCCCCCCACCCTTCACTTTTCTGTTCCCCACCCCATTTAAAAAAATCGTTGCTAGTATGTTCTCCTCGTGTTCGTTCGCGAAACGTTCGTTTAAATTCGATTAGCCCTGTTTGGAAAAATCCTACGTCGGTTGTCCATCACTGGGCAGGGTGGGAAAGGGTGCCAGCTAGGTAGGTTGGCCGGTCGAACCAGGAAGAACTCATTTCCCCACTTTTATGGACCATAAATATTTGAGCCATTCAAATGCATCTGGCGTATTCGTTTCGCTGGACAAAAGGGGGAAGTAGTTTCCTGGAAATGTGTTGTCATGGTCGCCTTTTGTTTTGGTCAGATTCTATCGCCTCCCTCCCCCATCCCCAAAAAGCTGGATCTGTTGAAGAGTCCTATCACATATTTGGAACTCACACCAAAGACACGCTCGGGCTGTACTCGAGTATCACACACCATCACGCACCCCATCCGCCACAGACCACTGCGGCATTTTGAATTTAAGTGTTACTTTTCAGTCGTTTGTAAATGACCCCTTCCGCTGTTGCTATAGGAACAACACATTTTATGAACGGGCCTATCACTGGTGAGTCGAATTGGTTCGTGCAAGTTCCGTAGAGATTCCCGAGCTCAAATCAACCAATCATGCCCAAGCACGTGCTTCGTGTGGATTACCCACCTTGAATCAACCAATCAGAAGAGAACGCGTGCTTTACAACTCTAATCAACCTGACCAACACCTGTTGCAATCATGTGAGTTGAACCCGTGTTTTCAGATTCTTGAGAAGAGAGGAAGGGGTCAAAGGCATTAGATGCTTTAATTTACATCACAGTGTCAAAGCAACCAGCAACGCTTTTCCCGCCTATGGCGAGGGTCGGGTACCCACAAGGGTGATCTATTGCAGGGGTGGCCAACAAGTCGATCGCGATCGACCGGTCGATCTGGAAGCCAATTTTGGTCGATCGCTCGCGAGTGGTTCTAGGTTCGATACTGGACCGAGGTGGGTCCATTATCGAACCTCCCCTCCCCACTTTGACTATGCATAGGACAACAAGTCTATCGCGAAACTTTTTTTTAGATAAACAGTGTTTTTCTGCAACCGGTTGCCGACCAAAGCTGCAACCCCTATGCTTATTTATCGCTGGTTCACTGTTCATTGGGGCACTCCACCGACGCCAGGTGGGGCGAGCTCCTCCATCTAGAAATTTTGCCTCATCTACCCGTTGCAGAGAAGAGAAGGTTCTTTTCCGTGTAGTGGTAATATCGTGCAAACGCCAGAAAGACGCCAAGCCCCCACCTCAGTCCAGTATCGAACCTAGAACCACTGACGCAGTTACCGAGCACGCTACCCACTGCATCCTACTAAGTGGCAACCCCTATGCTTATTTAATGTCTGTCAGCCTGCTATTGGTTGGGGCGCTCCACCCACTCAGGAGGGGACGAGCTCCTACACCTGGGTTCTTGTACGTGCAGTGGTAACGTCGTACGCACTGCTTTACTTTCCTGGTACTCGCCTCGATATCTCTCTCTTTCCGCTCGAAAGAAGTCGATCCAGTATCGAACCTGGAACCACTGACGCAGTTGTCGAGCCTCTAGTGACAGTAAATAGTGCGTATTTTTTTTCTTCAAAAATAATGGTAATGGAGGTGCATCAAGAGTTTAAAGACTGGGAAGGTCAGTTGGTAGGAGGCGACAATGGATGTCAAATTTGTGCTTCCTTCCTGTTGCTCCCCTCCTCCCTCATACATTTTATTTCTTCTTCTTGTTTTTCCCCCAGCTGGTCCCCTGCTCACCAATTTCTTATCCTAAAGTACATTTTTTTCCTTTCTCTCTCATTCTGACAAGAAACGAAATTCTCGTGAAATCCGTAAATTACAGGGTACGAGACCTGAAAACGATAATAAGAATTGTCTTGGCCGAGTCGAAAGTTGTCTCGACTCCATTATCTTTGAACCACGACGACGACAACCACCACCACCGGGTACTTCAATTTTCTCGAACCTCTCCTTTGTCCCCCCCACCCCCTCTTCGCCACGACTACTATATACTGCTACTACCACTACTCCACTGACTTTCTCCCTCACGTTGTCCATTGTCCCAACCTCTTCAACCCTCTCTCTCCCCTTGCCTGTAAGGACCATCGAATTGTCCATTTAAGACAATTATAGGCGAATAGAAAGGAAGGGAAAAATGTTCCCCCACCCCCCCTTCAAAAATTGATAGAGGCTGTTGTTTTCTTCTGTCTTGAACCCTGACCACCATAGTGAAAACGACATAAATTAATCTTACCTGGGTAAATTAAATGTCGCGCCTAAAGCATTGGGAGGAAGGGGGTAAGGTAATTAATTTTGCGATTTGACCAATTAATGATTCAAATATTGCATGTTTTTTCTTTCCAAATTTGCTAGTGGCTACTTGGTGATCATTGGTGGCTGCATCTTGCAGAGTGAGGGCAGCGTCACCATAATGACCACCGGTGTAGTTTAAAATAAGAGGAGGAGGAGGTGGCCATCACCATCTTGCGCAGTCCCAGCAGTAGATGAGGGGAGCGGCAATGACAGCATCGAGTGTCCTAATTGACAACCTTTATTTGACCTACAAATATTGCATCCTAAAGTGGAAGAAGAACGAGGAGGAGGCCAGTAGCCTCAGCTCCATGTTCCATGAGCGCCTGCATTGCGTTGGACACACCAGTTCTCGTCCGATCACTGAAGTGAAGCAACGCAACCCCAGCTAGTACTAGGATGGATGACCGCTTGGAAACACTAGGTACTGCTTGCTAAGACCCAAAAATTGTCCTAACAGTGTAGTATCTGCGCAGATACTGCAGTAGAACTACGCAGTGGACAGGGCTGTAATGACCACTGTAGTTGAAGTGCCTTAAAACACCAACCAAACAAATAAATCCATGCTACATCCACGTAAGCCCAAAAGACCTGGACAAGGAAACGAACCGGCTTACTTTGGATGCTTCATAAGAGAAAGTGTAGCTTCAATTTAAGCTACACAGCAGATCCGCTTTTTGGCGGGTGTGGGGCTCATTTATTGGCGTTCAGGAGTTTATCGAATGGCTTTCACATGCTGCTAGACAACACACACACTCAAGTGTCGTTGCTCTCCACGGGTATTGATTTTGACCGACCCTCAAACCACTCGGTCGTTCCCGTCCCCTTCCCGTCCTACCTCTTCTCCCCTCACAACCTCTAGAAAAAGACACAAAAAAATTTAATTTCCATAGAACCGCCTTTATCGAAGTCCTCCGCCCTTCTTGTAGTACCTTTTCTGTCCTATTCTACCTTTCTTTCCCACCACCGAAAATGTCGGGAGGCCGAGAGGGGGAAAAGAGAGAAAAGGTATGCTCGCAAATTTGACAATTGTCCTAAGAGCCGCCCGCCACTGCCTAAAAAAACAGATATTTTAACCCTTTTTTTTATATACTTAAAAGAAACGTTGAGAAAATGTGTATAATTAAACGGGTGTTATCGATGATTTCACTGTGATAATGTCAACGTGACGAAATTCCAACTTGGGACGAAGGAGAAAGAGAGAGGAAAAAATGGAGTCAATGCCATTAGAGGGAAGGGTTAAAACGTCCCATTAATAATAATGAATTTCGTAGAGGTGTAATAATAGTGGGATCACGAGGAGAAAAAAAAAGTATAAGCATTTTGTTTCGATGACTTTTGGCGGTTGGTGGTAAGTAGTGGTGTTAACTTGATGACTAGAACTGCTGCTACTATTACTACTAGTGCTACCCAGCCGAAATTGAATTCATGATTGCTGCGCGCTCCTCCTCCTCTCTCTCTCATTTTTTTTTTTTTTTTTTGGAAGTCACTCGCCCCCACCAACAACTACATTCTGATTGAAAAAAATATATATTCAACGGGTTGAGGAAGGAAGAGAAAAAGAATGCATAGAGACAGACCCATCAAGTTTCGTGTGAACCGAACCAAAAAAAGAAATTAATTTTGGCGATAGTTCAAGATACTTCCTTGGCATCCCTTGTCCCAAAGACGAAGGAGGTGCCCCATCCTCAAGCTCTAAAACGTCTTCTTATCAGAAAATCCATGTAGAAATTGAAGAAAAGCAACTGACGTTCATGCATGCGCGACCCCCAAAATAGGGGATGGATTTTTTTTATTTTGTTGGTGTTATAGGGCCCTTTTCCACTGCCCCGTCCACTGCGTAGTTCTAATGCAGAGACTGCTTAGACACTACACTAATGCGACGATTTTTGGTTGTTGTTGTTTGTTAGAGTTTAAGGTCCCGTCAACTACGAGGTCATTAGAGACCCGTCCACTGTATAGTTCTAATGCATATACTGCACAGATACTACACTAATGCGACGATTATTGGGTATTAGCAGTACCCAGCTTTCCCGAGCGACCACCCATGTCAGTACTAACTGGGCTTGCGTTGCTTAACTTCAGTGATCAGACGAGAACTGGTGTGTCCAACGCAATAAGCCGCTCCCCGGAATAGAGAGGGAGAGAGAGCGAGAGAGAGAGAGAAAGGAAAAGTATTCGTTGCGTTTATCAGGTTTTCAATTGGGAGATCTATATAGTGCGGAAGCCCACGACAGGGGAAAAAAACTTACACCTGGGCGACTCAGCGACGAAAGGGCTCTTATCGTGCAGTGGTGACGCCCTACGCCAGCTGCCTTACAATGAGACACCATCGCTTTTTGCGCAACTCGGACTTTCGTTCCTTCTCTTCCCCAGTAAACAAAGCAGACTCGAACTTGCAACCAGGAACTGAAGACACTGAAGTTAAGCAACGCAACCCTAGCTAGTACTAAGATGGGTGGCCGCTTTGGAAAACTGGCTACTGCTAACACCCAATAAGCGTCGCATCAGTGTAGAAGGCCCCTAAAACACCAACAAAAAAAGGGACTCGAGAGTCTAGTACTCTACCAGCCACCGAGGCAAGCAGCAGAGACCAGTGTCGTTCGACCTCCCCATAGCACTTCCCGTTTCCATGACAACAATCCTGTCCAACATTAGAATCCTAACATCCTCTTCGTACTTGGAAAATTACGTGCGCTTGTGGCGTTTAAAATTTTTATTCAAATTTTTACCAGTTTTAAAAAGGTTCATGTATTCCTTTTTTAAAGTTACTCGTCAGCTGTGAGAGAGAGACATTTTTTTCGCTCTTTTTACAATAAAAATGTGCTTTTTGTTACATTTTCTGTAGCACGGTGGCGACGCACATGGTGATGGCGGTATCTCTTTCCTCGTCATGGGACAGAGCTGCTCTTACAGCCTGGAGAGAGACAGAGGGAGAGAGGGAACGAGATGAGAAGGAGTAGTTAGTTAGTGACAAAACTTACCTCCTCAAAGAAACAACCGAAGGATGGGGGGTTGAAGGCACATAGAAAATGAACTGTTTCCCCCGTTTCTACTCATTTGGAAAGCAGAAAAAAAGACGGGTCACATACAAATTGGGGAGGGTTCACTCACACACACTGCAACTATTTTATGTGTCCATTTCTATATGTAGCTCTTAGTTGGAGAGCTGACGCATAAAAGAAAAAGAAAAAAATGCACCACCTCAGTCATGGCAACCCCGAGACCTCCTACTGCGAATTCAGACATACCAAGGGTGAACCCTGTGATGAGGTGGATGAAGCTGTATCAAAGAGAGAAGGGAGCGGGGGACAGCCGTAGGGAGATGTTAGCAGTTTCAGAGTGAGACAGATGGGGCAGAGGTGCAGTTATGGGGCAGCAGAATGGACAATGGGATAAGTAGAACCGGCATTGGGATAACAGAATGATCATGTGGCGGCTTTGTTGGTGTTTGACGGCCCTTCAACTACAAGGTCATTAGAGCCCCGTCCACTGTGTAGTTCTGATGCAGGGACTGCACAGACACTACACTAATGGGACGATTTTTGGATACTAGCGGTACCCAGTTTTCCCAAGCGGCCACCCATGTCAGTACTAACTGGGGTTGCGTTGCTCAACTTCAGTGATCAGACGAGAACTGGGGGACAGAGGTGTAGAGTTGGAGAAACTGCGTACAAACGGAGGCAGAAGCCCAAAGAAACAGTCCTATAAAATCCATCCTTTTTTAAACTACCCTTTATAGACCCTACGTTCTTCCTCGCCCTGCTCCATCTTACTTTTCTGGCCCCTTTGCCTTTCTCATTAAATAAGCAGCAACAAACTCTCAAGGCTTGGCATTCAGTTCAGTTTTGATAAAAAAAAATTTTTTTTGCTACAGAAAAAAAAAGATGGTACCCATTCTTTTTCTCTCAGAAACAGAAAAGACGACGCTGCTGGCAGTGGACGTCAAACTGCCCCCTACCGTGAGTTCATGAATGCTAAAGATATAATTAAGTAAAGGCGCTGGGAGGGAGTGGTACGTATGTAGTGTGAGGAGGAGGAGGAGGAGGAGTGAATAAGTAGACAGAAAAAGAACTACACGAGAGAGGCAAAAAAATGACAATTCCCCCATCCCCCAGGTCATCCTAGCCCATCTCTGTCACACACACACCCTATTCAAATCTTACCTTCTTCGATCCCCCCCCCCTCCTTATTTCACTTAAAGTTAAAGAGGTTGTGATTTAGAGAGGAGACAATGAAGGTTGTGGGGGGAGGGGGGTAAGAGGGCCAAGGAAGTAGGAGTACGGAAGGAGGAGGGGGGGTCAGAAAAAGAGAGCAATCTTTCGCCCGCACACATACACAGGGGCACATAACACTTTAAAGAAAGCTCAATTAAACTAAATCTTTTCAAAGATAAGACATGTTAACAACAAAACAAGAACAGACAGCAGACCTTTCTTGAAATGGGAGCATCAAAAATCTTATGAAGCCCTCCTCCTCTCCATCTCCCCATTTAACCCTACCGCGCTCTCTCTCTCTCTCTCTCTCTCTCTCTCTCTCTCTCTCTCTCTCTCCTGTCGTCCCCAAATAAAATCTATCATGAAGTAGGACCTCCCTTCCTTTGCTTCTAAGAGAGGTTGTGGTTGGAAACTTGACTACAGAGATGTATCTAAAAAAGAGGGGGTTAGGGGGGGAGGGCTAAGAAAGGATGTGTGGAATTGAGGTGAAGGTGCATACAGAGGTGCCTCACACAACTTTTTCAAAGCATCCTCTTGTTGCTCTCCGTTTCCACGCCCAAGAAATCTCTGATGTAACCTCACATTTGACGTCCTTTTTTTCTTCTTCTCTCAATCACTCACAGAGGAAGAAGGTGATGCCCTCCACAACTTGGAAAACAGCTCAAGGATGCTGAGGGGGCCCATTATAAGAAAAGAGGCGGAACAAGGAATACAAATTCCTTTCTATCCCCCCCCTTTCCCCGTATTAACGTAGATTCGTGATCTAGTAGTCTAATTCTCCTCTCTTCTTTTCTTTAAAAGAGAAGAGAGGGGGGGGGAAGAGCAGCAGAGGTCCCACTGTTGTTGTTGTTTGCTGCTGCAACTCTTCCACCAACCCTTTTTATTGATCTCAGAGTGTGTTGATATTGTCTATTCTTGTCTCTCTTCTCTATCTGAACTCCCTTGCCTCCCCATCCCAAAAATTCAACTCCTTAGATCCTGTAACCACGCCCAACATCTCAGCATCTCTTCTTCTTTCCAAATTGTTGCAGTCACATCGCCAAAAGAGATGGGGATGCTCGATACGTGGCCCTTATTAGGACCGGTTAAAGCAAAGAAATGCCTCGTCATTCGAGGGCCACAATGTGCTCGGCACCCCCTTCCTCCCCTTTACCCTTCCTTACGCAGCTACCTCCCCCCCTTCGCCTCCTCCCCGAATAACTTCAGACGAGTTGACGTTAAATATGCATCATTAAGAAAGGCTAGTCTTGCTCTGTTTAACAAGCATCCTGAAACGAACCAGTGATTGGGAGATCGAGGAGAGAAGGTGAGAGAATAGAGCGAGTGGGGTGTGCGTGTGTGCTTGCGGGGGTGGTTTCCTCTTTGTTTTCGGATGTCTTCACACCACCCTCCTCCTCCTTTTTCCTCTTGTTCCTCAAAGAAATAATATTTTGAAAACATGAGTTTACAATAATTTGTTCGTCTCGCACTGCAATGAACTGAGTGACCCCTTGTTGTGTCTTCTTCTTCTTCAGCTATGTATAGTCTTTCTATCTCCGTCCTGTCAGTTCTCACCCCTTCCCCCTCCCTCCTTTTTCCGCCCCACCCATCCCCTCCCCTTGTTACACCCACGTAACACCTATTCAGCCCCTGCTCAATCACTCTCATCTCACCATTTCTACTCCACCCCCTACATTTTTTTGATTTATATATTCCGAATCGCTGGACTAGCAGCTGTGCATAGGATGTAGTAATGTAAGAACTGCCCCATTGCACTCTCTTTTCCGAATCGAGCACTAATTCTCCAACCATGTCCGGGACGGGGGAGGACCAGAGAGGAACTAGAAAAATATGGGTTCATGTAGGGCCGGGACTAGTGAGATTGATATTTCCTCCTCATCATTAACCTCTGCCATCAGGATTCGAACCTGGGTTTATCATCTACACCAGTAGTTTTCAAACTTTGTCGACTCACGGAACCCTTAGAACTATAAGATGTTTTGGGGGAACCCAATCTTGCCGCTGGCTAACGAATTTTCATTTTAACTCGCGGAACCTCCAGAGATGTATTGCGGAACCCTGGGGTTCCGCGGAACACAGTTTGAAGACTGCTGCTCTACACTAATATCGGTGAACTGAAGTACGTTTTAAGAAATAGAACACAGAGGTCAGCTGACCTCTCTCCCTTCTTACTGCTTTGGATTATTTGGTCTGTTAAGGTCGCGGAGGTTCTAACACCACCGCCACGAAGGGACGAGATCCTACACTCGAGAATTTGGCCATTTTTCACGTGCACCATCATTCCCAACCCTTTTTCACCGCCTATGGTGGGATCTGTTGCCTACTGGGGCACATGAGTGATCTCAGATCTCAGTTGGACGGCATTTCAACGCCGCCGGCTACCAACCTAACGTTTATTTATCTTCGGCCTGTTTTTCTTCATTGGGGAGCTTCTCCACCGACATCAAGGGGGCTCGCTGTCTCCCCTTCGAACGGAGAATAACCACTAACGCAATACACACACACTACATTTCTGCACACCACACGCGTGTCCGGGATCAACAACAACACTTTATCTGACTCCCATCTGGGGAGAGGGCTTAGCTGGAATTTTCACCCCCCCCCCCCCAGGAAAAAGTCACTTTTGGCGCCACCTCCTGGCCCTCTCGTGACAATTGTAATTATGTATTATCCATTTGACCCCGCCACCAGATGCTGTGCCCGGGAACAGACGCGCTACTCCACTTGCCTCCTTAGGGTTTGGCCTGTTATGGCTGCTTGGCTCTATAGCATGCTGTAGAGATACACAGAAGAAAAAGAATCCGGAACGCCGCAAGACACACTTGAGGACGGTCTCGAAAGCGAGGGAGCGGCTGTCTTGCGTTGGACACACCAGTTCCCATCTGATCACTGAAGTGAAGCAACGCAACCTAAACTAGTACTGGCATGGTTGTTTGTTGGGGCTTTAAGGCCCTTCAACTACAAGGTCATTAGAGCCCCATCCACAGCATAGTTCTTATGCAGAGACTGCACAGACACTACATTAATGTGACGATTTTCGGGTATTAGCAGTACCCAGTTTTTCCAAGCGGCTACCCATGTCAGTACTAGCTGGGGTTGCGTGGCTTAACTTCAGTGATCAGACGAGAACTGGTGTGTCCAACGCAATTCACCGCACCCGGCTAGCATGGTTGACCCCTTGGGAACACTTGGGACTGCTAATACCCAATAATCGTCGTAACGGCATAGTGTCTGTGCAGAATCTGCATTAGAAACTACACAGTGGAAGGGGCTCTAATGACCGTTGTAGTTGAAGGGCCCTAAAACACCAACAAAACAAACACGGTCAGTATCGAACCTCCCACTTCTCCACTCTCCTTGCGTTTAGCTAAAAAGCATTTCGTTTAACTACGCCCTAGTTAAATAGACTATTAAACACATCTGAATACAATGAAAAAAAGAGAGCGCCTGTGAAATTTCTCGCATTCCAATATGCCCGTAATTCTTTTTCAACAGAAACAAAATGGCCGGAGAACTCCCGCCCGATTTCAAAAGGGAGGGGGGGGGGGTGTCTCTCTTGCCAATTGTTGGCCGAAAACGAATAGAATAACAACAAGGCCGAAAAAAAATGAAATTCTAGTAATTACATTCTAGCAACACAATAACCGCAAAGTTAAATTCGAACTCAAATTCACAACTCACTTCCGGAATTTGATGAAACCATTCCTATTAAGACGTTTGGTACAAGATATTTTTAACTCCTCAGAAAACCGAGAGAGTTGTTTTAAGAAACACCTCTTTTTTTAAAGTAAGGAGAGAAAGATAGAGAAAGTGAGTTGGGGGGGGGATCTCCTCATCGTCAACCCTTCAACACCACCACCATCACCACCCCTGTATTTAAAGATGCGCGGGGGTGGAGCGCCGTATTCCCTCTTAATATTTGCGTGGGTCTTATTTTGACAGGTACCACAAAGATCATCTTTCTTTATTCATACACCTCGCTCTTATATTTAATCTGTCTTAGATTTTGCTTTCCTAAAAGACGTTTGTCGGATGGCCACTGACCTCATACTCTCCCCGGTCCTCCTTCACAGGTCCCTGTGTCCCTCCCCTCTCTCCTCCTTCTCAGAGAGAGAGAGACCCACCAACGCTAGTTCCACTCGGTTGCTTTCCCACAGCCTGTAAAACGCCTTTTCTTTAGACAGGCCCGACTGACTAATGGAGGGAACGGGGGCCAAGAGGAGAAAAGGGAGAGAGGGAGGGGGGACACCATAAGAAAAGGAGATGGTGTCACGCCTACACCCCAATCAACAAAATGATGAATTTTAACACTTCTTTGGTTCTTTTCAGACCAGAGTTGTTTATTGTCTGTATTTTATGGACACCTCCTGCACCCTCCTCTCTATCACTCAAACGCTAGTATAAACAGCAATTACAGCTTGAGTTGAAAGTGCACACGTTCGCCTCCCTGTCCGTCCGACCCCGGTCATTCTTCTTTCCAACAAACAGGAAACCCCTCCAAAGCAACCTTGATGTTTCCCACTACTACTAGGGATTCTTGAGGTCACATTGTTTCCTTTCGCTGGTGTTTTAGGGCCCTTCAACTGCAAAGGTCATTAGAGCCCCGCCTGAGGTCAGTCACTGATAGTGGCGTAACTGGAGTAAACGTCGCCCTGGACGGTGTCCGCATTTCCCGCCCCGTTTTCCTTTACTTTTACTCCTCACGTACTAGCTACGCCACTTGTTGCAGGTACTAGCCTGGCCGAATGACACTGTCTTTGTGCCTTTACCAATCTCGAATGGGATACAGGTCCTACACTCAGGTGAAAGTGAGTTCGATGTGACCAGGGAAGACAATAACACTAGATCGCCGCACATGGTGTTACGATGTTAAGCGCCAAACTGAAAACAACCCCGGAAGTGGAAAATAGGTGAGGACGGTGAAAGGGCTTAAGAACTCGCCCTACACTGATCTCCAATCGGATTATCCCATGTAGGCATGGATATCCGATGAGGTGGATGGGGCATCTGCTTCACTGACCCCTCTGGGAGTCGAAACAGTTCTTTCTTGCACGCCGCCTACCTTTCGGCCTTCCCCCAAGTCTGACTCAGGGCTGCCCCTGCATCTGTAGTGTCGAATTTACGAACAGACCACGTAAGCACAGACTTAGAACCCTAACAGGACCTAGTATCATTAAAGGGGCACCGAGACTTTCTGATATTTCTCGGTAAAACCTTCTTTAGTGAGCCGCCCGTTCGAGATTTCTTCCTAGGGCCCATAACTGCCTTAGCCCACCCATGTTCAGATGAGTGTAAATGGAGAGTAGACAGCTGAAATATTTCAGTGGCGGCGAGTTCATTTCCTGCACAGACCACCTCTCACATTCTCACTATCCTTCCTTCTCTTCGTGGTCGTCCACGTCCTCCTCCTCTTGCCGTTTGGTCGGCGTGTCCGCTTTCGGACACGAGTAGGCGAATGGACAAGTCACCCCGCTCCACTCCTTTAACCTTTGCATCCCCAAATTTCGCTTTATTATTGCGGAAGAAGTGGTGATGAAAACATATCAGGTTGAAAAGGGTTGAGTTTACAAGAGTGCAGATTTGGCGATAATGAAATGCATGATAACTTTTTAAATCCTAAAAGATTTTTCTTCAAGTTTAAGACGTTTTCTTTTTGTTGTTGTTGTTGTTTTTAAACTTGTACACCTGTGCCAATAACATTTTTTTTCCAAAAAGAAAATATGCTGAAATGAGAAAGAGGTGCGAATGGGGTACATGCCGATGACAAGTGACTAAAATGGGATGGCTCATACAAAAATGACAACCCACGACATCTGCATTTCAGCGTCTCGTCGGCCCGATTTAACCTTTACGCCTTCCTGGTCCTAACCTTTTCTTTCCTTCCCATTGCTTCCTACTCCATCCGACGACGACCCCTCATACAGCACTTAACCACCATCTGTTTAATCTTGACCTTTGAATGAACTTGTCGCCTACAAGTTCAGCATCTTTCACATCTTGAAGAAGGACTACAATTGAGTGCAGGCGGAGTAACAAGGGAGTTGGGCGGGACGCCACATTCTCTCAGGGTCCCGTATGACCTCACCCGTCAGAACCAGAATGGGGAACCTGCAAGCCTGGACTCATCATTAGTCAAGGACGCCCATTAGGCCCAGCGCAAAATGAGACGCAGTCTCCGCAGGTGACGCAGGGTGACTCACCATAAATTTCTGCGGCTCACATGATAGTATGTAGTTGCGCATGTTAAGTCTCAGGGTGACGTGACTTAGTGCCGGCGCCACGTAACCCTGCGGAGCGCAGTGCCAATGCCGCAGTTTCCTGCGGGAAGTTGGCGTGACAATAATAAAAAGCGGTGCGAAGCAAAGAAGTCCTCTTGTTATTTGATTCAAGTATGGTGAAAAAACTGCGATTCAATGGGCGGTGATTGCCTGATAGCAGAATTTTGCAAGGCTGCTACACCCTGCGTCACCCTGCGCCTTGCCTTACTGAACCCACCGAAGTAGGGCAGAGTTGGTTCTTTGCCTTGATTGTATCCCGTAAGATCTCTGTTCGTTCTCTACACCTGACTGAATCCCGTGGGTTCCCTTTCCTGATCCTGCCAAAATCCCTACGCTGATCAATTCATGTGGGTTTAATGCCCTGATAGTTCCCTTGTGCGGCCAAGTTGCGTTGGACACACCAGTTCCCGTTAGATCACTGAAGTTAAGCAGCGCACACCCACGTCAATACCAACTTAGGTGGTTGGTAAAGAACGTTGGGTGCTGCAAATTAACCGTCTTCCTCCTCCTTTCACCTACCTCCTCAACTCCCGCGGGCAGCCTCCTAAGGGGTTGACCTGTTATGGCTGCCTGGCTTACACCCCAACCCACCAACTAATCCAAGTATAATCCAAGTATCCCGGACTTGTGCGATGAGAATTTGGCAGTATGTGTCGACGTTATATGTGCATAATTTCTAACCATTTTCCGGCCTATGGCAGGGTCGGATACCCGTTTCTCTATTTCACGCAGTCGACCCACACCTAATGCCACAACTCTCCTGCTTCCTTAGATGCAACAAATTCCTTTTACCGGCCCCAAGCTGTGGGATGGGGATGGGTGGCAAGTTCCTAAGGGAGCGGCTAATTGCGTTGGACACACCAGTTCTCATCTGATCACTGAAGTTAAGCAGCGCAACCCTAGCTAGTACTGACATGGGTGGCCGCTTGGGAAAACTGAGTACTACTAATACCCCAAAAAAAATCGTCGCATTCGTGTAGTGTTTGTACAGTCTCTGCATTTAGAACTACGCAGTGGACGGGGCTCTAATGACCTTGTAGTTGAAGGGCCCTAAAACACCAACAACAAACAAGTTCCTAACCCGACAATTTTGCCAATCTACACGTTAGAAAGGGGTTCTATCCCGTAGCAGTGATGCCATCATGCACACCTCAGAGGTGCACTTGGAACATCCCTTTTGCGGGATCCTGAGAAACAACCAGTGACTCAAGACTACCTACGAACTATGCGAGACGCTCTGGATAAACGAAGTGGGAGGTCTGTTCTTACCGTCTGTCCCTCTAAAAAGTGGGACGCAGTCCGAAAAAGGGCTCCGCAACCTAGTTCATGAATAACTGATTTACGCTACCAAGCGGCCCTGTTTTCCTTCACCTCCACCTCCACCCAAAACTCCTCTTTCTACATCTGTGTTCCCATGATTTTTGGCCAGTTCTGTTCTGTCCCAGTTCCAGAAATTGGTGCTGCTGCTGTTTTTTGTTGATCGTCCCAAGAAGAGAAAAGGGCGTTAATTCACTTCACCGTTCAAATCTTTTTAAAAAATAAGGTCTCTTCTTGTCAAGAGAGAACCGTAAAATATTTCAGTTCAAGAGAGAATTTTGGCACTTCTATTGGCCTCCTCCCACCTGGCGGTGTCCTCTTTCCTTACCCCTCTTCCCCTCCCTCTGTGTCCCAACCTCATTCCACAGAATCTTACAATGACTTTCTTGCCCCCCTCGTCCTCCGACCCCCGCCTTAAATGCTTTCCTCGCTAAGTGCCAAGTTGAATAGGCCAAGAAAAAAGCTTATAAATGGTGTAAGAATGCGCACGACGGAGGAGCAGGTACCTACTCCATAAAGTAGATTGACCCTAACCTTTAACCTCTACAGCGTGCGGTGTCTGTATGACTCGTGAACCCATGTTTGTTGTCAGTTATTATATTTTTTTTGAGATAGGGAAGGAGGTGGCTCCACTGGAAACAATTATTGCCAGTATGTGAGAATGAAAAAAGGAGCTGAGAGTAGAACACTAGAGGGCAGCCAGCCTGCCGAAAAAAAAAAATAACACCCACCGACCCGTCCCAAACGCTGATGAAAGCTATCAAAAGAAAGCTTTCGATAGCGTCCCACATTAAGCACACCATTAAGCAACTAAGATTTATTTATCTCCCAAGTTGAAATTACTTTTAAATGAAAAGTGTAGGAGGAGGAGGAGGAGGTAGGAAGGGAAGGGTGCATGGGGAAGGTGGACGGGTGAGGGGTGATATGAAGTGCTCTAGATGTTTATCAATGATAGATTAGGAACACTCCTATTTGGCTTGTTGCTCGCACCCCTCACAAGCCCCCTTCCATCAGTCAAAAAAAGGGTTAAAGGGGAAGTCCCAACAGCTACAAAAAGACATCATAAAAACGGAGAGCAGGGGGGTGGGGGTGGGGATGGACCCCTTTTTTATGTATGATTTGACGATGGTGGGGGTGGACACGTTACGTTTTCTGTATGTCAAGATTAGAGGTGGGGGAGGGAGAGTGGGCTAGAAGCGGAGGAAGGGAGTGGCGTTCAATTTTGTTATCCAGTACAGTACACCCACATCATCAACAGAACAGAGTGGATTTGACCTCTAGTCATATTTGAGCATCTTTGTACCGTTCCTCCTCCCCCACCTCCATCTCCAGCGTCTTCTCTCCCTCTCACCCTTCGGCTTTAGTGGGTCCTCCCTCTCCCTTCCATGACTTTCTGGCGGTTCTTCAACTCTTTGAACTCACCATTATTATTTCCTTACTGCAGAAAGATTCAAATAAAATACTTCATCCATGCACCTATTAGAGGCGACATAGGGAAAGGGTCTCCTTCTCTTGTCACTGCCCAAGGTTTTACCCCTCCCCCGAAAACAGGGAGGAGAGGGCAAGTCCAGACCAGAGACTTGTCTATTAATCAGTTTCTGGGTTATTCCGCTGTTTGACGTCTAACATGCCACGCTACAGGTAACGGCTGCCCTGGGACGGAAGTCGGAGCTCAGAAACAAATCATCCTTGTTGGTCAGGATCGAACCTACGCCCATAAGGCCTTGACTGGTCCATTTCATTACTCATTAGAGAGTTTGTGGTGAACGTCGACGATGACGATACGATGTCAAATGAGGCAAATGCGCAAGCTCAATTGCTGATCTGCTTTTCGTGAGCATGCACAGTTGCCTCATTTGACCTCGTATCGTTCGTATCGTCATCGTCGACGTTCACCACTAACTCTCTAATGTCGACCTGTCACCGACGCTAGGGGGCGAACCTAGATCTGAAAATCTTTGCAATCTACACGTTTATTGTATTCCGTATAGAAAGGGTTCTTTTACGTGCAGTGGTGGCATCGTACACCCTGTCACTCCCATATGAGGCAGAAGGCACAAATGAGGCTTCACTCTCCCGCCTCAACCAGGATCAAACTTGTAACCATGGATTCACGAGTCATGTCCACTCTTCCCATGTTGGGCGAGTGAAATAGGAAGCCTCACTTCAGACCGCCCTGGCCTTTACGTAGTTGATACCGCGCCCGGCACACAATCTCGTGATCCATTCGGTACCATTCCTAAAATATTCGCCCCTATTCTGAAGAATCAGGGACAAGAATGGGGAGGCAATGAGGCAGAAACTAGGAATGTTAAGAATTCCTAACTCCCAAGAATTTTTTTAAGGAAAGAGTTAAAACGAGGACATTGCGGGAGGCGTTTACGAGTTAACAGTTGGGTGGGGGGATTTCGTTTGGTGGCAACTAGTAGGGAGAAGGAGAAAAACAAGTCCCTTATGCTCTAAATGACCACCGAGTTTCGCCAGTCTGCACGTTCCATATCCGCGTAGAAAGGGTTAGTTGTTGTTTGCTGGTGTTTTAGGGCCTTTCAACTACAAAGGTCATTAGAGCCCCGTCCACAGCATAGTTCTTATGCAGAGACTGCACAGACACTACACTAATGCGACGATTTTTGGTTATTAGCGGCACTCAGTTTTCCCAAGCAACCACCCATGTCAGCACTCGGTGGGGTTGCGCTGCTTAACTTCAGTGATCAGGCGAGAACTGGTGTGTCCAACGCAATTCGCCGCTCCCAGAAAGGATTCGTTTACAAGCAGGAGACAATGTACACCTCACAATATGGTTAGGCAAAAGTGACCCTGCCCAGAAACGAAACCTATCAGTTGAGCCTCATCGCTTACTGAGACCGACAGAGCGCCTACATTACGGCGGGCGACTCGGAAAAAAATTGGGGAAGACAGGCCCTTACAACAGCCTAACATACGTCTCAACTTCTTTTTCTACATGGCAGAAGGCGGAGTTGTACCTCTCATCTTAAAGAAACCAGGAAAACTGTAGCATAGTATCGAACCCGCACCGTGATCTCATGAGACAAACACGCCATCAATTCAACTGTTAACGTGTCAAATATGCGCGGGGGTCATTCACAATTAAACGTGTAGCAAAAAACCATGGTTTTTAAAGTAGCTTGTCGTCGTCTCAGCGCTGTTATTATCATCATCATCAACGTTGGGAAATTTTATGCTGACTCCTTTATAATTTAGGATTCTGATCGCTTCTAAGGAACTACCCCCTCGCCAGCCCCCGTTTTCATTCCTCCTTTCAGCCCTCTTCCCTCCTCCATTCGAGATCCCATCCAAGGAAATATTTTTTAATAGTCGTAAAAATATTTTTCACACAGTCATTATGAAGTCACCTGAATTTAATAATTATAATAAAGATTCTATATTTGTACTCCTTTCGTAAAAAAAAAACCCCGCCTCAGCCCCCTTTCTCCACGACAGAAATGAGGCAACGGGACGATTAAATCGAATACTTTTCGGTGTCGCTTCTTTTGTACGCCATCGACAGTTCAACTCTGAATGGGGTTAAAGAGCCAATTTCTCTCCTTTGTTTCGTTAATGTTTTAGGGCCTTTCAACTGCAAAGCCCCTGTCCACTGACAGAGCCTGCACTGACACTACGCTGTTATGACGATTTTTGGGTATTAGCAGTACCCAGTGTTCCCAAGCGGTCACCCATGCGAATACTAGCTGGGATTGTTGATTAACTCCAGTGATCAGGCGAGAACTGGTGTGCCCAACCCAAAACAGCTGCCCGCCACCCCAATTCCTCTCAGAATGGATCAGCTCCCCACTGCTCTGGGGGGGGGGGTTTGAACTCGGGATCACGTGCATGCCTATCTCAGCACCAAACACTCTCCTCCGTGGCTCAATTAGTAACTTAGTTGGCTCTCGCGCTCACGGTGATGCCCAAGGGAGACCTCAAACTCCCCTTTCGTCACTCGAACACTCACCCACCGTTTCGAGTCCGTTGTTGAAGGTCCCGTGGTTGCACTCAGTAAAAGGACCCTCTTAATACGCGGGGTGAGGGAGGGGAACATAGCTCCGGCAAAATTCCCAGATGTAGGAGCTTGGCACTCCCAAACCCTGACATCGAGACCACAGGAAGTAAACCACAAGGAACCACAGGAACAGCAAAAGGAATTTCACCGACAGGCTGTGGAGCTCAGGATCGATCCTGTAGTTAACTACTCCAGAGGCAAACACACACACACACTCTCCACCGGCCCTACCAAACCACCACAACTCGTCTAACGCGTCTTTCTAACTAGTTAAGGGGTCGACGACGCTTGAACAGATGTCGGATGGGATCAGACACAACATTCATCTTGACGCCATTGTTTTTCGCTTCGCCCCCTCTCCTTCTCCTCTTCCGACTCCTCCTCCTTAACCCCTCCCTCCGCTCCACAAACAATAAATAATAATCGATTATTAATGATGTTTATGAGTTTGATTGACACATTTCCTAATTAGTAACCTGTCCAATTCCTTGATGATGTCCTTGTTGAAGAGGAGCGGTGGTAGGAGAAGGGTGTGTTGGTGAGGAGCGCCACGGTGCTAACACAACAGGAGGCCCTGTGCCGAGTAATGAAGGTTCACCTCAAGATATCAAAGTTGTTGACACGTTTATGAGTGACCCTCGTTTTCCGCCATCTTGTTCCCCTTCCCCCCTCCCTTTCCTATTATCATTAATCGCATACACGCATTCGTAATTAGCCTCAATACCAGATTCAAATGAGGGCTTTTGCCCATGGGCGACATCCCTTTTTTTTCCCTTCTATCGCAGGATGCAGATAATAATCACATCTGAACGCCGAGATACACAGACAGGCAGACAGACACAGACAGAGATTGGAACGGGTCAACTTTTTATGGTTGCTTTTTGCGTTTCTCCTCCTAATAATGTCCATTGTCTAAATCGGTCGAGGTTGTCCTCTCTCACCCCCTTTTTTTTTGTTGCACTAGTGGTCGGCCACTTTCGTTTTTCGTGGCCATACTTAAGATTGCTATTATTTGATACAAAAATGACAATTCAAAAACTAAACCCTCCTCTCCTGTCCACCCTCCCTACTGCGGTAAATATGTTGACATGTCATTGGGTGTCACTTCTGCACAAGCACCCCCTCCCTAAATGCAGTTTGTTTAATGCTGTTATTTAGCGGGTTATTGAGTATGTATTCTATAGCTCTTACACCTGAGCATTTTACCGGATCTTTACGTATTAAAAGGGTTTTATTCCGCCTTAGTGGCATCAGCTTCGATCCTAGACCGAGTATCGCGTGACTTCTTTTCGATGGGAAGTAAAGCCGGTGCGCGCGCGCGCCCCGTGAAGTTGTTTGTTGGCATTTTAGGGCCCTTCAACTACAAAGGTCATTACAGCCCCATCCACAGCATAGTTCTTATGCTGAGACTGCACAGACACTACACTAATGCGACGACTTTTGGGTATCAGCAGTACCCTGTTTTCCCAAGCGGCAACCCACGTCAGTACTGGCTGGAGTTGCACTGCTTAACTTCAGTGATTAGACGAGAACTGGTGTGTCCAACGCGGGCCCGTCCAACTCAATTCGCCGCTGCCGAAATTTTTCCCTAAGAAGTGGATAAATTTGGTGGTTGCTCACATATTATCCGTCTCGGTGGCGTAGTGAGTAGCATGTCCGTAGTTCTAAGTTCGATACTGGACCGAGGTGGATTGGCCTCTTTCGGGCGAGAGAGAGAGAGAGAGAGAGAGAGAGGCCCAGAGTGAGCCTTCTTTCGGATGACACGTAAAACAGAGGTCCCGTGTGGTGTACGATGGCATTTGCTCGATGGCAGACTGCACAGACTACACTAAATGCGACGATTTTTGGGTATTAGCAGTACCCAGTTTTCCCAAGCGACCACCCATGTCAGTACAAGCTGCGGTTGCGCTGCTTCACTTCAGTGATCAGACGAGAACTGGTGTGCCCAACGCAATTCGCCGCTCCCGCGCCCTGTGAAGGTGAGCACGATGTCACCAGTGCTCCTTCGAAATGGCGTAAAATGTACGCATAGATTGGTACAAGTTCCCCAGGTGTTTAGGAGTCCCCCAGGTTCCCGTGTAGGAGCTGGGGGTTGCGTTGCTTAATTTCGGCGATCAGACGAGAACTGGTAGTCGAGGAAGAGGAGAAACTGGACAGCAGGGGTAGTTTTTTTACAGGTGTAAGGGGCGCGTAACTTTCCCCTATCGTGACCCATGGTTACAATATTTTTTTTTTTATTAACAGATAGTAATCATTGTTTTACTGCTTTTTTTCACTGATTTTTCTTTTTCTTCAGGTATGAAACCCGAATAATTTTAAAAAGAAAAATTTCCAAATGTTCATTAGTTTAGTACCATTACAGTAATTTTTTATTCTTATTAGACAGAAACAAAAATTTATAGTCGTTAGTAAGTTTTAATTTGAAAGTTTAACCTCATTCAGCGTAAAAATTGGGCGTCGAGGGATGGTCAAGCTGGACACGTGTATGTATGTGTGTGTGTGTAGCAGATGCTCAGGCACACAAAGAGATATTGCGCAAAAATCTATCCTACTTTTGAGACCCCATCCATCTCTCGTCGACCCCCTATTCAATTGAGGGCGGAACCAGATTGCCCTCCCAAACCACAGTCCTATGCAGAGACAGGTAAAAACGAATAAACTTCAAAATTTTAGTTCACGACCACGGAGTTTTCAATTAGTTTTCTTAATTTCAAAGTAATAAATTAAAAAAAAAACTGCCCCTACCCGCCATTCTCACCATACCTGGTCTCTCTCCCTCCTCTTTCTATTGACCGGCCCGACGCCGAGGATCCCAGGCCAGGTGAAGAGATAACTTTACACCTGTAAATTCAAGTCCTCTGCCTAGTCAGTTTACTCCGGCTAATGTGGGCCTCTCACCATGCCAACACCACACAGGGTGGGAGGGCCATGGCTTTACTTCCCATCCGAAAAAAAACCGAAGGCGCACTGAAGGCCTCTCTTTCTCACTATTTATCGAATGAAGCCTCCGCTACGGTTCAGGATCGAACCAGGGAACCACTGACGCCACTGAGGAAGTTATGACCAAAGGAACCCTTTCTACAGAAAGAAAATAACATTACGCGTAAATTAGGGTAAAATTTCCAGTTGTGAGAGCTCACCTTTTTTTTCACCTTAAGTCGGTATCGAAAAATTGCCCCTTCCGTCTCTTTCCCTCTCTCTCCTATGTCAGAAAGAAGATAGATAAAAAGTTGATTTAGCAGCAGAAGCAACTCCTAACCCTTTTCCCGCCTATGGCAGGGTCGGGCACCCATCTTGTCATTCTGAATGGACACAAGGGCGATATATTGGACAGTGTTTTGCCACAACCGGTAGCCAACCAAATCTCCAACTCCTATGCTTATTTATCGTCGGTCTACTATTCGTTGGCGAATTCCACCGACGCCAGGGAAGGGGGGGGGGCGAGCTCCTACACCTGGAAATGTTTTCCTCACCTACCCGTTTCATAGTAGAGAGGGTTCTTACGTCCAAATGCCATAGGACACCACATGAGACCTCGGTTTTACTTCTCATCCGAAAGGAGGCGCACTCGGGGATTCTCTCTGACCTGAAAGAAGCTAACCCACCTCGGTCCAATATCGAACCTAGCGTGCTACCCACTGCGCCACCGAGGCGGATCTCGAAGTTGATTTAGCAAAAGTTGGCCAATTATATCGGGCTGGGCCAACACCGTAGTGGGCACCCAACAGTCAGTGATGGTTGTAAAGAGTTAGTTAGGTGGTCTTGAGAAGAGCCGGTGAATTAAATCACCCGGTAACTCAGACCAGACCACCTTTCACATTTCTGCTCGGTTTTAAGCGTTTCTCCTCAACCGTTTCTGCTGCTGCTGTTTCGCGTGAGTTACAATGCGATCATTTCTAATCCCTGGCACAGTGAAATCAAGTGTTTATTTGTTGGTGCCTGGCCATTAGACGTCATCAGTTAAAGAGTTGATTGATCATTTTCTTAGCCATTGTTAAAGTGTTTTTTTTAGGTTGATGCTTCGGGTCATCCCTCCCTCCCTCGCGCAGATCACTGCTTGATGTTTAAGCCTGAATACTATTACACATTTATATAATACGTCATCATCTCTTCTAACAAAGTTAATAGTCATTCAGAAGGAACTACATAAAGCATCCATCCCCTCTCTCCATCTGCTGCTTGGCTTTTTTATTTCATGTCCATCCTTTTGATTTGTGTTGTTTTATTTAAAGTCATTTAAAATTGAATGAATGAGACAGGAAGAAGAGAGAGAGAGAGAGAGAGAAAAGAGAAAGAGGGTGAGGACCAAAGTATTTGATATATTGTTGCCACTACAATTAATGCCTTGAATCACTTCGTGACTGTTTCACATTTTCAAAGAAAATGGTGTCTCTATTAAGTCAATGACAACTGACTCCATTTTAAGATTAAAAGTTTTCAACCGTGCAGCGGTACCAGCCCAAAATACGTTGCCCGTATTCAACAGCGGTAGCGATTCCATGACTTGTACCCATTTACATCAGACTGCCAAAAGTGGCCCATAACTTCCAAAACACACACACACACAAAAAGACTGACAAAAAGAGGCGCACATAACCTTCAAAACCACACTGACCAAATGAGCCGGGAGCGCCTTATTGCGTAGGACACACCAGTTCTCGTCTGATCACTGAAATTAAGCAACGCAACCCCAGCTAGTACTAACATGGGTGGCCGCTTTGGAAAACTGGGTACTGCTAATACCCAACAATCGTCGCAGTACTGTTGAGTCTGTTGCCAGTCGCTGCATTAGAACTACACGGTGGACGGGGCGCTGATGACCTTGTAGTTGAAGGGCCCTAAAACACCAACAAACCAACCAAAAAAAACGAAATGAGCCCACAGTCTCCAAAAGATGGCCCATAAGCCCATCGAATAGCCCCACCACAGTAATTCCTAACCCTTTTCCCATCTATGGCAGGGTCGGGTTCAAATCTTGTCTGTCCCTCTGAATGGGCACAAGGGCAATCTATTGGACGGTGTTGGGGCACTCCACCGACGTCAGGGGAGCGAGCTCCTACCCGTGTGGATTTGTTGTTGTTTGTTGGTGTTTAAGGTCCCTTTGTTTGTTTTGAGTTTAAGGTCCTGTCAACTACAAGGTCATTAGAGACCCGTCCATTGCGTAGTTCTAATGCATATGCTGCACAGACACTACACCAATGCGACGATTATTGGGTGTTAGCGACCACCCATGTCAGTACTAACTGGGCTTGCGTTGCTTAACTTCAGTGATCAGACGAGAACTGGTGTGCCCAACGCAACTCGCCGCTCCCCTACCCGTGTGGAGGTGGAGAGGATTCTTTTACGTGCAAATGCCATTGTATACCACACTGGACCTCGGTTTTACTCCTCATCCGAAGGAAGGCGCACTCGGGGCTTCTCTCTCTCCCGAAAGAAGTCAACCCACCTCGATTCAGTAGCGAACCTAGAACTACAAGCGCAGTAAATCGAGCACGGTAACTATTTCGCCACCGAGGCGGCTCCGAATAGCTCCTCTATGGGGTCAAAATGTCCACATAAGCCCACCAAATCAAATAAAGGGATCCGTGGATTTTCCATCAGGCTGACCTAAGAAGACCATTAGCTCCGTCATAGTCAAAAAGGACCCAAAAGGAGTTCATAGTCTCCACATTCAGACGCTTGAAAAGCAGCCCCTCAGACCCTTGAAAGAGAGCCCACAGCTCCATCAGACTGCCAAGGCTTTCAGCGGCATTGTTAAACGTCACAACAGCGTCCACGGTCACAAAGGGGGAGGAGAATGGTCCATGGATCCTACTGTACTGACAAAAGGTCCGTGATTTGTGTGCGAGTATATAATGTCTACAGTATATCATAAATATAACCAATGCGGCTAGACAACGATATCATCTCACCTGAAATTTACGCATTTCTTATCAACTACATCAAGATCGTCATCATATTAAGAACTTTAAAAAGAAATGGAGGGTGTGAGAAAAAAAAAAGCAATCCTAATCAACTTAAGGGCAGGCAAGCAACCCAGACAGACACTAAAAATTCATTTTCTCATTGCTCAAATATTCGTTACACAACACAATTTTATTCACTACTTTAGGAAAGTTAGAAAGAGACAAAGAAAAAATAATCTTTTCTAAATGTTCATTTCTTATAGTTGCTATCTTAAATAATTGAAATGGCGTGAAAAGAAATTACATCCCCTAAATGAGTCGAAGGAGGAGGAGGAGGGGAGGACTGGTCGGCGGCCGGCTCGGCAGGCTGGTGGGCCGGTCAATGAATAAAATGTTATTTTTATTCACTTGTCTCAAACAACCATCACTACCGCCACCGCCCACCAATTCCTCGTTTTGTCTACTTCTTTCGCTCAATACCCAACTCGAACTACTACAACAACAACAAAAAAATCATATTTTTTAGAGGCTCACACACCAAATGTGCACGGCGGCGGCGGTGGTGGCGACGACGTACTCCTCTCTCTTCTCCTCCTCCTTCTTCTTTCCCCCCTGGTGATGTGTGTTTCCTAAAAATGACTGGCAAAGTCAATGATCACGCCATAACACAGTTACTGATCAAGTCACTATCTATTCATAGAAATGTAATTCAAGTAAATACCCCGTTGCTCTATTATTTCACTTCAACACCACATTAAATAGACATGGCACACATCATCTTCTCGTCAAACAGTCCAACAACAACCCCCCTTTATTTTAAAAAAAAAAAAAAGACTACTCTTAAAAAAACGATAGAAAACTTACACCCATACCACATCACCCCCTCCTTTCCGATGGCAGTGCAGTACAACGTTTCATTCCCTTGTGTAGGGACACATTCCCAACTCGAATTAAGGCCCGCTGTTTAACCTGCAGTATTAACAAGCTCATTATGATAGCCTTCCAATAAGTCATTAAGGTTGTGTTCATGGTTCCTAAGTCGAAAAGATGGCAAATGGGCCCCTATAAAAGAGTTCCATTAAGGTTATTATTTGGTGTTGCTTTTGAGTCCACAACTACTAAGGAGCGGCGAATTGCGTTGGACACACCAGTTCTCATCTGATCACTGACGTTAAGCAGCGCAACAACCCCAGCTAGTACTGACATGGTTGGCCGCTTGGGAAAACTGGGTACTGCTAATACCCAAAAATCGTCGCATTAGTGTAGTGTCTGTGCAGTCTCTGCGTAAGAACTATGCTGTGGACGGGGCTCTAATGACCTTTGTAGCTGAAGGGCCCTAAAACACCAACACAACTACTATGGTTACTAGTAACCCAGAAAGTCAGTCCTACCGTGAATGGGACCTCCGAGAAAGGATCCTAGGCCGAAAGGTTAAGAAAACGGGGGAGCGGCGTTGTGTTGGACACACCAGTTTTCGTCTGATCACTGAAGTTAAGCCACGCAACCTCAGTTAGTACTAATTTGGGTGACCGTTTGGGAACACTGGGTACCTGTAATACCCTAAAAAAATCGTCGTAACACCGTAGTGTTTGTGCCGACTCTGCATTAGAACTTGGTAGTAGACGGGGCCCTAATAACGTTTGTAGTTGATGGGCCCTAAAACACCAACAAATCAAATAAGAAAACGGACGCCTAAAGCAGGGGCCCAACGCCGAGAGAATGGAAAATGGTCACCTAAAGAAAGGGTCCTAGGACGAAAGGACAGAACATCAGCCCTTAAAAAAATACAAGGCCGAAAGGCTCGAAAACGGGATTCTATACTTAGGAATCATACGGCAAAAGGATATAAAATGAGTCCACGAAGAATGGGGCCTTTGGCCGAAAGGATAAAAACGCCAAAATCCTTACTTTTAAAGAGCATATGGGCCTTAATAGTTGACGTCTGATGATGGATTTGCAAATACAGTAACAGCAAAGCAATTCCGAACCCTTTCCCGCCTATTGTAGGTTCGAGTACCCATCTTGTCCCTCTGAATGGACACAAGGGCGATATATTTGACGGTATTTTTCCGCAGCCGGCGGTCGACCAAAGCTTCAATCCCTATGCTTATTTATCGTCGGTCTCCTGTTCGTTGGGACAGCTCCTACACCTGGGAATTTGGTCTCATCTACCCGTTGCATACTATAGATGGCTTTTTTACGTGCAGAAGTAATCGCACTCCGGGCTTCTCTCTCGCCCACCTCTGTCCAGTATCGAACCTAGAATGACTGCGCCACCCAGGAGGGTTACAGTAATTGAAATGCAGGAAAGTTTCGTCCCTGGCCGAAAATTAAACTAACACTTTAAACCACCAGGGTCTCTTTAGGAGCTTAATGGGGGGTGTTGTCTAGAACAGGGCCTAGAGGGCATTAGTAACTTATTCAGTAGCGTGTACCAGACTTGAACCTGTGAGCCGTTTCCCAGGAATGTCCGAAAATCGCAAAAGGGTGCTAAAAACAGCAGCATCGAATTCGTATAATAGTGGGTCGTCAGTCCACCCCGTCCTATCCCACCCTCCTCCCCTCTCATTTGTGACAAAGCCACTGGGGCTTAGTGATGTGCTGAATAGCGGTTATTGATGCGCCCCCGCCCGGTCTTCAGAAAGCACCTTCAATAATTATGTAACAACGGTTTTAAATTAGTCTGAAGAAATAATTAACAACCCTGAAAATGAGATTTTTTTTTTAAAGCAAAAGAAACTGGTTTCATAGCCAAATTTTGGGCGAAAGGCACTCAGGAGCAGACAATGAAGCCGCTTTTCTTTCTTTTTTCTGGATCATAACCCAAATACTGAAAACCAAATATGTTGCTCCATCTACGGACACATCCATCCATCGCCCAGTTAACTACCTCAGGACGGTTAGGCTACGAAAACAACGCATTTATTTAAATATTTCCATGTTTTTCTACTACACTTTAGCTTTCATCGGCTCGCCTTCATTAATCACGCAACAACCTGTTTTACTGCTTACCGCTGAAAGGGGGCGCAGGTTCCATCCCGACTAACAATCCGAAACTCACTTCGGAAAACAACCTCAACTTTCCATACTATTCCATCCACAGAAAGGGAGTGGCTATATTGCGTTGGACACACCACTGAAGTTAAGCAGCGGGAACGCTGTGTACAGTGGTACCCCGCTTAACGAACGTAATTCGTTCCAGCGATACGTTCGTTATGAGGGTTCGTTGTGCGGAACACAATTTCCCATAGATCTCTATGTTACATTGTGTAATTTTTTCCGGGTTGCCACGAAAAATTGTGAAAATTGTTAAGAAGTTAAAAAGAAAGTGCAGTGCAGATTGTTTATGAGCGAAAACACTCTAGGACCCATTTTTGGGGGGTTCATACTTCACAAAAACTAGGAATTGCCCTGCAATGAGAAGGCAGTCAATTACTTGCAGTGTGCAGTTGAACGGTGCTCGTCAGCAAATGCCATGCATTGAGGGGTCCATTCTCCTACTCCCATCAGTAGCTCGTCCATAACCAGAATAAAAAGGTATGGATTTGAGTGCTGAACCTTGGTGCACCCCAAACTTCACTGGGGAGCCCCCAGTATTTTCCCCAAGGTGTCCTTACCCTGGCTGTGGAATGGAACCATCATATGAGTACATATCCTAAACTGTTGGAATAAACCCCTTTTCTACCCCCTTTTGCATAATGCCTGTTGTGGAACACTGGTAAGCCTTCTCCAAGTCGATAATGATGGTATGGAGATCCTTCTTAGCTGCTCTATACTTTTCTATCATCTGCCTCAGAATGAAGATTCGTTCCATTGTGGACCTGCCTAGCATGAACCCAACCTGATTTCCACGGACACTAGTTCTATCCTGGAGGCGACATTCTATTACATTACATTGGTATAACTCATTGGATTAACACCTCTATAGTTACTACAATCTTGGACATCCTATACCAGTGGTGGCGAACCGTTTTTGAAGACGGGTCACAATAACACAAAAGATAACCAAGAATTTGTCCACGGGTCAGATGCAAGCACTATTCAATTTTATGAATAAAAATAAGTTATTATTAATAGTGAATAAAGTTTATTAAAGGAGGGAATAGAGAACATCATCCAACTTTTATTACACCTTTAACATCATCTCATTAACACTCGGGCCACTTAAAATTGCGCGGTGGGTCGCAGGTTCGCCACCACTGTCCTATACAGTTCCTAGTTCACTTTGTATATTGAACAAGCGTTCGTTATGTGAAACAAGTTCGTTATGCGATACTCCCGCGCTTTTTTGACGGTGTTCGTTATAGGGAGCATTCGTTATACGAGGCGTTCGTTAAGCGGGGTACCACTGTACTTGCTGATGCCCAAAAACGTCGTCGTAGCACCGTAGTGTCTGTGCAGACTCTGCATTAGAACTACGCAGTGGACGGGGCTCTAGTGGCCTTTGTAGTTGAAGGGCCCTAAAACACCAACAAAAACTAAACCACCATATCAAATACAAAACCAGGGAATACCCAGCCATAAAAAGCCCTTTCTACGGGGAAAATCGTCATCATCACTAACCCTTCTCCTGCATATTGGAGAATCGAAATATGCCCATTTGCTGCCCCACTAGGGTACAAGACGGTATTTTGACGCAGCAGCAGGATGCCACCCTAATGCTGCAAGCCCCTTATTCTTATTTATCGTCAACCTATTGGATGGGACACCTTTCCCTCACGGACACCAGGGGAAAGAATTGACGGACACGTGTACAGAGTTTCACGGGGAGCGGCTGATCACTGAAGTTAGGAAACGCAACCCCAGTTAGTACTAACATGGGTGGCCGCTAATACCCAATAATTGTCACCATTAGCGTAGTGTCTGTGCAGTTCCTGCATTTGACCTACGCAGCGGACGGGGCTCTAATGACCTTGTAGTTGAAAGGCCCTTAAACACCAACAAAACAGAGTTCCCGTGTGTTAGCCCTTTGACACTGAAAGAGGGTTTGGAGCGTTTTTGCCCACTTTTTTTATACGTGTTCCTAACAGTGGTCTTCATTAAAAATGTACGCCGCCCATGTGGCAATTTTTAAATGAGAGAGGAAAAAAATACAAGGAACTTTTTCACCCTCTTTATTTTTTTCTTCTTTTCTTCGGACGTCCCATCTCGTCCCGTCCTTCTTTCATTGCCCACTTACCCCCTCCCTCTCCTCTCTCTCGCTCTCCTTCATTCTTTATTCCCAAATTTAACCAAAACTTATTATTCAATTGCCATCTCCACCTTGTTTCACAACGACTACGCCTTTGAAATTAAGGTCATTTTCAGGTTAGAGGATGGGTTACTTGTTAAGGAGGAGGTGGAGGACAATGAGGGAGGAGTATTCAAAGGGGTTACTTTTTTCTTTTTATTTATTTATTTTTTTTGTTCGTTGTCATCTTTTACTGTTCCTATTTGTTGAGTGTGTTACTAGATATAGCCAAACGCCATGTATGGCAGATTTATGACGGAAAATTCTCCCATTCATCTCTTCCTTCTCCTCCTCATCAGAAATTTGAGAATGTCCAGTGTCCACCAGAGCACTTGAGAGACAGAAAGAGGTCAGTTGAAGCGCCACAGGTTGGCAGCACACCTTCCATTCACCTCCCCCCTTATAAGTGCACTATATTTATCATAAACACATCAAAATATAATGCCACGGTTGTATCACAATGCAGTCATCATTGTAGGTCAAAGGGGAAAAAAACAAGGTTTTTCTAGCCCTCTCTCCGTCCCCCTCACTCCACCTAAAGTTCTCCCCTTTTTTCTCTCCTTCTGAACAGCTGATACCATACCTTAATAATTCTGATCAGCGTCGTAACGCAATAAGAACTCTGCCCTCTACTCCCCACATCTCTTTATTGGTATTTTTCCACCGTAGAAAGGTTTGTTTTATGTGCAGAGAGGCACGATACCCCCCAACCTCCTAAGGGTTGGGGCTCAAGGAGCAAGGACTCAACAAGCAGCTCAAGGAGTATCGGCATTCAGGTATTCAAAGGAAATCCGTCAAGCAGTAAGCTTGTGCGCTCCCAGTCCCGATACTAATGGGACGACAGCAACCCCGGCCCTATCATAGATGGAAAACAGGATTAAGAAAAATATGAAGAGGGTCACTGACGACACATTGGACAGCAGTACCATCCAGAGGAAGTCCAAAGGGCAAGTGTGGAAGTGGATTAGGGAGAGGAGTGGATTTAATGTAACCAGGGTGGTGATAGTGGGTTTTTAGAGCGTCATCTCGGTTACCGCGACAACGAGATGCTGTTTGGCAGCCTGCGCCATGCAAGAACCAAAAAAACCCCAATACTGTATGCTTCTCTTACGGATACTGCCGTCACTTCCGGGCACTCCATATTAGGCGGTAATTGTTGTTCTAGTCTCACTTTTCCAAGGGTATTTGTGCCAGTCTTTATCGTCCCAAATCGTGAAGAAATGTAGGTTCCCAACATGGGACACTTTCGGGCACTCCTCGACATTGGGCACTTGTAGATTCAGCAAAAGACCCCCACCTCTCTCCAGAAAAGCCCCATAGCAAAGTGCAGTAACTAAGGAGAATTCAGCAAGGTTATTGGCTTTTTTGGTATGGAGGGACAGGGGATACCAAGAGGACTACTAGGAGGAAAACGGTTAACCAGCTTAAAAGTAGGCCGTCGTCTTCATCACCCTGAGAATCCAGTGGAGCACTTCATTTTACAAAAAAAAAACACAGTTCCTCCTCCTTCTCTTCTTTCTCTCGGCTTGAACCACTACCACCACTACCCTCCAAAATTTGACAAAATATGTTCACACTCCACCCAACAGTTCTCTATCCACGTCCACCCTCAAGAACTTGCGGTTCCAATTGAGACCCTGCATGCACCAAAAAGACATTAACAGAATAGAAAGAGGCATGTTTTGGTGTATGTTTTGCATACGCACCATGAAGGCCCTCTGGCGACATTCATTAGCGAAGGCTCGTCGCCACGCCCTGTTAACTAAGAAGAGCCCACGAAGGGCAAGAAAGGAGGAGGGCGGACGATTAAAAAAGAGGGGCGGCGGTAGGATAGTGGCCCGAGATGAGAAACGGGCAACCACAACAACAACAGCGCATTTTTGAGTGGACGCCTGTGAAGTTCCTCAATAACAACAGCAACATCAAATCCCATGTCCGGTTCTGCGACTGAAATTTGCTTTTCTCCTCTCCCCTCAGTTCTCCCGCGACCCCTTCCCCCCAAATTAATTTCTGACCTCTTTACGGCAACATTTTAAAGACGCTGTTTGTTTTCTCATAGAAGTTAAAATGAGGGGACGAAAGGGGGAGAGGGTAGAGAGATCAAAAACCGCAAAAAAAAAACTATTTCTTTACTGGGACGGGACGAGCGCGGAAAGAGCAAAGAAGGACACACGAAACACCTCTTGACCATCACACTTCTGGCCTCTTTGGTCACCACCTAAGTCGTCACCTAAATTATTAGAATCGTTGTCATTAGAAACGCTGACGTCCGTACCTAACACGCGAACGAGCACGAACATACATCGGCAATTTGCACAACAGTTCCCTGACAGACATCCCCCTACCAAGTCCCAGGGTTGTGGGGTCTATCTCGGCCCGCGCTCTATACTGAACAACAGGAGCGGAAGTCCCAAATGCACCTTCTGTCAGATGGAAAGCAAACCTACACGGAAAACAAACCCTTTTCGGCATGAGATAAAATATGGAGGTGAAATTCCCAGGCTGGTCTCACCCTTCCTCTCCCCTGGTGTCTGCAAAACCAAACTGCCCACCCGAAGCAGGGATTTTGGCAAATGGTCTGCCACCGACTTCGACAGGTCTCACGGTCGTGTGTCGCGGGAGAAACGAATACCTGACCCTGTCAAGGGCGGAATAAGGGCAAGAAATTGATGACCTTATACGAAAGTGTTCTACAAGGGCAAAAGGGTCTGAGTCTTGAAGTTGCAGGTAAGAAAAAAAAGGGGGGGGTCGCTACAATTTCTACCATCCCTCATTAGACCCACTCCTTTTTAGAACTATGGAAAAAAAGAGTCCTCCTCTTGCAGTAAGGGAGAAGGGGGCGAAAGAGGTAGAGGTCAGAGATCAAGGCGAAAACAGACAACAGAAAGATATGCACCAGTTTGTATCTGGTGGAGCGCTGGAGTGGAATAAGTTGAAAGGGTGGAGAGGAAAGAAAACACAGTGTGAAAGAATGGACACGATGATGATGATGATGGTCGCGTTTTTGTACTTGTAGTTGTCCTCCCTGAAGGCTTACAACGTGACTCGTCTCCTCCCAAGGTGCGGTGCAAGTGTGTGCACTTCAAAGACAAAAACAGAAAAAAAAGAACAGTTGCGTGCTTGGCTCACCACCATCAAGAGGCCAATGAAAGGCCATCCTTTTCTCAGCTTCTCTCTCTTTCCATTCAAGTCCTTCTAAATTATGTCTGCGTGCACTTCACGTCCTCGCCTGCCACAAACCGAATCCTTGACCTCCAGCGACCCTGACCAACCCCTCCCTTCGTCCGGTCCCACGCCTCGTTGCACTTTTGGGGCAGCGGGCGATCGACCGGTTACCCCTGTCGATTCTGCAGAGCGTTCCTGCTTCATTCTCTTCTTTCAAGAGATTTGGAGAAGATACAGGAGACCAGTGGAGAGAGATTTTGGCCTTCTGGTCCTCAGCTTGGCACCTCTTTTTTTTTGCCTTCTTACCTTGTGTGGTGTTTTTATTCTGTTTCTGAAACCCCCCCTACCTTTTACCCCCTTTCTCTCGTCATCCTCCTCTTCCTCCTCTCTCTCTCTCTCCCCCTCCCTTCAACCTTTTTCCTTAAAAGTTTACCCTTCAACTGTCCATGTGTGTGCAGCACCGCCCTTCAGGCACCTGACAAGCGATGGCCTGGTGCTCCCATTAACTCCTCGTTCCTGTCAACAACCCCGATTAGCTCTGCCATTTTTTCGTATAAAAAAGGAAAGAGTTCACAGGGTGAATCAACAGGAGTCTTTGGGGTGAGGGGGATATTTCGTGAAAGGCAGAGGAGATGGAGGGAGGAAGGGGAGTAGAGAGATGGGTTAAAACAGGTTACAAACATCTTCTCACAGGTAACTGTCGATGATCGCATTCCAGTTGAAGGTGGAGACAGTTAAATGGTCCTGACAACGATGGGACGCTGGAATACACAACAGGTTGACAACTATTCCTGGGGCCACATATTCCGAGGCAACGAGGAATTGTTCTCCCTCACCCTCACATCACGTCACTCTGAGGCAGCCCTGGTCCCTCGGATAGAATATACACAGGCAGACCATCCCACACCCACTGGACCCTGCACTGTATCCCTAAAAGCATGCGGTCAGCCATTGGCCTCTGACTATGCATTTCCACTACCACGATGCTGGTTTTCCATTTTCATTGTTATATCTTCCCATTTCTGTCATTCTATTCTTCCAGTACCACCGTTCCATCCTTCCAGTATCACAATTCCATCCTTCCACTACCACCGCTCCAGCCTTCCATCTTCCCGGTTCCGTCTCACCAGTTCCAGTTTAGCTTTATTTAGCCTGTAACTGCATAAGTAGAAGGAGGGATAGAAGTCCAGGATCGAACCTTGTTCTATAGCTTACAACGCATGCGCGTTATTGCTAATTTTTTTTTCTCTCCCGTTTTTTTTTATATATATTTATTATCCCATTCAAGTTCCTACCTCTATTTACTCATTCAGTTTGGCTGATCGAACGGGTGCACTGCAAGGTAATAGAGTGACCTCCGCCAATACCACCACCACCTCTCTGCCCTGCCATTCACAATTTTAACTCGTCCGCCCTCGCAACTACCTTCACAACGTGGTTTGATTCTTGTTGATTAGTCCCTAGAGGGAGGAGGCGACAATTCGGAGGGGGTGCACTTGTTTGCCTTTTCTTTTGGAAGAAGAGTTCATCGGATGTCATTCAAGGGTGCAACCTGTTGTTGTTCTTCCAAATTCAACTGCAGATGTTCCACCTTTCGCCCCCCCTTCCTTCCTTCTCACTCGTTTTGAGCGCGAGGGCGGGAAAAAGAGGAGGGAAGATGTTGTGGACGTGGAAATGTCGACAATCAGTGGTCACACCACCTTCCACTACCTCGCTGCCGCAACTCAAGTGGCCACCAACAAAATTTTTTTTTGCATTGACCTCGGCGCAGGACCGAACCTGGCTAACATTTTCCCACCTTTTGCTTATTCCGCCAACAGGCGAGGGGAGTCCCTTTTTCGTTCGATCCGTTGTGGTAACTGGGGCTAGATGTCCCCACATCACCAAAAAGCCCTTCCTCTGCGGAAAAAAATTAACATGAAACCTCTGGCTAGGATGGCATGATCGACTGGACACTCACCTGGCATGCAGATGGACACCGCGTTCAAATCCCTTTTTGCGAGGGGATTTGGGTGCGTGATGCCCCCGCACCGAGTCAAATGGTCATAAAAAAGAAGACATAAGCGATTACTAGAGGTTTTCCTTCTCCTAGCGGCGCTAAACAGCCTTGAGATCTGAAAGGAGTCGTCTTTGGGACGTCCCACGAAAGAATCAGTGAACTAAAAACGGGGTGAGAGATTCCCCACCGGAAGGGTCGATACCTACATTATAGGGAGGGGGTGCAAAGGTGGGTAGTTAAAAAAAGTATTCATAAAAAAAAGGTCAAAGGTTTAGTGAGGGAGTGAGGTGATGAAGGGGTATAACATAAAAAAAATTCCATATCAGGTCACGCTTTCTCTCTTTCCCTCCCTCATTTTTTTGTGAAAAGAATTTGTGTGGGTCAATGATGTAATCTCTGTACAGTCACTCTCTCGCTCTCACTGTTGGCCACCCAACATCCCACGCACGCGCGCACACACGTGTCTCAAACACCTAAGCTCCATTTCCGGTTCTGAAGATGAAGAACAAGATGATGATAATGGCAAGTTGGCCTTCCACAGTAATTATTAACTTCGTCTAAACTTCATCACGTATCGCACCAGCTTCAAAGACGGCAGGGCGAGGTCTACCACGTGACTTCAAGCTGCGCACGCGCCTCGCCCACCCTAGAGATTAGCTCACTTGATAATAGACTTCCTGCACACCACGACGACGTTGTGTAACACGCTGGTTCGATCCTCTCTGAAATTTAATGATCTTTCAACGTCGGCTCCTTTCTACTCATTTACCGGTGCTAAGAGACCCATGTGCTAAAAATTTTTAGCGACATTTTTCTCCAGGCTCTCTAAAGTGCAATGATGACCCGTCTCGGTGGTGCAGTGGGTAGTACATTCGGTGACTGCGTCAGTAATTCTAGGCGCGATGCTGGACCGAGGTGGATTGGCTTCTTTCGGGCGAGAGAAAGGCCCAGAGTGCACCTTCTTTCGGATGAGAAGTAAACCCGAGGTCTCGTGTGGTATAAGATCGCATTTGCACCCCAAAGAACCCTCTCTACTATGCAACGGGAAGATGAGGCCAAATTTCCAGGGGTAGGAGCTCACCCCCTGGCGTCGGTGGAGTTTCCAACGAACAGCGGAACGACAATAAATAAGCAGAGGGGCTGCAGCTTTGGTTGGTAGCCGGCTACGTAAAAATAGACGGGGAAAAGGGTCAGGAGTTGCTTTGCTACTCGTTTATGGTAGAGGGGGGTAGAGGGGGGGTCTTTGAGGGTGCAAATGACGTTGTACACACCACACGGTAGGGCAACTCGGCGCACTCAGGACCTCTCTTTCGCCCGGATGCGGAAAAACATTGCCCAATAGATTACTATTGTGCCCATTCAGAGGGACAAGATGGGTACCCGACCCTGTCATAGGCGGGGGAAAAGGTTTAGGAGTTGCTTGCTCTCTACAGTGTAATGATGACATTGTTCAATCTCTCCAACGGGACACTACGGCTTTATGGCCCTGCCAGCAACAGGTTAAGGTGTCATGATGATGATGACCTAAAATGAGGGTTTTCCCTTGCAGTAGTGACGTCGTATAAACCCCATATGGGTCACGGCTTTACGTCCCATTTTTGGGAATGAGGAAATGCAACGCTTCGGGGAGGGCGGGCTTCCTTTTCTCTTGGCTTCGAAAAGGACTATTTTCGGCTAGAATCGAACCCTCTTCTTCGACAGCTCAAGAGACAAGCACCGCTGCCCACCAATGTCAAACTTAGGGAGGAGGCGTTTTTTTTTTTCGAATGATTTTTAACGTGACCTCGTGACTCAACCCTTTTGTTGTTGTTGTTCCTCAGCCAAATCTTAGAAATCATAGAGGGTGGAGTGGGGGTATAAGGTTACCACTTAAGACAACAGTAGGAGGTTGAGGTTCATATTCCGTTTCTTACTTTATTACTTCGAATTTGTAGGACAGGGGTGTGCGCCTGTTTTTTTTTTCGCCGGTCGCCGGAAGTCAAATTAGTAGAAACAGAAAATGGGAGAGGTGCGATTAACATAGAGGTCGCTGCGCAGCGTTCTCCCTGCTACAGCAACACCTTGATTTCGACATATTTCATAGGCAAGATGATCACATTTGGCCAAGTGGTCATGGTCATGGGAGTGACATCATGCATACCAAATTTCGGCATAAGGGTTTAGGAGGAGGAGGAAGAGAGGGTGGAGAGTGAGAGACAAGAAGAGGTGTCTGCCAAACCCCTCACCTCTCACCTTGTTGACTAATGACTACTTCCGTCCGCACCCGAATTCTCACAGTTTATGTAGATTGCACAAAGGTTGGCCAACCTCACACGGAGGTCAACTCCTCCTCCTCTTCTTTGCCCTCTGAAGCCCTGCTGAATGGTCCCCCCACCCCATTCTTATCCCCAAAATAGATATCTGAATCAGCTATTTTAATATGGTAATGATTTTTTTCTCTCTCTCTCCTTCATTTTTAAAATTTTTCTTGCAGAAATATTTTATATATTCACACGGTGCGGCGGTGGTGGCTGGGAGTTAAGAGGAACCCTCTCCTCCTCCTTTTATGGGTCTTCGAACGTCCTGTCCCATCTTGGAATCGTACCAAAAAAAATATCCCACCTTATCGACATTCTCATGTTATTATTCTGCTCAACGACCCATTTGCAAATGTATGTGGAAAAAGCTTTGTAGGCCTATATGAACTGTAAAATAATGTATTTGGCCAAAAAAAAAAATTTGTAAAGCGGGACGGGGACGGAAGAGAGAGCACGGGGAGGGGTTACGATTAAGAAGAACTGACCTTCTTGGGCTCTACAAATTTCCCAATTTTTTAATACTCCTTTTACGTGCAAGGGTGTAACAAAAGGTGACTATCACTTTCTGTGGAAGGAGGGGAGGGTCAAACTATTAACGAAAATTTTTTCTGTGACTCATAGCACCCTATTGTTATAAACATTTCTCTTCTGTGTCCCAAGTAATCCCCCATTGGCATTTAGGACTCGACCTACTCACCTCACCCTTACACCATTACTAAGATGGCACCGATAACAGTGCATAGTGAAACTTGCAGGTGGAGTTCATGGCGTTCAGAGGTTCGATCCTGACTAGTGGTCCATTTTCCTTTTTTTATCAACGTCATTAACCCTTTTACCGCCTATGGTAAGGTCGGGTGCTCATTTTTGTTCCATTGGGACACATGTGCAATCCACTGAACGGTAATCCATTCTCTCTGTTTGGCCCGAAAGAAGCTGGGTGCGGCTTATTGCGTTGGACACACCAGTTCTCGTCTGATCACTGAAGTTAAGCAGCGTAACCTCAACTAGTACTGACATGGGTGGCCGCTTGTGAAAACTGGGTACTGCTAATACCCAAAAAAATCGTCGCGTTAGTGTAGTGTCTTTGCAGTCTCTGCAAAAGAACTATGCTGTGGACGGGGCTCTAATGACCTTGTAGTTGAAGGGCCCTAAAACACCAACAAACAAACAACCGAAAGAAGCTATAATCACCTCGGACCTGTTTCGTTTCGTTGGTGTTTTAGGGCCCTTCAACCGCAAAGGTCATTTGGAGCCCCGTCCCTCCCCTTCACCTCACGCGCTTCCTTTCCTCTTTCCGGTGCAGTGATGACACAGGCTTCACTGCCCGTACATCCGGGATTGAAAACGTATTCTGAGGTATAGAAGTTCGCACCCAAGTGAATTAAATTACCTCTCCGGAAGTGAATAAACTGACATTTAAATAGCCCCTACCCCCCC
>JAAFCE010004287.1:8112515-8135538 GCA_013389805.1 Trigoniulus corallinus
AAAAAAAAAAAGATTTAAAATGTAAATAAATGAAGCATCAAGAAGTTATTTTAATTTATCAAACTTTTCATCTCTTCACAACCATTTTTTTTTCCTTCTTGTGTCCTCTCTTTGGTTGGGTCACTTCTTAAAGACTTTTTTTTTCTCTTCAAGAATCCTATCTTAGCCCATCTCGTTTTTCGGAAATGGTGATGCGAGAAAGAGCAAAGGAATGAAAGGGTAAAAGGGAGTCGAATGAAGGCAGGAGGAGGAGGAGGAGAGGGTTAACCTGCAGAGTACAACACACACCTCATTTTTTAGCCACTAAACAACACTTGGCTCCACCATTTTCTTCCATCACAAAAAAGAATATTTTTTTTTTAAAGAAAAGCAGTTTCATCAGAGTAGATAAAGACGAAGATATTCCCTTAGCACAATTGCTGTTATCGAAATTTTTTAAATATTTTTTTTCTTAATATATTATTTAAAAAAAAATGGACGGAAAAGGATTTACGCCGAGAGAATTTTTAGCCATTCAATGAATATTCTTCACTAAAGGATTATTAGGTGATTATAATGACCTGAGAAAGTCAGTCTCCCTCTTTTTTTCCATAAAAATATTGAAGTTGATACTTCCTCCCCCACCTCCAATGATTAATAGTCTCGAGATTTCACTATAAAGCGAAAAGCAACTCCTAACCTTTAGCCCGCCTATGACAGGGTAGGTACCCATCTTTGTCCCTCTAAGTGGACACATGAGCGATTTATTGCACGGTATTTCGATGCAGCCGGCTGCCGACCGGTGGGGCACTACCGAGTTCCTACACCTGGGAATTTTTGCCTCATCTACCAGTTGCATAGCAGAGAGGGTTCTTTCACGCGGCAATGCCATGTTACTCTACCCGGGACCTCGGTTTTACTTCTCATCCGACGGAAGGCTCACTCGGGGCATCTCTCTCTTTCTCTCCGTGTCTCTGCCTCTCTCGCCCGAAAGAAGCCAATCAACCTAATTTTAGTTATCCAAAGGATGATCTGCCAGAAAATTTGAGCAAAAAAGCCGGCATCCCAATTCGTCTGCGTCGTCTCAATTCATGGAGTAGGCCGGCATCCCCCTACAGACAACCCAGCCAATATTCCTGCGGGTTCAGTCAGAGCATGTTCAGCGGACCCGCCGACCCTGCCACAGGCGGGATAAGGGTATGATGATGACGAATTAAAATCCCAATCAAACTGCAAGGGAAGTTTTACAGAGCACAATATTGGACAGTGAGGAAGAGCCACCCACACAAATAGAATGCAAGTAGCGGAGATGCGTTTTTGTTCATTGATGTTTTAGGGCCCTTCAACTATAATGGTCATTAGGGCCAGCTGAGCTACGAATGCTGCAATATATGAGTGAGGTGTCGAAAGCTGATAGAATTAGGAGCGAGTATAGACTATTAGGACTACCTTAGGGGTGGGGGCATTTCGCAGAAAATTAAGGGAGAGTAGATCGAGGTGGTATGAACATGTAATGAGGAGATGAGGAGCTCGTTAGGTCCATTACAGGAATGAAGGTGAATGGAAGCACCCGGGTCAGGGGGCACACGTCGTGCATTCAAGAGTTCCACTCATTTCAAGGACCACAATACGTTCCCTCCCCGCCTTCGATTTCAGAAGCCATCGTCTTTTAACAATCGCATCTGGGATGCAAGATGGACACTAATAGTAGTGGCCACAACAGCCAACCCTTAATGAAAGAGACAGGGAATATCTATGTGCGGCGTTTAGTTGAAGTGGGGAAGGGAAGGTGTAAGAGACTAGGGTGTGGCCGGACACGAACCTGTTTGAAAAAGGTGTTTAATGGGTTTTAAATTAAATTTCTTGTTATCAAGTGAATGCCAGGTAGAAAAAAAGACAATCAGATAAATCGAGCCTAAGATACCCCTGAGGTCAAGAAATTAGCCGACAGCAGCCAAAAGAATAATGGCACAGGGAGATCTTGTCACACCTCCACCCTTCCCAAAATCACGAATATTAGTAACTCTTTAGACAGTCCCCTTCCTAGTCTTTCTCTCCCTCTTTCTTTGGTAGGACATTTGTTAATTGAGAGTTCTTGACTTCCGCCTCAATCCTGAAAGGTAACTACCAATGCCAGACTACAGATTCTATATGTAAAAATCGTACTGGGTCCCTGCCTCAATTCTCATCTGGGAGCTGAAAACCCGCCTCTTTTGTTTCGTCGGTGTTTTAGGGCCTTTCAACTACAATGGTCATTAGAGCCCCGTCCACTGCGTAGTTCTAATGCAGAGTCTGCACAGACATTACGCTGTTACGAAGATTTTTGGGTATTAGCAGTACCCAGTTCCCAAGCGGTCGCCCATGCTAGTCCTAGCTGGGGTTGCGTTACCTAACTTCAGTGATCAGACGAGAACTGGTGTGTCCAACGCAATACAGCCGCCCTCCAAAAATAACCGGCTGCCTCGCCTAGGATCGAACCTGAAACTACGGACTCAAAGAGTCCAAAACGCTATCACTCAGCACTGCTGAGCCACCACATACATGGGAGTGCGTGGAAAATGTGGGGAAGAACGCTTTATCCGCCACAAACCCATGCATAATGGATGAGAGCTAGAAAATTAATTGCAGGGCGGGAGGAGGGGAGGAAGTAAAAAAAGACAGGATGCCCAAAATTCTAGTTGCTCCACTGGTTTGAAACAAACCGTATCCGGGACAATGGGATGAGAAAATTGAACGCCGGGGATGCCATTACTACATGAAGATCACGGGCGGAAGGGGGCAGGAAAGCAATGGTGGAGAGGAGAACAAAATGGGCACCGTAAAAACGGGTCAAAGGTAATGCCGAAAAAAAATAACTATCCCATCTCTGATGCAACAAGGAGGGGAAGGTAGATTTTCTTGAGGAAAATTCGGATAATTTCATAGTCACTCACCCGCCATCTTTCACTTCTCCTCCTCCTCAATTTTAAAAAAAAAATACATTTTCCCCTTTTATCCAACTTTTGAATGAATTCAAGATAAGTGCGTGGGTGGGTGTGTACTCAGCTTACAAACAACTCATTCTTGAAAAAGGTCAGGGGGGGTCGACAAATATAACAACGACCAATTTTAGGGGTGTGCAAACCGAGAAGATGAGGGGTGGTGTGGTAGGGCAATTCAAAGCCAGTAAAGTAGCGGCACCGCGACGCGTAACAAACGTTCGTGAGAGAGCACGCGTTAAAAATGGCTTACTAAAATCACCAAGGTCAAAGGTCACCGGAAATATGGTTGATTGCCAGAGTGTGGCCACAATACCTCAACTACAAAAAAAATGCAACACCCATGTTACTCTTTCATTACCTCTCTCATAGTAACACAAGTCATTATTTCGATACGCTTTCCAGAAAGGGCACACACTTGAGAAAGTTGCTGCTCCTCGACACCAGAAAGGGGTGGATGAGAAGATACATAGAGGAAGAGGTGGGCCCCCAAGGCTATTTACCGACACCAAGAGCGGAATGGAAGCTCCAATATACTTGAGAATTTCACCAAATTTGTAGGTTACAGGTGGGCACCTATCCTTGACTTACCATCTGATACCAACAAACACCCACTGAATTTTTAGCCTACTCACGTCTCCCACTCACAACCAGGCTCGATCTCGCAATCCCACATTCATAAGACACAGGTACACCGTTCAAAATAACAAAGCCGTTCACACCTAGGAGGCAGCTAGTCGGCTGGGGAAGCCTACGACGACAACTTACCATAACCTTTCCCGGCTAAGCTATAGCGGGGGTTACACGCTCAGTCTGGCATCAGTTCAGTCCATGATCTTGATCAAACTGATGGATTGATGGATGACATTACACCATCAGTCTCCTCAAAAACCCTGATTGCGCAAAAGAAACTATGGATTGCAATAAGGAAAAAGCTTGTATTGCAATTATAATAGGTTTAGCAACAAGTGATAAAAGGCAACGTTGGACCAGGGGCGGATCCATATGGGGAGCAATGCAGCAATTACTCCACCCTCAATGCCCCAACTGGGGTGAAGCCATTTTTGACAAAGCAAGATACATGCATGAAGAAGATACCTTGATAGTCAGATTTTTCATGCTAGACCCAAAAGCCTTGATCTCCATCAGCACCCAGGCAACACCTTTGCCTTTTTCACCTATTTCAGCCGCTCCACCCAACACCCACCACCCCTGAACCTATTCCAATGTGGTGGTTCCACAACCCTCCCCTGCAGTGATCCAGCGCTGGACATGCCAGCACCACATGCCTGACGTCCTCCACTTGATCCCCACTGCTCTGGCTGGTGACTCAGCTTTTGCCCAAAACAGAAGGGAGCCCTCCCACATATTGTTTTACATGTATTGTACTCGTATAAATCTTTCTCTGGTTCCAACGGTTATACAGGCATTGTTGCAGGCAGTGCCGGATTTAGATATTGAGAGGCCCTAGGCTATTTCAATTTTCAGGCCTTTTTCAAGCCCGCTAATGTTTAGACCATAGGCTTCAGCCTACTGAGCATGGTGGTAAATCCAGCACTTAGTCCCAGATACTGGAGAGGGGTTAAAACGCATGTGTCTCCATTGCTGTGCAACCAGTGACTGACACCAGACTGATGAAAGGCGCTCACACGATCAATCTGACGTCAGTCACGCACAGACTGACGAAAATTATCAAAATATTTAAAAATCCGTCATCACATTATACAATCAGTCTGGCGTCATTCTGACCACAGTCATGGAGTGAACTGATGCCAGACTGAGCGTGTAACACCCGCTTATCAGTCCAAGCCCCATCAGTCACGTTACCGGTTTTAACAGCTAATTTCATTCAAAAAACTGCCCAGAGACAGGCGCGAACTGCTGATGCTAGAAACGGCGGCAGACCGACTTTAGCTGGACCGCCGTCTAATTAACCCTTTTTATTACGCACTACTAATTGATAACAAAATTATACAGGGTGTGTGTCTAATTGTTTTTTTTGTTTTTTTTTTAATCTTTTCTAGACGTTTCGCGAGCAGTCCATTGACGGTGCAACACTTCCCCTGTTGACGGAAGAACACTTAATTAACAATATGAACATGAAACTTGGACCTGCTCTCAAATTTCGCGCTACGCTGGCCAAGAGTATTGGTCACTGCGCCGTCTGTATGCACTGCATACACTGTCATGGTCAAGGAAGTGCCAGTGTAAGCAGCGTGGGATCTTCCAAAATGGACGGCAGGATGGAATCCACTTGAAATTATCTCTCTCCGCGCCATGTCTACTCCACTACTTCCGATTCATCAAAAAAGTAAAAGAATTTCGTCTTCGTTGCAGTGTGTGTGTGAGTGTGCGTGCGTGTGTGAGCCCTTACACCCTCAGCCGGTTACCCTGGCCCTACTCTTATCTATCGACTGTCTTCAGAATTTATGAACCCATTTCCCCTGAACACGTGACTTGTTCGCATGCAATAGACGCACACCGTAAGCAAGAAGATATCCGGGGGAAAACGACTCCATGTTTATCAAATTATTTTCATTACGAAAAAAATAAAAGAAAATAACAAAAAATTTAAGTGACATAATCGGAACTTAATGACGCCATTTAGCGGAAGTGACGTCATCGTTTCAACACCAGCATTCAAGGCGAACTCCTGTGGCCAACTACTTATCAACCTAGTGATAGTGATTTTCATCCATTGGACGGCTATTAGCAGAACGAAAAATATATATTAAAAAAAATCATATATATTTCATTTTTTTTTTAATTTTCAATTTTTAATGGTATTCATTTTTGTTGTTGTTTTGTTGCTATTATTTCTTTTGTTTAATCCGACAACGCCATTTTCTCGCGCGTTATGTGTATGTTTATATCTGAAATTAACTATAAAAAAAATAATGTGACACCCATCTGAAAAATCCATGATTTCACGCATGTGATTACCCGTGTCACTCGTGAAATGTGCGAATTTGCATAATATGTCCACTTATTTTCTTCTCCTCCTCCTTTGTAGAACCGCCACCTTGTAGGCGGAAGGAGGAGAAATAGGGATAAAAGAAACCTCTTATTTGGTGGATTATCATACAAATTATTTTCTTCATTCACTACGTATTTGCAACAAGACTCTAGAAACATTTATTTTCAAATGCCTGACCATCCCTCCCCCTCCTTACGTGCAATATTTGTTGCAAATTTAGCGAGGAGAGTTCACGCAACTCAGCAGAGACGCGGGATCGATTCCGACCTAGGCTGAGTTGAGTTCTCATCCTCCATTTCTCCAAATAAATGAAGAGCCTCACCCTTCCCCAATCACCCTACATCCTGGTCGAAATCGGGATGATACATTATGCTCATTATCAAAATTTCAAGATGAACCCCCCCCCCCCCTCGCCTCCTCAAGCCCTTTCTCTAAATGGTATGTAGATTCCCAAAGAAACAACCACTCCATCTCAGCTCGTCTTCCCAGTCCGTTACCATAGTTATAGTCACATGGCGAAAATCACATGATCAAATATGGGGCGTCGACGTGTAACCATAGCAACAGTCGCGGAATCGTTTAGGTGGCTATGGCGGAGTGTAGTCTGTTACTATAACAACAACCATCCCCCACCATTCGGGCGTCCATTTGTAACCATAGAAACCTCCACATGTTGGCATTCAGTTACCTGACTTGTCAGTAGCTGTAGAATAAAAGTCATGTGACCGAATCACGCGACCCAGCGTCACCAGTAACCATGGCAACAACCACGTGTTCGCCATGTGGAACACTACAACTGAGTATTTTTGAGTACTATTATGCTCAAAATCATATTCCCTTTTATATTAATTAAGGCATCAAGAATTTCAATTAATGAATTCCAATCTCCCCTCCCCCAACGAAAAGCTTGACTATATGTATTTTACAAGGTACAAGTCGATTCCAACGGATAACTCCATCATCTTTCACTGTCCTTTCGCAATTCAATGGCCAAATCAGAATGTGGGACTCTTTAACTATCTCCTCCTACCTTAAATGAGGCTCTGGCGACTCCCAATTGACCCACCACCCAAAGATCTAACTGCCACCTTCGACCACAATCTTATTCATTTCCAAATCGATCCAACCGATTCTATTTCTGGATCCACACATACACATGGAACAGAGTGCGAAGAAAGCCTCTTCTCCCTTTGTCGCCGTAGTAAATCATTGAAAAACGCTGTGATTATATGAATTGTCCCCTTTCGTAATCAATATAAAGTGGTATGTGTTCCTGTCAAATGTATTTTGTTTGCCCCCCCTCCACTCTTATCCCCTTCCTCTATTGTGAACCCCTCTATGACACTCACAAAAATGGTATCAATTGACCAGATGTACCTAAGAATACTCAATATGTCGATGGTCCTCAAAAAATAAAAAATAAATAAGTGAATGACCTTTCTTCTTTATATTATAAATTCATTAGGGAGATATTACGTCTTTTTTTAAGGATGTCGGTTTAAAGGGAAGTCACTTAAAGGTCAAGGTCACCACTGTTTTGGGGGCAGGCTGATATCATGGACATAACGCGGCAATAATCCTATTTGTAAAGTGAGCATAGTTTTGAGCATAGTTTTGAACATAGTTTATAATACTATCGTGTAATGACATTTACTTTTTCGTTCACCTCTCCCTCCTATCCTCTCCTTAATATTTTTAATCCACCAATCACGTGCTTTTTGATGCTGTCAAGTGTCAAAGAAATACCATTGGCCGACAACATACACTTTTGTAGAACGATTTTTTTTTCAAGGGGCAGTCATTTTGTCCAGGTGTGATATTGAAATCAGTGTACGTTCATGATATCCTTTTTTTTGTTTCTTGTTTTGAAACATCAAAATTCTTATACTGCTTATGTAATTATGTGAAAAAAAAATGGAGAAGCTTCACCTTTTCACTAACTTGATCACAATTGAAAGATGCACATTTATTAAAAAAATACTTTGTCAATAAATTTATTAATTTATTTCAAACCTGGTTGCTATTTGAAGCATTTGTTTCATTTCAAAAATGTCAAAAGGTAAGTTTTCTTGTTTCGTTGGTGTTTTGGGGCCCATCAACTACAACGGTCTTTAGAGCCCCGTCCTCTTCGTAGTTCTAATGTAGAGTCTGCACAGGCAGTGGCGTCACTAGAGGGGTGCGGGCCGCACCGGGTGACACCACTCGCACCATGAGAAAAGGGGGAGAGGTGACACCAAAGCAGAAGAAGCGGCTTTTTTTCGGGAGAGGGGGTGACGCCAACCCTAGCAACGCCACTGTGCAGAGGCACTACACTAGTACTAGTTGCTAGAGGCTAGTACTAGTTGGGGTTGCGTGTGTCCCACGCAGTACCCATCCATTTTCCCCATCGACTGCTTCAGCGCCTGGAACTTGTTACCATACTCTATTCCTTCGGATCTTCGGAACACGTGCTCCAAGTTCAAATGTCTCACTAGCTGTAGTCACTTCAAGAGAAACCTATACAAATTTTATCCATACCACCTCAGCCTATCCTTCATTTTTTCTGCGATGTCCACCACCTCCAGGCCAGCCTGGTACGTGAAGCAATAATTAATAAAACTAAAATACAGCCGCTCCCGTCCCATGCTAAGAAGTGTGCCAGTAATATTAAAAATTGTTAAAATCACGGATGAAACTTGGGAGTTCCAGGAGCTGACTGCGACCCAAGAATTTAAAAGGTGGTGCACCTTTACCAATTAGGTCCATCACAGAGATGCAGGTTATTTGAAGAACCCTGGGCAGAGGAGGACTAAACCAGATGTTTGAGTAAATGTACGAAGGGTGTGGGGTGGATGGGAACCTCGTGGGTAATAGGCGGGAGTGAAGGACCAGAACCCACAGACGAGATAAGGGCACACAGGCGAGATAAGGGCAGCATGATGATATTGTAGTGATCATGCTTAATTATGTTCTTTTTGTTGCTCGTTTGTCACTTAAAAAGTCTCCGTTTTCTAGGAGTTTGAGTCGTGGAAGTGAACAGATGTGTTTGTCCTAACTCATATAAGAATGTGTAAATCTTGATACTTCTTATAGTTGTGACTGGTTATTAAATACTGGATGTTCCATCAAGTAACTATCCATAGTGGATTATTATGGATTATTAGTAAATCCACTGGATTTCTTTCATTTCAACAAGAATAGTGCAGATGTAGTGAGGTCTGGTTATCAAGTTATCATAATTTGAACAATTGAATCTTAAGTATCACAGAACATGATTAACGCAACAATATGATGACTCAGGGCACCTTGATGGGGATCCTTAAATGGGCCTCAAAAACTAACAACGGTGGTCTGTCTGAAAGGTGAAAAAAACGAGGTACCCAACCTCAGGACAGGTGCTAGGGTCTTCAGCGCCCGTCTGCACACTTCAAGTAACAGCGGCGCCCCCTCCAGTGCAGGCTATGAAGGTTCGTTCCCGTCGGTCTTGCCCTTCATTCACATCCAGTCATCTTTAGATCCGGTGATTCAGTATGCTGCAGGGTTCTTGGATCGCCACCAGACACCTACTACCAGGACTGTTTTGCAAAATCTTCACGGGTAGGAGAGCTTGCCCCTCCGTGGCGTCGCTAGAGGAAAAACGCCTTTCCTCCCCCCAATAAAAAAAATCAATGATGAATAAGCATGCGGGGGGGGGGGGGGGTCGCAGTATTAGATGTGGGCAGCCAGCTGCATCAAAATATCGTCCTAAAGATCGTGTCCTAATGGGGCAATAATGGACACCCGACCTTGCCTTAAGAAAAAAAGCATTAACCATTCCCCCTGCCTATGCCAGGGTCGGATGCCCATCTTTGTCCGTCTGAATGGATGGATACATGGGCGATCCTGTTGGACGATATTTTGACGAAGCCAGTTTCCGACCAAAGCTGCAACCCCTATACTCATTTATCGTCGGTCTACTGTTCTCGTTGGAATACTCCACTGAGCTCCTACACCTTGGAATTTTGCTTCATCTACCCGGATGATGAGCCCTAAGACGGTTATATAAAAAAAAATTACTAGAAACACATTATAATATTACAATTATATTATGCATGGCTTTATACGGGGCGTAACAGTGTGCTCCATCACACGGAACGGCGGATTTATCCTTTACCAGAAAAGAAGGGCAAGAAAACTGACCTCGGCCCAGAGGCGATTCGAAGTAATCGCTCTCACCTCTAAAGGAACGGGTTACTGAATAGTCAAGACGGCTAAGCCGACATCAGCTACGTTCACTACTTTCCAGCCGAATTGCCGGGTGGAATGCGTGTGGTAGGATCTTGGAAAGAGCGCCGTAGTATCAAACACTAACGGAATGAGCGAACAGCCTGGAATTTCGTTCGATCTAGAATTAAACCATTTATAATTCCTTTTTGAACACGATAGTAAAGTCAAAAACATCACTAAAAGGCTAATAATAATATTCATTAGGGCTGAACCCACCTCCAAAGGTAACCAACCGTTCAACTAATAACGCTCTTCCATCATTTCTGTAAGTAAACAGCAGCAACTGACAAAAGAGCGCCTCCAAGCGCTACGGAACTTTTGAATCTTGGTTTTTTTTGCCCTCTAGGACGACGACGAACCGATGATATGATGTCTTCGTCAATTCCTTATCAATAAGGTAAATTAGTCAACTGTTTAGTTGGTCTTTTTTTATTTACCTGAAATTTCGTGACAAATGAATGCAGACGTCCACACTCATCGTACTGAACCATGTGCACCCATCGGTGCACAGTAGTTACCCCCGTAGTTAGCAACCTACTTGACCACCACTTCCAAGTATGGAGTATTCGATACCTTTATCAGTGGAGTGTTTTCTCCTTGTAGGCTGCCATGTCTGTCATGTTACATCCACGAACTGGCAACCTGATAGTACTCAGCAATGGAAATAGGACGGCGCAACGCAATCAACCCTTTCAAGAATTCAACAATGGACTCGTGATGAGCCTAGAGCCCCTCAAAGATAACCAGTTGTTCGAAGTGAGAATCGATAAAAAGGCAAGTTAAAAGTCAATGGAATCTTTGTTGTTAGGCGCTGTTGCGCCACTCCACCTGCTAGCTTGTTCCATAACTTTCCCCCCTCATAAATTTCTAGAAATTATGCATGGTTTTACACGGGGCGTAACAGCCCATGCAGGGACACGAACCATTTAGATGGCATATAGGTACAGTAGTTGGTTCCTCTGCGGCCAAGAATCGAACTCGGTTCACTTGCACGCCCAGCTGCACACAGTCAGTTCCACCACTCGCCAGGGATGTGCTAAACTAGTACCATCCAAGGGATACATAGTTGCACATGTTACGCAACGTCATTTGTAGCACACACCACGTGGCTCCCGTAAACACGAGTTCGCCCCTCGGTTTATAGACATGACACAAATTCAAACGCTGGGTCACCATGTCATTTACACGTCAAAAAACTCTTTACTACGCGGAAAATAACAGTGCAGCTCAGCAAGATTCTCAGGTGTAGGAGCTCGTCTTCCCCTAAATTTCAATACTGAGAGGTGGACTACAAGGAAATCTCACGACGGTACGTACCTGGTGACGAACCCCAAATACTAGGCTCCTGGAAGTGTCAGGATTTTTAGCGGTCCAAATTTGGGCCAAATTCAAATTTCTATTTTGGCAACATAAGGTGCGTTATTTTCACAATTCAGTGCTATACAGCCAAACAGTAATAGTAATAAATCAAAAACGTTTTATAGACCTTTGGTTGGATTCTTGTGCTCATGGTGCGCAGGCTCGATCCTGGTACCTTCAGCAGGAACCCGTTATGCACAGAAGAAATATGTAAATCGGCAAAATCTCTCCCAAGTGTAGGAGAGTCCTTCACCTGATACAGTCCAATTACTGGCCCGCACAGTGCAAATAAATGCCAGGTCCACGTTAACGGGAAGGAGGAGGTGGACTGCCAAAATTTCTCATGAAATATTGGGGCGCACTTGCAGAGGGGAGACACCTGCACCCTGCTCTCCTGAATGTTTTCTTTTTCGTTTTCCTTACCATTCTAACAGCAACAATTCATTCATCACAGATCAATTCTTGGACAGGCTCGATTGAGATAGGAGTAACAACCTGCGACCCCTGTTCACTCGAGTTCCCATCCAGCGCTGCCGACCTGCGTGAACAGTCATGGGTCATGTCCGGAAATTCTGTCCTTAAAGATGGCCAACCCACCGTGGAAGAGTACGGTCAAAACCTCGACACATTGGAAGAGGGCGACCGACTGGGAGTGATGCGAACCTCTCAGGTGAATTCTTGCAGTCGCATCCAGCTCTCGAACTTGGTTCACTATCGCCCCGATTATCTATGGCCCGTTCTAAACCTGTCTTACGATTGCTTCCTAGGGTGACCTCCACTTCTTCATCAACGGTATCAACCAGGGCGTCGCCACCACTAACATTCCAAGCAGAATCTACGCTGTGGTCGACCTTTACGGAAAATGTGTCCAAGTCACCGTTTTGGAAAACACAACAGAAGCGAGTGAGTATTTACCCTTCAACAATTATTTTCCAGATTGACGGGAGGGGGGGGTTGCCAAACTTTATACCTCAATTTCGTTTCGTTCGTGTTTAAAGCCCTTCAACTACAAAGGTCATTAGAGCCCCGTCCACTGTATAGTTCTAATGCAAAGTCTGTTATGACAGTTTTTGGGTATTAGCGGTCACCCATGCTAGTACAATTTCTGGTTGCGTTGCTGAACTTGAGTTATCTGACGAGAACTGGTGTGTCCAACGCAATACAGCCGCTCCCCTACACCCCAACAACCTCTGTGACCTCCAGAATGAGGGGGACATGTACTGACATGGATGGCTGCTTGGGAAAACCGAGTACTGACTGCTAATACCCAATAATCGTCGCATTAGTGTAGTGTCTGCGCAGTCTCTGCACTAGAACTATGCAGTGGACGGGGCTCTGATGACCTTTTAGTTCAAGGACCCTAAAACACTAACGAAACGGACAAAAAAATCCAGAATGGGCATTAAAGATGGGATCGTGTAAGGTCCGAGTACGAACATGTCAAACCCTGATATCCGAATTGCTTTTTTTCAGGGTTGTTGGCCAACGAAATTAATAACGAAAGCACTTTAGCTAGTAATTTTGCTCACTTAACGACATCGCCTAGCAATAACACAACTGTTACCACCGCCGCTGCCGTCACCGTCGTCGCCAACAACAACAACAATAACAACAACAACAGCACCAGCATCGACAACTGCAGCGGCGGAACAAACATTGCCAACAGCAGTACCGTTGGAGGTAATTATAATGGGACCCCAAGTCGATTGCACTTTCACGAAAGAACAGGCTCGTTGGTGAAACTCAGTAACAACTGCAGGACGGCCGAACGACGGCGGCCATTCGACGAATTCAACAATGGTGTCATCATGACTCATCGGCCACTTTTCGACGACGAATTATTTGAAGTGATTACATTTTGACTTCTCTCTTTTTTTGGAGGAAGGGGAGAGGGGAGGGATCCCACTCATATTTAGATGAATTTTCTCATTTCTACCACAGATTCGAATCGATCGCCTGGTGGACAAATGGTCAGGGTCCATCGAAGTGGGAATTACTACCCACAATCCTGCATTACTACAATTTCCTGCCACCATGACAAATATGAGATCCGGTGAGCACGCCACCAAGTGTACTAGGAAAACTATGCAACACTCAATTAGTCGAACTAACCATTTCCTCACATCTAGGGACCATCATGATGAGTGGCTGCGGAATACTGACAAACGGAAAGGGCACTCGGCGAGAGTATGGAGAGTACAATTTAGACGAATTAACGGTAATTACACCTTAATTACTCCCCCCCCCCCCCCCCCCCCCCCCCCCCCCCCAAAAAAAAAAAGAAAAAAATATGGGCGTTGATCACACCCTGAGGTTAGTCAGGGTGCATTTATTCTTGAGGTCCGGACCGAATCTGTCCATTAATCTGTCAAAGTCATAGCAGAGTTCCTAAGCTGCTCAGGAGAAGTTCATGTCACCTGCACTTAAGAGCGTCGCTGAACGTTACATCATCCAAACCGAATCTAAACGAACGAATAAAAATGAACCCCCCCCCCCCCCCAAGGTGACAGTTCAATGAGGCATAATATGGGTCCTTGAATGTTTGAGCTATAGCCCTGCCCGGCAGGGCGTGGGGAGAGGAACCTCAAGCAACTTTTCACTACTCTCCAAACCCAATTAATTCCCAACGTAGTTCAAGATACGACAGCTGTTTGAGCATGTGGCACTTGTTCGTCAAGCACGTTCATTTAACCCGCTGACAAATTAACAGATCCTTTATTTTGGTATTTTTAAGGAAGGAGATCGAATCGGTTTAATCAGGAAGGCCAACGGCAATTTGCACTATTACATCAACGGAATCGACCAGGGGATAGCAGCTACCAAAGTGCCGTCAAGAGTTTTCGGTGTCGTGGATCTGTATGGCATGACGGTAGAAGTCACCATCGTTGATCGAGATGACAGGGTGGAACAAGGTTTAGCCAACCATCGCAACAACACCATGATCAGAGAATGTCAGTTACTTAACGCAGCTGCAGCGTCAACGACAGCGTCTTCATCCGGTTAGTCAACAGTAATTTCACATTCAGTTCAAGAATCACACACGTCTTCCACAAGGTGTCTCCCTTCATTTCCTAGTTGTCAGGCAATTTCACTAAATGACAACAGCCCCAATTCTTTGGCACATAAAAGTTGCAATCACCTACACTCACATTTGGGGCCTCCTCACTGCAACAAACTTCGCCTAACGTGATTTTCTGGGGTAGAATCTGTCCCAGGTGACCCAGCTGTCAACAGTTTTGTAGCAGTGGTTGCACAAGACTTCACTAAACCTAATCAGCAGACACATGGTCGTTATTTCAAATCTGGTGTGAATTAATTGCGTTGGACACACCAGTTCTGGTCTGATCACTGAAGTGAAGCAACGCAACCCCAGCTTATACAAACATGGGTGACCGCTTGGGAACACTGGGTACCGCTAATACCCAAAAATCGTCGCATTAGCGTAGTAGTGTCTGTGCAGCTTCTGCATTAGAACCACACAGTTGACGGGTCTCCAATGAGCATTGTAGTTGAAGGGCCCTAAAACGCCAACGAAACAAAACGAGAAGCACCATCAAGTATTACATTCCCCCAGGCCCTTACGTGCCTCATACAACCACAACACATCCTTTTCCTGATTTTTTCGCTGTATGTTGCTGTTACTTTACTTATTGTATGTTATCTTGTTGGGAAACTATTCGTACAGATGCTGCTCGTGAACCTATCAGCACTGATAAGCTCCTCTTTCATCCGCACTGCGGCATTCATGCAGAGGTGCTCAACAATGGCCGAATTGCTCACCGTCCAATGTAAATTAAGTTGCATCTTAAGAAATGTAATGCTGTCATCTCTGTCAAACGTCATTGTGCCTTTGTTGTTTGTTTCTTTTCCAGGGCAGTCGATGATTTCGACAACGCCGTGGTTTTGACAAATCGTCCTCTGAAACCCAACGAAATGTTCGAAATTCGACTAGACATGATGCTGGGAAAATGGGCCGGATCCCTAGAGATTGGAGTCACCACCCACAGTCCGTTAGAACTTGATTTCCCATCCACTATGACCAACATTCGATCTGGAACTTGGATGATGACCGGCAACGGTTTCATGCACAATGGAACCATCATCATAGAGGATTATGGAGCAAACCTGGATAGTTTTCGTGTATGTCACGCACCCCGAACAATTTCTCGACTGTTTCTAGTCTCGAATGTGGTGTAGATCTCACATTTTAAAGGTCGGCGATCGAGTCGGAGTGATGAGAACCGATACTGGGAATCTCCACTTCTACGTCAATGGAATCGATTTGAGCGCAGCAGCTACTAATGTTCCAGACAAGGTTTATGGAGTTATCGATCTTTACGGTCAGGCAGCTCAGTGCACCATCATAGACCATTCTGGTAAGAACTTCAGCTAGCCTATACTCGTTCTGGTAAACTTTAAGGCTAGGTATTAAGCACCCAAGGCAGCGTCTGTCATAGACATTTGGATAGCAGACAAGGAGTAACCCAAGTTCCAAGTAACAAAAGTAATCCAAGTTCCTACATTGCACAAATGAGACCTATGGTGTCGAGTTAAGCACTTGCGTATTTACAAATTTATAATGACAATCTCGCACTCAGAATTGCCCTTGTGCAGGGGCCGCACTAAGGCTTTCTTGGGCCCTAGGTCCCAAACACTAATAAACACATTTTAGTCTTTAAACATTTCTATTTATAATTGTGTTCTGTAGCTAAAGAGTGCCTGAGGTGGCTCTGCCGTTTAGCCCAACTCTGCTGCGCTATCAGCAATTCCCTAGTTTTCCAGGAAAACTAGATTTCTAACACTAAAACGCTTCCTCACAGTTTTTAAAAATGCCCGCACTTTTAATACACATTTTTCGGTTTTGTTGTGCCACTTCAGAAACTTCCGAGCCTCCAAACGTGTCTTGCGGCGCCAGCAACACTACAGATCTGCGATTCCACTACTTACACGGGCGACACGCCTGCATCACCAACGGAGGTCTGACTGCTTCTCGTCCCAACGCAGAGGGAGAGTTTAACGACGCCATTGTCATTAGCAATCGACCTCTGCACGACGGAGAAATGTTTGAAGTCATTTTAGATAAAATGGTCGACAGGTGGTCTGGATCTATTGAAGCAGGTATTCTTAAACGCTTTTTTTTTTTACTCCTTGTCTCCCCCCCCCCCCCCCCCCGCCGACAACTTGCCCCAGATTCTGACAAATTACATTAATGTAAATTGTAGGAGTCACTGCCATTAAACCAGATGATCTCGAATTTCCCAGCACCATGACCGATATTGACTACGACACATGGATGCTAAGGTAAACTATTTCGGCAGAGTCTCTCAAAGACCTCTTTTCAGTGTGCTCGACAGCAGTTTGTAACATCAAATGTGCCTTTATAGTGGTTCAGCCATTATGCAAGATGGCTCCACCATAAGAAACGGATACAAATGCGACTTGGACTCCCTGGGCGCCAACACTAGAGTCGGAATGATGAGATGTGTCGATGGCACTCTGCATTATTTCATTAATGGTGAGGACATGGGAGTTGCTTGTCAAGAAATACCATCAAGTAAGTCTGTTGGAACTTTTCTGGTGCAGCCCCTATTATTTTTCAGAAACTAGAAATAATAGCAATCCGCATTTCCCTCTACATTCAAGGTGTTTATGCTGTGATAGACTTGTATGGTCAGTGTGCACAAGTGACCATCATTCCTCCATCATCTTGCTTGTCAGAAAGCAGCATCTCACCTCCGACGCATACAGAGACATTGAGGCCAAGTGTGGTTGAGGGGACAGGTAAATGTATACAAATGACTATTATGTCAGAATCCTATCAGGCGGGAACAACTCTGGTTAGAAGCCTTCAGCCTTCGTCATCGTGTCAAATACCGCGTCAGTGACACCATCAAGTTCCTTCTAAAAGTGTGATTTTTTTTTTCTTTTACATTTCACATTTAGATGTCCTGCACTGTTTCAGTCCTTGCTGCGGAAAGAACATAACGTTGTCCAACAACAACCTTACGGCAACTCGTATTCGAGGGTTCAACAATGGGCTCGTTCTAAGTAGCGTTCCGCTACAATCAAATGAGATGTTTGAGGTTCGTATCGCGCACGGACACATCGTGGGGCTTTTTTTCCACACTAAACCACATTCATTCAAAAACCGAGTACTTTTTGTAGATTCAAGTTGATAAAGTGTCCTACCAGTGGTCAGGTTCGTTAGGGATTGGACTAACAACGTTACAAATCCCAGAATCCTACGCCCTGGCCACCCTGCCAACCCGAGCAACGCTTTTGAATGATTCTGGAGACACGTGGCTCATTTCTGGCACCCAAGTGCGCAAAAATGGCAAAATTATCAAAGACAATTATGGATTTTCACTTGATCATTTAGACGTAGGTGGCAATCTTTTCCCCTTCACTGAGGGTGGAAAAACCGACAACTGAAATGTCTGGCATTAGTAAAACGGTGTCTTTATTTAAGGCTGGAGATCGTCTGGGAATTAAGAGAGGTTCTGACGGTACCATGCACGTCTATCAGAATGGAGAAAGCCTAGGGGTAGCTGCCAGTGATTTGCCAAAAGTAAGAACAAGTTCTACTACTACTCTTTGCGATCGCCCCAGAAATTTACTGCAGTTGATTACTGAGGTCTAATTCAACAGCGAGTGTATGCACTAGTCGATTTGTACGGAGCAGTTGAAAAAGTCACGGTGGTCAGCAAAGAATTATCAAGCACCACTCCAGATGAGATGCCTAAAGAAAGACGAATGAGCCTGCAAAGTAACCATTCCAGGGACTCACTGGAGGTATTGTGCTTCTTTCCATCATAAATTTTTCATTTTCTATAATTACGGTCGTGACAAGAATTGGCTGTCATGTCAGTGACATGTAGGCCTACCATTAAAGTTGATGGAACTGATGGAGTTTCATGTCAAAGACAAATGGACATCGTTGTAGCCTCCTGGAGGCCGCTACAAGGATTGTAGGGTCCTGTCGGCAAAAATTATTGCTCCAACATCACTATCCACTGTCCAAGTATTCTCAAATTAATTGCTAGTGTCCACATTTCTAATCTTAAACTTGTCTGGGTACCAGTGGTATACGGACCAAGAACCAGAGATCCCGGTCAAGTCTCACAATCTCATTCTCTCTCTTCCCTCCCAAACCCTGCCATAATGCAAATCGCCAAAAATGATGTATGAAATCAGGTCAAAGGCAAGGGGAACAGACCCAGAAGTGGTTGCATAGAAATTAAGGAACTGCATAATAGTTTCTGTCTTGTTTTTGCTATTTCAAACTAGGATGCAGAAGTCGTCAGCAAAGAGCGCTCTGTGAGAGCGTTTCATGAAAATCACGGCAGAAATATCCTGCTATCAAACAATAATACAGTGGCGAAACGAACAGCCAGTTATAACCAAGGAATAGTCTTGTCTAGCAAACATCTGGAGCGCGGACAATTATTTCAGGTAAGGGGATTCAGAAAGGGACAACTACAGCGGGAGTTCATATTCTTTTGAGAGTTCAATCTCACTACCACTTTACAATCTGCTGTTGGCCATTCCGCAGGTGAAAATAGAAAAACTGAATCCAAATTGGAGCGCATCGCTTCTCATTGGAGTCACTTCGCAGCCGCCAGAAAAGAGCTCCTTTGCAGTCACTGCTCTGGGATTAAAAAAACAGTCCTGGATCATTTGTGGTGACTCTGTCTACTTCAATGGAATCAAGGTAAGGAAGAATCCTCGACAATTTTAAGCCAAATACAGTAGTGTCTTACAATTTAGAAATTGTTTGGTACTGCCGTTCTTGAACCCAGAATTAAGCAGCAAGTCACACTACTGTCAGCTGATAAGAGAACCGAATGACTGCCTTGCAATTCCATTTGGCATATCACACGGAGTCACATTATTTTTTTTTTCTGATGAATTTCTACTTGCTGTTGTTTTAGATCAAAAGTCATTATGGTCCAAACTTGGACAGTCTCCAGACTCGGCATTTTGTGGGCATTTTAATCGACGCTAGCAACCGTCTACATCTTTACGTTAACGGACTCGACCAAGGCATTGCTGCCAAAGGGATCCAACATCCATGTTACACTGTGATAGATGTTTACGGGCAATGTGAAGAGGCAAGTCAAGAAGAAAAGTTACCCCTTAACTATTCTGACAACTCTTTATCCAAGAGGAACTAATTCAGTATGAATTCTAAATTTAGATTTCAGTCGTCACAAGTGACGAACCTCATAACTGTGCTATAGAAACAAATCACAGAGAAAAGGCAGATCTCGAACATGGTTTGAATAATTTCCTTTTAAAGATTTAAAAAAAAAACATGCGCTGATAAAACAAATTTTTAATTTTACAGAGTGGAAAGAAAAAGTTTCTAGACCTCCATTTCTGGAATCGGTCTTTGTAAAAAACTGTGAATACCAAAATCTCTGCACTCGATTCAAAAACAGTTTAGGCTTACCTGGTAAACAAAAATCACTTTTCAACCCTCTACCTCTCTTTTGCTCAGGTGAAACATTTTTTTTAATCTCTTTTCAGACGGTTATTTTCTGACCGACTTTTTGGTTTGTTATTGTGAAACCTGTTACACAATTCGAGGAGATAAAGCCTACTATCGCAAAGGTGATCCACCAAAAGACTATGCAGTGCCATTTGGCTGGTGCCAATTTTCACTCAGGTAAATTACCTCTACTTCTCATCTCGTTTGCTCTCTTTCGCCCTACTTCCTTCCCTCCCTCCCAAATTCCAGTATCAAGAACATTTGTCAAAATAAAACTCAAACATTTTTGTTCTTCGTTTCATTTCTAGAATGCCAGTAAAGGCCGAAAATTCTGGTGCTCTAGACAAGTGGCATTTTGCTTTCCATGGTACTCAACCAGCCATCTTACGTAGGATATTCGATTGTGGAGAGCTGCTCCTTCCAGGTAAGATTTTGGAAACATTTCACCAAATCACAAAAACTGCGACGACAACGGCGACGACAACAATCAGAATAATCAAAAATTGGTTTTTTTTTCTTTTGTTTGAATTTCCACTTTGCAGAAGATGCCGGATTGTGCGCTTGCTACCGACACATTCCACAGAAAAAAAATAAGTCCAAGGACAATGATGAAGAAACTAGTCACATTTTCTTTTCACCTTCGATACGATATGCAGCTGATAACTCTTTCACTCCCAAAGTCGAGTAAGTAACGCCCACGGGCCTGCACACATCTGTTCATTGCACAGGAGGGCGCATACACACTTAAGTCCAAAGAACTTCAAAGGTGCGCTTAGGGCGATTTCTTTTGCAGGCAAGAAACAAATCTTAAGTGCACCTTTCCTCAGATGGGACGCTTCAAGTTGTATCTCCGCAAGGTGCGTGTGAGTGGCTGCGCACGATTTCGCCATAGCCTGGCGTGTGTATGCGTCCTCGTCCTACCTTTTACATTGGATACTAACAAAAACCATTCCTCACCTAAGGTTTCTGGATAAGAAAAGCAAGAAGCGACTGTTCGCCAGAACCGCCATCCAAGTACTAGTCCAACCAGGAGCTTATAATATTGGTCCTCAACGAATTGGTGCTCGAGAGCCTATCGATGGACATTTCAGTAATAGTGATATTGAATGGTTTACGAAAGAAAAGGGAGCCAATATTCTACATTCGCTATTAATAAAAATTGAGGGATTTTAGGTGGAACCATCCTTCTCCTAAACTCTCCTGTATACATTTGGATCCATTTATTTCCCCCCGTTGTAATTTATTTTTTTTTTTTTTTTTGAAAATATGTTTTTTTAGTCGTTAAACTAGCAGTTTAATCATTCTTTTCAACCAAGGAAGTCGTTTTCAGTTTAACCCCCCCTCCCCGACATTTATGTTGAATATTTTGTATATTTCTTATAACTCATATGTACAAAAACAATGTTTAAAAAAGTTAAATGTATCCAACCTATAAAAGAACAAATTTTCTCACTCATAAGAGAGAGAGCGGCAAAGGGAGTCTGAACAAAAAATTAATTAATAACACAAACATAAATTGTTTTTTTTACTAATAACAAACGTGAGTATGATTTTTCCCCCTTTGTTGGGATTCTTGTTGACTGACACCTTTGGGTTTCCATTATCAGTACTTACAACCTCGTAATTATTATCATTTGCGCTCAATGAAAAGTTTTCCCCAATTGTTTGTTTGGTTGCGGAAGGAAAAAAACACGTTTTTATTGATGCAAATCAACTTAATTCTAGTCACTGCTTTGTATATTGCTTATTATTATTATTATTTTATTGTTAATGTTCTTCCATGCCGAAGCAATTTTATATTGTGAAATTCAATTTTTTTTTCTCTTGGAAACAAAAATCAGTATTAAAACTTTTCACTTCTGTCTCCTAGATTCTAGAAAGTAGATTATTATTATTGCGCCATTCAAATTTACAGTTTCTTTCTACTCGTGCCCAGTTCTGTCCGAGCTGAATCCCTCGCCACAGGCTCGAAATAGGACACTTAAATGCTGATGTCAAAATACAAACGTTATCTTGTGGCCTTCAGAATCTGTTAAGATAGGAATTCGGTGGTTCAGGTGAATGGTTGGTGACCTCAACCATTTGCCAGCGCTTATGACTTGGCCCGTCCCACAACACCCCGTTTGAAATGGCACTCTTGAAGAGGCACACCTTTTATACATGATGAAAGCATTTGGCTGATACGTTACACACAAAATATAGCAACTGACGCATGCGTACGACAAAAACATCACAAAAATACACGGGAAATAGTTTAATAAGTCATATTTAACCCAATATTCACCCCGTACTGCCACTCCGAGGCAGGGGCTGATCAAGGGGGAGCACTTCAAAAAAAGGACGCCCCAAATATTTTTAAATATTCATAATCCCTGAGAATAATTCCAGCTAGCAAATGCAATAGGTCCTCCACTGCTCCTTATACAATGTCCTATGTTCAGTGGTTTAGCCAACTACATATTGGACTAGCAGAATAGAAAGGGGAGAACAATGCAAAAATGTGCTTCATATGCGCCCCATTGCGGCACTGAGAGAGGAGAAATGCAGCAATTGCTCCCCCCTCTGGATCCGCCCCTGCTCCGAAGTCGTTAGGGTGACTCTTCGCCCACAATATTAAAGACAACCCTGAAAGAAATCACGAAGACAAACCATACTAACACAGGAGCTATACAGAGTTGCCCAACTACAAATGCACGACTTTGTATACAAATACGGCCGCACTGCCATCAGCACCCAGGTAGACTCAGGTCCTAAAGGAAATTATGGCAAATTAGGCAGAGCAGTACTCATGTTTTAGTAGGATGGGTGCATCAACCCGTGATGCAGCACTCCGAGTTTTAGTAAAATAACATTCTGGACCAGTCAGGAAAAAAAAGATAAGAAGTGCAAACTTTAATTTTGAATCGATGGCAGTTCCCGCTTTCCAAGAGTGCACCCGTAATAAATCACAAGATGAGTAGTCAAAAACTTTCAAACGGAATCAGTGACATATCC